>RJWH01000370.1:0-605634 GCA_004363575.1 Solenodon paradoxus | reverse complement strand
GGAAGTACCACACAGGTATTCCAAGGAGACAGAATTACTTGCAATCACCTAAAAAAGATTTTTGACTCTCACAGGTAGCACAAAGTAGCAAAAAACTAACAGGGATTGAAGAGGTCTTCAAAAGTGGGAAAACAAGACATCTCATTGGCAACTCGTGTAGCAAATTGACTAGAGCAGATGGTCTTGATACCTTATCACTTTAGAAGACCCTCAGGATAGGAGGCAGAGACCTGGATGCAAGCTGTAAAGCGGAGCTCAGAGGTAAAAAGTTGGTTGAACTATAGAGCACTGAAGTATATTTCTAGCTCATTTATGTTTGTGGACTAAAACTCCTAACTACCCAACTTCTTACATTCTCCTTACTTTGGTTACGAATTAGAGCAAATCCATCATGCCTTGAAAGAGCTTTACAAGGAATGTTTTAAGTACTTAGGATATTTGGCAAATAATTCATGCAGAGTGATGCAGTTTCTTCTTCTTCAGGATTATCTAATCGTGGTTGGAAGTCCAAGGCCACATATTTATAAAGTGCTTTCGGTTAAATAGTGACACTCTCATTAAGGCAGTTGAATATGGTGGTTAGGTACTCAGATTCCGAAGATGCCGAAATCATTATGGTAAACAGAAGGGGTCTCCATTTACATCTTGGGTCTGTCACTTTCACAGGCTGTGGGATCTTGGGTTTTCTGGGTTTCAATAGGAGAAAAAGCATATTGGGTGCTTAACAGTTCCTACCTTTTCAAATTAAAGGGACTGTCGGTTCATATTTGCAAAGAGGTTAGAATGTACTAGGGAAGCTGTAAGAGATTGTTACATCCAAATAACTTCTTTCAACTGTAATTAATTTGTGCTGCTTCCGACCTACCGCCTTTAAAATGCTCATAGCATGGCTTGAGAAAACTCTGGTCTGAGCGATTTTAACTTTTAACACAGACTGTATATTGGTTTCTAAACACGGTGTCTGAGAATGCGATCATATTTTTTGCTTCTGACTGCTTTAACAAATGAGACTATGCCTTACATATTTCTGTCAGAAATCGAAAGGCTTTATTTCTGTATGTTCTCAGACACATGTGAACACAAACCACTCTCACACATCTGAACTCAGTACAACAAACAGGTTTGATCAATTTAAAACTTCGTTCAGGTCTTCTGAATTGGATTCCATGCCTTAGAATTTGACCATGAGGTAGATGCTAGTTAAAGATGCTAGCTTATTTCAAAATATATATATTTTTCTTGTAAGATATAGACACCAGAGATAGATGTGTTTACTTATTGGTCGAAATGATTTCCATAGCTTGCCAGTTAGGAGGCACTTCGTTTTAAAGTACGAGAATGAGAAATTTCCATTGCGTTCTTCACTCACACACTCACACACACATACAAACACAGACATAAACACACACTTCATTGTGTGGAAGTTCTCTATGAACAGGCATCTTCATATTCAGGAATTAGAAAACGTTATCTTCACATAAATGTCTGAGAAGCCTTTTAAAAATCAGTGCTTTGTGTTTTTCAAAGATTTATTTATTTATTTTTGAAGAAAAGCAAGTACCTCATCAGTTCTTGCGCGCACACACACAAAATCTTCAAATGCATTTGCGAAAGAAATGAATTTTAAAGTGTGTTCAGTCATACTCTATTCAGCAAAGCAGTGAAAAAAAAGTCTTTGAATCAGAACTACAGCTCACTATAATCTGGTTAAAATTATCTCCAGCACCACCTGTCATTATTAATATGCAGAAAGGAAAACTACCTTCAGCCTAGTTCTAGCACCGCGAATGTGTGCCTCAGCACAGGACTGTCTTATCGTGGCAGTTACATTTTCAATCCTTCTTGAACTTGTATAGAATCGTTGAAGGTAGCTCAGGGTTTCATTTAAATGTGTTTTAAGGAACATTTCATTAGCATTTAGATCTACTCATGGAAGAAAATCTACAGTTCTTTTACATTTTCTATCTTCAGGTTTTGTTAAATTTCAAGCTGAACCACTCTGCTTGGCTTAAAAAACTGTTATGTTGTTTTAGAGAGTGATAATATGCTGTAGCATAAGTACCAATGTGCTAACTGTTAGACCAATTTTAGTAGAAACTGCAGATATGTTCCTAACGGACTGGCCCTGAAAACAGTTCACAATTAGAAAGAGAGAGAGAAAGCAAGAACATCTGGCTCAGGCCCACAAAGTAGATACTGTGTAATAATTAAAATCCATCTTCTGATTTTGGTGATTTCTGGGCGCATCAACATCAGTTGAGTTGCATATATATTACTAGTTTCTTATGAATTGAGAAATCTGTCCACAGACTTTCAAAGAATTTGTGATAGCTCTAGAATGTTCTATTCTAGTGTATTTCTTGATATCCAACTAGATCAAAAGAATTTGAAGAAGATGTACATATACAGGAAAAATTAAAATTTTTCTTTAAATAAGCATAGAAAATATAGAGAAGGGACCCAAAATATTTCTCTTAGAATTTGTAGACATAGATTTTGACAAAAGTTTTGTCAAAGGAATTTACTTCTGCACCTGCAACTTTATCAAATATTTAACACCTAGTAATACCTATATGCATACACACACATATATATGTACACACACACACTTACACACACACACACTGCTGGGACCTGACACACATCCTGACATCCTGACCACAACTATTGAAGAAATGTTGAGTCCTGAAAGTTCTGTTTGAAGAATCACTTTGTCCTACTAAAGGGAACAAGAGATGTACTCATCAAAATACATGACACATTCATGGAGACTATAACCAAATTGCAGCAGAATCTAAGTTTTGTTTGTAGAAAACAGTAACACTGGGAGACTTACTGTTCTCTAGTCAGGACTGCAACAAGAGAGGAGAAGGGTATGAAGTTCAATCCTGAATTTTCCCAAATCACCACAATGTTCCACTCTAAAGAGATTTACTTTTGTGTCTATATACAAAACATATTCATTTCTTGGGCTTTGTGGATGTATATGTGTGTGTTTGTGTGTGTATATGTGCTTATGCCTACATTTATTCTGTGTGTGTCATCTAGTATGCTTGATAATGAAGTCTAAAAATCTAAAATGTAAATTTTTCAAATTGTTTTATGTTTGCTCAGGCCAATAACATTGATTGTGCTTTATTACTCTTGATCCTAATACAAAAGAATGAAAAACTTCCTCTGACCCACACGTCTCAGCTCGCTGTGTTCTTCCGTTAGTCTCCCTAATGAAGTGACTCTTATCTCTTCTCTCAAAGCAATAGTTAAAGCAGATAGTTAATGTGCATATAAATGTACGGTATTTACTGCGCTGTTATTGTTTATGTTCATTCTATAAATTTCCCTGAGCATCATTTGTTTGCTTTTTATATGTGCTGCATTCTTGGAGAACAGACCTATACATTTTTATTTTAATATTTTGTACACAATTATAGGATAAGTTAATTAAAATATGAGAATGATACGGTATACAATATTTCTAATTTTCTATTCATTTAGATATTCTAATATATCAAAGTGATGAAAAGAAATGAAGAATCTTTGTTAGAGCCTAATGGTCAATCTACATAGCAAAATATATATCAGGAATGACTCAATTATTAAAACATTCTAGATTAGAAGAATAATTGAAAACAATAGCAATACATGTCCTTTAACATTTCTCAAAAATGTTAAATAATATTTCATTGTGATTACTTCCCCTGAATTTGCTATTTCCTTACAAAAGAAATGGTTCAAAAATACAATACACATAAATATGTTATAAAACATATATATGAATTTGCCTATATCTATGTAGCTGTATTTTAAATATCACTTTTATATATATATATTTATATTTTTGTACTAAAATTATTGAAAGAAAGGTCTCATTGAGTTATTTAGATCCACAGGCTATTAGATTACTTTTATATAAAAGAGAAGGTTCTCAATGATATCAATGTTTTATTACCTTTGAGATAAAACCTGATTTGTTCCTCAGGAAAGTTTTTTGATTCAGCACATTTTGGTATATCAATACTTACCAAATATTTTAAAAAGCAGCTGATGCATTGACATAAAAAGTGTGAATGGAAGTTGAGAGTTATCTAAGTACAGGTTTTCACCTCTTCTGCTAATTTTATTACTAGTTACCATACTCCTTTTGATGCAAGTTAAATGAGATGGCTATCTTCTACTTCATTGTTTGTATATAGAAATGCTAGAGATATTTATATGTTGATTATATATCCTGTCACTTATTTGATGTTTCTAGTTGCTTTTTCAGTAGTCTTTAGGGTTTCCTATGCGTATTATGCCATTTGCAAATAGTGAAAGTTTTGTTTCTTGTGTTCCAATTTGGATTCCTTTAATGCTTTTTTATCATTTAATTGCTCTGCACAGGACTGGAAAAACTATGTTGAACAGTGGTAGTAAGAGTCTTCTTGATTTAGGGGAAAGGTTTTCAGTTTTTCACTGTTGAGTATGACATTAACTGTGAGTTTGTTGTATATGGTCTTTCTGATGTTGAGGTATATTCCTTCTCTTCCCATTTTACTGAGAGTTTTTATCATTAATGGTGTTGAATTTTGTCAATTGCTTTTTCTGCATCTATTGAATGACTGTTTGATTATTCATCTTCCCTTTATTGATGTGGTATACACATTAGTTGAGTCATTTATATTGATCCACCACAGCCCCTGGAGAATAAATTCCACTTGACCATGACATATGATTGCCAATATATTGAATTTCCAAAATTTTCTTGAGGATTTAAACACTGCTTAAAAAAAAAAAAAACAAGAAGATACAAAATGTAAACATATTTTCTGCTTAATGGATTGGAAAAGGTAACATTGTTAAAATGGCTATATTGTCCAAAACACTATGCGGATTCAATACAATCCCTATAAAAATTCCATTAACATCTTTTAAGGAAATAGAATAACTAACACTAAAATTTGTATGAAATTCCAAAGAGGTCCCAGGTACCCCAAACTAGCCTTCTGAGAAAGAAAAAAAATGGAGAAATTATGTTCCCCAACTTCAAACTACATGAGTGAGTACTTGTGATAAAAACATGGTATTGGAATACAAACAAACACAACAAAAGATTGGGAGCTCAGAAGGAAACTCCCACATACATGGACAATTAATTTATGACAAAAGATCCAAGAGCAACAATCAAAATAGAACAGTCTCTTCAATAAATGGTATTGGGAAAACTAGTCATGTTTATCAATCAATAAATAAGCAAATAAATAAAAAATGGATCACTCTCTAACTCTATACACAAAAACAAATTCCAAGGAATTTTGAAGACTTAATGCAAGATATGAAACTATAAAATACATAGAAGAATACGTAAGCAATTTGTTCCTCATAAGGGAGAAAACAAGTAAAAATCAATACAAAAGACTATTTCTACTAAAAATAATCTGGAGAGCAAACAAAACTACCAAAAAAACCCCCCAAAAACAAAAACCAGCCTACTGATTGAGTGAAATGTGAACATTATTGTCCAATAAGAGGTTACTATCCAAAATATGTGAAGAGTTTCATACATCTCCATCACGAAAAACAACCCAAACAAAAATATGCAGAATACCTAAACAGATACTTGTTCATAGAAGACATATAGCTGACCAACAAGCACATGAAGAAATGCTCAACATCAATTATTATTAGAGAAATACAAATCAAGTCCACAATGAGATTATTTCCTTATACCTTTGAGAGTGATCTAGATCAAACTGACTGGAAACACCAAGTGTTGGAGTGGGTGTGAAGAAAAAGAAAGTCTCCTCACTTAGTACAGCCTCTAAGGAAAATAGAATGGAGATTCCTAAAAATAATTAAAAATGGAAATATCATATGACCCAGCAATTCAACTTCTAGTATTTATGCAAATATGTAAACACAAAATAAAAAGATACATTTGTTCCTCTAGTCTCACAATTATAGCAGCACAACTCACAATTGTCATGACATGGAATCATCCTAAATGCCCATGGACAGATGACTGAATAAAGAAGATGTAGTACATAAATTCAATGAAATAATAGTAAGCAATTAAAAAAAGAGGAAGAAAATCCTGCCTTTGGGGACAACCTGGATAGAACTTAATCCGATTATGATTAGTGGAATAAGTCAGAAAGAGAAAGAAAAATACTGGATGATCTCACTCCTATGTAGAAAATAAATGAACTAAGTGATGAACAATCAATAGAACCGAAATACTTCTGGAGTCTGAAATCAAAACTGTGGTTACCAGAGTGGGGAGGAAGAAGGAGAGCAGGAAACTACAGGGAGAAAAGGTCAGACTGAAAGTGGAGACTGGCACTAGAACTCAGGCGGTGGCTGCAATGTGATAAGCACATGATTGAGGAATGAACCTATTCTCTATCTGGTATTATAAACTAATGATACATTAATAAAAACTGAGAATTATACATGTTATTATCTTGGGACTATGTCTGCCCTTGAATATACCAGAGTTTGACTAGTAAGGTGCTTATTAGAAAAACGAGAAAAACTCTAGAAAGCATAATTTAAGAATGGTGGACTAGAATGGTATTCATTCCAGGGTCCAAACATT
Organism: Solenodon paradoxus; assembly: GCA_004363575.1. Classification (NCBI taxonomy): domain Eukaryota; kingdom Metazoa; phylum Chordata; class Mammalia; order Eulipotyphla; family Solenodontidae; genus Solenodon; species Solenodon paradoxus. The sequence goes on along the minus strand of RJWH01000370.1, from coordinate 599,060 downwards.
ACATTTAAAATTGTTTGCTCTAAAGAAACAAGCAACTCACACAAGGCCAAAGATGAAGCTTTTCAAAAATGCACTGTCATATATGTAGAATTTCATCTTTTGAAGCCCAGGGCACAAGGTCAAAATCCAAACACAAAATATAACCAATATTATTTGAAAGGTAGGATATAAATGACTTGATTATACAACATTTAGAAAAAGAAGCAAGGAAAAATCGTTCAACCTAGGAGTCTGCAAATGGTGTAGGCCGATAGTAAATATTTTGGGCTTTGTGAGTCATACAGTTTCTATTGCAACTAGTCCATTCTTCCTAGAAAAGAGGTGGATGAAAAGGGAAATTTGTACTCCAATAAACTACACTTACAAAAACACACTAAGAACCATATTTAAATCTTAGGCTGATTTCACCAACCATTGTTTTAAATAAGAATAAACAAAGAATGTGAAAAATACTCATTTAGGAAAATCGAATCAATGAGATTAAATTGATTTGAAAGAAAGCGCTTGATAATGACAGAATTTACCTATTTCTCCATTGGACTAATACTATGCTATTTTAATTTTTTACAGCATAATCAACATGTACTATCTATTCTCTTTAAAGTTCCTGTTTTGAGTTAATGCATATTCTAGAAGATCATGTCTATTCCAGTTCCACTTAACACCTGTGGACATTCCGCTGCTCCCAAAGAGGATGCATTTAGTGACAGGAATGAGGGAATGTGAAGTGCAGGGGTGGAGCTCATGTGGCCCTAACGGACATTGTCCATCCTTTTTTTTCTCCTAAAGCCAGGAAGGCAGTCACTTACGATTTCACCCCATTCTACTGATGGCAGAGCCAATACTATGGGCACCGTCTAGTTATATCCAGCAAAGTCTGTTTATACATGTGGTTGACTATTGCTATTTTTGTTTCTACACCTTGATTTCTTCCAAGCAGCCAAGTATTCCCTTTAAATTATGAGAATATTTGCTATGCATCACGGAGGGTATCTACACATTCTTTAACTTTGGAACTTCCTCCATTTTTATTCTTCTAATTACAGAGATAATGAGCATCTGGATGACTATTCTCTAGCGACAGTCTCTCACTGTGTGTGTGTGTGTGTGTGTGTGTGTGTGTGTGTGTGTGTGTGTGTGCGCGCGCGCACATGCGCACACGCTTGTGTTTCAGTGTATTGACTTAATTGTCTCTCTTAATTGTAGCTGCAATGAAACCTGGAAGTTATTCTTGATACCCCTTTCACCCTTCTTATTCAGTCCAGTCCTCCTGTAGATTTACTTTCTAAACAGCTTCCCGTTCACCTCACCATCTCTTGTACGTACTTCTGCCATGTCCCCTAATTGCCACCCAAACCCTATCCTTTATCGACAGCCCCTGTGTTACTTTCAAAAGACAGAACCACTCTGCTTAAACGATTTCCCTGTAGTTAATATCAAAAGTAAAATCCTTTCTGAGATGCACACAGCCATGCTCGGCCAGGCTCAGACAATTCTCCACTGTCTGCTCTCTTACCTGCATTTTCTCATGCTCCTCTTGGCTCTGATCACAGTGCCTTGTTCTGGGTTCTTTTATTTGTGATCCTCACAGCCATCAGAGAACGTCTGCACATGCTCTGTACTTGGAACCATCTTTCCCTCTGCCTTATGAACCTGTACTCAAAATTCTGAGTTTAGCTTAAGTTTCATTTCCTTATTCCTCTGATATTGAAACTGTCTTTGTACCTTTCAGGTCTGGACTAGGATTGGGTACATGGAATACTAAGGATACACTTCACTCTCAGGGCAATGAAAGTGTGGGATTATTGTCTTCACTGGATAAGAGGAGGTGACAGAGAGCCATTGAATCACCATGGAATTCTAGACCCTTTCAGGAGCCACAATAGGGGACGAGAAATATGCATCATTCCTCTCTTTAAGTCTACACTTTATGTACTTTTGTGGCTCTCTGGCATCCTTATTGTGAAAGATTGTCCTGTAAAACTGACAAAACAAGATTTATAAGGAAGGTTCTGTAAGGAGTTTTAATGGAATGTGATTCCCCAGTTTTGAAAAGAAACACTGCTCAAAATCAAACACATTTATAAGCAGGTAGGCAGCAGTATATTATTGTTTACATAAGCAAAAAATATGTAAGGACTCACACAGGCCTTTGTTATACGCAATTGTTATCAAGATAATACTGAATAAAAATGACATGAATTAGAACCAGGGAGGGTACGTTTCATTTCCTAACTACGTACAGGATGAATATATATTTTCAAGCACAGATACCAACACATGTATGCACACATCTCTCAAGCCCTCATATATTGAAAGCAATTGTAAAGTTAACTATCTGATCCTGTCCAAATATGCAAGGAGAAAAAGGTAATAATCAATTAAAAGAACTACTGATCTGCTTTGGGAGAGATTTTTTAAATTTTATAATTACATCAACCGTGGTCTATCATTACAAGAAGATCTGAGATATCTTGACAAGGAAAGCCTCACTAAGTGGAATTATTTTTCAAAGTCTAGTTGAGTTTTATGCTGCCTTTTTGTTCTAAATGTTAATGCAAAAATGCTTAACTTTGTAATATCATAGCTTTGCACACTGCTCTATAAAATGAATGAACAAATGAATTAATGAATTAAGATAATGTTTTGTAAGCAACGGGTACTCTGAGGAATAGTTAATGTCATAGAAACAATTCAGTGCAGTATTTAGAGCAGCAGGGCTGCTGCATTGAACATTCCAGGGACACCATCCACAGGTATTCTCTGGGAATAGTGCTTGGAGTTATGCTACCTGGGTGACTCTGAATGGCAACATTATTATGAATAGATTATATCATTGTTGTAAAGAAAATGAGTTTATCTTGATCTTTTACATAATTACAAGATAAAAACTAAACTATCAAAAGAAATATTTCAAAAATTAAATGTGAAAGGAAGATTATAACATTGATCTATCTGGATGCTTGCTCTGGATTACTTGTTTTAGATTACTGGGGTGAGTAAACATGAAATATTTAAAAATGGTATCCCTGTATTATATGTTTGTAACTTTTCAGATCTGAAAACTCTAACATAAAGTCATGGGCAAGAACTGAAGATTAGAGCTCTTCCCTGGGGGACATTTTTCACTAATGTATTCTGTCCTATGAGAGGGACGTATACCTGAAAATGGTGAGATGTTCATACACGTATATAAGGAAAGTAAATGTGTACAGTCTATTAAATATGTTTTGCCAAGTACTAATAGTTAAATTAGAAAATCTACTGGTTAAAAAAGCAAACATACATTTATAATAAAATAGACAATTCTCAGGCATGCCCTGGTGGAGTAGTGACTTGGTCAGCAGCCTTCAGCTGGCACAGTTCTCATACATCCCAAAGACTTGGGTTCGTGTCTCTGAGCCAGGGAACAACCAAGTTGAACAACTACCTAAAATAAGTAGTTTCTTCCTCCTTTTTCTTTCTGCTTTACAGACTCTGCACCTCTTAAAAATAAATTAACTCTCTAAAATTAAGCTTAAGTGATTAAGGCAAGAGTGCAGTTGGATGATGAAGATTTAGATAATTCGCACAACTGTTTTTCATTGCATATGTTTGCTCTCCCCCTCTTTGTGTCTCTTCCTTTCCACCTCTCATTTTTTTTTATATTCCAAATTTTTGGTCATATTTTAGAAGTCAGAATGTATCTTTTGAGGGAACTAACATAGTCAATGACAGATTTAGCCCAAGATGAACATTTGACAACTTTTACTCTGTAACTGAAATATTATGCCCTTTGATCCAGTTTAGTATTGCTATAATACTGGCAGCTCAGCAAAAAAAAAAAAAAAAAAAAAAAGGAAGAAAAATAAAAATAAAATTTCATAATGTTTCTAATTTTAGTGATTGAGGTTATCGAAGGATAAAGAAGAAAATATGTGAAAACACAAAGGAGATTTCATAAGCATTTTCGAAGCGATTAAAAGTTGTTGAAAGCTATTTAATTTCCCCTTATTTTATTTCATACTTTCTGGTTTTATTTTATAGTGTCCCCTTGCCTATTAGTTTATAATACCCTAGATGCCAGGTGGCAGATCAAATTTATCTTGACATCTGCTACAGTTCTTGGTGAAATACTTAAGTGAAAATTGGTCTTCCTTCAGTAATTACAATGATCAGTTAAATACTGTCAGTATTCCAAATGGAATTTCTTTCTTTTTAAATCTCCTAAATGTTTTTATTGTTTGCTAGTCATAAAACTTAAAAAAAAAGGTTTCTTTTAACATTGGTATATGCATTTTAGGATATCGAACTGATACCACAGTCTGTGTTTATTTCATATACACCACTAGATTTCTAGTGGTCTTTACCACCATCTTTCTCCTCCTCCCTTCCCCCAGGTAACCAGAGTTTCTTAGCCTGTGAATTTTGTTGAGATTTGCCCTTTTTTGTTCTGTTTCTTTACATTCCATATAGAAATACGACTATCCTGTACTACTTGTTTTCTTTCTGGTTTATTTTTCTCAGCACGAATCCCTCTACTTCCAACCAGATTGTTGCAAAGGGCACAGTTTTGTCTCTTTTAACAGCTGCTTAGAATTCTGTTGAGTATGTAGGATACAGCTTCTATATATACTCTTCTGTTGATGAGCATTTAGGTTGTTTGCATGCCTTGGCTATTGAAAATTGTGTCCAGATATTTTTTCTACCTCTAGTTTTTGTGTCCTCTGGATATATGTCTAGAAGTGGGATGACTGAATCAAATGGAAGATCTCTCTTCATTTTTTTAAGGAATCTTCATACTGCCCAAATGAGCAATATTATTTTACACTATTCTAGTTGAAAACGAAGTGTTAAAACATATATTTAACTCTTTAAACTACAAAAAGTTATCATTAAAAAATTTTATAATAAATTAATGGTGAGATTAAAACAAGGAGTGAAGAAGATAAATTTGCTAACAGTAGTTAAGGGAAAGATAAAATACAAAACAGATTAAGAAAAGCTAGTCTATATTAAATTAATAGCTTTGAATCCATATTTTGGTGGAAAGTAAAATGTGTATGGGAGTGGATTAGTGAGATGGGGCAGCATAATCTGCTCTCTTCAACTGACTAGGAATTTGGAAGGAAATGAAACTTTCTGCATATATAAATAACAACTGCATATATACTTGTGCACACATACACACACCCCTCAAAAGGCTATAACTGAGCTACACTAAAGAGAAAACTTTGCATGTGTCTAGTAATTGCAAGGGTCATTTTAGAGTTTCATTACACTTCTAGGGCTGATTTTGGTGTATCATGGAGTGAGCTCCACTGTTCTCAGAAGCTATGGACATTATCTTGGCATAACAAGAGGTCACTTCTTGGGTGCATACTTACATAAAAATTCAACTAAAATCTAGCATAATGTCAGACTGAGAATATAAATGGCCTCTTTTATGTTACCAGTGCCCTAGAAATATTGAGCAACACTTAAATTTTAAAAAAATTTTAAGCATATTGCTGAAGAAGAAAGGAAAATTCCAGGTACTAGAAATTTAAATGAACCACACAGATGTAGCTAGTTCAATTAAAGAAGGAAATTAAGAAAGTGTGGCTAAGTCAAACTGAAGCTATAAATTATGTCCAATATGCATAATAGAAATTCCAGATGGTGATGACAGATAGAGTGAATGGAAAGAAGTAATCATATAGAAAATAACTAATACTTTTCCAAACTGATGGAGGATATGAATCTTCAAGTTGAAATTGAATGGTAAATTTCAAACACAATAAAAAAATCACCTTTAAAGAAGAATAATAAAAATTTAGAAAGTAAAAGGAAACATCTTCAAAGGCAACAGAAAAGAAACAGTGTGTCTTCTATAAAAGAATGAAGAATAAACAGCAATAATAAGGGATATGCAACAAAATATCTTAATAGATTTTACTTAAATGCACTTTACCCTATCAATTCTGAATTCCATACCTTGTATAACTTGCATTGAAAAACAATGAAGGCTAGCTAAATTCATTTTCAAAGTCAGAAATACAGTTAGCATTTACAGACCCTCACTTAAGAAAGGCTATACATTATTAATAAGATTATTGGACTTAAAATGAAGGAGTAGAAAGCAAGAAGTAAATATGAGTAATTAGATAATTCAACTTATTGATTAATGTAAATAAACATTGTCAAAAGGAGCAATGAATAAAATGACAGAATTTTTAAAAAGTAAAACTAGAAAACTAAATGATAACATAAGGCTGCAAGTTTGAAAGTTAAGATTAGAAAAATGTATGTTCTTTACATTATTTGCAAAGAATATAGTGATTTTGATTAACCATGGATCTTTTAAGTAAGCAAACATGTTAATGATAAACTCGGAAAGACTAGAAATAGAATATATAGCTTCCAAACCAATGAGATAAGGAGATGTGAGAATTAAGAAACCTCATAAGTCCAATATGAAATACGAAAAGAATGAAAGCAAATAAGAAAAGAATGCAGTACATTAACACACACATACATAATAGACATACTGTAAAGTAATTTGTCACATATCAATAATGATAATAAATATTTCTTTAATGATGAAGATTCTTAAGATAATAATAAATAAAATCCAGTTACATACTATGTGTAGAAGACACTTAAGCAAAAGGTTCTAGGGAATTTTCCATTTAAGAGATGAAAATAAGTTGTACCAATTGAATGAAAGCAGATGAAACAATATTAATATCAGGATAAATAAATTTGAAGAAACATGAAATTCAACTTGAAAGCCCTTCTCTCTTCATATTAAAACATGGATCATACAACAAACTTACAGAGCAATACCACTTACAAGTAAAATTATTCAGAATACAGATAACAATATCATCACTTAGGTGTCAAGATGGTTTTCTCTATCCTCTTTAAGCTGTCATGTGTGATTACTGCTCTACTCATAATCATGACAGAATAAGAGTTTAACCTGACACTTATCCACAGTTTTTTTCCAGATAGTATGCCAAAGATTTACAATCTTACAATCTTTTGATATCATGCCACATTTTAATGTAAATGTGCTAATGCAATTCATGTAACAATGTATCAGCAAGTTACTTTGTTCAAGGACACAAGTAAGTGGCAAATCTTTGTGGACTTTTTCCAGGCCACTGAATTTGTCAAGATAGGATAGTATGAGCCAATCAGTCCCACAAGGTCTAGGTGCTTTATGATTCCATTTATTCCTGGAGAGTCTTTCTCCCTTCATGTCAGTGCTCGAGAATGTAGTGAGGTTTAGAATAAATTTCCTGTAATACATTAGCAAAAGAATAGTAATATATCCTCATTACATTTGTCTTTGGTGACCAAAAACCAGAAAATTAATTAACATTCACCACAGATGATTTAAATGCAGAGACCATTTGTCTGGAGGCCCAGGCCAGAAGTCTAAATCAGATGTCATGAGGACTTTGGAAGAAATTCATTCAATTCCTGCAATGATTGGGACCTTCTGATAGGAATACAGGTTCTTCTTGGACCCTTTTTTGCTCTTGATATCTTGAGATTCCTTAGACTTTAAAACAACTTTCCACAGGAAACTATAAGGGTGAAGTTTACACATTCGTTTCTAGTCCTCAGCTTTGAGGGAGAAAGACTAATTCCCAGAAAATCACCAGTTTTTCAGGATATATAGTGTTGTCTAGCTTTAGTCTTTAAAGGAGGTAAACTCATTACAGTCCTAGTGGGGAAGAACACTTGGTGACTTGGTGGAGGGAATGGTGTGTTGAAATATGCCTAAGAAATGGGGAACTTATACATAAGAAACTATTTTAATGTCTAGAATAATTACTACAATAAAAATAAATTGAAAACAAACAAAAAGCATTAAAAGTTCTAATGCTTTTCTCATGTTACTTGATGCTATCAGGATCCTAGATTATAATTCTTTTCTATTTTTTAGTCATTTTTCTCGCAGAGCAGATAATTTTAAATATAAGCACTTTGAACTCTCATTATTAGTAATAATGGGTATGATACAGATACGAACAATATCCCCTCACTGGGTCATTTTGCTTGCAATAAAGACATGCGGACTCCAAAGTCTATTAAGCTACAGACCTTCAGCTACTTCTTCCATTCGTTATAATATTTGTAATACTTTCACTTGCTACAACTGTTAAATATCCAGATGGAGTTTCAGCCACAAAAAAGAAGTGTACAATCTGCTATGACAAGTTTTTAGATTTGTTTTGGTTGTTTCATACTCTACCTTAAAATAATTGTCACAAAATAGTTTTACAGAATGACTCCTTGAACATATATTTTCTTTTCAAATGAATCTATAATTTTTCAATAAATCACATGCTTTATTTTGCAAAAAAATCCATAGAAATGTATGCAATAAATCTACATAAGCCATACTAACTGCAAAGCTCTGAAAGTAATTTTTGTCTAATTTAAAGGTTATCAAAAGTAAAAGCATAAATCTTTCATATACCATAAAAATAATCTTTATAAAATCAATAAACTTGATCTCTTTAGCATCTTACAACCTGAAAACAAGCTATGTAACTTGCATGCACATAGTTACTGAATAACTGATTTATACAGTGGATTTTTTTTTAAAATTAAGAAATAAATTTTATTCCCTACACAATTGCAGAAGTACTAGGGGTTTTAAAGGAGGGAACCAGGCCTTATGGATCTGTGTGCTTAGCACCTTACATGGCCCACAGCATCTGAAGTAATTAACACTATAACTTAATACATGGGTATGTAAGGCCAGAGTGAGAAACACTGTAATTGTTGAAAGTGGGTGCTAAGAGTTCATATACTGTGAAATAACTTTGAGAAATCAAGATATGTATATCATTGCATGACTTAGTCTCAGAATACCTGACATTCCAGAACACAAGAGAAGGAATTACTTCCAACCCAGTCCTTCTCAAATTATTATTATTTTTTTTGTGAGATTCTCTGGCAGGAAAAAGTATATGTGATTAAATAAATTTAGAAAGTAATAATAATATACGTTGGTTCAAACATGCATAATCCTAATGGCTTTGAGAAGGCCATGATAAAAAAGCAAAACTCTCTTTCTCACACACACATGCACACACCAAATGTTTATACGTATTTAATCCAACATTTATCTAAATACTTTATTTTTATTTTCTTAAATAAGCACCTTATGCAACTAGTGCTGGCGGTAAGACAATTTGAGACATGACAAGAAGATTGATTTTAGGCTTCCCAAGCAGGACGGAGGCCTAGAGCATCATATTGCTTTAACATGGTACTACTTAGCCAGTACCTGATTGAGAGACCTAGTATACACAAAGGAGTTGCAACTGAGACTTAGCCAAAAGGTGAAAAAATAAGAATTAAAGTTTTAGTAGAAAGTAGAACTCTCAAAGTCCCAAGTACTTTTGAAATAATGTAAATGTTTTCACCAAAGTAAAGCCCCATTTTATATTATAGACTCCAACAAATAAATATGACTAAGTATTATGAAAACACAGAATAAACTTTTCTATAATAGGTAAGTAGAGAGGACATTAATAAACAAATATATATACACATCATAAAATTTAGAGTAAAATATGAATGATTAAAATCAAACAATGAGATTTCAATACAATTTTCTTATATTAATAACATAAAATAGTTTTACAAATCAATAAAACAGACAACCTGTAAGAGAAATAGACAAAAATGCTAGCAGGTAAATGGTCATTTTGAGACATGACAAGAAGATTGATCTTACAGTGATACACAAAGATATTCACCATGAATTCTGATGTGAAACTAATAAATTCCATGTATTAGGTCAACTAAATTTGATAATATCTAATGTTGGCAGATGCATGAAGAAATGACACTCCTCAAGTCTAAAAGTTTTTTAAATGTGCATATGCCTTAACAGTCAAATTGAACATTAGGAATCTATTCTGCAGAGATATGAGTGAGGTAGAGTTACAGTTATATATTCATATAGAGACAGAATTTTTTGTAGAGTTGTATTCAGTAACAAAAATCAGTAATAATGAAATGATCATCAGAAGGGAAAGGTGAAAATAAATGTTGGTACATAAAAACAAATGAGATACTAAATACATTGGTGAGAGAAAATGTCTATGTATTGATATTAAAACTGCCCCAAATCTTATTGAGAGCAACAAGTAAGCAGCATAAATAGAGGTGTTTTGTTACTTTAAAAAGTGTGGTGTGTGTTTGTGTTTGTGCGTGTGTGTGTGTTTAGTGTGACTTCTATATGTGTATGGGTATGTCTAAAAAAATTGTGACTTAAAAAATCCTGATTCTACTTCTATTCAGTATTTTCCTCTGACCCACATTCCCTGCCTCATCTCACCAATCTGTACCTCACTTTTAAAAAATATAGAAAATATGGCAATACATCAGCCCAGTCTGTACTGTAAGAGAGGGACTTCAATATTCCTTTCAGATTATTTAGATAATACAGAAAGCTACTAGTTATGGTGTAAAGCATCGAGTGGACCAAAGAAATGCTTTCGATACCATGTTTGTGTATATAGCTATACATGTAAGTATATATGTATATATGTACATAGAAACATACAAATATCTGCAAGAATATACACTGACTTATCAACATTATTAACTCTGAGGATGAGGATTAGCTTGTTTTTTTTCTCTAATTATTTTTGACACAGCAAATACTGTGATTTTCTATTTATGATAAACATTACTAACTCTAAAAGAAACAAAACCAGAGATACTGAAAAGGAACTCTGGGGCTTTCCTCTAATGTCATTCTAGCAATTTTTCATTGATGTGTTTTCTTGATGAATAACGTTTCCAATTGTCAGGTTTTGCTGAAGAATACACTATTCATTTAGCACTTACTCATTTTCTTTAAGTGCTCAAAATCATCTCAAACACTAGAACAATGCTAGTGTTTTTCCTAAATGTGCTTACACTTCAACTGGTAGTACCTTTGTTTCAAATGTTTCATCTCAAATTATTTTTCTTACCTGGCAAGTACCTATCCACATACGTGAGTGCAAGGCAGTTCACGTTGCAGGAACTCAATGTCTTTAGAGGGACTATTACCAGACGATATGAACATTGATCCTTACTAAAAGTTCATTATTCATTGTTTCTCAGTGATGTTCATCATAAATATTATATACACGTTTTTCTGAATTTGGCTGAGTAACTCACAGAGGTGATGTTTAAAATTATATACCTCATTTTAATACTTCTACGGTGCTATGATGGTCATATATGTTGAATGTCAATATTAAACACAATCTAAATAGTTACAGGTTGATGACAAGCAGAGAGCCAGATTGATAAGTAGACACAACTGGATTGCCTCAGTTTCAGTTGTTTCTTCTGGGGAGATTGCTTCTTCCCAATACATTGTTGTCGAGGTTGGGTGATTGCATTTATATATGTACTTGAGTTCAGTATCCAATATTTATAGAGAAAATGCTCTGTTTTAAATACTATTAAGTAATCCAGAAAGAAGCTAAATAGCAATAAAATTCTCAGTTTTACTCAAATATATTCTAACTCATGACAAGATACCACTTCCCATTCCACTCATGTGCTCATTAATCCAACCATAAGAACAAGTCAATAACAGCAATTCAGTAATTCACTGAGCATGTTTTCAGAAAATAAGATACTCAGTAGACTGATTTTTACCTAACAGAAAAATATATTGCCAGTCATAAGAGTTTCTATTTAAAAAGACCATTCATTTTAGCTTATATCCTTTGATTGTCAGTGTTGACATCCAGAAATCATAGCTCTGTTTACCTACAAAGTTTCATTTACCACTAGTGATGCAAAAACTATCATTTTTATCATAAATTAAATCTAGATTCTCATATGCTTAGAACAGTTAATGGAAAATTTAGTACATACAATAATATTTTGTATATTAGGACTGTATTTTCTAATTAACTTTACATTATACAATTTTATTTATATTTTTGCCATGTTTACATTCAAATAATTTAAGTCTAAATTAGGACCAAAAATGAATAAAACATTATGATGAAAACTAGATACAAGTATACTTTCAATAGAATCACTATTATTACACACAGGTCTTGGCATAATCTGTTTCTATGTTATAGTCTAGTCTATATCTATTTACAAAAGTCAGCACATAAACTATTGTTTCTAAAAGAAACTAATGAGCTAACTATTTTGACATAATAGAGTCCTTCTGGTTGATTTAAAAATAATTTTTGCCATAGCCACTAGATGACATACTTATTGGATAATGTTGATCCTGATTTCTGGTTTTGAAGTTATTTTGTTTTTTTGTTTTTGGTTTTTTTTTTCAGATTATTTCCAAAGAATTTCCTTTACACACTTAAATATTATTATTTTGTCTTATGTATGCCTTAGGGAGACATCAACACTTTTTACACGATGATGATGCTAGATAAATTTAATAAATGTATGGCTGAAAAAAATGTTTGCCCATGGATGAGGAAAATGCATAACCCTCCCCAATAATTTATTTCATTGTTTTCCCTTGACCTTTAGTACTGCAGAAATACTTGATGATCACAGAATCATACACATTTCAGTTTCACTTGCACTGTAGATCACAGCTGTTATTATTTCTAATAACTGTCAAGTTCTCAGTATTAAAAACTAAAAATAATTGTTACTTTTTTCTCTTAATAGTCTCAGGATGAAAGATACTGACTACTGGGAAGGATATTTTTGAAACACAGCTATAAATGTCATTTGCTTTGCTTTGTTTGCTAGTTTTTGGTCCTCATAGAAATTCTTTCATTATCCAATATAAAAGCAAGAACAACATTTTAATGCGAGTTATTTTTCATACTTACAGTCTTCTTTATACAGTCATTGCCTGATTGCAGTGTCATGAATGACATCAGAATTTCTGTATGTGGGAGTATATGAGAATGTGTGTGTGTGTGTGAAACACCAGAGAGAGAGAGCGCGCGCGAAAGAGAGAGAGAGAGCGAGAGAGAGAGAGCGAGAGAGAGAGAGCGAGATAGAAGTCGGGGAGATAGAAAAGGGAGAGGAAGGGAGAGGCATAGGGGGCTACTGGAGAAGGATGACAAAGGAAAGATGCTGAAACAAAAAATACATATTAAAATATACATATAAAAATACACATGTCAGAAAAGTAAAATATGCTATTGCAAGATCTGAATGGCCTCTGAGTACTGGTAAGTAAATTATATCATATCCACGACTTAACTTTCAGGAAATGACCTAAAACTGTCCTTTTTGGGTACTGAGATGAGAATTGTTGCCCATGGCATCTCTGATCTTGGCATCTACTGAACAGAGACTCAGATAGTCAATTAAGTCTAATTGTGATAAATTATGTGATTTATATTCATTTAATAGAACTACTGCTTAGCAGGTAATAAGCCCAAACCACTAAACTAATTGTAGTTAAAACCTTGGGTTAGATGCAGAGTGACCCTGGATGTGAGAGGGCAGTGTTTCATCTCCAGTGCCGTTATTACTGCATCACAATTTACATACACAATTAATATTGTGACGATGTATGGACTTATTAACATTAATATGGCTAACAAGACCTGTCCTTCCAGTATGCTCTCAGTTTTTATTGCCACCATAGCCTTACTGGCACGAACTTGAAAAACATGAAAATCTAAAGGTTAAGTTCTCTTTAAAGTTGTACTCTATTTCTGTCAAAGATAGATGAGATTCCAGTGTAATTATTCTAAACAAACTTTATATATTCTCTATCTTCATTTCAGTGGTATCCACATTGTTATATTATGTTCTTGTTAATATACTTTAACATTTATTTTTGAAGTTTATAATTTTTAAACATTTATTTATAAAAATATGCACTATTTTGCTGAGATTGATTATTCAATATAGGGATATAGAAAAACTGATAAGATAAGACCCACTATCAGGCTGTTTTGCCCCTTCTTCTCAAAGGGCTGTCTTGGGGAGGGTTCAGTTCTCTTCGTACATCAATGATCTCATCAACAAAGAAGCAATTGAACACACACTGATTATTTTCTCTTACTACAACTCCATATATTTAAAATTAAGAGTTGGCAGGGATTTTGAGGATTCACCTGGAAATCTCCCTTATCCAATCCATGACACATATAAAGTACATATAGAAATGCTGCATTGTGTACTAAAATTTTGCTAAGAGTAAAACTTAGAAGTTCTCATTACATACATATACACAAATGATAATTATGTGGTGACAGATATGTTAATTAACTTGATGTAAAGTCATTTTACATTACATGCACATAACAAAACATCACATTGCACACTGTAAATATATATAATTTTTATTTACTAATTTGACCTCTATAAAGCTATGGAAAAATGTCAACCCCAAGGACACCTGGCCCTTCCTCTGAAGCCATCTTCTTGTTGGATGCCACTGTTAAGATGCTCATCATTCGGCTGATCCGTGTCTATTTAGAGATCACAGGTTTGGTCAACTACACAGAAATAAATGCATTCATGCTCATCCATGATAGCCTCTCACATATATAAAGAAGTCTGTCTAAGTTACCTCTGGCTGTCTCTACGTGGCGCACATTTGCTTGCTTCAACTGTCCCTCCTGAAGTAGTTTTTTAAGTCATAATTGCTCTCTGCCCTTCTTTAAACATTATCAGTAGGTGACTATCTACCTGAAAATGGGAAACCAATATGTGCAGACAATGTTCTAGATAAGGACTAACTATTCATTTGAATGTAGAGGAGTATAATTTTCATTAGACAATATTCCAACTTATATAACTAAATTAAAGATATTAATAGTTTTTTCCCTGGAAATACAATTATTTGTTTTCAGGAATTGTAAGGGCAAAGAGAAAATTCAGTGCATCTTCATGTTGCATTTTAAACACCTGATATTATATATTATTAAAAATAAACACTTGAAAGGAACAAAAATCAATGGACATAAAATGAAAAATATTAATATGGATACTTAGGTCTCTACAGATAATGTAATTACCTTTTCTTTTGATGAATATAGATAAATTATTTTATGTGGCAGGGCTTAGAATATCCATGATAAAATTACCTTGCAGAAAGTGTGCCTAGGTTATGTGGTTCTGTTATTAATTTGTACTCCTGCATAGCTGGGCTGTCTTTTCTATGCATCATTATGATTTTTACATTATCTTCCTAGGTAGCAGATTTATAAACCTGAACAATTTGAATCATGTATGCTTACATTTTTAACACAAAGGTAAGCAACTGGTAGAATTAAAACCAAGAAAAAAAATCCTTAAGTGAAAATGTGAAACTATTTTGGTCAAAATTAAAAGTGTGCTTTGTTAAAAAATGTTACATCATCTAACCATACCAGGTTAAAATGAGAGGCAAAAAAAATTGATAGATTGAAATTTCACTATATTTTAAGTGTGTGACAAATCTCAGAATCAATTATACATTTATCAACATGCACATAGTTTATGAAATAATATCTCTTATTTTGCTTCTATTGTGAAAATATATTTTTGTTATAAATGATTGTCATCATTATTGACTAGAAAGTTAAAATTATAAATGTAGGCTAACATTATTAATCAGAATGACTAGATTTGTGTTAGTATTGATGTGATTATTAATGTTTAGATAAAGACCTTTAAGCATACAAAACTTGGATATAAAAATGCATCATACACACATAAGATTAAAATAAATAAATTCTTAAGAATTGAAAATGGCCTATTTTAAATACTTAGAAAAAATATCAATATTTACTTAAGTAGACATGCATTTAATAGTTTTTCAGTTGCTACCTAATGATATGCAAAAGAAAATGTCAGTTTTATTCTTTTTATTTATTGATTAATTGATTATTTTTCCTTCTAAGTAACTGGTCCATTGGATCATTAAAACTAAATGCTATGTTTTAAGAGAGATGATAATGAGGGTGAACACTAAAGGAAGAAAACAATCACAAACGAGTATATAGTCAATACTTGAAATGATCTTTTCTTCATATTTGAAAATAAAACTCTTTTCTTGAGTTCCAATGATAAAATTCAAAATTAGCATTATTTGTTAAAGGTTCATTCCAGAGATTATAATCTACTGAATTAACCTATTTAAAGTTAAATTTATTTATTTAAATCACTTGAGTGTGGGCAAACTGGAATAAACAAACAAAAAAACATCACAACAACAATCTAACCAAAAAGTAACAGTCATATATAGTCAAATGATACTGTGAAAAAATTACATCTCAAATCCAGACAGCATTTCTTGATGAGATCTACACCCCAGCATATTTGGTCATGTGAGTATTCCAAACAATCATGTCAATATCAACAGTTATTTCAGTTACAATTATTATATGTCCTCAAAACTTCATGATGATTCACAATGTTGATATTTGATGTATGAGTGTGCATGTAAAATTTTCATGAAATTGAGTGCGATATTACACACAAATTCTAAACACAAAGTCTATTACTTTTTACTTATTCAGTTTAACATTGATTTAAATATATGCTGGGATCTAGCTAGTACACACAGTTCAATCACAAGGATGTCTACTGACTCCCTGCTGATTCTTTCTTGCATATAGCTTTATGTCTCAACTCACTCTTTCGTCAAATGTAGACATCATAAACACAAAAATATTAAAGTTTGGATTAAATTATATTTCACTCAAAAATATTTTGAAAGCCTATCTCCCATTCAATAAATTGTCTTTCAGTTTTCAGATATTTGCACATCATATATATGAGAAGAGTTAAAATCCCCAAAATGGAAAGAATACATAGACCCCAACCACAAAAATCTATCATTGAAAAATGGGTTGAGGATCTGAATAGACACTTTTCCAAAGAAGAAGTACAGATGGCCGACAGCACATGAAATGATGTTCATCATTTTTATGAACTATGAAATATCACCTCACACCTGTGAGAATATTTATTATTTCAAGACTGGAATAGTGTTGGTGAGGATATGACTGCTAAACGTAGTTGGCTGGAGTATAAATTGGTGCTGCCATTATGGAAAGCAACACAAAGATTCCTCAAAAAATTAAAAATTCTATATGATCTACTGCCCAGATATTAGTTCAGACATAAACCATCTATTGATCCTTAGATTTAAATATTGAACAAGTCAAGAGAGCAGATGGGAAGAGAAGCTGATATTTTGAAAACTTTTTTTTTTTTTAAGGATGGTGCAGGGAGAAATGAAGGTGAGCAGTCACAGAGAGAGAAGAAGCATTTTATTTATTTTTATTTATATTATTTATCTGTTCATCTTGGTTGCTCCCACCAGTTCTGGGACAAATGCCCAGTGCCTTGTGATGCATGGGAACTGGGCCAAACTCTACGAGGGCATGCTTGATGTTTTAAATTTTGATCATGAATTCTATTCACTATATATAAGGACAGTTAGCAGGTATCTGCTCTTTGAAAATTCAATCTCAGGTTAGAATCTCTGTCTATAATCTCCAATTCTGATTCCAGAGCTGATTGTTTGCTGAAATTAGGACAGGCAGTAGAAACGATATGGTAAATGATGCACTTTGTTTCTTCAAAAAAAGTTTTAAAAATCCAACCTACACAACAACAAAATATTGCAATAGAAGAAGCATGTAGCTTCTCATATATTTCCTGACCCAGTGCTGTGAAAAGTATAACCAAAATCCAAGATAGGCTAATACAGACATAAACTTTATTAACTAGCCAGGCAATGTCTCTCTGTTGGTTAGCCACTTTCCCTGAATGTGTGTTGTAGAGACTAAACAGAGGGCAAGCAGTGGTTCCTTTTACATAAAGGTAATTTTAATTGGTTATCAAAGGCAACCTTCAACCCTTATTGGTCACCATTCAAGAGCATATTAATTTGGGTAGGCATTAATTTTCCTATTTCCCAGAATAATCTGATGATGAATTGTTGAAAGTTCAGCAGGGTCAAGAGCTGTGTGATCATCAAGCTCTTTTGTGCACATGCAAAATCTGAGTACAAATTCCTCTGATTAATACTAATGACACAATTAAAGGAATTAGATCTATAAGTAACCTGAGAGAGCATTTATTTCAATACTTTATTTTACAGATAGAGTACAGAAAATCCAAATCGCAAGTGGTATGCAAAGTTTTATTTTCTTGACAGACAACAGATCCTGAATTCAGATCTGTATTCTGACAAACTTGTGCAGACAGTGTTGCAATGGAAATGGAAAATAGATCCCTGCCCTCCAGGAACTGGAGAGTTTAATGTATCACCGCACTTCACAGTTCATATGACTGAATTCACTGTACTGTAAAGGGTATACTAATAAGAGAGTAAAGGCACTTCACAAAGCAAAGTGGTGAGGAACAGAGAGAATGGATTTCATTTATACCTCCATAAACTCATTGACTTCTAAAAACTTTCAGCCCTAGAGAAGCTCCCATAGTTACTATGCCTTGCAGAGATGGAAGCAATTAAGCAGAAGTCAGGTTGATAGTAGGATGCTTGAAAGAGTAGAAAGCAATTAAGATTCTATGACCTGTTCTTGCATCATCTCTGTGCTACCAAAGCACCATTCGATCACTTTATTTTACATCTTCTGCATAATGGAAACACCTGCAACTGCATAGGTTCTGATTTAACTCACAAACAGATTACTCCTTTGTTGTGATTGGAATTTTATTTCCTATAATAAGTCATTTCCTCAATTTTATAATAGCCAATCTCCTGGATCCATTACAAAAATAACTAGTAGAAGGCATTTTCAATCTTATTGAATGAAAACATCAAACACAATGCATATATGTTTTAACCTTTAAATATACCTTTATTCCATTAGCATTCAACAGTTCCTGAGTGTTAACATCTACCCAGGCACGAGGGTGTCAGCAACACTAAAAGAGTTCAAGGTCTAGTGAACAAGATATATGCACTAGTAAATATTACAACATAGTATTAAAATGAAGGCATTCGCAGCAGAGTTTTATGCAAAGACCATTGAGATTCACCTAAAAGTAAATGCTTTAAATATATGTGACCATGTAGACCAGGAGAAAGGATTTTGGAAACTTTGTGTGTGGGGGCGGGGAATGGCAGTGTTTGGTGTAGACAGGGAAACAGTGAGATGTGGGAAGTAGCAGGATTCAAAAGTATAGGGTATCTCAACCTTGGTAGCTTTGACATTGCATCTGATTATTTTGCTGTTGGGACTGTCTTAGACATTTTCAGCAGCTGTTTAGCAGAATCCCTGGTTGTCTACTCACTCAATTTCAGTAGTGTACACATACACAAACACACACACACATACACACACCATTACAATCATGAGACTGAAAATGTCTCTAGACCTTTCCATAAGTCATCAAGTGGGCACAATCAGCCTTAATTGAAAACTACTGAACACTGATAGAAGCTAGATCACTAAAGGTCAAAAATGGTATAAAAAGGCGTGTATATGGCATCCCACATATAGTAAGGGGAATGCCAAGATGTCACAGAGATCTCATTACATTTAGAGTACAAATATAGAGATCACCTAACATTTTACAAATCTTGTCCATTTTAATGCATGCATATTTTGAGGGAGTTCAACATTGCTTTGATTTTCAAAGGGGATCCTAATTCTTCACCTAACATGAACCACTAGAAATAGCTCTAATTATTGAAGGTTCCTCATGTAAACAACACTCTTACAGAAGTAACATGGAAAAACAAAAATAGGAATGATTGCTTTCAAAACAGTGGCAGAAAAATAGTAGAAGAGATGTGGATCTCTTCCAGGGAGCAGCAGCCCTGGCACAGCAAGACACCTAGTAAGACTGATGCTGTGTAGTTATCCAGCAATTGAACAAACAATTACAGTGTTGATGAATTTTTTTTCCCACCCTCATGTCGAACACATATAAAATTTATTGAAAATGGCGCTTCCTTTTTTTTTATTGTAATGAATTCTTATAAAGCAAAGAAAAACTATTAAAATAGATAGCAAGAATTAACCAAAGGAGTGGCCCACTAGAAGTCTAATATACATTATTTTTTGTAAAAGCAATGAAGAGGCCACAGAATACTCCTCGATGGCAGGTCAAACCTGGGCAGTAATTTCTAGTTGCTGTTGTATTTTTTTTATTGGTTATTTTATTTTTACAAAATCCTAGAACTTGGCAATAAAATTTGGTTTTCAGTGTATGCTTCCTTCAGCATTTATTATATCATTGTTGCTATGATAAAAGATTATAGGTTATAGATCAGAGTGTTGTTGCATTAGATTATGAAACCTGATTCAACAGTGGGGTAAGAAATTAGAAAACAATCTGATTAACGAAATAACGGTGGACTCTTACTGATTTCTGTGGAAAGTTGCTCTTCCAAGGGAGTTTAAATATTGAATGATCAGAGAAATAAAATATAAAATGAAAAATACTTCTAAAGAACATTCTAGAAATTTATGCCATAATAAAACATGAGACTATTCTATTAAACTTTTTATTTCCTGAGGTGATGCAAAAAATAAAATTTGTTTTAAAAATTAAAGTAATTTTAAAACAAATTATACATAAACATATATAGCTATATACACACACATTTAAAACATAAAGGTTCAAACATCATAAAATAGCAATAAATAAACAAAAAGGACAATAAATAAGTAAAATAAAAAGTGGGGGACACATAGAAATAATTTCTCTTCCAACTGCTTTCCAAGAAAGTTATACATATCCTTCCAGTGAGTTTTAATCCCATGGAAGGGGTAATTCTGAGAGTGTTGTTTATAACTTGATTTTTCATTTAAAAACATGTGTAGAGTTTTCCATCTTGAATCCTATATCCATATTACATTCTTTATAAAGAGCTACAAAATGCACTAAAATATAATAAAACATATATTTTATTGCAGATGTGTGCTACTTATAATTCTGTTTTATGGAGAAGTATGGATTTTTAGCTTACATCCTATAAATTTTCTGTAAACAAATTCTGTAAGCAATTTCATGAAATAATTTATAAGATTCCTTTCTAGTATAAATTGTATTCAAATTGAATTTCTTCAATTTTAAACATATTATTTGAATTATACATTTCTTTCAATGTGAAATTATTCCTTCTCACCTAAGTTTGAGTTTGAATTACATTGGGGGTAAAAGGTTAGAAGACATAAATATATTTAAATATTCTGATATGTTATATAATGGAAATATACCATATATAAAATTAAGGCCTAATTCAAGAACATAGTATTTAATATAATTTTTTTTATGGTTTAGGTTAACATAGGCGATATGGAACAAAAGTGGATATATAAGCTTAATAACTTATAGAATACATAAAATAGTGATCCAATTTTCATCATATGTTCTTATATGCATGTTTTATTTCTGAAGATAAACATGACATATTTAAAACATCAACCAAAAGGGAACAACCATCCTAGTTTGGCATTTAAAGTAGTTTTGAGCTACGCAAACTAGTTAACCTTGAGTTTGGCAAAAATATGTGTACTATTTCAAGCCTGGGCATCCTTCAGTCAAAAATGTGTTAACGTAAATTTTATCTTTCATTCGTTCTCTTCACATGTATCCTAGTCATTTTCCCATAATTCAGTGACTATAAACCAAACTCCTTCGTTTTGTCATTTCTCCACAAATTGATCATTTCTTCGTTTAAAATGTATATTTCTTTGTTTAAAAAGTTTAAAACAATAAGTTTTTGGTCTGACTGTGTCTTTGGGTCTTCATTTTCCTCAGGAAGAATCTCACATTCAGAAACAAACATGAGACCAATTTGTAAGTTTATCTTTTTTAGTATTTCTTAGTTTAATTCTTAGGCCAAACTGTCACCCAAATACAGCAGCAAACTTCCTCATTCCTTTTTCTCAGAGCAACCCTCTTCTCTGATCAGTCCCTGTTTTTCAGTTACGTCTGATCCAGATGCAAAAACCACACTATATGCACAACTGAACATGCTCAAGGCTGAACAGTCTATGAGAACCAAGGTCACTGATTAACTCAACTACAAGGAGAAGTCACAAGGGACTTCCTGCCGCTGAGCTTGTGCAATTCCCTACCCTCCCAAGATGTCACCCGACCTTTTCTCATTAACAGAGCAACTGACAGCCCTTTAGCCATGAAGGATCTAGCATAAACCATGTAAGGGGAAAAATGGTTGCCAATCACTCTTTCTAGAACTTTCTATCCATTTCTCAGAATTCTGATCATATCAGAAATGACTCTACCTTAACCCCACACAGATCAGCTTTCTCAACTACTTAAAGTTGTGGCTGGTTAGTTTATAAGAATATTCCAACAATTTATTTTCATTTTTAATAGTTTTATTTTTTCTTTTCTTTACATGGATGGACACATTTTAGTATATTGAAATCTCACTTCAGTCTGGGTGTATTACATACTGCACATACCACCAGAGCTCTAGTGCCCTTTATCACTACCTTGTTCTCTCTTCCTGACCTCCAACTGCCCACCCTCCTGAAATCCAGTTCTGCATTGTGCAAATTTTGCTGGGGTTTATTTGTTTAGTTTCTTTATATTCCATATATGAGTGAAAACATTCTACACCTCTCTTTTTCTTCACTTTCCTCTCTTATTTCACTTAGCATGATCACCTCCAGTTCCAACCATGTTGTTGCAAAGGGAACGATGTCATCTTTTTTAACAACTACATTCAATTCCATTGAGTATATACTTCTTTATTAGCTGTTAATTAGCATTTATTCAGCTGTTGATGGGCATTTAGGTTGTTTCCATGTCTTATCTATTGTGATTATACTGCCGTAAACATAGGGATGAAGACATTTTTCTGACTGGTGTTTTTGTATTCTATGGGTATAAGCCTAGAAGTGAAAAATTGCTGAAATGAATGATAGATTCATCTTTATTTTGTTGAAGACTCTCCATACTGCTCTCCAAAGAGATTGCACCAATTTACATTCCCCTATACAGTGTAGGAGGGTTCCTATTTCTCTACATCCTCTCAATTCTTCTGTTTCTAGTCTTTTTGATATAGGTCATTCTCACTGGTATGAGGTGGTATCTCCTTGTGGTTTTTATTTGCTCTTCTCTGATAGTGAGTGATATAGAGACTTTTTTTCTTTTGTGTGTAGGCCTTCTGTGTGTCTTCTCTGAAAAAATGTCTAGTAAGATAATCTGCATTTTTTGAGTGGGTTGTTCGCTTTTTCATCATTGATATATATGAGCTCTTAATATATTTTGGAGATTAAACTCTTAACTGATGTACTCTATGGGAATATCTTCCTCAATTCAGTTGGCTTTCTGCTTAGGTGCTAGTTTCTTTATTGTACAGTAACTTCTTATTTTGATGTAGTCCCAGTTGTTTAACTTTACATTAGTTTCTTTTGTCATAGGCATCACTTCTTCAAATATATCTTTGAGGTTGATGTCATAGTATGTTATCCCTTCCTCCCATCACATATATTTCTAAAAGTCCTTGCTCTATCTCTTTTTACTTGAGGTGAACTTTAGCATACTAGCTCTCATTACCTTATTTGGCCAACAAATAAAACATTGCTTGTTGCTCTCAGCTATGGTTTGGTTTTGCTTAACATCTGATGGTAATAAGACCCTTTAAAAAATGTCAGTGATGGGTCTAGAGGGGATTATGCAAAGCAAAATAATTCAAATAATGATGGATACCAGATGACCTCACTCATAAGTGGAACACGAATAGACAAAACAAAGGAACAGATTAGACAAAACCAACCCTTTGACACGTGCAATAGATCTGAGGTTACCAGTAGGAAATGGGGCAAGTGGTAGCAGGGCCTAGTGGACAATGGTAAAGAACAGTTGGTGATTTGGTGGCGGTAGGCTGTGTTGATATATATCTGAAGAATGGGGAAAGTGCACGTGGGGAACCTACACATACAAATTTATTTTAAAGTATCAAATTAAAGTTACTGTAATAAAATTTTAAAAATCACTTATCAATCATCTGATAATAAAGTCATATTCTTTAAGAGAGTAAAAAGAAAGTTTTTCTTCCCCTCCATAGTATATTAGTTAATGTATTTTATAGCCCAAACATAGTAGGCTTTATTTAAAATAAAACAAGGAGGAATAGGCTTAGAATCCAGGTTTGCTGGAATTTGGAGAATTTTAAAAGACAGTACAGAGCCTAAGAGGAATGGGAAGGTATTTAAGAGGAAAAGGCTGACATTGTGAAATCTGTTTTTGAAAAAATCAGTTCTGTCTACTTTATAAAGAAATGAAGATAAGAGATGATAAGCTCATGAGTGGATTTTGAAATGTTAGAAATAAAGACAAGTGGGTAGATAGATAAATTTGAGTTATTGAAAGGTGAAACAGAATACTTAGACTATGGTAAACTGTGGTATAAGTAGTGATTCTCATTCTTGGTTTGTAATCAGGTTACTGGTTGTATCATTCAAGAAATAAGAAACACTGGGAAGAAACCATGTTAGTTTTCTTAACAGGGAAAGCTATATGCGAGAATAAAATGTTGACTGATTAATATTTTAATTTTCAAAATATTATTAGTCATTTGAAAAGCGATTTCAAGTAAATTGTTTTTAGTGCAATTCTAAGATTCAGAGAAGATATATGAGCCAGAGATACCATTTGGGGAATCATCTGAGTAGATGAGTAAGTGGGGACAGAAGTTCCACATACAGATGAGATAACATAGGATAGTGTGAAAAAGAGAAGGCAGCCTAGGACCAGGCCTCTACTAAGTCCAGGATTTAGCGTATGAGGAACAGAAATGCATTTCTAAAAGGAGACATGGAAGAGCCATCCTCAGAGGAAAAACTGATAGCTTTTGTGACTAAGAAAACAAGAAAAGAAAATGACTCAATAAGAGAATGGAATTTGATATTGAATACTGCTGATTCAGCAAGTGAAATAGTGACTGCAAAATATGTACTTAGTTCATGGAAGCCATTAGTGACATTACCAAGACCTGTTTTTTAGAGTGAAAGTTCTGAATTCTGCAGAGGAGCAGATTAGAAAATGAGGAAACATGAAGAAACGGCCACAAATTCAGCCAGAAACAGCAGGAGAGAGAAACTAAGTGAAAGGTAGTGAGTCTGCCGTTTTTGTTTTGTTTGTCATAATTTCATTCCTGTCCTAGCTTAGGCTTCCATGACAAAATACCATAGGCTGAGTAGTTTAAACAAACAGGAATTTATTTCTCACAATCCTGGAGTCTGGAAAGTCAAAGATAAAGGTGCCTGCAGATTTAGTTCCTGTAAAGGCCCTTTCTAGCTTGCAGATGACTGCCTTCTTGGTGTGTTTCACTTGTAGAGAGAAAGAGCACTCTTGTCTCTCTTGTGACTCTAATAAGGACACTAATTCACTACTGGGAGCCTCCCTTCTTGACTTCATGGAAGCTTAATTATCCCTCAAAGGTCACAACTCCAAATACCAGCACAATGGGGCCAGAGTTTCTATATATGGATTGTGGAGACAGATAAATATTCAGCCCATAAAATTTCTTTGTTTCTGTCTTTCTTACACTCTCAAGTGAACTAAGCACATTTATGAGCTAATCAGGAGAATCACATTTAGAGTTAGAGGTTGAAAATGCAAAAAAAAAAAATCAATAATTGATAATACAAATATCCTGAGTGAGCTAGACTAACTTTTAATTTTCCATACAGTAGAATATAGTGTTGGCACAAATAACCTGTTCATTCTTTTCTAAGCAAAGTGGGTGTAATGCTTATAAGGTAAATTGAGAAGAAAAAACATCTATAGAATCATAAAGAAGTGAAAACATTTTAGAGAATTTAAAATAATATTGCAGCTCAATGCTGCTTAGCAAGTTCTATTTTTGTTTCCATTTTACAGCTTTGAAGTGCATCAAGTTTAACAATACTGGTAATAGTGAAGACACGTGTATGGAAATCTACTTGCATAACATTTTCACTCACGGGGACAAACCTAAATAAACTTATTAAATATGATACCAGTGGGCCTTCTTGCCCACACTCACATGTCCCTGGACTTCCAGACATGAGGGACTGCCAACTAAAACTATATAAATAATATCTTCTGTGTAATCAGAAACATCTTTTGTATTATTAATTATATTTAAGAAAGAAAGCCTATTATGTCAGTAAGCAATCCTTATATTTCAATCACCATGTCCTAGCTACTGGGAAAATTCTTATTTATTCTTCAAAAGCAAGCTTAAATTTCATTATACTAGAATACACTCTTAGTCTCTCCCCCAATTCTGTGCATGACATACATACCTCCTTCCATGGCATTTAACCACATGTACTGCAAACTTTTAAGTTTCTAAAATGACACTCTGATCTCTGTGAGGGGAAACACAACTTCTGATTCATCTTTGCATATTCACAGAACTTAACTCTTGTTCTTATTACCTCTTTCTCCCAAGACCAGTCCAATCACTTTCAGGGTATTTTCAGAATTCTACCACTTTTCCTTCCTCCACTGCTGCCTTCTTGATCCAGGTCAGCATAATCTCCTGCCTAGTCATTTACTGGTCCCTGGCTTCTATTTTCAATGCAGTGATCAGTCTTTTACAGGGTAGGGTTAGGGATGTGTTCGAGTGTGATGTGGTATAAGTTGGGTTTTTTAAAATGAGTAAGAATGTACCCAATAGATAGGATATGGTGGTTGAATTATTAGGATTACTTGCTGACTGACTGTTGAATGAGGTAAAAAGAAAAGGTAATGGAGAAGACAGGGAAGAGGAGAACAAGAAGAAAGAAGGGAGAGGAAGGGAAGTAAAAAGAAAGTGAGGGGAGAGATGGAACTGGAAAAACAAAGAACATAATGCAGCCTCACAGGACAGAATGGTTTGTGATTAACTAAGTAGCAAAATAACCATGGTTAAAGTTCATTATACATTTAATAGAACTGACAGATGGTCTAAAAGAAAGGCCAAAATTTGTTCATTCAACAAGTATTCAAGGAGTATCTATTCTATATCAAGCATGAAGCCCCTCAAGGCTATCTTATTAATAGAAAAAAGTTATCTGCCCTACTTCTTGTCAACTTTATTAGCAGTTCTCCGATATGACTGTCTGAACCTGCATCTATGAATAAACTTGTTTTTCAGTATAAAAATATCTGAATATTTGGATTTCACATTCCAAGTAAATGATCTTAATATACCATATGGTATATAATATGTTAAATGTTGTGGGTAAATATGGAACAAAACAACCTAGATTAGGAGTAAAAGGATGAGGGCTATAATTTTAAATTGAATGGTCAGGGTAAAATCCACTGGAAAGACATCTGATGTTTCGAGTCAGTCATTCTTATATCCTAGAGGAAAGGGAAGAGTACTTGGAAAAGCCATAAGACAGGATATGTCTGCATTGCTGGAATCTGTGTGCTAAAGTAGAAGGAGAAGGGGAAATAATAGAAGAAAAGATGATGAAAGATGAGATGGACCATTGCAGACCTTTACTTGAGGAACATGGAAGCCATCTGAAGGTGTTTATCAGAGGAGTGATAGATCACATTTATACTTTGAAAGTCTTGCTCTGACTGTTCCACTGAAAACAGAGACAGGGGACTAGTGAAGGGACCAGTGAACCCCTAGGTTGTCCTAGGAATGGTGGCCTGGAACAGTGGAAACAGCAGAGGAGGGAGAAATGACGAGATTCTGAAAATACTCTGAAGGTGATTGGAATGGACTTGGGAGAAAGAGGCACCAAGATAAATCTCATTTTTACTGAAGTCCAATTATCAAGAAGAAAACTTTAATCAGATATTTTCCGTATGGTTACATAAATGGACACAAACTTGAAATGTTTCTCAAAAGTTAAAGATAGATCTACTATTTGATCCAGCTGTTCAACTCCAAGGCATATACCCAGGAAATACAAAAGCTCTGGTTGGAAAAAAAAACAAACGAACAAACAAAAAACATTCTATATATGTTCACAGCAGCAAAATTTAGAATAGCCAAGACATGAAAACAACCTAAATGCATGTCAACAGTAACTGGATAAAAAAGCAATTACATCACTGTGTCCCTTTGCAACATTCCGGATGGAACCAGAAGTGATTGTGTTCGTCAAATAAGCCAGAAAGAAAAAGAGAAGTACAGATGGTTTCCCTCAGATGTGGAACATAAAGATACAAAACAGATGAACAGGTAAACCTCAAAAATATTGGGTGAGAAACTATAATTTCCAGTGGAGGTGAAGTGCAGAGGGAAGGAAGGAGTATTGAGGTAGTGGGAAAGGGCACTAGAACTCTGGTGGTAGATGTGGTGGGAAATGTACATATACTAAGGTGTGAATTCAATATCTTAAAATGCAGATAACAATGCAAAAAATAATAAAAATTATTAATAAGAAAAAATATCCTTTTGTTTCCATCTATTAACTAATATATAAATTAGGTCAGTACATAAGTTTAATAAATAATAAACATACTGTATTTTATCAATTTGAAATTGCAGAAAAATAAGCATTTGCAAATTTGGAAGACTATTTTCATTTACAAAAGTTCTGGTGCTTTCTACCTGAGCTTTAAAAAGCACTGAGAAAGGTATCTGAAGTAATCTTATGTGAACAATGAAAATATAGAGGGTATTTATTTTTGACTAGTTTTAATAAATGACATTTTGCTTTCAAATAACAGTATATAAATTATAGATCCACACAATATTCAGCATGTTTCCATCAATGTCTCCTGTGGAAACACGAGATATAAATTATTTCAGTTGTTGATAAAATGGAAAAACAAACTATATAAATTAAAAATAAAATTGGTTGATTTGGTGCCTATAATTTGATGGAATAATGTGGTTGCTTGAGCTTTAAAAGTGATCAAATGAAGCATTTCTTCCATGAAGAACTTTACATTGGGTTTTCGAATTTGGAATTATGAAGAATGTTTTTAATCGAGTGCTTTTATTTTAGAATTTGCATTTTTGAACACTAGATTTCTAAGAAACAAATGATATTGAGAATGGTAGGTTCTGACACTTGTTAATACAAAAAAGATTTGTTAAGCCTACGGAGAAACCCTTTGAGGGAAAATTAATACAGGACATGGTTCTGGAGTTAAACTACCTTGGTTGAAATCCCAGATCACTCACTTACTTGCTGTGAGACTGTGGGAAGAGCATTTAACTTCTCTATCAATCTGTTTCCTCCTCCATAGTAAGAGAGTTAATTAAAAAACAAAGATTGACCATAGCATGGCTATTGATAGAATTAAATGCTTTAATATATCATATATATTTAATATATAATATATATAGCAAACACTTAGAATCATATTCGGCATATAATAAACAATCATTTAGCAGGAACGATAGTAGTTGTGAAGAATACTCATCAACGAAACATTCTTTTCCTCTTTAAAAGAAACTTGTGGGTATATCTGACTCTGGAGCCAGTGGAGAACTCAGTTGCGGGTTTCCAGTGCAGACCAATTTAAGGGATTTACCAAAACCTCTGTGGCTCAGCTTCTCACTGCCTTGGGCATTTCATCCTCTGAGACTACTTCTCCTTGAGTCATCGCCTTGAGTCAGAGTCCCACTACCCATACAGATTTTATTTTAAAAGTCATCATCTCAGAAAAACATCCTTGACTCACAAACTGAAATGCATAACTCTTTTACTTCACTCTGATTCACTCTCTCAAAATATTTGACTTTCTGAAATTTATTGCTATTAAAAAAAAAAAAAATTTCTGCCTCTCCTGATGAACTTGTAAGCTACAAAGACTCAAAACTTTATTCGGAGCGGCAAGAACAGTGTATGTGATAGTTGCTGAATTAAAGAACAAATTACAGTGAAAAGTTGTTATTTCCTTACCTTCAAAGTTTCTGTCCACCCTTTACATACTGGGTCCTACCTGCCAACTCACAGAACTTCACCTCTGCGCATGTAAGCAACTGACTTCAGTAGCCTCTAACCTATAGAGTTAGGATACTCAGAGTGCAGGAATGACTGGTGGTCAGCACCCAGCTTCATATTCATAGAGAGGAACATACATTTGTTCAGTATTTTATTAGACTGAATGTTTAGGTAATTTCTTAAGAGAAATAAAAGTTTCATGATTCAATGAAGCAATATGCTCACGTTAAAAGCAGTAGAAAAGCAAATAAGATATTCAACCACTCAAAAATTTTACTATTCTCTATCCTCCAGTGTCCCATATGTTCACAAAACACTGATCATTATCTTTGTGAACTAGTACACTCAAGATTATAATTGGAGAAATGATGAAAAAGAGAAATCTCTTTTGAAATCATCTAGAGTAATTTCGAATATAAAATAAACAATGAACTTCCCACTATAGATTTAAGAAATTCGTTTCCCTAGCTCCAGAAGGCAAAGGTTAAATGTGCTGTCTTTTAAAAATAACCTGAACCATATGAAATGCACTGAGATCAGGCCCCCTCCCACTGAATACAAATATCTCAAGGAGAAAAGGCCTATAATAATTTAGACTTTGCATGCTTTTAGATTTCTTCCCCAAAGAAAATCAACAGGAACTGTTGTAGGGCAACCCTAAGCCCATCTCCAGATCTCTGCACCTTTTGTTTTCCTGGAAAACACAGCAAATGCCATAGATCAAAGTCTGTCTTCTCTGAGCACAGAGGGGGCTTGAAGGCTGTCCGCTCGTGGTCCCTGTGTCAGATGGATAATGACAGATGTAATGTATACAGCATCTCCTTAGAGGAGGGATTTTTCACTTCATCCTATGAGGATGGAAGACTGGATTAGTGCACAGCTTGCCCAGACAGCCAAACAGAACATACCACCAGCTGGAGCAGCAAAAGCAAACAATCCCAAATGCCTTTGTGGTTTGCAAGTGGTCATTTTTCAAAGAGAGGCACGTGGGGAGAGGGAAGAGGCTCCTAGCAAATGGAAGAAAAGTGATGCTATGTTTCACAAGCATTTCTGGGAAGACACCTCTATCAAATATTCATGGTAGCTCTGTCTATATGAGCCCAGTTGATAGAATAATAGTGCCGATTCACCTGGTACCAAATCTCAGTCCCCTTCCCATTCCCCAGCTAGTAAATCCTGGCTGTCAGTGATGGGAGCTGATGGGAAATGATAGCCTTATTGAGCTGCCTCATGAACTGTAACTCATTTGTTCTCAGGACCCACACTGACAGCCCTTGCATTTCTCCCTTCCAGCAAAATTGGGCATAAATCACTTTATCATTTTTCCACATGACAGTTTATCAGAATTCGGGAATTCTATATGAAGTCATAGGAGCTGGTGACAGAAAATGAGACAAGTTTTATCCTGTAGCTGAGGAGGACTGCCCCTCCAAAGGCATTAATACAACCATAAAAATACAATTGGAACTCAACTAAACACAAATTCTCTCCTCTTTTGACAGATATCCCATCAGCTTTCTTTTCTCCAGAGTTTTCTCTGTGACAAAGATGGGGAGAGTGGAGTTGTGGAATATAATTATGCCTTTATTCTATCAAGCAAGGGAAACGGACCTAGTTTAATGATTCTGCTCCCTCATTTCGGTGCTGATGTTTGTGAGTGAGGATGGTCCGAGTCAGGAACTGATATTAAAGCCTGATTTACTCCAAAGAAAATCTCCTCAACTAATTTAGAATAATCTGTTTGTGGGCCTTCCTTTCCTAAAAAATATATTAGAAGTGCTTCTCTCTGCTGCCAAGTAAGAATATAAAGACAGCCGAGACACCCTAACTAATTAGGTCTCCAATTTCATAGGGGTGTGTGTCGTGGGGAGTGGGGAGGGCAGAAAGACAAACCTACAGGGAAGATGGTTGCTACAGGGATGATTGCAAACCTACAGGGAAAATGTATGCACAGGGCACATTTGAGACCCAGAGGACAGAACGGTTGATTGTTGAGTGGGTGAGAGATGGAGGGTTCAAGAAAGACTTCCCAGAGGAGGTGACTAGGAAAGCAAATCTAGGAAGAGAATTCTATGTTTCCACCAACTAGACAACTGAATCTCTGAGTAACAGCAACAGCGACTGGAAATCAAGTCACTTCATTTCACGTTCATTGTAATCTAAGCATAAAATGTTCTCTTTGCCATTGGTCACTCAAACTTAATCTTTTTACACAGAGCCATCCAAAATGCTCAGCTCAGGCTAAGATTGGACGTGCACATATTTAGAACTGAGGATATGTAAAGTCACACACCTGAATATAGAAGTCACAGAACAGAATGCGCCACAGACCTGGGGTTCGGTTCCTTATATGAGAGAGAAAGCCTAGATTAAGTTCTGCTTTGTTACCAACTGTGCATCAAGAATGTTCTGACATGGAAACTCTTTACCACCTGATCTGGAGCCCAGCCTCGCAGGACTACTGCTTGGTTGAATCTGAAACAGGGCAGCCGATACGGCATTTCAACGTTCAAGACATTCATAAAGCTGCGAAACCAACATGCTCTCCCTTCTAAAATTTGGTCTTCTCAGAGGAAACTATTCAGATAATGAAGGCAGTTTAAGGAATGTGTGTGCTCTACTGACTAACCGAATGGCTTTTATTTTCCAAATTTCTCCAAGTCTTCTTTATGAAAATTAATTCTGACCTTCGTTGCTATAATTTAATGTCTGATATACATAAACTGACCCGTTATATCTCTTGCTTTCTTTAGCTGGCAGTACGGCATCTCTGGGTATCATACACAGAGATTCAGAATATGAACACAATTGCACAGATGAGTTAGACACAAATATTTTGAAGATGCCGATATTGCAATGTGCAATAGATGGCAGATGTATTTCTGATTTGCTGCTTCAATTGACTAAATCAGTCTATTAAATATATACCTATACATAGGGCATGCATTTCAGCAGAGTTGATATCACATTAAAGGAGGAAAAGTTAGTTCTTGGAGGTGGTAATAAAAATATTCCCCATTTTTACATATGATACTAAAATACATATAATATAAGCAGATATAGAGTATATTGTGATTTAAAAAAATTCATTGGTGTGACAATCCTTAGGCATCGATAATGGAGAAAAACAACTTGAGAACACGGCTAAGGGGTATCTGTAGTAGCCTCAACAAATAATTATTTTTTTGAATGTTTTAAAATAAAGTAATCCTGGTGACTGTTTTCTGGCTTTCACAGTTTAACTTAGGTTTGTACTGGAATGATAGCAGCTTCAGTCATTTTTCTGAAGGGAGTTGAAAAATAAGGCATACGTAGAAAATCTACATGTAGGAATCTGGACAGAGATACTACAGAGAGTAAATAGAGAATGGGGAACGGGAAAAATCAGTTATCCCGTCAAACAGGTCTCTGAATGCAAAACAGTTGGCAGTTTCTGTTTCCCAAGCAACCTTTGCCTGTGATAAGAGTGTCAGAAAGAGTATCTCAATCCCACTGCAATCACACACATTTTATAAAATCTCTCTAGGAATTAGTCTCTAAAAATAGGCAGTGAAGCAGTTATTATCTCATTCTAATTTATTACCATTTTCACTCGATAAAGTTCCATTTAAATGTCTATGGAGGTCATGCATATTAGCAAGACACAAGGAATTCTAAAAGCATGTCTGAATCATACTGAAAATTCATGACACCCAAGTAATTGCCACCTTGTGAGGAAGTGTGTGTGTGTGTGTGTGTGTGTGTGTGTGTGTGTGTGTGTTTCAGCTATTCTCGAAAATGTGTATCATGGTTCAGAACGACTGCCCCTCATAAGATGAAGTCTATGTTCCTTTCATCCTGAAACGTAGAATTTGTGGCAGGCATGATAAATACATGTGGTGGAAAGAACATTGTGTGATAACTGAAATCACATGAAAAAATGAAAAAAGGCAGAAACTTGGAAGGGTCCAGTTGATCCCAGCCCTTAATTGTTTGGGAATTACTATCCTAAATGTCAGACAAAAGTGCGTCTTATAAGACTGTAGCCCTACACTCTACCTGTGACCACATGAAGGACCCACATGAGAACAGGTTGAGTTCAGTTGATTTGCAAAGGAGATGAGAAAAAATGATGTGATTCACTACTTCACAGATTTTGAGTCTTTTATACAGACATAAGATCATGGGAATATGAACACGAATATTAAGTAAGAATGATTTCAAGATGCTCACATATTTCCAAAGATTAATTTTTCCAAGATAAATTGGGCTTTTCTGGATTATTATTGCATAAAAGTAGACTTAAAAATAAACCTGAATAAATTAATTCTCTAAATTATAAATTTTATCCAATAGTTATTCTAAGAGCTCATTTTCCTTGAAATAAATGAACTTGGTAATTTACATATTTTATCTCTTTAGTTTTCCAAACTATTGGTATATTTGTCATTGTTATAGTCTTTTCCTCTGAGATCTTTCTTATATTTTTACCTTAAAATATCATTGCCTCATTTCATCTATCTGATCTTAATGTCTTTTTGATCATGCATATAGTCTTATTTCAGTTCAATCCCTTCTTTGGATCTTTGTTGCATCAAACATTTTTTTTTTTTAGTGTATTCAAATGACTACCCAGAGAAACTCCCTAGTTCAGGATTGGTCAAGGGATACTAGGAGCCCTGGCACCAAGGGCAGTAAGCAGTAGCTGCCGAATACCAGCTTTGTAAACTGATGCTGTCACCAGGACCCACGCCAGCTCATTAAATCCCCCTGGAGTATGGCACTTGTTTCATGTCTCTTGAGCCTCAGGGTTGTTCATTTATTTAATCATTCATTCCAGAAGCCCATAAAGAATACTGACTCCAATGCCAAATACTGACTTGGTACTAGTGATACAAAGAAAAATAAAATGTGAGCCTGCCTTCGAAAACTTCCTTCTGGAAAGAGTCAACTTCAGTGATTCTGATGAACAGGTGGTCACAACAACAAAAGTGCCTGCAAAGCTCTATGGTATTGCAGGGGAGGGAGCTGATGTCAGTCTAGGCAGACTGGAGAAGATGTCTCAGAAACTGCATCACTGAAACTGATTATTAAAACAGAATGGACATTAAGAAAGAAAGAACATGAGTTCACATGCATGAGTACAAAATGAATGTCAAGGTTCATGTTCGAGAAATACAAAGTAGCTAGTTCTAGTGAAATTGAAGAGCTTCTGAGGGGCACTGGGTTTGAGAAAAAAATGAGCCTTATTCTGGGAGAACAGATAAGTAAGGGCTGGATGGTAAAATCCTTACTGGCTATGCATATTTTCCACTCCTCTTATATAACATACATCCCCACCTGGGAACACACCTGCTCAGTCACTAGAGTGCCCCTTACTGTTAAAAATTGATTTAGTAATACCAGAGATCCAAATCATAAAATCTTACACATAATCTTGGAAAAGATGTATCTCCTACTTTTTAATCTCTCCCAAAGAAAAGATATTTTTCTTCACCTTAAACATTTCCTCCGGTTCTCTGAGAACACCCTTGAATGATTAACTCACTCTACAATTATGAAGGGTTTCCTAAGAGTGTGCCTCCATTCTTCCCTGATGCAGCTTTCACAGGCTGCCCTCACTGACAAATGAGAGTCATCAACTCCTAACTTATTTATAACATCCTTTTATATATTTGCAGTAGAGCTTAGGGAGCAATTCAAACAGCAATGCAGCTGCTTTCAGTTAGACGGAATAAAAAACCAAGCATGCTTAGTTTGGGCTCTCAGACATGGCATCTCGGCTGGGTGATATTGTTAATAAATGTGCAGAGTATGGAAGAACCTTAGTTATTGTCAGTCTTATGGGGGTGGGGTAAAACACATCTCCACCACACTGATAATATTTTCTGTTTTATAAGAAGAACTAACTCCATCGAAATTTCTGTTTACAAACTTAGCTGATGGCACCAACAAGATAGTAGGAACGAATGGAATTCCAAAATGAAAGATTTTGGAAAACAATAAAATTGCTGAGTCATAGTCAACAATGGAAAAACTGCTGGATCTATTATTTGTAGGGAAGAAGCATTCTCTTGTGTTAAAGAAGCTAAATTAAAGAACTCTAAGGTCATAGAATCTAGATGGAAAATAAATGAGAAAATCTGGAAAACATCTTTAGAAGGGTTAGAATAATCTGTCCTTAGCAACTTATTCTCTTGAAATAATGGCAAAGATGTGTAATTCTAAATAAATTATTAAATTGTCTAAATGTAGCAGTGTCAGATTTTTGCAGCCTAAGACTAGATCGCTTTCCTTTGTTCTTTGGGATTGGAAGAAAGATTAGACTCCCATTAAATCAGGGGAAGTTGTGGTCTATGAGGCCAATGAGGAACCTTTTGCCTTTTCCTACATTTTAAGCATAGCTAGTAACTAATTCTTGTGTTCCAGTCAGTTTAAGGGGTTTACAGAAATTATCTTGCTCAATATACAGTAAAATAGACAACGACAATAATCTATCTACTTAATACTATAGTATCCTCCAAATTAATGAGGAAGGTAAGGAAACAGGCAAAAATTAAACTGCTGGAGAGAGATGAGTCAATGTTATATCAGAATGTGATTCTCTAAGATGTTTTTCTTTAGCTTTTAAAACAAATTCACTGGGATTTAACTGACATACTGCTCAATTTAAAGTGTGTAATTTGATACACTTTGGCTTATGTATACAAGTGTGAAATCATCCCCATAGTTGATATAATGAAAATATCCATCACCTCACAAAGTTTACTCTGTAACCCTCTGGTCTGCTTTATTTCATTATAGATTGATTTGGGTAATCAGGGATACTGTACAATTGAAATTATTCAATATGTACTCATTTTTTGCCTGGCATATTTCAGTCAAGATAATTATTTTGAGATTTTCCATGTTTATGTGTATCAACCATTCATTCACTTTTTTGTTAGTATTCTATTGCATGTGAATATCACAATTCATTCAACTGCTGATGGATTTTTTTGAGGTAATTTTCCATACTTGGTTATTACAAATAAAGCCTTAGAACTCCCATGTAATTTTGTTGTTGTTCTGACATACTTTCATTTTTCTTGGACAAATACCACAAGTAGACCAGTTATATTATGATATAGGGGTATACTTTTTTAAAAAATTATGAAATGCTTTTAACACTCTATAGTCCCACCAAAAGTTTATGATAGTCCCAGTTCTTCTATATTCTTTGCAACACTTGATACAGTTTTTTAGCTTTTTCCGTGTGTACTGATATCTCATAGTGGTGTTAATTTGCATTTTTCAATGACAAATTAGGTGCATGTTTTCCAGTTCTTTTATACAGGTTCTGTTCAAACATTTGCCTGTATTTTAATTGTATTTTAATTATTGAGTCTTGAGAGTTAGTTACTGTGGATACAAGTTACTTATCTGGCATGTGATTTGCGAATTATTTTCTCACATCTGTTGATTGTATTTTCATTGTCTTAACATTTTCTTTTGAAAAAGCAGAAATTTAAATATTTATAAGGTCAGATTTACCAAATTTTATGTGTGTGAATCATGCTTGTAGTGTTGGATCAACCAGTTTCTCCCTAGTATGCATTAGACTTTCTTAAGTGTTGTATCTCATGTTTTCCTTGAGAAGTTTTATCTGTTTTAGATTTTACATTTACGTCTACGATTCATTTTGAAATAGTTTTTGTATATAGTATGAGGAATAAATTGAAAGATTTTTTGGCACATGGGTATCAGTTTATTTTAGTACTATGTATTGAACAGGCGATTCCTTTTCCACTGAATTAATTATACATTTAAAAAAAAAGACTATTGAACCCTATGTGTTTGGATCTATTCTGGGCTAATACCACACGCTTTTTGATTACTGTAGCTTTATAATGATGCTTGAAGTCTGGTAATGCAAATCTCCCAATTTTATTCTTTCCAAAATTATTTTGGTTGACTAGGTCTTTGCATGTCCACATACATTTAAAAACAGCTCCTCAATTTCTTTTATTGAGATTATGTTGCATTTATAGATACATTTGGGAAGAATGGAATTTTAATTATATTTTGCTCTTTAAATCTTGAATATGATGTATCTTTCCATCTACAAAGTTCTCTTTACTTTCCCTCAGCAAAGATTTTTTTTTTAATTTTCTGTGTACAAATATTTAATATTGTTGATGAGATTGTGATATCCTTAATCTTTTTCAATAATATCGTTTTTAAATTTCATTTCCTGGTTGATTGTTCCTAATATACAAAATATATTTGATTAAATAGATGGCTCTTTGTATCCTATGAACTTTTAAGTCACACTTAATAGTTTCAGGAGATTCTTGTAGATTTCATAGGACTTTTTACGCCAATGATGTGTCATGTGCAAAGTGCATAGTTTTACTTTTTATCTAAACTGGATGTTTTATTTATTTACTTATTTATTTTTAAAAAAAGATGCCAGGGAATGACAGTGAGTAGCTAGGCAGGAAGACAGGAAGGAGGAAGAAGCACTTTATTTATTCAATTTAGTTGTCCATCTTGGTGGTTCCCACAGATCCTACGAATGGGAATTTGGGATGTATGTGGACAGTGTCCGACCCCTTCTCCACCAGGGCACACCTGTTTTGTTTAATTTTATGTGATGTAGCTCTCGTTTTCATTGGTCCTCAGTTCTGTGTGTAGGTCCAAATCACATTGTCTTAGCTTCTAGTACCATATTATTTAGATGTGGTGAGATCAGACATTGGTGCCTTTTTCTTCAATCAGTGACAAGGTAATTAATTAGTCTTTCACAATTAATATCCTGCTAGCTATTGTTTTTTTCATACATGACCTTTATCTAATCCTGGAATATGTTACATAAATTTCAAACATTTGAGGTTTCCCCAAGTACTTCCAATATTTATATCTAATGTAATGCCATTGTATTCAGGATAGTGATAATAGGATCCTGAGAATAACTTTACATGCTTTAATGCTTTTACATTTTTAAAGAACTTTTTGGACCATAAATGGTCTGTTTTGATAAATGCTCCATGTATTTCTGGAAATAATGTTATTTTTCTGCTGCTACTTAGTATAGTACATAAATATAAATTGGTAAAGAGTTTGGTAGAGTTGTTCAAGTCCTCCATATCATTACTGATGTTTTTTAGATTACTGACAGGTGTTGAAATCTCAGACTATATTGTGGATATATATTTGTCTCCTTTTAATTTGTTTAAGTTTTGTTATATATTTTGAAACTTTGTTATTGATCTACAAAAACTCATATTTTTAGATTCTCTTAATGAATTGACCCCTTTAACACTAGCAATATTTTCTCTGAAATACACATTCGGAAATATTAATATAACCATTACAGCTTCCTTAAGGATTTATATTATGTATCTTAAGCTTTTCACATTATATCTTCATGTATATTGCCCAACTTTGCACTTATCATAAGAATTATTTATTTTAGTGGAGCAACTTCTAACTTTTGTGTTATAATTGTCATGTCATTTACATCTACTATAAAATTTACAATAAACGGTTTTCAGTGTTGCTTTATACTGTCAATTATCTTTTCAAAAGATTTGTAAAAAAAATAATTATTCTATGATTGGCCACATAGTTACTGTTTCTTGTCCTGCAGTCCTTTGTAGAGATATAGATTCCCATCTGATTTAATTTTAGTTTGGCCTGAAGGACTTTTTTTCACATTTTTTTTTTTACCATGAAGTCCTGTTAAATGATTAATTCTTTCAGCTTTCTAATTCCTTAAACAAAAACTTAATCTGCCTTCAATTCTGAAAGATATTTTCCCTGGGTGACCACTCTAAGTTGACAAGTGGTTTTCTAACCATACTTTAGCGATGGTGCCCCATTTCTCATGTGCTTTATTTCCAAAGAGAAACCTGCTCTCACATGTACTTTTGTTTCTCTGAATCTAAAACATCTCTTGACTGTGACTACTTCTGTGCTTTTCATTTAATTTGTATTATGATGCACTTTGGTGTGGTTTTAATCACATTTGTTGTTTTATATTTCAGGTTACTGAGCTTCATGGGTTGGTGGGTACAAAGGTTTCAACAAAATTGGAAAACGATCTCCCATGACTTATTAAAATAGTTTTTTAACTTTCTCCTTTTGTGTGTCACTCAATACTACTG
Source organism: Solenodon paradoxus (assembly GCA_004363575.1). Lineage (NCBI taxonomy): Eukaryota > Metazoa > Chordata > Mammalia > Eulipotyphla > Solenodontidae > Solenodon > Solenodon paradoxus. Next base: position 559,141 of record RJWH01000370.1, on the reverse strand, counting down.
AGGCAATGTTTACAGAATATATGGAGAGTAAAAGGCTGTGAATAAAACCATGCAGACAAAATAGTTAAAGGCCAGCAAGAGGAAATGGAGATTGTGATGTTGATGGAGAAGTAATTCCAGAGACATAGGAAAGACCAAGAGCTGATAGAGCAAATAATCTATTCTGGCAATATGTTCTCATAAGGAAATAGCCCACATTTAATGTCTTAACCCAACAAAATTATTATTATAATTCCTACAGTTCAGGAATTCAGAAAAAGATGAGCTGTGGTTTAGTTCAGCATGTCTTATGATCTTATGAGGGCGCAGTCAGTACCATACAGCCAGGAATCTGTGATTAATCTCAGGTCCTCGTCACATATTTCGACATAGGCTAGTTTAAGCTTCTGCATAGTATCACAGTTTTAGGTAAATCATGACATAAAATTATGGTTGATAGCTTTCATAAGAGCACATATTCCAAAGAGTAAGGTGGAAGTTACATTGCTTTTTGTGACCTAGCCTAGGAGATCAGGAACATTGGTCTTCTATATGCTAAATGTCAAAATGACCACAAAGACCTGCCATTTGAATGGGAGGAGCACAGATACCAGCTGTCCATGGAACACATGTAAAGGCAGAATGTATGAAAGGCATATAGTTTGAGAGTTGTTAGAACAATCTGCCATGTAGTTGAAGGGAGTAGATAGTTCTAAAAAGAAAAAAAAATCGCAATAACTAAATACCACAAACAGCCTAGGTTAGATCAGCATGGAACATTGATCATTTATTTGGTCATTAGCTGTTCATTGGCATATTTGATGTAAGTCTGTCCTTGTATTCATAGAATATGCAAATAAAATGAATTAGGTAAAAAAAAAGCATAAAACAATATATGATCAGTAGGTCACAATTATTTTACAGTAGAACAATATGTAAGACTTACTTTTTGTCTTTACTATAATACTAAGATAAATACCATTTTGAGTCCCCATCTTGTACCAGACACTTAAGTATGTGCTTCTTTGAAAACTTGGTGAGTAATATGTACATTTTATATATGGAGAGTCCAAGTCTCACAAAGGTCAATATATATAGGCCAAACTCATACATCAAATAAGTGTCACTTCAAAACTGAGGACTTTCTGATTCAAGAGCCCTTGATTTTTCCCAGTTGGCTTGCCAGGTTTCAAGATCAATTCTTACAAATTCTCCTTCAACTTTATTTATTAATTAATGATGATGGTAGTAATTTATCCAAACACTTAATGATTTTAGTCCATGCAAATTTAAGAAACAGAAAATTCAGCTCACAGCCTGGCTGCATTTCTTTGAAAGCTCACAGAAAAGAACCCAACTATGCATTTGAACTTGACCGTCAGTATCAGCAACAGCCATGCTTAAACTATTTAAACATTGGGGAAAATGGATTTAAATTAAACTGTTTTTCCTGACTAGTTTAACTAGCTAAAATGTGTGTTTTTTATATTTACCTTGGGACTTATTTCTTATTTTAAAAATGACTTTCTTTTCTATGTCATGAAGTTGAGGGTTTGGGGATTTACTCAACCATTTATAATGGGATCCAGAGGAATACAGAGCAAATACTGAAACAGCCCCAAATACATAAGATATGTAGGAAAGGTCAGAACCTCAAAGGATTTTCAATGAACCTTAAAGACAAGCAGCTTCAACAAGGCGCCGCTTGTTTGGCTCAATGCCACGCCAGACCTTCTGAGAACAGTGAAAAGAAGGGGGTATTTGCTCCAGGTTGCAAGTGAACTAGTTTTGATTTTTTTTTTTTTTTTGTTAAATTTTGCTTTTGGATTTCTATGCAAGCAAAGGCCAAAGACAAAAATCCAGTTAATTTATTAGGCATGAATAACTAAAGCCAAATTTGTGCTACTCTCACTTCTAAATTCAAAACAAAAATTAAAAGACCTTTCTGCCGCTGTATAGCAATAATTTCAATAAGGGGATTACAGACCAAACAAACTAATCCAGGTCAGAACAGGCAGTTGGTGGTTCCTCTTCCTGCATACCTTCTATCTGCAGACACACATTTAACATTTTCATAGTCTTTCTGTTTCTGGCCCTTACAACTTGTAGGTTATTTATAGTCTTTACAATACAATAAAATATATCTAAGAAAGTCCCTCAAAAAGTCAATCAATCGGTATAGCCTAATCAACTGCCAATATACAAAACATTCAATTCAAATGATTATCTTGGGTCAAATAATAGAATCAAAGCAAATTACATAATTAATAACACTCATATGTATATTAAATATTTGATATTATGAACTAATTTGACCAAATCAAATTATTTTTTGTTTTTCCTATAATACTACAAGCTATTTTTTGTATCTTGCTTCAGTCTCCTCGATTCAGTTAATTCATTTATTTAAATTAATTTTGTATTATGCTAATCACAAGCCATACTTCTCAGTATGCAGCAAATAATCCTGCTTGACTATAGCTAGATTATCTTTTGATCCACCAATGCTAGCTCTCACTCAGAAATTATAGGTCAAGTGAAAATTTAGGATTTTTTTTTTGATAGGATAATGGAAGAAATTGAGAGAGAATACGTCTTTTCAGTTTTGGTAGTGCTATTGTCTGATCCTTTTAATTAAAAAAATAAAAAAACAAAACAAGCATGCCATTACTACCTAAAGTCCTCATGGGGGATGAATACAGAAAATAAATACAATGTTACATGTGCATGTGGTAAAATATTTGTGGTGTGCGTCATTTTTTTTTATTCGTTTGTTTTGTTTTTTAATTTGGAAACCCTACCCAGTAGAATTTGTAGTTATAGTTTCATTTTCACATTGTTACATTATTAATTCTACATTATTGGAAAGAAAATAAATTTATGCAAAAGCCTAAAAAATGCAGTAGAAACAATATAAAATAATTCACATACAAACACAACCTTAACATTCTTCTAGGATCTTTGGGTGTCTATTTTGATCCCCCAAAGCAATTGGAATAGCCAACACAGTTGGCCAATCTGTACCAATCTGGGGCAATCTCATAAGGATCAGAGAAAAAATGCTTGGCATATAATCAATTGTTAATTGTTTTACCATGCAGATAATGAGTTTCTACATATGGTTCCTTTAACAATTTTAACTACAGAGCAGCCTATAATTTTTATGCTCTTAAAAAAAATACCGTATAGCTTCCACTTTTTTTCCATTCTTTCTTATTTGTATTTAGGTACTATGAGTAATTTTAGAAACTACCTACATATAAACAGAAAACTCATTTTGTTTAACTTACCCTCACTCTGTTTCTTTCTAATCATCTCCATCTGAAAACCAAATATGTTACCTTAACTGCAGTTGGATGGCAAATGCCTTTAGGAGACTGGGTTTCTAGGCAACAATGCTGCAGGAAGGCCAAGACAAAGGAAATGATTTTTTATTTCAACTGTCAGAACAAAAAGGATTCTTTCATAATGCATTAATGTCCACAGTATTGGTAGATTATTTGATTTAATTTTTCATTAACTGTCATCAAAACCTTTCTTTTCAAATAAATGTATTTATGAAATTATTGTTTGATGTTTCTCCCCCCTGCCCTTTTTTTTAAACAGTACATTATCAAGTTTAATGATCTTTAATTCACTCTGGCTGGCTTAATAGTAATTCATTCTTTATCAGTTCATCTTCCCTTGATATAAATGATCTGTTAAAATGATCCTATTCTAGAGTAATCAGGACAAAAAGAACAAAATCTTGTTGACAAGACTGCAACATTTTCAATAATCAATACTTTAGAATTTCATATCTGAGTTGAAGGTATAAAAAGGGGGAGCTCACAGGGTTGATTTTTGCCCCTTTTTCTAGATATTATGAGATATTTTAAAAAAACTAATTTGATTTAAAGAAAGGTCAAGACATTGGAGGATCTAGAAAGCAATTGAGGAAGAAACAAATAAGAAACATAGAACACAATTTGCAATAAAATATTATCTTATGTCTTCTACTGTTTCTAAATAAATAGGTCCCTTCAGGACTATGAACTTGCTGTTGATGCTTTCTAAGTCCAAAAAAGTAAATTGGATAATAGAAATAGATAGGATTGCTCTCAACCAAATTGTGTGAGTATTTTTTTCAGGCATGAAATTTGGAATTCATTCTTAGGCAACTATGTACCTGTAATGTGCAATATATGTTTGAACCAAAATATAGTTCCCACTACCTAGCAGCAATCAGATCACCTCCATTATAAGAGTCCCATCAAACTATAAAGAATAAAATCTCTTATGCTACTTTGACGTCATAAAATTGAGCTGACGGCAACTAAAAATCAAAAGATGTAGGAAGTGTTTTCTGTTCTTTGCCTTACCTGCCTAAAAGCAAGGAATAAATTTCCCTTTAAGGAGGTACCTCACCCTCCATCAGGGAGAAAAAAAAATTACTCCTACCATGCAGAACAGGGGGTCATTTCAGATAGGATAGGAACCCCTCCAGAAAGGCATGGGTGATGCCACTTGAGTGTGGCATTTTGGCGGGATTTTCCATTGGCTTTTATCAGTGTTTCCAGGTGGCGGGGGAGGCAGTTCCTAGGCATTTTTCTCAGTCTCTTCTGATCCTCCTTGTTTTCACTAATGTTTGTATTAACATCTTAGTGAATTTCTAAACAGACTTTGTCTCTGGGCTCTGAGTGAATCTGAAAGTCCATCCTGCCTCCAAGATGCAACTACCTCCAACTGCTATAAAACAGCCCAGAGTCCTTCCCATGAAGGGTGGGGTTTTTCCTTTATTGAACCACCTAGTGTAGAAGTTCCAAAGCAAACTCTTTTGGATAATCAAAGCGTTTGTCTGATCATTCCTTCCACACTCCTGAACTGAACTCCCAAATCCCCCAAATCTTTGGGGGAACCTAACAATTTCCAAGTTTTCTTTGCTCAAATTAAACTAAAATAGGTTTTTCCATTCGTTCCCCTGATACTTTTAGTCACAACCCCAAATTTGTCCTCCCTTTAAATCCGACCTTTTCTTTTTGTTGAAGGGTATATAACCCTGGAGGAGTCTAATCAGTTATTTAAGTCTCACTTCTTTTCTGTGAACTTCCCTGTTTATAACATTAATCATAATTTTGCTCCCTGGTGCACCCCTGTGGCTCAGCGGCTAAGGGGCAGGTCATGTAAAGCCCAAGGACCCAGATGGGAGACCAGAACCCACCTGAAGGAAAGAAAAAAAATGTTTACTCCTTCTGTTAACCTGCTTTTTTGGTTAAATTTTTATGTTCCCTGGTACAGAGTAGAGGAAAACTTTTTTCCCACCAACTAATCTGCCAAAATAACTTTGGCAGGGGATCAGATGTGACTTCAGAGTCATTATTTACTGACAACAGTTTTAACAGAAATAACCTTAGTAGATGAGTATAGGCAAATTTACAAATAATACATGAACAAATGTAGGGACATGCAGAGAGACAAAAAGCAGAGTCAATGTAAAGAGAAAAACCAAGAAGAGAAAAAGTGTGTGAGGAGCGGATGTCTTCCTTCAGGAGATACAGCTTCTTTTAAAGATGGCAAATTAAACAACAACAAAAAATAAAGGTCCCCTTTTATCTCAGAGAAAACAAAGTAATGAGTGGAGTACATACTAATCACAGAACGGAAGGCAGACACACAGACAGCATCTTATTTGAGAGAGATTCATTCCTTGGTTAGAACAAAATACAGTGGAAGAATTTTGCAAAGCATGTGAGAAAGATGATAAAGCTCACTCAGAACACAGTTGATGTAGATGGTAGTGTAAACCATTCACACATGCAAAAGATTAAACACTAGTTAAAAAGGCAACAACAAATCAAAGAATCCATCCTTCTTGTTCAGGACAAAACAGAACAAGAGAGTTAAGGGCACATCAAGGATCAGAACTGGTATAACATGTTAGGTGGAGCTCAAGAAACAAAGCACCTCATCGTCTTGGACACAAGGGATAAGAAATGTTTTCTGCGTGAATGAGAAAGTACAAGTTAATATTGACATATATTAAAGAATATTTCTAGTACGTTGTACGTCATATGACAATGTTAATTACGTATTAACATGTATATGTCCCATTTGAATGTTATGCTAACAAAACAGCAAAACTAATAATGCGTTCAGTTATTTTAACACAATGTTCTACTATCAGGAGACTTCCCTGGTATTGGGGTATAAAAAAAACTATTTATTTTATTATTTCATATTAGGAGAAAGAATAAAAGCTAGTCAAGTACTTCCATGATAGTATTTTGTCTTAACCAGGCTCCAAGTTAGTTTTACTAAGTATCACTCTGTGCTTTAAGTTCATAATACTTCTTTGATTTGTCTTTTTTCATAAACTAGAAAACAAAACTGACATTTAAATACAAGGTTCATTTTTCTCTTTACTAAGCTTTTTGGAAAGAAATATGGGTCTTAAGTAATCAGTTAAATACCTTGACTAATGGCACACCTTTCGCAAGTGGGACTGGCAGAATTTAAATCCTGTCATATTGGGAATCTCATTCCCTTGACTACCGCTTTGTATTTTCCCCCCAAAAGTACTGACACAAAGGTAGAGATATCTGGCTGTTACCCATCTGAGTGTCATCTAATTCCCTGCACCTATCAGATGACCATATAACAACAGCATTTGAAGGGGTATCAAAAAGAGATTATGAAAGAGTTTCTGGAATTTTACTTGATATCCCTAGGACCAAAGTAAGTCTGAGACAGAGAAACTAGCTTTGGCTCCCTGATTACCATTAACTATGAATATATGCTTATGAGTTCTATTTAATGTGAGGGCCAACTCCCAAAACAGACATCATACTTAAACACTTTTCAAATAGTTAGATTCTTAATCATTTTATTAGGACATATGGTTTGCAGAATCTGTGATATTTGAAGAGGAAATGAGGAATGAGTCAAAACAAAGAAAGGCTTTAAAGTTAAGCAATAAATGTAGAAACTAGATTGGTAGAAAAAAGATGTAAATTTTTAATATCAAAATAATATATTTTCTCACTTATTCAGATGCTGTAAATTCTGCTTTCTTCAAGTTTTCACTGATTCTTAATCTCTTTGTTCTAAATTTAAACCCATCTAATGATTTTGTTAATGTATATTTTTAGTTTTTAAGTTTCCATTTGATTATTTATATAATCTATATTTTTATGAAGATTTCTAGTTATGTTTGTTTCAAATGTGTTCATAAATGTTTATTAAAATACTTCATGATGACTGCTTTAAAATTCCTATCAGATCATTGTAACACGTGTCATCTCAGCACTGGTGTTCATTTGCTGTCTTTTTTGAGTCTGAAACAGATCTGGTTCTTATTATGACAAGGGAATTTTTGTTTGTTAGTTTTTTAATTGTAACTTGGATTATTTGGTAATATAGTATAAGATTCTGGATCTTATTCCTGTTGCATTTCAGCCAGCCTTTTCTGACACTATTCCATTGTGTGAAGCCTGGCACCAATGCATTACAGCTAGGAGCGAATAAAATACAGTTTTTCTACTTGTTCTCTGTTGATATTCTAGGTATTGGGGAGGAGGATATAGGGATTCCTTGTAACTTCTGGGTGAGCATAGAAGATCATGATCCCCATCAGGTCTTCACTAATATCACCTTGGCTGGGAGAGGGAGAATGCATCATTCTTTGCCCACATACGTTCTTTACTGACAGTGTTGAGAGTGGATGTGCTGCCATCTCACTGCTTAGTGGTGGTGACAGTCATGACTGTCCAGTGAGCCTCGGAGAAGAGCACCCTACTGAGGTCCTGCTGAATCTAAATTTCATGACAAAAAGTGCACATACACTTTGCATAAAGAGATTTCTCTCTCTTTCTATGACCTGGATAAACTGTTATTGCTATCCAGCTTCAAGTATATGAGGCAAAAAACAAACACAGAATATTTAGTCCTATAGGGTCATCTGTCCCTTTGAGACCTGAAGTGGTCTGTTTCTTCTCTCTACTTTTTAGAATTTTCTTATACTTGTTTATGTCACATACTAAGTTTTCAGTTGTCCTTAGTGGAAGGAGTAGGGAAACATCTATCTATTCTATATTTCTGGAAGTAGAAATCTTGAGCACATTAACAGTGAACAAGCTTCAGGTATTATAATCAAAGATAATAATTTACCTTCCACGATAAAGAGATTAGTAAATGAAGAGCAAATTAGAATAAACCAGAAAAGAAGTAATAAAGATCACAGTAGAAATCAATGAAACAAAAATGAAAAAACATATTAGAGAATAATCAATGAAATCTACAGGTGGTTCTTTTAGAAGATGAATAATATTGGAGAAACTTTAGGCAGACCAATAAAAAAAATCAAAAGAAAGCCACATATTACAAATGTTAGTAATAAGAGAGGTGTCATCACTACAAATATTGAAGTATTACAAATAATTTTATCAGTATATTCAAACACTTAGATAAAATGCATCAACTCCTTTAAAGGTACAAATTCCAAAAAAATACTCAAACTGAAATCAAATAATTCTTTATCCAGCAATACATTAAAACTAGTGTTTATCTTACACGCACACACACACACCCACCCAAGCAAACAAATATAAACTGTAAGCCTAGATTGCTTTACTAGTGATTTCTACCAAATATTTAGGGGGAAAACATACCAATCTCATAAGTCTCATCCAGAAAATTTAAGAGAAACAAATATTTCTTAACTTATTCTATGAGGCCTATATTGCTCGTGTATTAAAACTGGACAAAGGACAATACAGTAAAATAAAGTTACATACCATTTTCCCTCAAACATAGATAAAAAAATTCTAAACAAAAAGTTAGCAAATAGGATACAACACTATATAATCTTCCAGGAATGTATCATTTGTTTAAAATTTTAAAAATCAATCCATGTAATTCATGATATTATCAAATTAAAAAAGAAATCATAAGATTATCTGAATAAGTGAAAATAAAATTGACAAGTTCTATTCATCTATTCTCATTAAAAAAAAAAAATCTCATCAACGAAGAGAGAAACATTTTCAATCTGAAGAATATTTATTTATCAAAACCTACATCTAACATTATATTTTATGGTAAAAGACTGAATAATCTCTCCCTAGGATCAAAAATAAGACAAGAACATCAACTTTCACAACATTTTCACTCTATGTTTTCCTGAAGTTCTAGCCAGTGCAGTGCAATAAAGACAGAAACAAGAATAATAACAAAGCAGGCATATTGGAGATGAAGTCTAAATGTCATTTTTATTTCATTTTTTAAATGAAAGGTGTAGGCAGGAATGAAGGTGAGTAGGCATCAGGAAGAGAAAGGAGGAAAAAGCATCTTTGTTTTATTTTTATTTAGTTATTCACATTGGTCATTTCCCCCCGGGCCTGGGGCCTCAAACCCAGGTGTATGTGGCTTGCTTCTTTGGAGGCAAATGATCTAATTGCTGCTCTACCAGGGTATGACTGAACTGTTGTTTTTAGATGACATGATATCTATGTAGAAAATTCAATAGAATGAGAAAAAAAAAAAGGAATTACTAAATCTAATACGTGAGTTTAACATATTTGGAGGATACAAAATGAATATAAAAAAACAACTGAATTTCTGTATATTAGCAATCAACAGAAATCGAAATGAAAATATGGACAATATAAAATATTTAAGGGTCAATTTGCTAAATGATATGAAACATCTGACCATCTGGATGTACACAATATTGCTGAGAGATTCTGAAAATGACCTAAATGAATGCAAAGTAATATTTAGAAGTAAAGTTAAATTTTAGGGCACTCGATATTAGTATGTCAATTCTTCAAAATGTTATCTATAGATTTAGCACAATCTTCATTCCAATTCCTGCAAGATATGTGGAAGAAATTGACTAAACATTTCTGAAATTCATATGGAAAAAAAGTATCTAAAATAATTCAAACCATCTTTGAAAAAGAACAAAGAGGACAAAAAGTATCTGATTTCAATAATAAGTTACAGAATTCAAAATGATGTAGTATTGGTATAGATCAATGTATTATGTATAGATCATCTATACATATAATGAGAGAATTCAGAAATACACCCATGCATATCTAGACAACCACCTTTAGACAAAGACACAAAGCAGTGATGAAAGAATAGTCTTCCCAACAAGTGGTGCTGGAACATTAGGGTATCTACGTAAAGAAAAGAAAGAATTTCAATTCATACATAAAATCTATACAAAAAAATAACTCGAAATGAAGGACAAATCTAAAGGTAAATCCTAAAACTATAAAACCACTAGTAGAAAAAAGCAGGATAAAAATTTTATAAACTCGAGCTTAGTACATGTGACTATAAAAGTATGATTCACAAAAGAAATAACTAACATTTAACTTCATCATAATAAGCATTGTTAACAGAATAAAAAGTTAAGTCACAGACAGAAAAAAAGTATTTTCAAAATCTTTATCTGAAAGTAATTCCACCCAATATACATGAAACTGTGAAAGCATAATAATATAAAAAATAAATTAAAATTGGGTGAAATATTTGAACAGAGGTCTCATGAGAGAAGGTGCAGAAGGCAAATGAGCAAATGGAAAATAGCAAACATCATTAGTCATTAGCAAATTGTATATCAAAACCACAATGTTAGAGTTTTATGCACCTATTAAAATGGTTAAAATAAAAAGATTGACCATGGTAAGTGTTTACAAGTATGTAAAGGAAATATATTTCTCATACACAACTGTGAGAATATGAAATGGTATAACTATTTGTCAGTTCCATTAAATATTAAATATACTGTCACTCTAGTATAAGTAATTAATTCAAAAGAACTAAAAATGCATATAGCCATACAAAGATCTGTGCATGCAGTTTTTTTTATCTTTGTGCTCATTATGCTTTCAGTATGGTAACCAATCAAAAGTCCATCAATAGATGAATGGATTATAAATTGTTATATATCCATAGAGTAGAATTCTGGTCAAAAATGAAAATAAATTTACTATTGGTATATGATTCAACATGTTAAATCACAAAATAAATATGCTGAATCAATGAAGTGGGTGAGGAAAATGTGCTGTATAGTTCAATTTACATAACATTATGGAAAATGAAAACTAATTTATAGTGACAGGAAAAGGATTAATGGGTACTGTGGACAGCACAGGTGATGTGCAGAGGAGTAGCAGTCAAAGATTATAAAAGGGTATGAAAACACCTTTCAGTGGTGTTGGATAAATTCATTATCTTGGTTTTGGTGATGGTTTCTTAGGTCTACACACATGTCAAAACTTATCAAACTGTACATTTTAAAGATGACAGTTTATTGCATGTTAATTATACCTCAGTCTTTAAAAAGATCTATAAACTATACAAAATCACACACACACATAGACACACATATACAAACAAACACACATACAACCCACAGCAGTAACAAATAAGTAAGGTAAAGATAAGGTATAAATTAATCCATTTGGATTAACGCTATCCTACTTTAAGCTTAAGAAAAATACTAATTTTAAATACCTAGTATTTCTTTTAAAGTTCTAATAATCAAGTAATGTTAGCTGCTTTTTCCTGTTCCTTTGTCTTAGAATACTGAGTTCTGGCAATGAAAAAATATTAGCTGTTATGTTGTTTGGATTTAAAATAATAAGTTCATGGAGATGCCATATTATGTAATTAATAGAATGATTAATTTGTGTTTTCTACTATTTTAGGATAATAAAAAAGTTTCCATATTTATCTTGGAAATGTGAATGCATAAGACACTCGAAGTATGAATAACAGAAACAACTTCTATTGAGACTTTAAAAATAAATATTCTTTTCTACATAGGTAAAGAAGGGAATAAATTATAAGGTCTGACAATTATCCCACAAAAATTGTGTGACATTTCTGTAGGTTCTTTAGACGCGTATGTTTTCTGGAAACATTTTTATTATTTTTATCAGGAATCTAAGTATCATTGAGATTATCTATAGATTGTACCATACTTTATAAAACTTAGGTTAAAAAACATATTTGCATAAATGTAGAACCCAGTTAATCATGAAAAATGGCCTTATACTTAACTATATATATAATTTATGCTAGAAAATTTTTCTAGTATGATCATCAAGTATTTTTATTGAGCAAGGAGCCTGTCAAAAATATTTCAGGGAGCATGATTATAGAAACAAATCATTTGAATGTAGCATTCTTTTATTCAACAAATATTCATTTGAGTTTCAGTGTGGGATGGGTATTTCACTATGTACTGGGGAATAAAGATTAACAAGACAGATAGGATCTTGTTTTCATGAAGTTAGCTGTGCAATGGGAGGATATGGATCAAATAAATTTTTCTACATAAATATATTTCACTTGGGAATGGGATTAATAAAAAGAAACTCTTGATAAACTGAAGACACATTATTTTCATTTATTTATGAAGTAAAAAATAAACAAAGCTTAAATTCTCAGTTAAATCAATGTATATTTAAAAAGGTCAAAATACGTGCATATGTATAGTTAATTTGTTACCTTTCAATGTATATTAAATATATTAAAAAAATAAGCTTTTTGAGAAACTTTAATTCTACTGTTCTTTAGTCGTTTTTGTAAATACCTAATTCTTAAAGATGTTCCTTCTAGGAACAGTGAACAAGGTAATTCTGTCCAGCTCACCCAATGAGCACATACAGAAAGGCTGAACAAACGATGAAATCATTTGAAGGAATTATAGATCTGACAAGAGGGAGGAGGCAAAATGGGTCAAGAAGTGGAAAAGGAAAAAGACTCTTCCTTTGGGGTATTTGCTGATTCTCCCTCAGATGGATGCTGAGAGTTCTGGTGACCTTTCTTCCAGTCACCAAGAATCATTTTCTGGTAAACACTCTATCCTTTAGATTGAAACCTTACACGATGCCCCACTAAGGATAAAAGAACCAGAGACAGAGAGCTCTTCCTCAGTTGAACAACTTACATTCCAATCATCTCATTCCTGAAAACAGGTAAAGGTGGTCCAGAGGTGATAGTGCCTACAACTCACAGAAGCAAATGTAAATCCTCTATGAAGGGTCGTAAAATCACCCTAAAGCTTAAGTTATTTCTACAAATATTTCTAGACACAATATCTGGTACATATTATGAAGTGGTCAGTTATGGTCTCTTCATGATAGATACATGTCATTAGGTATTTCTCCAAGTCCATAGAATGTATAACATCCAGAATGAACTGTAATGTAAACTTTGCAGTTTGAGTGATTATGATTATGTCATGTAGGTTCATCAATAGTAGCAAAATCACCACTTTGGTGAGAGATGCTGACAGTGGGGGCAGGTATATTGTTGGGGGCAGAGGTATATGGGGAATCTCTGCACCATCTCAATTTTCCTGTGAACCCAAAACCTCACTGAAAAAGTTAAACATTAATTAAAGAACTATTGATAGCAAAAGGGATACATGTATCACAATATATATAATATTAAGTATTTTATAATCACAAGAATAGACAAGAGTTTTCTCAAACAGTATGATATTTGAAAGAATTACGCAGCCATCAAAACCTATATATTTTATTTAAAAATATATGAATGTGTTTAGTAAAACTATAGTATTTAGCAATGTTTTGGCTTATATAAAATATTTTTTAAAAGTAAATAGGTATTACATAAAAGTCAGAATATTTGGTGTAAGACTGAGAGAAGGCCTATGGATAAGAGTTCTGAAATGCTATCTATATTCCATATCTTGATCTAGATGGCATTTACACAAAAATTTGCTTGGTTTTGTATTCATTCTTACTTGGAAACTGTAATTTAAAATAAAAAGTCCTCAACAATTACTGGAATTTTAGTTTTCTTCCCCCCAAAAGAGAGAGATAGATGAATATCCATGTTAAGCAGACCTGCCTGGAGTACAACAGGCTGTCAAATTACCAGTTTTCCTCACCTACAAGGATGTTGAGGGCTGAATCAGAGGCCAAATTCACAGCCTGCCAAGTATTTCTCTTCTCTTGTGACTATATTAAGCCAAGTAATTGAAACTTACAAATGATTCCAGAATGATGTTCATTTTCCCAATTTTTCCATCTTTACCAGGCATTTTGCTTGGAGGACAAATTAGTGCTGGGGAAAACATGGTTTTGTACCAGTGAACAATGAAATGCTGATTAATCTGTCTCAGTGGTTGTCTATCCTGGCTCTGTGTTAAAATCAGCTGGCAATTTAAGAGAAAAAAATCCTTGGACTTAATCGAGTTCAGATTAATTAAGTCAGGCTTGGGGTGTGGCCCAGGTGTTTTCAAAGTTCCCGGGAGACTGTAATGTGTGGCAGGTTTGAGAACCAAATCTGTCTAGTGGCCCCCTTAGAAGTATGCATAATTAAGTCAGAAAAGTTCAACCAGCCTCAGTGTAGTCAATTAGGAAGGAAAAAATAATGACTCTGGTAAAGACAAATTTATCTCACATACCCTCTAGATTTTTATCAAATATAAAAAGACATTCCTTTACTTTCTAAGCCTGTAAATAAAATAATTTTTCTCCTTTCTGAAAATGTATTGTTTTATTCATTCATTCATACAAATAGCAAAACAACACTGACTCACAGAAACAATAAAAAGTAAATTTCACTGAACAAGCTAGCAATTTCTGTGTACTTTGCCCTTTGTGTGATCATTTGAATCTTTCCAATGATCTCTCCTTTACCTGCATTCATCAGGAACAATTTTTATAAAGAGAAAACCATTAAGATTTGGCCAAAGTCTGCTGTTCTTTCTTTAATTCCGCCCTCTGCTTCACTAAGGAATTTCTATCTGTTGGTTGTACTTAATTAGACAAATTGTATGAGAGTCAAAGTTTGCCAAGATTTGCAGTGTATTCTGAAATGCTGTTTGCCTGGCAACTGAAACCCTTGTTTTACTCCCTAAATACCTGTCAGTAGGCCTCATGAGAGCTATTATCCACCTAAAAGTAAAAGGGTTTTTACCTAATTTCACAAAACCTTTCTCATTTATTACAACTTTGTCTGAAAATCTAGTAACCCTTATATTTTAATGCATCCTGTAGATTGGTCTTAGAGAAAAATAATTCAGTAGATACAAGAAATCTGAGTACTGACCTCCAACACATAGTGATTCCAAAATCACTACATGAACTTCAACCCATCCCAAGAGAGCAATCTCCTAGAGTTCACATACATCATAAACTTAAAAATAATTACAACCTTAAGCAATACATTTTAAAGTTAGAGACCAAAGAAATAGCTGTGGATATTTTTTAAAAAATTGGAAAGAATCTACGAGGATAATTTTTAAACATCTTCCTTTTAGCAGTAGATTATAAACTCAGTGACCAAATTTAAAAGTTATTATATTTGCCATTCTAAGATTCCTGTACTTCATGTTTGATTATTAACTAGCAGACTTGCTTCGCTCTTGTCTTTTCCATTCTACCCGTTACGCTTGTAATGTCTTCACTCAGGTTTATAACAACTGAAAAAACTGAATGAGTCTCTAAGAAATTTTTCATACTGCTGCCAGTGTCACTTGTGACACATGAACATGCTCAAAACACTTTTAAGGTCTCCCTAAGTCCAAGATAGAGGTATAGACAAAAAGAGAAATAGGAATTTGCAAGCTTTAACTCCATAAATTCATCTCAGTTTATTTTCTATACTATCTTTCATTTTCACCTCTTCTCAGCTAGAGGAAGGGAACTCTATCCAGGCAGAAGTTCTCTCCTGATCAGATAACAAAGGATTGCTTCTGCTAGATATCCTGAGGCAGAAGGCATAGTAGCTAATGTTAATGGTCTTGCCTTGTTTTGCAAAATTGTGTTATCTCATTATAACCCAGCCCTATAAAATAAATCAAGGAGCCTAGGTGGAAGTCACTGCCCTTCAACCAGAGAGCAGTGTCCCACTTGGCCCCCACTTTTCTAGATGTGTGTTTGTCCGTTTTTCTTTAGGCTTCTACAGCCCCTTCTCAGGTACCCTTTTGAACAGCCTTGCTGGCAGCGGCACCCAACCTCTCTGACTTTCAATTTAGTAATTTCTGCTACCTCCCTTAGTTTTTCCATTTTGGTGCCTTTGATCAAACTCTCTCCACATTCCAACTCACTTTTGTTCTCATACTAAGGAGTGTTTTGTCCAGAGGTAAATGAACACCCATCTTGATCACTCATCTGGATTGGGGACACTGGGATTTGACCTCAGGAAGCTTTTTTTAAAGAAATTGGTAACTTTTATGCATTCTGAGAACATGGATTTAGGTCTTTCTTCTTCTAGTAAAGCTAATCTGACAAGAGTTAAGAAACAACAACAAAACAATATAAAACAAAGAGCATCTGACTTTGCAACTGAAAAAATAGTTTTGACTTTGACAAATCTTTCTAAGTCAAGTTTTTTGTTTGAGAAGAGGCTAACACCTGTCTACCTGACATATTTTTTAAATGGATCAACAAAAAAATTTCCATGAGAAAACACTTTCAAATATATACAACTTGAGTTTTTTTTCCTATTCTTTGTTTTTCCCCAATTTTATCAATTAGCCTAGGATTATACATTAATTCAAGTGCTTAGGTGCAAAACAAGGTTCCAATGCAAACTTAGTCACAAAAAAATAAACTTTTTTCCTCAGTAACTCAATCCATAAAATAGGAACAGTAACAGTATCTTTCAACAAATGAGACAAAACACTTAGCCCATGACAGGTACACAGTAATGCTCAGCAACTGCTAGATACTATGAGTCATTTTTATCAGTGTTGTTCTTTTTACAGATCATTATTATTGGTAAACATTGAATAATGTGTTAGGATTGAATTCTATCATTAAGCACTCTAGAAAAAAGGTAATTAATTACCATTAGTTGCTGACAAATTACATTTGTATTATTTAAATTATAATGTAATATATCCAAACTCTATACTAATTCCGTTGAACAAAATTTCAAAGAAGGGATTCTGTACTCCATATGTTAAAACCATAATAATACTTCCCATTATTGTGATTATTTAGAACGATATTAGGATGTATGTTAAACAATTATCTGAGAGACAAACATAAAATGCAAATGCCCATACTTGTTTCGTGAGTGCCATTGAGGTATCAACCGACTGTTAATAATATGGCCAACTGCTTCTATTCTAGGTAGTGAATAACATTATTCTACAAAGCATTTCAGTCTTATTACCACAACTTATAAAAATATATAAGGTTCTAATGTTCTAGTGCAAGTCATACTTATCCATAAGGAAATTAATGGGAAATGTCTTAATGTGAAAAAAATACCTTTCAAGAAAATTCCTTTTTTTAACATTTATCTCACCATGGAAGATGTCAGCCTAGTAGTGTACCTACAATGAGCAACTTTCTAAGTTATCTTTGATTCCTCATACTCCTCTTACATATAATTCTAATTAAACATCTCTAATAGTCATTTCTTGTTTTCCATCTATACAAATTCTAATGATCTCTGGCCTGAATTACTGAAACACATTTCTTATCAGCAGTTTGTCTTGAAAATCTTCCCCTCTATAGCTATGCCAAAATGATATGACTAAAATCACATTTCTGATTCACTATTGTATATCTTTAAAGCTATTTTCTTTACATTTCTCCACCATTCAGCCACAACCTTCCATCAAATTTGGATAACAAACTGTATCCAATGCTAAATGCATCATTTTTCTCCAGTTTCTTTCTCATGTCCAGTTACTCTAATTGTTTCAAATAATCTTCATATCTTGGTGTAGCCTTCCCTTTCTCACATCCATTCATAGTCTTTGTAGATTATTATTAAATGCTCCATTTTCCCCTCCATGTTGCACATAGCATGCACTATGAAGTATTATGAGATATTTGTTGTTTTCTATAGGAAGGTAAAGCACCTCTAATTTCTGATGTTTAAATCAGGTTCTAGAGAACAAAATAATAGTAGTTTCTGCCAATATGGAAATATGTGGGTATGTGATCAAAACCTAAGCACCACAAAAGCAAACTAGAATATAAGTTCTTGAGGGCAAGAATGTTGTCTTGTTTAGTTCCCAAGCTGGGAGGCTTAGCATACAGTAATGAGTCAATAAATAGCTGTTGAGTAAATTTAGTGAATAAACGAACATGTATATTCCCACAGGGTTGATCCATAATTAATATGCAGAGACTGTATGAAACATATTACAATATTCTTAGCTTTATAAAGTAGCTGTAATGCAGATTTAGCAACTATTTATGTTAATGCTAATACTCTGTATGATTCCATATACAAAAGTAATGTTTTTTAGTCTTTTCACCCAGCATTAATAGAATACCATTTACAGAATGACTTATGACTAACAGATATTTATATCTTACAGTTCTAGAGTGTGAGAAGTCTAAGAACAAGCTTCTGGAATATTAGTTGACTGGGGAAATCCTGGCTTCTAGTCCATAAATGGCTGATTGTTTTGCTGTGACCTCATATGGTGAAAGGGAGCAAGATAATTCTCTAGAATTTTTTTTTTTTAAAAGGGCACTGATTTTGTTCATGAAGACACTGAATTCCTGACCTAATCATGTCCCAAAGGTGCCAGCTCCAAAAACCATCACTTTGAGGATTAGATTTCAACATATCAATTTTGTAAAGAGATAAACAGCAATAATTAGAAATTAATTCAATGAAAATATCAATTGCTTCACCTAGAAATAGTATTGGGATAATTATCTCAAGATTCTGAGAAAGGGATTTCATTCTATTGTATTATGATTTATAAGTCAATGTGATTTATGGCTAAAATATTTATCTTTTCAAATCAGCTTGTATTAGAGATATCTATGAGCATCATACTTTCATTAACCTTTTTTTTTTGTAACATTAGAATAATAATGCATTCATTACTGCATAAGGAAAATTTGTGGAATTTAATTTTGTTAATATCTTATTTGTAGTAAATAAATTACAAATACATCCATTTTCCCATAAATAAAACAGACGTTAAAGAAAATATTTTTTAAAAATACATAAAATGCGAAATCTGACAAATGACAGATATAAGCATTTTACAGAAGACTTTCATCTTTAATCACCTATGACTTCATTCACATTACCCTTGGATGAAATCTGATTGGCATTTCCTTGGGAAGAGATGACAGTACTGACTATCAAATGGACAGACTAAATATAATGATAATAGCAGCAGAATGAGGCTGGCCCCCAAATTTTAAGCATTGAAATAATCTTCGTGACCAGATTTCTTTCCATTTCCCTGTTTTATGGTTTAGTATTGTTTTTATTTTTAATTGTATATCAAAGAGATGTTATAAATTGTCCTTAAAGTTTATGGCCTTTTTCTGACCATCTGGAGAGAGGGGGTAGGTGTTTAGGAAATCTGCTCCCATATTTTGACTCTTCATCCTAATGCCTTTGAAGCCATGGTCAGAGAGATTTCTCTGAATAATCGAGTGCTGTATTCTGAGGTGTGGTGGCTGGCTTTACGTACTGGTTGGACGACAAGGTGCCCAGTTTTTGGTAGACATTATTCAGGGTGCTGAGAGGATGCTGCTGGATGAGAGTAACATTTTTGATTAAGTTGAAGAAATAAAGCAGATTGTGCTTTTCATGTGGGTGGGGCTCATCCGACTCCCTGAAGATCTAAATAAGAGTAAACTCTTACAACCTGATTGTTTGAGGTGGGACATTGGTCTTTTCTAGCCTTTCACTCATACTAAAATATTGGCTCTTTTCATGTCTAAAGGCTACTGAGGCTTGGATTGGAACTTACACCATCAGATTTCTTGGTTCTTAGCCGTTAGCTTTGTTGGAACAACATATCAGTTCTCCCAAGTCTTCAGTCTGACAATGGACTTCATCCTCTACATCACATGTTACATTAAATAATACATATGTGTGTGGGTAGATAGGTATAGCTATAGATGTAGATGTAGAGTTAGAAATATACTTTTAAAAATATGGCATCTCTTGGTTCTGTGTCTATGGAGAAATCTGACCAATACAGGGGGCATTGTTATTAGAAGGTCCTGCTTTACTTGTGTTTCTTTTTGATCCCATGTTATAATATTGTTGATGGAAGTCAAGGAAAATCGTGAAAAAAAATGTATAGAGAAAGTGTGCTTATAAAATCCCCATACTGGTATTATGGAACTATAAAAGCTGGAGAGGCCATAACCAAGTCACTTTGCAGATGATCTCGTGGAGCCCAGTTCATCATATTATTTGTCTAAGGTCATTTGTGCAGTGTATAAATCATTGTAATAAAACAAAAATAAAGAGGACATGGACATATTCAAGATACGACACTAGAAATATTAGCTAGTAAGTGTCATAGCCAGAACATGATATTTAGGTCTTTGTAGACACACTTAGGTGCTTAGGCCCTGAGTGCAGTCAGTAGTATCCCGGACTGCAATCTAATGAGCACAGGCTTCGACTCTTTCTCTGCTGCCTAGAAATCATCTAAACTGAGTCAACTGACTTCACCGCCTTTTGGCCTTCCCTTCCTCATTTACATACTAGGAAAATAACAACTACCTTTCCATTGCTTTTAGCTCTAAAGACACTCTACTAAGCTAGAACAATTTACAGCTACTTGATTTTATTCACTTATTGACTATCTGACAGAAGTGAGGACTAAACAGAGAAGGGACAAAGACCAAATGCAGAGAGGCAGTGGAAATAAGGGTAAACTAGGAGCAAAGTGTCCTAGCTACATGACTAACCTCAGACCAGAGTAGCTATTTTACATAAGACTCCTAGCCTTTCACTGAATCATTTAAAAATTCTGCTAAGTTTCTGACATTTCTGTCAAATGCTGCATTGTTAAATGGTTCTACCCTTCAAAAATCAATAGAAGGAGAATTCTATTTTATTCTATCATTCACTTTTTCTGTGGGATAGGAACAAAGTCACGAAATAAGCAACTATAGGGAGCACGCTTTGACAGTTCTTAAGTGACGACTGTTAGAATCAAGCACAGCCCTCGACTCTTCAGAACAGGGCAAAAGAAGTATTTCTCGTTATGCCCTCTACGGGAAATGACCTCACCTGATCCTTCTGAGACATAAAAATCACTCAGTGCTTTATTTATGATTTGAAAACCTAAAGAGTCATTTCTGGCCAATTATTCTTCTGTGTCTATAATTAAGATGTAATGGAGGAAACAAAAAAGCATCGCAAAGGGCATTCAATTATTAATTTAACAAATATCTATTGAGCATTTGTTGTGTAGACAGCATTGTCTTAGGTACTGGACACTCTGATAAACCAAAAGATATGGGCCTCCCAAAGCTTAGAGTCTATGTGAACTATAATTCTAAGAATTCAGTTTCCTTGAATAAAGTCTAATTGATTTAAAAATAATTAGAAATCTAAAAGACAGCAAACTGCATTTTTCAATTTTTAAAGTACTTTCAATTTGAAGAAAAAATAATAATTCAATGATGATATTAGAAAAGGAAACAAAAATGCTGTTCAAATAATAGGCACACTGTCCTGAATTCCTCTTGTTCTAAAGAGCAAAAATATTCAATAAACTTGATATATCAGCTGAATTGGCTGTTTGGCATCAAAAGAATCACATAAATTACTTCTGCCTGGAGATTCTGGTCTCAGACACACACACACACACACACACACACACACACACACACACAAATGACAGACTGCTAAACAGAAATTAGTAACCAACCAAAGCCATTAAATTCACTCTCAGACTTACGTAGGGGGAAGGAATGTCAGGACTTGGGGCAGAAAGGTCAAAGGATTCATAGGATCATAAGATGTTCATAAGGTAAGTTTTGACTCTGTTCTGTGAAGTACCAGAAGTAATTTATAAATAGACTCAGTCTTTTCACAATTTCTTCCTGCTCTTTGAGCTTCCTCTGGGAACACTGAGTTGAAACTAAGAACTCGGAATCCTAGAAGACAACTTGAAAAAATTATATTTAACCTTAGACTCTGCAGTCACTGGGGGATTTTTGCTTGATGGAGAGGTCTCTCTGTGTGTTCTGACTCTTGGATTTTAAGAAGCCAGGAAGCAGAAGTGATTTCAAAGTGAGTTCAGAGTCTATTGCTCTGCAGAGGTCTTTGCTCCCAACTGTTAAAGGGCCCCTCATTTACTGAACAAATATTTATTGAGTAGCTACCCTGTGTCAGGCCCTGGTGAACAAGACAGGCACAGCCCTGGATTTTCAAAGGTCATATCACGCCAAATTGCCTTTGACAGATTAAGAAAACAAAAGACTGAAAGGACAGAATGATTACAGAAACCAGCTAACCCCTTTGCCCACACATATACACATCACATCATCAGTAGACAGGTAGGTTTGTGATGAGAATAATTTTCAGAACATCAACCTGCATTGCTGTCTGCTTCTAAGTCGGTGCTTTAACGGGTATTACTCTGTGAACTTTCATGTTTGGATCGTTTTATCTAGGATCACAAGGATTTAATCACCCAAAGTGTATTTATTGATCATTTTCACCTGTGCATAAAGCCAGGTTATTGCAATATGGTAATTCATCTCATAGAAACCAGTGTGAGAAAGTGAAAAAAAAATTTTTTTTAATCCATCAAGATGAATTTTCCATCAAAATACTCAACTGATCCCAGTATTTTGGTCTTTTAACATTTTTTAATGCTTCTTTATTACTTTTATTAGTTCACTATAGCACTTCCAATGTCCTTGTATGATCAATACCGCTAGATTCCTAAAGTCTACAATCATGGATCCAGGACCACATTAGCCCCTTTCTTATTCTATTCATGTAAATTCTGGATTTGCAGCTCTCAGAATTTCTTCTATTCCCCTAATCCTGTTATTATAACTCTTTCCACTGGCTCACAAATGGGTCCTGAGTTAGATATAGAATTATATCATTATCCTCTGGAGAAAGCAAAAAGAAAAAAAATAATTTAGTAGAGTCTTCTATGTTCACCTTCCTTACAAATTAGGAACTTTTCTAGTCAATTCCATGGAACTTTTCTTAAAATTCTGCTCATGAATCTGTAACCTTGGGATTAGGATAGATACCATAAATCCAGTTTCTATTTATACTAGGAAATTTCTGCAGATTGTATTTCTCTCTTTGGAAAAGACAGAAGTCCAGTCTACTGTTCAGATATCACACTAAAAAGTAAAAGTCAGTTTTCTTCTGTTAGTGCTGCAGAGACAGGACAGGGCTCTGATACAGGAAGCTTGTCAACACTGCTGATCTCCAGCCTGTTTGCTATAGCCAGACTAATTATTAGAATCTGGAAATACTTTCAAATAGCTAGTAAATAACACTAGCTCAAGCTCCCCACGACCTGCGCCTTTGTCCTAGCTCATCTTCAAAGCTGCCTTCACCCCATTCTTCTGAGGACCCAGAAACTACAATTTCTCACTTAGCACAACAAAGGACTTCTGAGACCTGCTCATTCTATGGATGGCTTCAGTTCTGACTGGTTTGTGATCAAGCGGTAC
This sequence comes from Solenodon paradoxus, assembly GCA_004363575.1. Lineage (NCBI taxonomy): Eukaryota > Metazoa > Chordata > Mammalia > Eulipotyphla > Solenodontidae > Solenodon > Solenodon paradoxus. The sequence continues at coordinate 535,742 of RJWH01000370.1, read as the reverse complement.
CCATGTTTATGTGTTTTGAATATTAACTCTCTTTATAGCAAGTAAGGATAATTCATTAAAATTTCCTGTTTCTGTCTTAGGTGAGAAGAAGCTAATGAAATGCAAGCATCCAACTCTGAATTGTTAGTGTGAGAAAGAACTCTGATGGGGAGGACTAAAGAACAGCAAACAAATGGCTTTGTAGTGGTGGCACAGATTATATACGTTTGTATTACTACATCACACATTTTAGTGTTAGGATACCTACCAGATCTACCAGTTTGCCTCTATCTTTTCTGTCATGCTGACAGGTCAACGTAACTTAAGTCTTCACTCACCTTCATTGATGTGAAAGATGGGGACCCACATACTGTTTGTCTGTGGTCCAGGAAAACCCATCACTATGACTCTTTTGAAAGCAATTTCCACCTAAAAAAAGTTTTCTAATTTGAGACTCAAAGGAAGACTCCAAAAGAATCCAGAATCCAGAAATGCACAGGTAATGGAAATGGATACGTTATTTTGTCAATTAGTATAATATCAATTACTTTCCTCTTTTCTGACATGCCATTCACATGGACTTATTTTTCTTCGGTTCACCAATCTAAAAACTCTAATTCAATTGAACCATACTATTTGATTCAAACATACACACACACACACACACACACACACACACACTGAGGGAGTCAGAGAAAAATAGGATACAATTGATTTGATTTTTGTCAAAAAAATAAAAGGAATCATTCTGTAACTTATACTTTCTTAACACTAACTTGTAAGCCTATGAGGGGGGCCTTAGAGTTTAATTTGGTTCTGGGAAATAAGCAAACTAATCCATGCTAACATTGCAGAGTCCCTCTATCCAGACAACATATTTGCATTTGAATTAATTTATTAAATACTGTTTACTAAACATCCCTTAAGTACCCAGCAAAATAATTAATGAAGCAGAAATCAAATGTACATAAAATGCAAACCCAGCCCAGCAGAGCATTACATCCGTGGTGGAGGCAGAATGTTCTATTACCTGAAATAAATTGCAGGAAGAAGGGGCTATTTGAATGCAAAGGTAAGAAGTTCTGTATGTACTGGACAGTTGAGAAAACTAATGGAAAGTGAGAAAGAAAGATATATTTCATGTAACTATAGGTAGTCATTGCTTCTATGGGAAAAATAGGGTTAGGTTCCTGTGAGCCTTTTCTCACTTTTTCAGCAATCTATCAACACACAATCTGTTTTATGTGTGCCTGTGTTTAAAAATGTCAGAAGTACATATGTATATTCATGTACATATATATGTGTGCATGTATGCATTAACACAGAACTCATAACACGTAACTCATGCCTGACGGAAGCTCATCTAACTCCTTTACTGTATAAGGCACTTTACTGTCTTCTCGTTTAAAAGACCAGTCAGCACTTCAGTATAAAGCCTGGAGGTCATTTTGACCAGCAAAATCATGAACAGAAAGCACACACATGTAGAATACATGGCACTAAGTAATTGTTAAAGAGAGCACTTGTTTACAGCCTGAGAATGAAACAAGAAGGCTGAGCAATACCTTATTCTACCTCGACTAACAACATGTGCATCGGGTGGCCCATGTTTTCACTGCTCTGCGCATGTCCATGAATAACTACCACTGCATCGTACTGCTTTGGGGGTTATAAAGACATTTCAGTGAGTAGGCAAATTTGAAAATATGAATCTGACTCAGAGTGAAGATCTGTTTAAAAAGGGAGCAGTTGGTCTTCATTAAAAATAACCGGGCGATGAAGAGAAGCACAGTCATTTCAGGTGACTTGCGAAGGGTGGAGTAGCTGTAGATCAGTGCATCTCCACGCACCGGACCTGAACTAGTTGTATCCGCACAACCAGGAGACTCAGTAGAAAACCACTTCTTGGCCCACCCCACACGTGGTAAACCACAGCCTCTGGAGAAGGGACTCACTGATCCCTCTTTTAATAAGCCCTCTAGGTGAGTGTTACGTAGAGATCCATCACTGTGAATGGGTTCTCCATGAAGAATCTTGAACAGGAAGTAAGGGCAAGTGGGGGACACAAATTTTGTCAGTCCCCTGAAGGCCAAGTAACCACAGCTGGTCCACATCCAATAGTAACAACAGGGTGTGAAGGTTTTGTTTTTATTTTAGAGGTGGAAAATACATTTGCAAAATTGAAAATTAAGGTTAAAGATTGGAAGTAGTCCAGGTCTAGAGTAATGACCTAGAGGAGGATCTCTCAACTGCAACACTATTGGCATTTTGGAACATTGTACGTGTAGGGGCTCCTCTGTGCATTGTGGGATATTTATCAGCAGCCCTGGAATCCATCTACTAGATGCTAATAGTAACTCTCCTCAACTGTGACAACCAACACAATTTCCACATATTATCAGTTACTTCCTGGGAGGAAAAATTGCCCCTAGTTGAGAACCATTGACCAAAAGCAGTAGTGTTTTTGTTTAATTTATGTTTTGTTTAATTTATGCAGCTTACCTTAGCTGGTATTTATTAACCACCAATTAGGTCTTAGATTGGGCTTGAGGTAGAGATGCAGGGAGGTCCAAGCCACAGTTTATATTGATGTTTTTCTGAGGTCTTAAATTTTAGAACAACCCATCTTTAAGAGGTGGCATATAACTATTCTTATTCTTATTTTATATAAATTAAGCCATCAACCTATAGGTTTAGCTGCTGGCACTCTGGATGTAAGAAAAATCCAATTTTGAAACCATAGAATTGGCTACAGATGTAAGACTGGAACTTCGTTATTGATATGCATTGGCTTTTGTGTGGTCTGTTTGGTCATTTCAAGCTTCATCTGTTGCTTTTCATCACTGAACACAAAGCAATGAAAAAATGAGATGGGAGGTAATCAGCCAGACAGTGGCATACTACTGCTGTGCTTTTGTCTGATGCTTTGTTTAAATGACTAAGGGCAGTGCTTAACATCTGAGCCAGTTTAAGTTCAAGCATTCAGTGTCTTGCAAGAAGGTATGGAGTTTTCCTTCATATATTTTGTGAGACTCTCAGTCACTGAAGAAGGTTGCACATAGGCCAAACTTCATTTTACAGACTAGAAGACTGAGGACCCAAGATGTCACTACTTGCTTATCATATCTTCACTGTAAAACCTAAGCTAAAAAAATGCATTATAATGTGTGTATGTACACATGTATATTAATATAAATTATATGTAAATTAGATATTCACATATTATATACATGTATATATTTTATATATGCATATATACATATGCATATATATAAACTTTTAGCAAGAGTTCCCTAAATATGGAGCATAAATATGAGAAACACAAGTAGAGAAATAGTCTTGATCTTGGCTTTTCAACAGCTATACCGAAGATGTACATATAATTTGTTGTTTAAACTGAATATATTTTTGAGACTAAATTACAGTAAAATTACAAGGAAAGATCAAGTCTACCCTGGGCAAACAAGTATTTGTGACCTGCTTAGCTACAGATAATTAAACATTTAAATCTGCTATATCAGGAGATACTCATTCAGTGAGTCTGGCCAGGAGCTTCAGGTTCTTCCTGTTTAAAAGGATCTGTGTGGTTATAATCGTGCATTGCGGAGACAGCGCCTGGCTGCATCCATGCACAGTGACATTAGAGACAGGCAGCCGCCCCCAGGTCAATCACCTGCCTCCCAGAGTGGGGAGAAGGCTGTCAGTGACTAAGGGTCTCCTAGTTTTCTCATTTCATAGCTTCCCAAAGCCGATCATCCATTTCCCTGACGAGCCCATTTCTGCTGATGGCCCTGACCTATAGCCGGTCGTTAAAAATGTCCGAAAGAGCCTTTAACACACTCTAGCTTGTTACAGGAGAATATATTCAGGTGCTGAAACTTTTTCACTTTCTATACAAGTCTAGTTAGTCTTTCGGCACCAGGATGACATAAATGTCCACAACAGTTTTCTGCTTTGGATTGTATTCTTACCACCTCAGGGATACCATTTTTTTAAATGGTCAATACAAGGGGTAAATAGGGTTTATTCAAGAGGCGTAAGGGATAAAGGAACAGTGCAGGTTGAGGGTCATTTAGCAACATTAACATCTTATAGTTAGAAACTGATTTAAAGGGAATTTAAAGAGTGAATAAAAGAGTTAAACCAGTATAAACATTTGTGCATTACGAGCAAATACAACCCTCACATGGTAGCCCTTGCTAATCTGAATAATTGTTATGAGTAGTTTATAGGTTAAATAGTTTATACTACTGCACTATTGTACTTTAACAAAGAGACACACACTATAATTACTATATGACATTAAAATATGAATATGAGTTTATTTAGTTTTCTATAACACCATTTATTTTTGGTGAACACTATGCAGGTAACTGCAATATAAGAATGTAACTTTAATCCTACTTGAATACTTTTCATTACCTTGCTCATTCCCTTTCAAGTTGCTGCCATATTTCATATTCTACTTATTTTTTTCATTCACTCAAGCAACATATATTGACTTTCTGTGGCTTGCTAACTGACAAAATTATAAGAGTGAAAATGTTTACCAAGTTCATCATAGTTCTCAAGAATTTTAATTTCCACGTCTGGGAAGTCACATATTTAATATATATAAACAAGTTAATATCAAAATAAAAATGTAAATATTGTAAAGAGAACTCATGGGATAAAATATTTCCATTATGTTTAAATTCCTATTTATTGAATGCTTACATTGTATGAACCCATAGCTGAGAATGTTACTTCCATGAGACCGTTTTACATTAACTTTCTGATATTGTTGTGATTGATAGATCTATTTTACTAATGAGGCAACGAGGAGAAATAGAAACACTTGTTCACAGTAATTCCGGTAGTGAGTGGAAAGGCCAAGAAATAAAGCTAACATAGTTGATGGCCAAAGTGTCTCACATCAAGTCTATGTAAGGAAGACAGAACAATGAAAAAACAAAATGAAACAAAACAAAACAAAAAACAGAAAAATACATAATAAATGCTATAAGTTTATAAATAGAGAGGGTGGAAAGGTATGAGATAGATGAGAGGTTCCCCTGGCTGCTGGCATTGAAGCCAAGCATGTGAGTCAATAGGGTTTATTCAAGAGGCGTAAGGATAAAGGAACAGTGCAGGTTGAAGGAACAGAATCTGTGCAGCCTCAAGAGCCTGGTTATCAGATCCAGCAGGTATGAGGAGGAAACACTTGCGAGAAAATATATGGAGATATAAAACAGGAGAAGGGCAGAGTTCAAATTGTAGGGGGTCTTGTACACTATGCTAAAGAATTTGATTTTCTCCTGCAGTTAACAGGGAGCCACTGAAGTGCTTCAAGCTGGTAAATGACCTTATAAGATTTGCCCTTTTATAAAGATCATCCTGTTGCCAGTGTCAAAAATGGACTGGAGAGAGTCAGGCACTTAGCTAGGAAAACAGTTGGAAAAATTTATCTGTGGTCTGTCAAGAGTTGGTGATTTATGCCAGCCAGCCACTGGTGATGGATATTATCTCTGGTAATAGCATTAGAGAGGCACAAATGAGTATTATCTCTGGTAATAACACGAGGCAGGGAGAAAGAGAAAGGGAGTTTGGGTGAGAAGCCAGTGATTCCCCAGTTCTAACTTGAGAAAAATGGTGAATGTTAACATTGGACGGAAAACAGAATTGATTGATGGACATCAGGCAAATTGCTAACTGCTAGCTTTCAGTTTCCTCATCTAAAAAATGAGAAAAGTAACATGTACCTTGTTAACTGTAGGGGGACTATTAGCTTCTAAACTATCAAAACCACAGGCCAGAAAACCACTAGCAATGACAGAGCCACAGACGGAAAAAATCTGAGCATTACCACCGCCCCCACCCCGCCCCACCAAATAATCTAGTGAATCACCAAATAAGAACGTTCAACTTTCAGGTAGTTAGAAAAACCTGTAAACTGAAGTGGGCAATATGAATTTACACAAAGAAATCTGACATTTGTAACAGGAAATAAATGCTGTCCCCTTTAGATATATATATCTCTGTATATGTATATGTATCTGTATGTCTACATACATATTAGACATAGATATAGCTATAGATATATGTGTATATATCTATGTATAGATATATGTGTGTGTATGTGTGTGTGTGTATATATGTATATATATAGCTTTAGCTCCTTTAATAGGTATCAGAGTCTGCTTTTTCTTTTGTTTAATCTTGTGTGAGATATAACTGAGGTAGAGAAATCCTATATCTCCACCACACCTCCCTGTTTTACATTCTGTGCCATTTGCTATGAGTTTCTGACAGAAAATCACATGACTCCAACTACATTAAAAATTGTATAGCTTGAGCCGACTTGAAAAGACCTATCAGGAAATATCCTCAAGATAAATCTTCTGAGCCACGAGCGCATTATACGGAGCTGTCCCGGAATGGCGCTGTGCCTCAGACAGAGCAGAGTTTCAGTCCACATTTGTTTCAATTTGGCCAGGTGCCTGTCTGCTTATGATTTCAGTTACAACTGATAGAAAGAGAAAAGTTGGAAAATGAATAAAAATAGATTGCCTATAAATTAATTTTTTCTTTTTTCCTCTTGGAAGGAAGCATGCATCAAGGATATAAACAATATAAACTGCACTTTACTCTTCCATAGTCAGGAGTCTTTTAAATAATATATTGATTGGATATAAGATTGCAGCAAAGCATTTGTCTTATACCTTTTATAGAAATGCAAAAAGAATTAGATAACTCTATTACCTCTGTCATAAATCTGACAAAGAGGAAAAAAAAGAAATACTGTTTCCAAAAAACTACCTGCAGTTGAAATACCTCTAAATTCAGATATACTATTTTGGTTGTACTCTTTACCATTATCAGTAAAATGATCAATTAATTTGTTATGTCGGAAAGCAAAAAGACATTTTTTTTTGCCTTATAGTAAGGTGATAAGCATAAAATGTGTGCTTTCATATACAACACTGAGAAGCTTAACATCATATAATGCAAATGCTAACATATGTAAATACTCTTGTCTGGCTTAAAAGTAACATTTACAGATGAAGATTCCTGAGTAGTGCCAAGAAGAAATTAAATTATTTTTTGTCCCTAAAGAATACAAGCAATCAACATTTTTAAAAGTTCCTAAAACCTTTTCTATTTCTATTTGGTAGATCTTTATTATTCAGCACCATCGGCTTATTTTCCTTAATGGTTGACTTGAAGATATTCAATTCTGTATCACTCAGTGCTACAGGAAACTTCAGTAAAATGTATGATGTTTTTGAGTCTGGGGTGCACATTCTAAAGATGTGTGCATTAGTTAGAATATAGTTCTACACAGACCACAAAATATATAATGCTTGAAATGCAAAGCACTGTAACAGTTTCTGATCAGCACAGACTATTTTCTTCTATGAACGTCATCCTCAAAATTTGTTATATCAAGACCTGTATGTCCTCTTAAATATTACTGAATACCTTAAAAAGATTTTGCTTACATGTGTTTATTTCATATATAGATCAATATTTATTTGTTTCAGAATTGAAACTTAGAAAGTTAAAAATGTCTTAGTTCATTTAAAAATTATAAGAAATAGAGGAATGGATCTAAGTATTAGAGGTGATAGAATCTAGGTGAGAAAAATTCCGGTTTCCGTGAGCAAAAAAAGATGCTATATTGTTTGGGTCTTGGACCTTTTCGAACCTGAGGGACTTCTATCAGGCATAGATAACATAGTATTGTCTCTGTAGAATCAGTGTCTCCAGTACCCATGCTGGCACCAGACCAGAAATTTCAGTCTTATCTACTACACCTCAGATTTGAACATGAGTGGCAGTCACACCAGATTGGTCAACATGTTCTTTCTCTGTAGTCTGTACTAAATCAGTGTGACTCAGGTGCAGTTGCATTCATGAAGAGTTTCACCCTTCCCAGGGAGGGACTCACACAAATACTCATTTCAGAAGGAGGGTGTTGCATCCCTGGTTAGAGGGGCTCATCATTGCCTAATTCTTTAAGTGAACAGAACTTCAAAATCCTATAGTTATGCAGCACACAATCCCATTCCTCTCCCCATTAGCCAAGATGTTGCCAGTGTTATAGCATGATTGTTGAACTAAAAATTTATCCTGAGGACCTGATTAGTGTCCCATTTCATCAGTGTAACTACTATTAGAACAATCATTCACACTGCACCAAGAGTCCCTAAAAGGACTGGAAATGTCAGCCTATTTCTGATTTCAGAACACATCCTCCAGTGAGCATAGTTGACACCTGCAGCAGAGTTCAAATAAATTCATCTCATCTCTCTTGAGATTCTAGAAGGCATTAGAGCCCCGGACATGCACAGAGTAAAAGCTGTAGTCTCACTGGAGATCTTAAGAGTGTTTCTCTGAATTTCAGTCAGGTCCTAACGCTACTTCCATCTTGTACATGCTTCATTATATACTTATCACATATCATTGCAAGTATGTTTTAATTGCTTATAATCCCTGTTACACTTTAGAAAATATGAGTAAAAACCTGAGTCTGGGTTACTCATTACCATGATTCAAGACTCATAACTGATATGTAAAAACATTTATTGAAGAAAAAGAAAGAGAAGAAGGTAGGAAGGATCACAATGATAGAATCTTGGTAAAGAGGAAGATTTGTAAGACACTGTTCCAAAGTCTCCAATGTCAAAGACTACACTGACAATGAGCGACACTTGTTTTCAGTAACACTATGTCTTTCATATGTAAGAAATGATATTAAACTCCTTGCTAAAGTGACATTTGCTAGTTCCACAGATAAGGAAGCTTTATTTATCATACAAAATCTGTATTAAATGGATGGCAATATATAAAGTTGTTTACCAAACATTTACCAACAGTGCTGGAGTACCAAAGTTTCCTCACTGAAATCAGTTTTCTGATGAAGGAATTAATTTATAGAAAAGTGTGGTCCAATTTAACTAACAGGTCTATTTTAAAGACAACATGTTCTTCTCTTTACAAATGAGGACACCTCTACTTAAAATCAAGCATTATTAATAGCATGGGATTTTAAGTCATTTGCTCATGAAAAACTAAAACTTAAAGGAAAATAAATTCTATTTATCAATATTAGAAAAATAATTCAAGCAAACATGATTCTAAGCATTACATTATTCTGTCTTGCACTGTGATGAGAAGATAGGCTGATCTGTAGCAGACTTTTAAGGAGGGGCAAACTTAAAGGCACTGAAAAGTTAATTCCTGTCAGTTGCCCCTGATTTAATGAAGAAATAAAACTTTAAAATTTGGAAATATGTATCAAATTAAATTTGCTATAGAGAAATATATAGCACACCCATTTCATGGCAAATTCTCCTTGTAGGAGATATTTAAAGTCATTTTTTAATGTACTAATGTACCTCACAGTATGGAGTTCTGTATGCTTACACTTGCCCATTTTTTTAATAAAAACATTTTGCATTATTCAAACTTAAAAACAAAAAATAGATCAAAAACAATTTATGTTCTTTACTGCAAAAAACTGATTCAAATGCATTATAATAATCTTAACCAAGAAGCCGTTTTGCAATTCTCATTTAATTGCACTTAGATCAAAATAAATCATTCTGTATGTTTTGCAAGTGCGTATGTGACTAAAAGTGGCTATGGTATGTGATTTAGCAGCGTTAGTGCAATCAGAGTTGTGATTTAAAGTAGCATTACATCTCCATGAAGGGGGCTAAGAAATTTTCATTTTCCTTAGCATCCTCCTAACACAAACACTTGAAATCTCAACTGTTTAATATTGTTCCAATGGTCCTTTCTGCTGCCTACAATCAGAATCTTCTCTCAGATTCTACATTCATACTCCAGTGTATATTCAGGCTTACTTATATGTCATGTCTCTTATATTTCAACCAAGAGTGAAAGGCTTAACCTAGCAATTAGATGCTACTTAGGACAGCACTAGGTCAGTTTTTGAGTAATTAGGTTTTTGTTGAAGGTCTGAGAGTCAGACTCTGCCTGTAGAGTGTTTATTCTTACTAGTAATTCCTCTGCTTTTTCATGTAAAATATGCCCTTCTTTCTGAATTCTTAATTCCTCTCACTTCCTGAAGATGATGATATCAACCATATCTTCTCATGAACTGACAGAAGCAAAAAGAATATAATTATTCTGGCTGAATGGAGAATAACGTTTATGATTTTCATCTGCTCTACTTCAATATTTTATTCTGATTTGCAGAATAGACTGTGCAGTTTCTTTTTGGGTACTTTGCTGACACCTAAGTGAAGTGTACTATTTCTGAATGAGCAAAAGTAGATGTCAAATCACATCAAAGACCATTATAGAATTTATTAAAATGCATATTGTCAATTTATTTAATGACATAGTCATCCCATTCATTTATTTAATTAATCAAGTGATGCATTTGTTTATGCAAAAACACATAGTGTATATGAAAGAAATATACAAAATATTCATTCATACATAGGCATTTATGTAGAGAGGGGTGGGGAGGGGGGGAGAGAGAGACAGAGAGAGAGAGAGAGAGAGAGAGAATCTACTGGCACTGCGTTCAGTGCTTAGAATACATGAATGTAAAAACAAAGCCTTGTTTTTACAACAAAGACATTACACAAGTAAACACATAAACATGAGTGAAAAGTAAAGTCAGACTTTGATAAGTGTTATGATTAGAAGAAAACTGGATAACAGAAATGCAAGGTATTTTAGACAGAATAATTCAAGATCTTTTGGAAGAAGAGATGCTATCTGGAAGACCTACATGAAAAGCATTTGTGGGCATGAGAAGGTCTGAGGAACAAGTTTGGGGCAAGCAAGACACACACAAAGGAACTAAGAGAAGAGCATTCTCAGAGGGTGAAGCAATAGCAGAGGTGAGCATGCTGGAGAGGAGTTTGCAAGGCGAAGAGGGACAGGAAGGGGCTGGGAGTGCAGAAGTGGTTTGAGCTGGTGTCCTGGATGCCATTTTGTCTAAATACTTTTCTACATAATTACCTTTATTCATATAGCTTTAGAATGATTTTTTATGTTTGTCATATGAGCTTCATATGGATCTATCATGCGATTTTATTCTCTTATAGTGGCTGGTTAGATTGTTGTCATATTTCCCCATATATATATCTATATATCGCTTTTGTGCATCTTTGCACATGACATTTTTCCTCTTTTATAATTCTGATGGGACATTTTAAAATTGCCTTTTTAAATATTAAAAACTTGTTTGAAAACAGAAAACGTAAACCTTATATATAAGCAAATGAATACATAAAATGAATGGTAAATAAACTCAGCCACTAGTTAGTTAACTGAGTCTAATTTGCTTAATTGGTGCAAGAGAGCATGATGCTAATACCCAGTTAGAGGCAAATGGCTGTGTGAGTTGAGTGCATTGCTGCCTCACCTAGCAAGAAGCCTTCGTGAGTTTCACAGGTCTTAAGTAAAAGCTGGTAACTATGCTGATGGCTCAGCAAATCCATATCACTATTATTAAAAAATCAGTATCAGGTCCATCTTTGTGGCTCACCCCACTTACATATAATGTACCTTTTTCTCCTCAAACACCGACTCCTGGCTCCTTAACACTCAAAACTGGTCACTCTTACACCTTATTTTCCTGAAGCTCATTGCAGCAATGGAAATGAATTTCTTTACTGTCTCACCACCAAATCCAGCAGTTTGTCTGTTTCTCAGCTCATCAGTTTTTACCTTTTCTCCTTGTGACGGATACACTGCCCCTGGTCCTATCTATGTTCTGCGACTCTGCTTCAGCAGAGGATCCATCCTCCCTTGCCAATGCAAGAACTTCACTGCTACACCTTCGTTTTCTCCGTCACCAGACTGTATGAGAACTACACTCAACAAATCAAAAAATAAACTCCTAAGACCACCATAAGTGTCTTTTGCTGCAGCCTTATCATCTGCTTCTTAAGCCACGGCCCTTAAAGAAGGTGGTTTTACTCAGCGTCTTTATTTTCATACCTCAGCTCATTTGATAATGCTTTCTTTACTATTCCTCCATGGAATCCACACTTTCAACTCACCGTACTTAATACTCTGTTTGCAATCCTCATTCTAATTACAACTTACCAGTGTTCTATCTTAATTAGTTAAGATAGAACTAGTCAAGATAGAACTACTTAACTAGCAGGACAATAGTTTTGGTTTTCTTCCTACCTCAAAATTCAGCCCTCCTTAGCCTCCCCTTTCTGGATCTTTTCTCCATGCTGGTAAAGTTGGACAGCTCTTAGTCCTCTTCCTTTCTTCCTGTGTGTCACCTAAGAAATCTGTCTTTCATGTGGCTTGAACCTCCAGTTATATACTGATGACTCAAATGATGTCGCTGTTCAAAATCATTCTTGAATTGGAATCACTTTAAAATGTGAGATTCATATACCCCACTATCTGCTTGACAGCACTGTTTAAATGTCTGCTGGGCAGCTCAGATGAAAAAATGTGGGCAACATTGAGTCGTTGGTTCTACACACGCACTCCAGCTCCTTTCCCAAGTCTTCCCTAGCTAGATTAATGGAAACAATAAATGGAAATTAATTCTCCTAATTGCTGAGGAACAAGCCTAAAAGTCAGTCTTGATAACCACTGCAACCTGCGTGTGGGACAGCAGCAAATTCTGCTGCGCTAACCTCAAGTTGTAACCAGGCAGGAGATTGAGAGGCAGTGAACTTAGTCATCCAGTAAGACAGGAATCTATGACATTTAGTTAACTTATAACCTAGTTACAAGAGAACTAAACTGTGGAGAGACACAGAAAAAGGTTTGAACTAGCTTTCTTCCAGGGAGACAAGAAATCTTGGGACCAGCCCGATACGCTAGCAGATATCCCTGTGGGCACCACACTATCTGCAACCGTAGTGTCTGCAGAATTTCCCAAATACCTCTCCTTCACCTACATTGGTCTCTACATGTGCACTTTGTCTAAATAATTTCTGAACCCCCTTCAGTCTATGAAATGGATCTGAGACAGAGCAGTCTCTCATTTCCTTAATTGGTGTCTCTCAAAAATAAACTTACATTCTTTTCAACGTTCATCTTCTTGAGCACTGGCCCTCCAGGTCATAAGCAGCAGACCTGGGTCTGGTAATAATATGGTACCAAAATATAACTAGACACAATCTTAAACGGCATCAATATACATACTTTCAGCTCCACAGCTATCTCCTCAATCCAAGTGGAAACATCTATAATTTAGACTCAAAAGGATTCAAACTGATTTCCCTCTTGCTACTCTTGACCTCTACAGAATAGTTTCATAACAGCAATGGTGATATTTTATAAATAGAAATTAGATCATATCATTCTTACCCTAAAGTCTTACTCACTTAGAATAATGTCCACATGCCATTTTCAGAAAACAGAGACAAGCTCATAGTTATTTTAATAGTCTTTAAGTTTTATTCGAAAATGAAAATCAACCTACAATGTCATACAAATATATTTAATGAGGGTTTATATTTGTAGTGATGCAATGAGTGAGATAAAGAAATTTAAAAAATGAACAAGAATGAGAATGATGACTAGTGTTTTGTCAATAATTTAAATGTATGCAATTTTGACAGAGCTGAAGTGATATTCTAAAAATACAGGAGAATTAATATAAATTCACTACATATGGTGCTTTGTTTTTACTCACGTTAGCATATTTTTAACATTTTCCAAAGTGTGGGAAAACGTTTAACATATTTTTTAGCTTTTTTTCCAGTATGTTTTTTCCTAAAAAGAATATTTCATCTTGAAGTCAACTTGAATTTTATCTCTTTTGAGGCAGTTTATCAGTTAAGATAAACAAAAAAAAAAATCATTAAAAATCCAAAGGGCAGCAAGCAATCTTAGTGAGGATGAAAGACAAGCTTCCCCCTCCTGGGAAGGGCATCCTCTCCAGTGTGTGGAGAGCTTCGGGAAAAATAAACACAGATGGAACAGACTGTAGACAGCTGAGAGGCGATAGCTGTCACAGGCAGACTACCCGCCAGGGTGCTCAAGTACTGTCTTTTCTTGTTCTGGTAGAGCATAACTTGAAATTTGACTCAAAACATGGTTAAATAATGATTTCAATGAGGCCAATTTTTTCCATGAATAATATATTGTTCATTTACATGAAAGCCATTTCAACTACCAATAAATGTATCACCTGCACAACTATAGTTTCTCCTTTTGTCTGAATATACAAATAGTTGATTCCCCTCCTTTTTGAATCATCATAGGTTTTCAGATTTAGTAATTTCACAGTTGTCAGGGAAAATACTAGGGTTTGTATTTCATTTGCATTTTAACTCAACTGTTTTATAATGTTTTTCAAATGGGATCATGTCATCTGTGCCCCTAAAGAAAGATTCTGATCTTATGTAATACTCAAGAGAATGGAATCATTCAGAAAATAAAATGTTTACAACCAGCAAAGTGGTCTAAACCTACAAAATGTGATAACCCTTATAAATCACATTTACACTGTGCTTTTATCACCTTCCTGAACGAGACCCACAAAGCTGCTAGAAACTTACATTCTTAATAAATGATGGCATTACTTACACCCTAAGAGGACCCATCTTTCCAGAACTGGACAACTGCAGTGAAATACTCTTTCCTCATTTTTTTCATAAGCAATTAATACTTTATGATTTTGTGTACCTTACATTGCATCCATCATTTCCATTCCATAATATTTGCACATTATTTTCAAAAATGCTCTTTGGCAAGGTTTGTTTTTTTGAGGAATCACCTAGAGTGAAAAATATCTGTAAGTATTAATTACTTGCCTGTTTGGTAATATTAAGCTCAGCATTTATTTTTCTTGAGAAGGAAACAGGACGCACCAAGACAAGAAGAACTGAACTCATTCAGTTGCATGCTGTGTGCTGTGATGCCAGAGCTAGCAAACTATGAAGTATGTTCAAAAAGTACGAGTTGGGAGTTTAGTGTACAAAGGCTTAATGGATTAATTTTAGAGATTATAAAATCAGAATGCAAAACTCTAGTCCATTCATTGTGCATGAATCTACTGCATAAGGGGTACCTCAGAAGGACAGAACCCGTTTAAGGGCCTAGCTAGCTACAGATCTCTTCAGGAGCAATTGCGAAGCGTGCCAAATTGGGCGATATTGGTTCCCCTCTTGGAAATAATTGGGTGCACCAAACTCATTTTCACTTGTGATTGCAATACAAGATTTGAGGACCCTATCACTAGATATTACTCTGTCATAGTGGAGAAAGAATAGAGGGTCCTTATGGTTTCAGTGCAGCCACTTCACTATCAAATGCCTACTTTTTACATGATGGGAAGGATGACATGTCTGTATTTATACCTCCTGATTGCTTCCATTTTAGATATTATACCACCGGGGAGTATGGAAACCCTGGAGATCTACAATTACCATCAGGCTTCTAGCAGGTTACATGTGCTAATGAAGAAGAAAATAATCATATTCTACAAATTCCTGTTTAATAGTGAGTCATCCTCTTTTTATTCTAAGCTGCTTTCTTGGCTGCATAAAACTATAAACACCTTTTGCTTTGCTAAATGTTAAAAATAAATCTTTAAAGAAGAGGAGGGGAACTAACATGTTAAGTGCTCTGTTGGAATTCAAAAAAACCTTAAATACTTAAATATTTTTTGTGCAATTCTCAATCAGGAGATTTAAATAGTCTCATTTTGTTTGTATTGCTTTACTTTTAATCAAAGTATTTGCTGAACACTGCTCCCTAGTTACCCACTGTGTACTGAGCTACTAATTCAAAGGTTCAACTGCATTTTTTATGTACATTTTAAGTACAGGAAAGGATAGAATAGGGTTACTACCATATGAAAGGCAATGAAAATAGTTACTTATTTTTCTTTCTGCCCAAATAACCCTGGATGCCAGAAGGAGCAGCAAATTGATTTAATTTTCTATTTAATATCCCTTGAGTTGTATTTTTATAAAATTCCCCACAGTTCATCAAAGCATCAGTTGTTTCTGAGAATTGAATCTGCAGACAAAGAGATTGACATTCTGCCCTCCAAAGCTAATTTGGCAACTGGCAATCCCAATTTAGTTTCCAAATGAGTTCCAGGGTCATGTTAGGATGATGGTTTACAGTGAAGGGGATGGTTTTGATAAGGTTATCATTGGCTGAGAGCACACTAGGGCCTGAGGGGACCATGCTGAATTGGATGTAATTCCTCAGCATGTTGCCACTATTCCAGAGCCTAGGGGGCCACTTAATAAGGACTCATTCTAATCTGGGCCAATTGTTCCAAGGTTTTCAAGAAGCTGTAGTCATTTCCACCTTTTTAAATTCAAATTTTTTTAAATGTGAAGTTAAGAGACTCAATGTAAACATATTCTTATATTTTTAGAGGGCTGTAAATAACACATCTATAAAAACACATCTGTTTTAATTGGGCATAGATATAAATATGGCTACTCTGGGATGCTAACGACAAACCAGGCATGGAGACAAGAAAAGAGGACAATGGCTGAGACCACATTTGTATCTGCTTTCTTTTTATTTCCAGCAGGTACTATCTTGGAATATTAATATGTGTTTTTATTTTTCATAGTTACCTTTTGCAAACTTTCCCTAGTGAGTCAGTGACATCCGCCTGCTTCCAAGAAAGAAAATTATGATTGTTTCAGTAGGAATATAAAAAGGAAGAAGTGGTTAGCATTGGAGGCTTTTTTTTTTTTTTGACTTTCAATAGAAATACTTAAATTCCACATTAGAAATAATAGCTTTGAAACCCAAAGTTATGATTTATAAGAGAAATAATTACTGAACCAGAAATATTAGGAAAGGAAAATTATCTGTGGTATATACATGCACCCACATACATATTTATTTATTTTGGAAAAGGTGTAGTGAGAATAAGGGAAAGCAGGTAGACAGGCAGGAAGAGAGAGAAGGAAGACAATTAATTTATTCTTTAGTTGTTCATCTTTGCTATTCTCTCTGGCCCTAGGTCTTGAACCTGGGTCCCTGGAGGACTTATCCACTAAGCCATCAGGCTGCACCCACAGTATATTTCTTAATAATATACTGGAAAGGGAACAGAGATGATAATAGAATACAATTTCTAGAAAGTATGGATTAGCGGGAGTTGAGTGCTGAGACAAGGTGTGCCTTTGAGTGAGCAGATCCTGAACAGGTGGAAAACAGCTGAGTCATTATTCTGAGGCTGTCCCATTGAACTGTGTCAGCAGCATGGACACCCAGGAGAGCAAGTCGATACCTAAGATCATCCTGCTATTCCAGGGAGGTGCCTCTGTTGCCTGCTATCATTTTTCTCTGTGAGAACCTTCTAGCAACACTTTACATTGCATGATGCCTATAAATTATCCACCAGAAAGTATGCTTGTTCATGTCACAAGACTTTGTTAAGGATCATAAGAACTCTTCTGTGTGAATGTCCTCCTTTATCTTAAGATACTCAAGTTCCACAAAAGAAAGACTAAGGTTCTTGACACCCACAGAGACATTTGGAGGGGCAATCAGCAAGAGGAAGACATCAAACTAAGAAAATACTAATTAAAGCAATTAATTTACCAGTCATACGTCATCTAGCTCTTGTAGAAAGTAACAATACTATGAGAGGAAAGAATAGAATTGTGAAATGATATACACTGTTTTGACAAGAATAAAGAAGGCCAAAGTGAAAGTGGAAATTTAAGATTGAGTTATAGTTTTCAATCAAAGCTGAGCTGGGCACACAAGGGCTGTTACCCATGAATAGGGATCTTCAGCTCCTGGAAATTCGATTATAATAAGAAGAAAGTTATGCAAATAAAGCAAAATTAGTTGAAGGTCACTCGTGATTCAGTCAGTTCCACCATGGACAAAAGTATGGAGGGATTTCTAGAAAGGATTTTTGCTGCATAAAGGAAATAAATCTGTGATTTGCATATTGAAAAATGTATTCAAGCATAAATTCTCATAGAGTTCTGGGTAATCTGCTTTGTTGCTTTACATGATAACTTGGTTAAAACCAAAGAGTGGGATTCCCCCAGGTAATATTTTTTTTATTATTATTGATATTTATTATCTCTTTGGCTCACAATGCTACATTCATTTTTGAATACTGACATTGTATCTCAATCGATATTTTATATCACACCTTCCACCAGATTTCATGTCCTTTATCACCACCTTTCCATCCCTTCCCCTCCCATCCCTCTGGCAGTCATCATATTGTGTCCTAAGAGTTTTTGCTGGAGTTTATCTATTTATTTGTTTCATTATATTCCATATAGGAGTGAAGACACCTGTATTTTTCTCTTTCTTTCTGACTTATTTCACTTAACATGATCCCTTTCCAATTCCATTCCGATTGTTGCAAAGAGCACAACTGCATTTTTCAAAACAACAGCACAGAATTCCACTGAGTACAGGTACCGCAAATTCTTTATCCAGTCATCTATTGTTGGACATTTAGGTTGCTTCCATGTATTGTGAACTGTGCTGTTATGAACCTCATAATGCAAATATTATTTCTGTTTAGAGATTTTGTATCCTCTAGGTATGTACCCAAGAGTGGGATTGTTGGATAGAATGGTAGATCCATATATTAGTTTGAGGAATTTCCATACTGTTTTCCAAAGAGGTTGTACCAATTTACATTCCTGCCAAGAGTTTAGGTGGGTTTCTTTTTCTCCACAACCTCTCCAATACTTGCTATTTCCAGTTTTTTTTTGATATAGACCATCCTCACTGGTATGAGATGTTGTCTCACTGTAGTTTTTAATTTCTCTAATGATGAGTAATGTAGAACATTTTTTTCAGTTGTCTGTAGACCTTTTGTATATCTTCTTTAGATAGCTGTCTATTCACTTATTTTCCTCATTTTTTTGAGTGAGTCATTTGCTTTTTATTGTTGAGGTATGTGAGTTCTTTATATATTTTGGAGATTAAGTTCTTATCTGATGAATGCTGTGTGAATGTCTTCTCCAATTCCATGGGTTGTCCTTTGTTTTAGTGGTGGTTTCCTTTGCTGCGCAGAAACTCTTCAATTTGATGTAGTCCCAATTACGTAATTTTACTTTGGCCTCTTTTGTCATAGCTTTTTATTTCTCAAATATCTCTTTTTGAGGTTGAAGTCATGGATTGTTTTTCCCACATGGCCTTTTAGATATTTTATGGTTTCAGTTCTTATGTCCAGGCCTTTGATGCATCTTGAGTTAACTTTTTGTATGGTGATAATGAGCAATCTAGTTTATTTATTTGTTTACTTATTTTGCAGATGTCTTTCTAGTTTTCCAATCACCATTTGTTAGACTTTCCTTACTCTACTGCATACTCTTGGCACCTTTCTCATAGAACAATTGTTCATAGACGTGTGGTTTTATTTCTGGGCTCTCAATATGCTTCCACTAATCAGGGTGTCTGTTTTTGTTCCAATACAAAATTGTCAATTGCTCTGTTATATAGTGAGTCCAAAGAGTGGGATGGCCCCAGTTTTCTTTTTTTCCTCTTAAGACAGATTTGGTTATTCTAGGCTTTTGTGATTTCATACAAACTTCAGTACTGTTTGCTCCATTTCATTAAAAAATGTCCCTGGGATTTTGATGGAAATTGCATTAAACCTCTATGCTGCTTTGGGTAGAAAGCAATATGCATTAAACCTATATATTACTTTGAGTAGGTTGCCCACTATCACCTGTACTATTCACCATAGTTCTGGAAGTCTTGGCCAGAGCAGTAAGTCAAGAAAAGCACATTAAAGGAATTCAAACTGGAAAGTAAGAAGTGAAACTATCATTATTTACAGATGATATGATGTTATACCTAGAAAACACTAAAGACTCCATGGAAAAACAGCCTGAAATGATAAATATATACAGCGAAGTGGCAGGATATAAAATCAACACACAAATGTCAGTAGCATTCATATATACAAACAATGAAGTAGAGAAAAAGAAATTAAGAAGGAAATTCCATTCACTAGAGCACCAAGAAAGATCAAATATCTGGGAATAAACTTAACGAAGGCGGTGTAAGACCTCTTTAATGAAAAATACAGGACCATAACAAAAGAAATAGGAGACACAAAGAGATGTAAAAAACTCCATGCTCACAGATTAGAAGAGTTAACTTAGCAAAAATGATCATTCTACCCAAAGCAAATATAGGTAATAAATTTGAACATGTACAAATATCAAGATTTATACTGGAATCCTTGCTTCACAGGACAGCCAGAAGTCAAGAACTCTCTTTGTGCCTTCCTTAAAAGTTCCAGATAAAATAATCCTTATATATCAAAGAACGTTAAAAGGACAAATAAGAATGTCATTATGTAGGGAACTTTTAGGGATTAAATAATTCATGCATCACTCCACGAGAATTAGAACGCATAGTTTTAAAAGCTCCTGAAGTATTTGTGGGATTGTTAGTTATGAAAAGCACTGATCTAAGCAACTAGCTGCTCAGATTATTGTCCCTGTCCTGTCTATCACCACAGTGCCCTGTAATAGCTCTGAGAGCTGTAGGTAGATTCATTACCCAAACAATGGTAGAGTAGAGGTGAATGGTTCAAACAGCTGTATTTGGTGGAGCCAGCCAATGAAATTCTCTGTATTACAATTTGATTGCTCTCCAATGAACACTGCTCATAAATCTATTTCCCTCATCCAGGAAAATAAATAAATAAAACATAATCCCTACATTGAAGAAAGGATAGTGAAATAAATCAATAAACAGAATATATTGATGGACAACTTGTTGCATTTGTTTTATGATCTATCAAATGGACTTATTTATATACATTTACAATATTCTTGACTCATTCTATAATTCCTCAGCTCTGTGTTGGAACTTAGTGGCACTCTTGTAAATAATGATGGTGACATGTGGTCTTTTGCTATATTGACGTTTCATAGGAAAGATAGAAACGTAAATAAATATTTTATAATAGAGTAAAAAATTATATGCAGTTTTCATAAAATCATAGGAAGGTATTGAGCAGTATTTAAGCATCATTGTTTACATTATTATATTGAATTCTGTAATCTAGAGGTTGACAGTCATATCTCTATCCAATCAGCAATGTGAGGCTGAACTCAAAAGATGAGATGGGAAGCAATTTCACTTTATTCTTTGAAAGAATTTTTATAAAATTGATAGTATAGCATTCTAGAAAGTGCTTTTAAGAATTCACTACTGAAACTATGTGGATACATGGCTTTTCTTTTTTCCTGTCAAAAGGTTTTGATTAATGATTCAATTTTTTCATGGATAAAAGAGTATTCAGGTTTTAAATGTATTTCAATGTATATTCTCCAAAGAATGGATCTATTTATCCTTATTGTCAAATATATTGACTTAACCTTTTCATAATATACTCTCTTGCATTTAATCTGTAAGGTTCCTTGTGATTTTAGAAAAATGTATTCTTATTTTCCCTCGATCTTCTTGATAAAGTTATCAATTAACATTTTAAAAGAAATCATTTGGCTTTAGTGATTTTTTTTGTTGTTGTTGCATATTCACTGAGTTTTGTTTTCATATTCATATTTCAATCCTCTGTTTTGGGGGAAAATATTATTCTTCCTTTACTAGCTTTGGAATAAAGAAGCACAGATTACTGATTTTTCAATGTTTCTTCTTTTTTAATATCTCCATTTAAGGTCATGTTTTTCTCTACACACCTCTTTGGTTTCTTGTCCCCAAGGTTTAGTTAATTCAAAATATTTTTTAATCTCTACTACAAACTATTGGTCCCACAGGCATTTAGAAATAATTTCTAAACGATCACAGATTTCAGCTTCATCCCACTGTGGTCAAAAAACACTTGCTAAATAATTGCAAAATATTCTATATTTTGATCATTCTAAGGTTTCAATCAATTTATGATTGAATATTATATGTGCTTTTGAAAACGATAGGTATCATTTTATTGTTTGGTGTAGCATCTTATATACATCAGTTAGGTCATTTGTTAGTGATGTATTTATTAAACCCTAATTGAATTTTGGTCTGCTGGTTAGATTAGAGTTATGTGGAAAGAAATGTTTCACTGTGATTGTGCATATAGATATTTCTCCTTCTAATTCTGTCAACTTTTCCTTTACATATTTCAAAACTTTTATTTTATTCAAGTCATACTGGCTAACATATCTTCATGTGAATTGACCTTTTTATCATCTTTCTTTTTCTTTAGTAATGCTTCTTGATTGCAACACTACTTTGTTATTAGAATTACAATATCTTTGGTTGTGTTTACAAGTTAAATATTTTCTTTTAACTTTTCAGTTTAAATCCTATATTCAAGGTACATTTTATAGACGACACATTGATTAGGTTTTATGTTTTATCCAGACTGGTAATTTTAGTTTTCTAACAGGTGTATTTGGTTTATTTATATTTAATGTGATTAATTAATATTTGGGATTACATGGTCTATCATGCTATATATTTTCCTTGTTGACCTCCTGATTTTTTTATCCTTTTTTAGTTTTTTAGTTTTTATCCTTTTTTAGATCAATCATTTTCATTATTTAATTTTTATCTATATCTGAGTTTTACAGTTATACTTTCTTTTAGTCATTACTCAAGAAATTAATGATCCTTGAAACATTATAATCTGAAATAAATATTATATTTTACTATTTCCATAATAATGATAGAAATGTAGAATATTAACTCCTTTTTACCTTTAGTGCTACGGTTGTCATGAATTTTAGTTCCACATGCACATAAATTCCAAATGACTTTATTGTCAATGTTTTTGCATATTTACCTACATATGTATCCAATCTATTGTCTTCCATCTTTCCTGAATTTCCACTTTTCTCTGTTTTTCTTTTTTCTTTTCCTTCTGCCTGAAAGTCTTACATTGGTATTTATTTTCGTTCTTGTTTGGTGGTCATGAATTAGCTCTTGTTCACTGAAAAATGATTTTATTTCACTTCTAACGATGAAAGAATACTTTGACAGAGTAGGGAATAGTAGATTGCCATTTTTACAGAACTTTAAACACGCCATTAGATTGTCTTCTAGATAGGTTGGCCATATATTCTTGAGACAAACATGGGATATTGGGATGGCATAAATGGGACAAGGGCTACACGCTGGTGACTAAGGGGAGGGAGGAGGTGGAGCAATCTGAGCAGAAACAGAGCAGCCAGGCCAACAACAATAAGTATCATGTCATGCCTGATTGCACGGTAACAACATGTGTTCCAGGGGGGACTTCACACAAATGACCAGGGCTGGTGCAAAGAATTTTGGCAATTCAGGTGAAAACCAAATTGGGTGCTGCTATAAACTGCACTCTAAATGCCCTCCCTAAAACCCATGCTGCTTTAATCATCCTAACGTAAGAAATGCCTGATAACCCCACAGTGTAAACCTGACAATCACCCTGTGCTGCTCTCACTTTGAAGAGACAGACAAGCATGGAGTTGGGGGGAGTGGGGACATCCTTTTCTCTCTGGTTTCTCTTTCCTCACAGCAAGTGGAACAGCAGAAGCAGCTGTGACTTGCTGCAGTCAGCACCAGCAAGGGCTATCTTTATCGTAGGCAAAAGGCGCAGCTGCTATTGGGCCCCTCAACAGACTGGACCTGGGGCAAATCAGTTGCTCCTCTTGCCCTATGTTAAAGATGGCTCTAGTTTATGAAAATTTGGAACACAATGGACATTTATATTAAAACAATGGGCTGACCAGGAAATATGAAAAGAAACAGTACTGCTTTATTTAAAATGGTATGTTTGGTCAACCTACTTCTAGATGCATTGTTTCTGTTTAAAGATCAATTGTCAGTCTTTCGCTGCTCTTTAAAAAAAAACAAAGATTTTTTTAACTTTTGGTAGTTATTGAAATTTTCTTTTGGATTTTGATTTTTCAATAGTCTTAAGAGTCTATACCTGGAGGTGGTTTTCTTGGTATTTATTGCACATTAGATCTGCTATTACTATTGCATCTAAATTGATGCACATCATCAGTTTTTGAAAATTCTTTGTAGAAATCATCTTAGTGCTTCTATGAAAACTTCTCTTTTCATTCTAGGTATTCATTTATCTGTATATTGAACCATTATCTTAGTTTCATGTGTTTCTAATATTTTTCTCTATATTTTTATTATTTTCACTTGTTAACTTCCCTTTCTATTTCTATTTAGATATTTTTCTATTGACCTATCCTACCAGTAGGTGATCCTCTAATCTTTCAAATCTATGGTCAAACACATTTCACGAGTTCTTACTTTAAAAAAAAATTTCTTTTCAATTCTAGAATTTCCATGTAACTCTTTAAAATAGTTCCCAAATCTCTGAGGATAAATTCATCTATTTCAATTGTTTTAACTCACTTTTCAATAATGCGTTTCTCATTTTTCAGCCTGTGTAATACTTTTCAGTTGCTTGATATCATGGACATAAGTGAACTGTAAAATTCTAAGATAATGCTTTTTGTTTGTTTGTTTAGGTATTTTTTTAGGTATTTCCTCTTTCCCTCAACTAAACAGCTAAATTAATGGCTGATTAGCCTCTTTTAATTAAGACTGTGCTAAGATAAGCCTGTTTGTAACCTTGGTTATATTTAGTGTACATCTTTTTTGCCCCTGGCTTATTCTCCGGGTTTTTCACATATATATCTAGTTTATTCCACAGAGTCTCTCTCCTATCTTCAATCATCACTGTGCAAAACTGCCAAAGGGTTTTTACCTTTCTCTTTAATCTTTCCAATTATATTTTTAGCCAAATATTCCAGCAGAATGCTCTAACAGAAAAATTCTTCCATGTGCTATAGACCCTTTCCTTTAAAGCTAATATGATATATCTACAGACATATATGTATATAAGTATACAAATCTATATAATTTGAACATTTTATATGTGTGCATAAAATGGTCAAATTACCTAGATTTCAGTAGCTCCCTCTCGAAATATATTTTTTTCTCTTTCACTCATTTCTCAAAATGAATTTCATCTTTTCTATTCTCTAATAAGTTAATTAAGGAGGTTAAGATTCTTTCAGGATGATGATAAATCCTATTGGACATATTGAATGTAAGCTGACAATGGAATTATCATGATACCAGCAGAAAGCTGGAGATGTGGGATTTAACTTAGCAAGATCAGGAAAAAGATATGAATCTGGCAAACATGTTGTAGAGATGATAGTTTTAATTATGCCAGTGAATGCCATTTTCAAGTGAAAGAACACAAACAGAACAATAGGAAGGGTCAAACACTCTATTCCTTATATTAAGAGTAATGAAATGGAATGGAGAAGGTAAGCAAAGAAAAGGGATTCGAAGAAGTAAGAAAATAAGCAGTTTAATTCAATGCATTATTAAAGAAAACAAAAGAGGCAGAGACAGTTTGAGCAAATGATAATAAGTTGGTTCATTTCTAGTTTGGGGGGAAATTGCATTGCCTTTAATTCTTAGTAATATGTAGGACATTTTATTCTTCATCTTGAAAAGAATTACTTTGATAGTTGGGAAATGAAAAATTTTCTAATTAGTTTAGTAGTAGTTAGTTGACATTTTTAATATAATAAATATTTTACAGTAAGAACGCAAAACAAAAATATGAATCAAATTATCTTAATATTTTCTAAATTTAGTTTTAAATAAATTGTTTATTAGTAACAGCAAAAATATTTTTACTTCTTAAAGGATAACTTCATTTCAACTAAAAAATGATCACAACAGATTCCGTACTGTTAACTTTTTATATGAAATCATGAAACAAATTATAATATAAGCTTTGATTTCATGGAACAAAAGATATCTAAATATCAGCTGCCTATAGAAATGAGTAGTTCTTTTTTGGATCCAAGGAATAAAACTGGGAATATTGCAATGATACAGTATTCTACATAGCATTTGAATCTGCTTTTAAATATTTGTTCTCCACTGTCTACAGCTATGACAGTTCTTATCTTCTCCCTGTCTCTTATATTCACAAGAATGCAATTTTATTCCCCAGAGTTTAAATAGGACATATTTTTATATATCAAAAATTTTAAAGGAAAATATGTATCTCAATCTCAAAAGCAACTATCAAAATTGTTACAACAGCTTTCTAGAAATGTCTGTTAAATATGCTCATTGTGGAAACAAACATATCACTAACTATAATTAATTGCTTCAGGCTATGTTTAACTTGTTAAATTTCTAATAATAAAATGTCACCTGTGAGTTATGTACCTGAGTCCCCAATATCAAATGGTTAAATAAAAACAAACAGGGTTGTTTTAAGTGTAAAATAAACCACTGGTTATACCTTCAGTAATTTACAATTATATTGCATCCGATAAAAATATGGTTTACATATAAACAGAAGAGTGCTATATTTTTCCTAAGTATTGCTTTTCAAAAATCATTTCATTAATTTTATTTTCCAGATGAGAAACTTAACAGATGAATTACATATTACATGTGTTTTCCTTCTAACTGTTATGCCCTTTGAAGTCAGAAATTACTATGAGACAGGTAGCAGATCTCTTCTCTTTTCAAAGTAACTCAACTCAGTTGATAGCTGAAGATAAGTTCTCATTTCTCTCTAAGTAATACGTAAGCAAGAGAATCACAACTGCTCGGAATAATACAATAAACAATAAGACTATTAATACAAGGAAATTTCAAACTTTGAAACTAATAATAGAAATTACATTTAAAAGCAATTGTCTACCAAGCTAGCAAACACTTTAGGTGACAAACAAATGTCATTTCTTTTTCTTAACAGAAACAGATCTAAATGAACACATTTAGATATCAACCTAGGAAATATCATATTGTAGGATACTTTAGGATATTTAGTTAGAACATTAATATCTAAGCCATTAATGTAAACAATGTGGACATATTTATTATGTGTTGTATGCATTTATTCATTGTTATATTATGTGCCATAATATATTACATTTCCATGATTTGTTAATTTAACTGATACAATTTTAAAGCAATTTCTCATATTAGTTTTATTTTCTTCCTTAGATCTTCAGGAATAATAATTATACTACATTCCCTGATATTAATAATGTTAGATTTATACAGAATTCTCTCTCTCTGTCTCTCATTAAAGAGGAAGACAGGCAGACAGGTGGCAAAAAGGAAGAGAGGAGGAGGCATTTTTAATTTTTATTTATCTAGTTGTTTATTTTAGAAGTCCCTGCAGCCTGGAGTCACAAACCCAGGTCCTTGAGTTGTATATGGACTACTCCCCAGGCATGGGCTTAACACCTGAGTCACTAGGGTGCACTATATAAAAAATTTTTAATGAAGAAAATATGTTAACTATACAAATATGATGAAAAGAAAGCTGGAGATCAAACAGATTGCTCATTCATATTAATTAAGCCATTTCACTACTGACTGTACACACTGGTCTGGTTAGTGTCTCTACTAGAAGGTAGTTTGAAAGAAAGCAATAACAACTGTGGAAAATGACAGCACAAAGTTTTAAACTCTAATAGGGAACTGACGTTTGCCATAATATCTTAACACTTCATCACTTCTCGCCAGTACTCACTATAAAGAGGAAGGAATTATCTATTTATAAAAATGCTTTATGGAAATACACACACACATGCACATATATATATATATATATATATATATCTCACACAATTTTGTCCTTATTCTATTTTTCATATTTTCCCTTGATTGCAATCAAAGTTACCAATTCATATGGTCAAATTTTTATTTTTCGGTGGGGTAAAAAAATGGATATTTTTTGTTATCTAAGTAATCAGTAGTTTCAGGAGTACCATTTTTGAATTTTCATATGTCTCTATAGTTTTCAATCACCACTGCTTCCTTCTGAGACTGCATTACTAGAAAGTGAGGCAGATGCAGAAGCTAAAGAATTAAGGAATATACATACATCTTTCTCAAACCCTTTGAGCAGGAAAGGGAGGAAAAACCTCAGTACAGATAGCTATATAACTTTACCTTTTATGGTTTTCTAAGATATTTGTTAAAAGGAAATTACTGAATTTTCATGCACTCTGCAGAGCCTAGACTTGGTTTGTAAGAGGTAAATGTAAAAGGGAATGTCATTAACTGTTTCATTGCCAAAGGAATCATCACCTGCTTGTGCATATTATGAATCTTACTCTTATTCTTCATTGTTTTAGTTGCATCTGTTTTGAATTGTAATATTTTAGGATGAGACCTTACTGTGGCTTCAATGCCCATGTCCAAGGTCATGAGTCACAAGATTTAGTCTGTGTCTAGAGTCACCCTATGGAGCAAAGGGCACAATTACAGAGCATTTGTGCAGCCAGCTTGGCTCAATTCTCTCTCTCTCTTGCACACACACACGCACACACACCCCAATTTTCTAATTTGCTAAATCATTTTGTTTAGCCAATATGCCTTCCAATTTTATGGTGAGTATTTAGAATTATAAATACCATTAAAAGTCATTCTATGGAATGTCTTTGAAAAAAGCTCATTAAAGAGCAGCACAGATGTATAAATCCATAAGGGATTTAAGTCTTTGGGAAGCATGTACATTTTTCTGGCATGGAGGCAAATTTTTTCTAAACAGCAACCTTGTCTGTGTTGTTCCTCAAACCACCTGAACAATCCCTTTTTGCCAGTCATGGGGTCATAGCAACATCCAGAAACAACACTGTTGTCCAAAGGGTGGAGGATGCTGTGCTGCAAGATTCGCAGCGATGACATCCTCCAGGACAGCTTTCACAGAAGGCACCAAAAGGATTGGTCTAAACTTTGTTCATAAAACCACAGGTTGCAGAAATCTTTTTTCTCTCTCATGTTGAAATGTCACCTTCTTATTTTATCCTCATCAATTACCACTGAACAGTCAAGATTTATTCTTTTAAGAAAACACATATCGCAGCTAAATAATAAACATTCTCAAAATTGCTGAGTGCTTTGTGAAACTCCTGTATGCTAAGTTGTAAATGTGTTTTGCCATGAGACTCAAGCCTCTCTCTGCAATACATGTAGCTCCTGCCTGACGGCCTCTGGGGCTTAAAAATGTCAACATCTTTGTAGAGCCCTTTTACTCTAATAAGAGATAAGTAGAAGAACATTGCACAATCTCTTATGTTGAAAGTGAATATGAAGAAGCACAGTTTGCAACTCATGTGTCTTCAGCAAGAGTTACTACGCCTTTGAATATGTCTCATTTGACTTATTTGCTGTTAACTGTATTATAATAAAAGGATGCTTGTTTTAGAGATCTAAAATCTCTATCATTTATATTGTAAAATCATTCATATTAGACATTTAACAGCAACACACGCAAGGGAAAAATACAACATAAAGAATTCACAGTGAAAAGCAATTATTTTAAGTATTTTAGACTATTTCAGAACAAAAATATATTCATTTATATAATGAATTTTTATCCCTCTGATTCCAGTTTTATTTAACCCAATAATTGGTGCATTAAATTGGTCCAAAGGGAAAACCTTTAATAGACTTATCATAATCATCATCAACCAAATTAATTTTTTGAATCCTCCATATTTTACCTCAATATTTTACCTTACATTATTCTGCTTCAGAAATCTTTCACTTGTCAATGTTTAAAAATCGTACTGCATGATCATTTGTAATATTTCACATTCACGTGGCATAAAAAAATAAAAGCGCATTCTTGTGACACACTAAAACATATGTCTGATGATAGGAATGCAGAGATATAACTGAGGACCCCTGTCAATTTACCTTCATGTGAGGTGCATCTGAGTGCCAAGAGCAGAGTGAAGCTCTGTCTTGCTTAGGAAGAGGCTTGCTAATACTACTGATGACTCAGGTAAATCAGATGGCCAATTACCTTTGAGAGATCCCCAGCCTCCAGATAGAAGCAGATGACGAACACGTTCCATGTCACCCAGAGGAGTAGCCAGACAGCATACTGCAGAAAAGCAAGAGACAAATACCATACCATTAATCTTGAATCAACTGAATAAAACTTAAAAAAAAAATCTTGAACTTTTGAACAACCAAATCTTCAGAGTAGTGGCACATATTAGACAATAATTCATTCTAAGGGATTAGGTTCTTTCTAATCAAACTTATATGGTACATTTTTGTTGTATTTTTTATGTCATGGCTTCCTATAATACAGAGCTTAAACTTGGAGATGGATCAATTTTAAACAAAAAAATTGTAGCCCACATAAAACTTTTACAGGGAATCATCATAGTTTCTAGACATCTAAAAAAAAAATGAATGTGCTAATAGAGATATCAAATACATCTCAAAAGGAGAACACATATTTTCCTTTAGAATTTTTTTTTTTACAGTGAAGGAAACAGATAGAAATGGAGACAAGTAAGCAGGCAGTAGCAAGGAAGAAAGAAGCATTTATTTATTTGTTCATGTTTGATTGTCCTCCACCCCACCATCCCCAGGTTGCAAACTCCAATCCTTGGGCTTTAAGTGGACTACACTGGAACCACAGATCTAGTGCTGCAACCACTTTTAGCAAATATAACTCCATATATGACAATGTAAAATCTTTCTCCAAGTTATCTAAAATCATCTTCAAATCAGTCCTCATGCCTTTGTTCCATCTAATCAACTTTTCATTTCTCTCTTTACCTTCTTATTTCATCATCTCCGAATCTACCATAACAGTGATCACTTAGCTAGTATCCCTCATTTTATTGGGATCTAGATAGTGTGCTTTCTTCTTTGATGAGCTTTTCTTACAAAGACATAGTTCTGATTATTCAGTCAACTAAAATCTATTAAGTACCTAGAAGGCATTGATAGAAAAACAGTGAAAATACAAGGAGCAATGAGAGATTCTCCTTTACTTCATCAAGTGAGGGATTTAGATAAGAAAAGACATCACTGATTGTAATAGACCATAAAAGGATGTATGGTCTACCACAAGGAGAAAAGATGGTGTATAACTTATCTTGACAAAGTAGTCCTATCAAGTTTAGCAGAAGAGGTTGACACACCTTCCGTAAGAGGTGAAGCAAGCTAACTTACGGCCTTTACCAAATAAACATATGAGAGTATGAAGAACTAGAGTATAAGGTGCTGTAAAAAAAGAAAACAGCAAGTATGAATTTTTTTAAATAGGGCAGGAGGATAACATTTCATAGTTAAATAAATGATGAGGGCCCCCATTCTCTATATAGTGAGTTCCAAAATCTTTATTTTATAGTTGAAGGATTTTTATGATCTTACACATGTTATTTGAATTCAGTTCCTCTCTCAAGATTCCAGACACATCAGATTACTTGCTGGGCCATGTATATTTAAAGCTATTTCCCACCTCCTTGCCTTTTGTATTTTACTCCATTATCCTTTAACAATTTTTCTTTCTCCAAGGTACTCCTACCACCTATCAATGTATTATTATTCTTCAAAGATCTACTTAAATATGACCTCCTGAGTAATCCAACTGGAATCAGTTCATCCTTGCATTGTGAGCCAATGAGATGGTGCATATTCTAATTTCGTTCCAAAAGTCTTATATCTAATCATTTGGATATTTTTTAATATAATGATAAGATTCTTAAAAGAAGGGATTCCATTTTTTTAAGTTTATAGCCATAACATGTTAACTTTGCACAAAATAGGCACTCCAGAAAGATTTTGCAATCAATGAATGTATAAGGGATGATGGAGAAAACTTGTTTTCTTGTTTACTTGTTTCAGATACACAACTTTATTCTCCTCTATTAGACTTGGATTTTATGTGAATGCTATGATCATCCATGTGCTGTGAGGGTCTAGAGCTCTCCACGACGAGTTTATGCAATAAACAGTGGCTCAGGTTTCCTAGGTGTAGGCTCTTCTACCTTCTAAATGCATGCATCACTCAACAGAATACAATAGATCAGGAAGTTAAATGACTGGGGAAAGGAACTCAACTTCTAGAACAGAGGTCCAATGAGACCTCTAAGTTTATTCAGTAATGTGAAGTGTGAATTCATCTCACAATTCAAAAAAAATCCCTAAAATCTAGACTTATTTGACTGACAGATTTGCTTTTTAGTTTTATAAGTATAATAGAACATTGAATCTTACTTAAAAAAATGTAGTCACATATAGGTTTTGTGACTTAATCTTAGTGACTGCAAAAATGAGTAAATGAATGATGGAAATATTTTTATCATTGCATATGTATTAAATATTCCTGAACATTCATCATCTGTAAGTATTTTTCCTTGTGGGGTACTAAATAATCTCAATTAAAAAGTGACAGATTTTCTATTGCACAATTAAAATTATATTTAAAGCTCATTAAAGCTGAAAATGTTATATACATTCATGAAGCATACCTGGCCTAGTCACTACTTCAGTGTTGTTTATTGTATATATAATAAGAATTTGGACTTTTCATCCAGATTAATTTAAACAGCAGACTTACATGCATGAATATTTGTAAATGCAAATTAAACAGGTTGGTTACAAATTAAACTAAAATTTAAAATTGTGTTACTCAAATTAATAGTTTTATGAAAGGACAGGTAAGATGAAGAGTCACATGCAAATAAATAACAGAGCGTGATTAAGAATTTGGAGCCTAGTGTCAGACTCTGTTACCTAGGAGCTCGGCAGCTAATTCAAGTCAAATGGTCTTGCTACTCACTTGTTTCCTCAAATGAGAAATAGTCTTAGTAAAATAGTAGCAAATTCAAAGGGTTTATATGAAAATGCAATGATAGCATATTTTAAAGTATTATTCGAGTCCTTACCACATGCTGACATTTTATTATTAACGATTACAACACATACACTACAGCAGCTACTCCCAATATTTTTCTCTGTTTAGAATATTAATGTAGATAGACTTTCCGCATTAACTTAGCAAACCATTCTTCAAACTGAACTTGCAGTTTAGATTTGTTTCCGTCATGCAACTTATTCTTTCCTATAATGCTTTCTTTCCTAGTACCTTGATGCCAATATCAGTGTTTTATGAAATAAAACATTAAAAAATTCAGTTTCGTTAAAATAATTCATTTTTGATTTTCCACATTATAAAGATTATACAGCACATTTATATATATATATATAGTAAAGATTATAAAGCACATTACGTATATTTTGTGAATTACTCTTCTATAGTATTTAAGTACTAGTGAATTTGTTTTCCTTTTTTAATCCCCTTTTTCTCAAATAATCCAGAATGATTTACTAGCATTATTTTCATCTCATTGCATACTTCATTACAAATCACTTATTCCATACATCACTCTATTTCATTAAAGAGTAACAAAAGAGAATTATCACCTTTATTAGGGTGTCACCTTTAATAAATACAGAAACCAACATTTTTCTACAGAGGATAGTCCTACATATGCCTCATACCCAAAGTATGTGCTTTTATTTAATTTAACTATATCTCATTTAACTTTACTCATTAACTTTGTCTAATTTAACTTACTTACACACCCTTTCTTTATTCTTCATGTTGTGGTACTTGCTTTTCTCATTTTACTAGCTGGCATGCATATAAACCCAATCTCTACTGGTTGGATTTTTCCTGGTTGTCTAAATATCGATGAAAATTTTACCTTCCTTGACTTAGAAACATTTTTGCTCACACCGCTCTTAAAATTACTCATCGTAATTATTCAAGTGTAAAGATCCTTACTTTTTCCCAGTTGCTACAGCTAGGTGATGTGATATAATTGACAACTGCTCAGTTTGAATATAATTGAAAATGATGTCTTGTCCAAGAGAAAGAATTCTAACAGGATTAACAAGGTATCAAAGATATCAGACATCACCTAACTTGTAGTTTTCTGCTATTAAAATTAATTTTTCCTTAACGTGATTTTTTTTTTGTAGAAAAAGTTGATGTTTTATGTTTCCAGTTCAAATTATGAGATATTACATGGTGATAGAAAATGTTATTATATGATGAATTTCACTTTTATTGGGTAGCTTATGCAGCAAAAAGTGAACTATTTTAGAGGTTGATTTCAACTTGAGTCTTCAACTAAATGGTTAAAGAAATCAGTTGAAGACATTCTTTAAATCATAATGGTTTCTCTGTTTTATTTGTGACTCTCATGATGAAATCAAATTAGCTGTATAAAATAAAAATTAGTTAAGGCTGTCAATCATAAGCCAAAATACTAGATCCAAGGACATTGTGCTAAAGTTATGGTAGATTCTCAGCCTAAAAGACTGAGGAGCGTTTTATTGGAAAACTGATGAGTACCACCTTAAGGACACTGTTTTCCTCTCTTACAGTTAAGATACCTAAATTAAAGTCTTTGTTTGTTGAATGATAACATACATTTAACAAACAGAGCATTTTATAAAAGCACCAATACATCAGGTTTTCGTATACACACATATACAGGTACAATATATTTAGTTGAATTATATTCAATTTGTAAATTATTTTGAAGAAAACTAGAGTTTTAATGGCATTGTAATTCCAAAATAATATTTTTTCTAGAAAAACAATTGGAACAATGGAGTCTATTGTTCAAAACAAATGAATTTTGCTATTTTTCTCACTACCCACATGATTCTAAAGTCAATTTTAGGAAACAAGAGTTGCCATTATGACATCAAAGTTCAGAAGAAAGAATTGACTGCATGAAAATCTAAATGTATGGACTACTGATTTATCTGTTTTCTTAAAAAAATTATTTGTGCCTGGAAATGGAGAAGTATGTTTGAATAATATGTGAATAGGGAATATTCAATTTTTAAAAGGAAATACTTCTATATTTGTTTAGACATTTTTGATACTAGATTTCTCATATGAAAGTTACTAAGTGAATACTGAATAATAACTATATTATTTTTCTAATTATATCTCATTTTAACATGTGCCTTTTAAAATTTATGTATAAAATTATTTTTCTTGAATCTCAAAGTACATTCTTTTATTCAAACTTAGCTTTATAAAAAAAAATTTCCCTCTTGCTTCCCCTTCCCTTCCTTCTCTTAATGTCTTTTAGTTTCAGTTGGATTGCAAACTCTGTGGGGACAGACTAAATGTTTGTTAAAAATACCTGCTTTAGTTAGTGTGTGTACATGTATGTCTGTGAAGAAAAGGGGGAACACACACACAGAATACACATACATATAATATAAATTACATTAGTAACTTACTTAAAAGCTACCATAATTGGGAAAGCTATTATTTGACACTATGACTGAAAATATTAGATGAAAGAGGACAGGATAATTCAATTACTGGTCAAATGATTAATTAGAAATTGAGTTGGGCCAACAAATTAATGATATTTATTAAGTACCAGCTAATGCAAGTAACTCTAATAGCTATTGTAGAGAAAGAGTATAGCCTGTACCAGTCATTTATTCCCCTTAAATGTTTTTGTTTATTAATTGGTACAATCTATAGTAATGTATATAGCTATGATTATTTTTACTAGGAATCAAAACTCACATCAGCTCACCAAAATGACTGATAATATGCTGCTATTGTAAAGGTAATATGCAATCATTTCTATTGAACCAACAAAAGCATTCTTAACAAGCATTGTATTAGCAAATCATGTGTTATAAAAAACAAACATCTAGTGACAGTTTTGAATTATACTCAGATATTTGAATATTAACAAAGAAGATGCTTTAATAGACATTAATGTATATGGTTGGAATATATTCATCTTTTGCTCAAAGATATTTGCATTTTAGTTTAATTTTTTCATCAGAAGCAGCAGTAGCACTGAATCTCTTTAGGTATTCTCATCAAAGTTCTATTAAAAAAATAAAAAAAGTGACCTACATAAAATAATGCATATCCTAATTCCTGATCATTTTATAACCAGTGACAGTCTACTGTATGATGTAAATCCTGTCTCCTATCTTATAAACTCTGTTACATGTACTCTCTGGTATGAAAGTTTACATGATAAGAGAAATAACTACAAAATACACTGTTATTATAACTTCCAGCTTGAATAAGGAGGAAGGCAATCATCAGGTATCAACCAGAATCTGACAGAAATCTGATTCTAATTTTAGGTCATGGAGCAGGTCACAAAGGAAGACTTTCTTATTTTTTTGACCTATGCAGCTGACTTGCTCAAGCTTCCAGGTGGTTTTATATTTATTTAGATATTAGAGATCCAACACTTCAGGTCATTTTAAAGATTTATTGCTATTTCCCCCAATTACAGAAATTTCTTATTATAGAAAGCATTTAAACTGTTAAACATTAAAGAGGGAAATTGAGAAAATTCCAAAATTAGACAGTTACAGGTTTCATACTGTTTCCATTTTTTTATATGAATACATGCTCAATTTTGTGTTAAGTTAAATAAGAACTTTGCTCTGTACTGTTACCTGAATTTTCTCAACTTGATTTTAAAATTTCTTTGAGTATACTACAAAATACATGTTCATTCAATGACACTCTAAGTTACTCAACAAGTTCTTTATTGTTTAATCTTCGTGTTTTTATTCTATTTTGATTAATTCCTAGAAATTTGGATTTTATAAAAGTTGTTCAGCTTAGTTTGCCATATTAAATCATACAGAAAAAATTGCTTAAATACTAATGACAGGCAATAAAAATTAAAATATCCCACATGCATTGTTTTAATGAACATATAAACACATATAAACATATAAACACAACTACTACATTTTATTTATTTTAATGTGTAGAATAATTACTAGAATAAAAAAACACAAAAGGTATTCTATTCTTAAGACACAAAAAAGAAAAATTATTTCCTTTATTTGGAAAAATAGTGAAACAGTGATATTCACACAGCAGGAATATATCTGTATATGACTAACTTCTTTTAACTCAGGCAGAACTATTTCATACAAAGATACTTTATAGCCCTATAGTTCTATCACTATGAGAATTGCACTAGAAAGAGCTTTTATACTAAGTAATAATAAATTACGTCAGAATGTTTTAATTGACATGGATTATAACAAATCAAAAGATCAAAAAAGCAAAACCCTAATCAGAACATCTCTATCTATCTGTCTATCTATCTATCTATCTATCTATCTATCTATATTTTTTACAGAAAGGTATAGGCAAGCATGAAGGCGAGTAGGCAGGCAGGCAGGAAGAGAGAGGAGGTAGAAGCACTTTATTTATTTAGTTGTTCATCTTGGTTGTCTCTCTGGACCCAGGTTTTGAACCAAGGGCCTTTGGATATAAATGAACTGTACCTGGTTTAACACCCTGGGTCAGTCACCAGGGCATGCCTCAATATGTATTTTTAAAGCTGAAGTTTAAGCATCTTGAAGTTGTTTTATTAGCATATACTTTTCTCATAGCACAGTTTTAAGTGTTTAATGTATAATACATAGATCTGAAAATGATATGTGATGAAAAATAGAATTTTTTGAAATATAGAAAAGGCAACTTCTGTTTTTGTCACATTTTCATCACCACCTGCATTTAAAAGTGACCTCAAAAGATAGTCATTTTTGCCACTAAGCAAATAAATTAAAAAGAGCTTTTCCTTTTTACTGATCTCCTTGGTTTTTGAAATCAGTTAAAATCTCTAAGTGGTTTTCCCTGTGTTTCTTGGAGTCTCTCAATAACACTGAAAAACATAAAATTGCTTATAGTACCGATCTATGTATTTGAAGATCACAGACATTATAGTATAATAATTTTTAACCATGTATATTCATTTGAATTATATTTATATCACGCATCTATTTGTTTGCTGTTTCTCCACAATCCATATACAAAATGTTAGGCTAAGTAATGTTCTCTCAAAGGTATTCACATCCTAATCTCTGGAACTCATACATGTTTCTTCACATACAAAAAAAAAAAAAAACAACCCAAAATGTTACAGATCTAATTAAGTTACCGATTTTGACATGGGGAGATTATCTTGGATTATCTGGGTAGTTTCAATGTAAAAGGACCTATGTCCTTATAAGTGGGAGACAGATGTTTATTTTACACAGATAATGTGAACAGAGAGATTTTAAGGTGACTCGATGTTGTAGTGTTGTGACCACATTAAAAAAACTGTGCAGCTGGAAGGGGCAAGAAGTGACTTTTTTCAAGAATCTCCTGAGGTAGTATATGCTTGGATCTTAATTAATTAACACTGATTTCAAACTTCAAGGCTCCAGAACAGCAGTGAAAGAATTTCAGCTCTTTTAAGCTTCCAACTCTGTGGTAACTGTTATAGCATCTAAAGCAAGTAATATACCCACCCAAAACTCTCCTCCAAAATCTCTCTGCCAATGAAATGTAATGCTAGAAATTATAATACTTAAATACTCATGGAGAATTGTAATTATCTTCAAACTTGAGATCCACCTCCCTGTGGGCAATTATTTCACTGCTTCAGTTCAGCCCATTGCTAATCTATGAATGACATGTCAGCAGAAATACTCTTCCTTATTTATTCGCCTTATGTAATTGCTATGCAAGTTTGTGGTGGGAAATGAGCTTCTCTTGTTTACAAGTCTCAACCAGTGCTTAGAGTATTTCCAACATCCTAACAAAATAAATCTGCTTTATTGTTTTGAGTTATTGCATAAAGTCCTAGGATGCAGAAATTGATAAATTTAGAGTCCTGAAGATTTCCATACTTGTAAAAAAATTGTCAGAATAAGTTACACACCTAGAAAAAGGCACTTTCAAGGAACTTTTTATAAGAACTAACTTTGAAGACAAATAAATGGAAAATAAAGTGAAAAGCATTCTCAATCTGATGGGCTAATATTTTAGTTGGGGAGGAGGAAATGAATTGAATATTATCATTAAAAATATTTTTAAAAACCTCTATAAAAGTAGCTGCCCTAAATTTATAGCCATATACATACAATGGCATACTACTTAGCTATGAAAATGACTTTTCATTTGCTATAACATTGATGGATCTTGAGGGGACTATGCTTAATAAAACAAAACAGATGGTAAAAGACCTAATGTTTTTACTCATATGTGAAAGAATAAAGAAAAGCAACTGAAGAAACAAAACAAAGACAAAACAAACTCTTAAATTCTAACAAAATGGTGATTATTATATGGGAAGGAGTGTGGAGGTGGGTAAGATACGCAAATGGATCAATTGCATGCATGACAATGGATGGAAACTAGACTTTTTGATGGAGACTTTAACGTACCATATACAGATTTCAAACCTGAATGTTATCCACTGGAAACATTATATAATAAATAAATAAATAAATATATATATATATATATATACACACACACACATACATATGTATAAATAGATACTGATATATTATTGTAGACCAATATTATTTCAGTATAAATTTTAAAAATCAATAAATAAGATGGTACACTATTTTCTATATGCTGAATTATAGCCTTTCAGCTATGTTTCATAAAAGAATTCTGGGCACACAGACTATGATATTATTCATAAAGCATAAGGATATAAACTAAGGAGGTGGCTCACAGGTGAAAGTCATAGACTCATGGGTTACAATCATCCCTGGGTCCTGAAGGGTTAAACATCCCAGTATATCTGCCAATTATTAGCTGTGACATTGATGGAAACTGATAAAAAACTACATAATTGAAATTGCTTTTTACAAACAAGGACTGCTAATATATCAGAAATAATCTCTGTCTGTTCAACCTCCTCAATAGGGCAGTTAGTCCTCCAAAAGACTTCATAACGGATATGACTATCTAAAAGTTGCTTCTGAACATCACAGAGGTTATTCAATTAATTATGCAACAATTGTAGCTCAAATCAAAAAATGAATAAGGCAATTCTCAACTCAGTGGCCACAGGTAAACATAAATATATGTTTCTTCTGCAATAGTCTAAACTAGATACTTGGATTCTTTTTAGATTTCATATTTACAGAAGCGACTATATCTTTCAATGGTTAATAATGAACTAAAGCTACATAGATCTTTTTCCCACATCTTAGAAGGAAATCTACTTATCAGTTTTCCACTTACTATCTAAAAAGCAGAGGTCCAAACGATTAACTTCACAATTACTTTGGTAAAATGGATAAAAGAAAGCAAAATGAAAAACAACTATTTCAGTTGGAAAAGCTTTTGGCTGCAAGAAACATAATATTGAACTACAGATGGTTTAACAACTAGGGTTTTCAAGCATCTTTTTTTTAATATATGAATTCTAGAAATGGACTACTATTGATTCAGTAGCTCAAAGCTGCAATGTCTCTAGCTCTATTATGGTGGGGATTTTCTTTCAAATCCCCACACAGTTAACGAACCCTACAGGCAGAACAATACCTGACAGAAAAAGACCCTTCCTTCTGCAGCACTTCATTCTTTCAGGAAATAAAAATTTTCCCAGAAACACTGAGAAGCTGACTTCTCTATGTCTCATTGGATGGAACTGTGTCACATGCCTTGCCTGAACCCAATTACTGGCAAAGAAGTTTGATACTATCATGGTTGTTCTAAACCAATTTTGATTTAGACCTCCCCGGGAGCTTTTTGGTCATCCAAATACCTGAACAAAATTGGGATTCTGTTAGCACTAGAGAAGAATTTTGGTCAAAGGAGGGAGAGAACTGTCTATCACTGCAACCTAAGAACATTCTAATTTTTTTGTTTTTCCTTGATATACAAAAGCCAAGTTGCTACTTTATTTTTCAAATAAATTTATCTTGCTTTCTAAAGAAATAATCACCTTTTCCTTCAATAGGATAATACATATTCAACAAAATGTAAATGTAAATGTTTCAACCCATGCAAAACATTTCAGACCATCCATGGAGGAAGAGCATGAATCAGATGGTATGTATTCCAAACAAGTAACAAGATTCAACTTTAAGAGCAAAGAGTGAGAAATGAGTGTCCTGTGTGTCAATGGCAAAGTAAAACATCTATGTCCAAAGAATGAAGAAAAAATACTATGAGAATATTAGGAATGTGAATATAAGAAAACTTAAGAAAACATCAGAAGTAGGAAGTTAACAAGGACATTTTCAAAATGTGTATAATTCACTAAATGTGGTAGATGTTGATGGTTGAGAATTTTGACTGAGTTAGCATAGTATACTCCTTTTTTTCATTTTAGAATTAGAAAAACAACTGGTCTTCTCTGCAGTTACAAGGGGTACTGAAAGTGGAGAGAGAAGGAAGTTGGGAACCAGTGGTAGTGAAGGGCACCAGAACTCCAGGGTGGGTGTGGTGTGAAACACACACAGACTGAGGTGCTATTTCCACAACCTAAAATAGTTAGAGTGATGTAAACCAATGAGATGATAAAATGTTAAAAAGAAAAAACTGATCTTCTTTAAACAGAAAGGTTTTCATCTCTTTTTAGCTTTTGTATTCCTTAGCATTCATCTTAAATTTAAAGCAATTCTAGTAGATCAACAGCTTTCAAAACTGCAAATTATCCTTATTGGAAAACATTTTAAAGCTATCATGCTGTCCTGTAAAAATATCTATTTGCTGTGTTATGTTGTGTGTGTATATGTATCTATATATATATATATATAGATACATATACACACATACATAGATATAGTCTATATATATAGTATATATATATATACGAATGCACATATGTATATATATAATGTACATAT
The DNA here is from genome assembly GCA_004363575.1 of Solenodon paradoxus. Taxonomy (NCBI): domain Eukaryota; kingdom Metazoa; phylum Chordata; class Mammalia; order Eulipotyphla; family Solenodontidae; genus Solenodon; species Solenodon paradoxus. The sequence continues at coordinate 494,348 of RJWH01000370.1, read as the reverse complement.
ATTTACATAAATACATGTTGGTCTCAGTTTAGGCCAATACATTAAGAAAATGTTATTCCTCTTGGTTTTTTTATATGACATTAGATTAAAAGTGTGAACTAGGTCATACAATTCTCTTAAACATATCAAATTACTACAATAATACAATTCCCTAACTTCCTTTTGGATAAGAAAATTTGCATCAATTTTTTTCTGGCTAGGTACATTTTCTTTTCTATATACGGAAATGACAGGATATGTATTTACCAGTATTTCATATAATTTTTGTCTTCTGAATTCCTGTCTTCTTGGTTGGATATTGTCAATAATAAAAGTTTAGTCATACCATATATGATAAATACTGTTTGTTATACTCATATTTTGGGCTCAAGAATCTTGATATGCTGAGAGGCCCAGAGTAATAAAACCTCTTAAAAAGATAATATATTCAAATCTAATTGTTCTTAAATCATTGTTTGAGAGGTAAACTGAAAATCACCAGACTTTCAATAAATCAAATGTCTTTACTTAAATATACACTACATGAGAAAAAAATCACTGAATATAGAAAACTTACCCTCAGTAGACTTAAAGTGAATTATCATGGAACAATGGAACCACTTATTTTTTTAATTAGTCAGTTTGAAAGGGAAAAATTTCTTAAAATCTCTTGGTTCAATGCAGAGTATAATTCACATCTAAGTTACGCATCCTTTGGCTAAGCCTTTCTAGTCTGCAAAGAATAATAATATTAATAAAGTGTTCTTGCTTTTGAGGACAAAAAAGTAAATTTATGGGACTTCCTTGTGAATTAAGTCATTTTGTTTTAAGTGCAAATTGATTTGTGAATAAAATACTAAAGAAGGAGTGTTTGTGAAAACTGATTGGCACTTGCAGTTTGTATTCCTTATTTTAAATATGGTAGGAAAATTAATGAAGTTGGAAAGACTGAAGCACATAGAGATTTGAAGGCTGCAATGTGTCTTTCCTGGTTTTGGACATGGAGGAGTCCACTTGAGGAAGAATATTAGTAGCCTCTAGAGAAGCTGAAACAATTCTGAGCCAATAGCCAACAAGGACATAGGGACCTGAATTCTATAATCAAATGATCTGAATTCTGCCAAGAACCTGAATGAGATGAAAATGGACTGTACCCTGGGGTCCCAGACAAGAGCTCAGGACAGTGACTATATTGATTTCTGTCTCATTACACCCTCAAGCATAGCATTCAGTCAAGGCCACCAGTACTTTTAAAATACAGAACTCTGAGAATAAATTGGTGTTAGTTTCAGCCTATATGTGTCATAATTTGTCATGTGGCTATAGGAAACTAATACATTAATATTCAGGTTTTCAATTGTTTTAAAATGATTTTTAACTGTCAGGTAATTTTCCCACAGGACTAAGAAGTAGAAATACACAGTATTTTGAGTAGACTGGATTTAGTAGAACTTTTCCAACTGATTTTTGATCTGTGTATTTCCTTTTGATTTATAAGACATTTTGATGATAGTACATTAATTTGCCTATATAGTTTTCTTGAAATATCATTACTAATATTATTTAAATCAGTTATTTAAATCAGTTATTTAAAGATATATCTAGAAGATAGGAGTCTTAGATTTAAATCTCAACTCCATAGTAAATTTACTTTGGTAATATGGGAAATATTGATATTTATATCTAAATTGGAAACGAACATACCTGGCTGATGCAAGGTGATTTTATTGTTATTTTTGGGGGAGAAATATGTCCTTTTACACATAACAAGCCTTAGCTCTAGTGCCTATGGGCTAGTTCAACACTGGTGATAGCAATAAACAGAATGTTTCAGTCCTTATGTCAGCTACTTAGACGGTCAATCATTTTTATTGGAAATAATGATTGCAGAGTTGTATTAACCAGAAGTATTAACACTGGCAATCAATTTTTGTAATATTATACAAGAACTCTTTCATAAAGGATATATTCACATTTTCCTAAGGAATATATCTTGAGAAAAAATGTAAGGTCTTCTAATGGCCATCAAGTAGACACATTATTTGCAAGATTGATAGATACTACTTGATCAAGTGCATTGTCGGCAGACAGAGTCTTGGAGGATATGTTAAAATAATGTCCCCAAATGTGGTAAATTATCCTTAAATGGGGACTTATTATAAACTTACTTTTCTGAAAGATGAAAAAAAGATAAACTATTATTGATCTGCAAGCACTAATAATGGATAGTTATGTTTCATTACATATATTAATTACATCCAATTTTTATTGTTCTTTTTTATAAAAACACCTATGACTAAAATTATGAATCTCGAGCTCAAACATGGGATTCAAGGATGAAAAGTGTTTAAAATTGACTTCCTCTTAAAAATGTTATTTCCTAATTAAGAAAAATTGAATTTTGTCCAAATCAGCATAATAAATCAAGTTTCATATTTGACCTCAGAAATAGCTATTATATCTTTATTAAACCACTATGCAAGTCTCTGACTATTTAGGCCAGATTTTTAAAGTACTCTGCTAATGAGGATATGGTTATAGATTGAATGCCCATGTAACCTCCTTAGGTATTTTTTTGCTCTTCATCTACAGACTGTAAGTCTTAGCAGACATATATGTTCTGCAAATGTAAAACTATAAGGTATCATATGTAAAGTGAATGTGAAAAAAAATTAAAATCCATCCCAACAACTTGCAAAATTATGTACCCTTTTAATTGTTGGTACATAAACAGTGTATTATTCATGTAAAAATGATACTTTTTTTGGATATCCATAGAGTCTACATGCAAATTGAAAGACTTTATTTCAGTACAAATATACCTAAGTTTATATATCTCTATATATCTGTGTTATATATACATATACACGTATCTATAAACATGCATAGATGTAATAGTTGATGGTGACAAACTTGTATTCGAAGAAACAGAATTCAGATAAAGTCTCTAGAACTTTAGCTGTCATGGATGCTGTGACACTGCCCAGGCAACTTTAGGATTGAGGCACTAGTCATTATCCAGTTGCCAGAAGTGTTGCCTGTTGACAGCTCAAAGCTAAGTCCCTTCTCAGGAATTGTCCTCAGTTAAAGTGAACTGCATGCCTATACTTGTGTTCCCCTCCAGGAGCAATCCTCATTTCATGATTGGCTGATGTCGAAGAGCTCCCAGAACCTTATCTCAATTATGAACATAAATGAAACACCACCCAGCTTCAGAGCTGTTGCTACTGTACAGTTCAACCTTTCCTTCTGACCGGCTGACTTCTCTCACTACAATAGAACTGTTGTTCTTCAGAATATCCCCCAATGTATCTGAGAACACCGACCCATGATTTGCTGGCATTTGAATCTCCATCTCCAGAGGAACTTGACTAACAATCATGGCAATCAGGAGTGGTGCTGGAAAGTAGATATTTAAAGGGGATTTGGGGCCTATATTGCCTACTGATGACTGTCATTGAAGACCAAATCACTAGGATCAGATGGTGCAGTATTAGCTCTTGATATGTCATAGCACAGAAACTATTAATATTTCTACTGTTGGTAAACTGGGTTTGGTTATTTAACCACAGTTGAATAAATAACCCCACAATAACAGTACAATGGAGCCGAACCCCCGGTGTGAGAAAACTCCTTGAGAAGACCAATCATCTGTCTGTAGCAGTGATTATGTTGGACCCAATTTGTCCTAAAAATGAGTCCCTCCTTTGGTCACTTGGGTAGAAACTGAATCATCTGAACACACGTTATTGCTTTCTCTGATTGTAGGCTTTGAGAGAACTGAGGGTTCACGCAAAATTTGATTCACCGATATAGAATTCCAATAAAATATTCTGTGTTGGTTCTAGGAACCCACATCATTGTTGAGGAAAGAGGAAGTCAACCAGTCCCTATGTTTTCTTGGCACCTAGAATTTGTCAGTGTGACAAAGCAATCAGGATTTGAAGTACTGACACACTGCTAACTTGAGATTATACTATGCAAGGTTAAGTGTCTTCTTCCAGGCTGTAGCAAATCCCCTGCATGAATCACTACAATATAGTTCTGAATTTTCAACAGATAAAATACAAAGGTCTGGAAACTAAGCAGTGTCAGCAGTAGTCCTGCTTGCCATCACTCCTACTGATATATTTAGGAAATCTGTGACTCCTTTTCCCACAAATTTGACTTTGGATCTAGAAATCTTCATTTCAGAGGAGAATGTTCCTATAAGCAGATAAAGGAAATTTCACTAAATTTATTTATTTATTGAATTGCACTGCTTTATTTTATTTTATCTTATTTTTAATTTCAAATAATTTATCATTGGAATACTGCATCAAGCATTATATAAGTTTCAGGTGTGCATTCTAGTAAATACGCATCTGTATATAACATATTAAATTCACCACTGTTTCAGTTCTTCCATCACTTTACAGCTGATCCCCTCTATGCAATTTGCCCACCCATCCTTTCCCTTCTCTTCCTGTAACCACTAACTTGCTTTAGTGGAGCAAATGAACTAAATCAAACAAAAATAGAAATTTAGTCGAGTTCTACTAAATTTAAACCATAGATGCCACACAGTCACTTTAGATTTTGATCCAAGAGACTAACAATGAGGAAAAGGAGTTACCCTCCTCGCTGGGTAATAGACCCTGAATGCCCTTGGGGCCAGGGAAGAAGGTGTTTAGCACTTAGGTCAAACAGTGGGGCATCCCTGTTTGGATGTTAATGCATTAGAGGAGCCATAGTTACAGGGATGGTGAACAGTGTCTTTTACCCCCACAGAATTGCCATTCTGAATCACTTGAATAGGCATGTCACCCAGAAAAGTAGCTGAGGATTTAGAAAACTCTATCTACAGTAGACAAGAAAGAATGAAGACAATGTGTATTAACTGCTATGCCAAAGTTAGCAATAGCAGTGGGGCCATACTTTGTTCCAGTAAACTTGTGTGTGGTCACTTTTGAAAAGAAACCTTGCCTGCAGGGGTTATTTCCAGATGAGATGAGTATTATCAGAGGCAAGAAGAACTGTGAGATACAAGGTGGATGTGAAGAGAATCCAATGTTATGCTACCTTGCTCTTCCCTTTAACGTTAAGCACTTTTTCTTCCTCTGTGGCCTGAAAATGATTCTCATTTGAGTTCTTCTCAAGGACTTGACCCCTGGTCAAAGGGAGTTATCTTGTTCAAAGTCACATCCTGGTCATGCTCATGCATGCAGCCTATATTCTGTGAACTGGTCTTTGGGGAAATAAAATGTCCCCACTCATCATTCCTCCAATTATGAACATACATGAATGACTATCATGGCTTTAGAGATCCCCTAACACCACGGATGCCTGTGTTGCAGCTGCATTGTCACTAATTTCTTATCTGCCCAATCTTGTCTTTGTTTCTAAGAGAACAGTACAAAATCTTGCTGCCTATAAATCTTGTTTCAAAGCTGGTACATGGTACATCCTAGGGTATTTGACCTAGCTGACCTTTTTCTCACTACAGAGGGTCCAAAGTGATAGGATTATTTATAAAGGTATCCACATACATACTCTGTTATTTACAAAGCTCTTTAATTTATTTCTGCCACTTTATACTTCTCTGAATTTAACATGGCAATTTTATTGACATTTAAAAATAATAAAAACTGTCAATTATTACATGTTCAATATGTAATAAATATTGCTTAAATAATTTTACATGATTACTTCAGTCTTCAAACAAGACTACCAAGTAGGCACAATTATTATTACCATTATAAAAGTGAGTGGATGACATAAGACTAGGCTACTTACAATCACCTTTTCTATTCAGCATTACGCTAGATGTCCAGGGTGGCAAAGGTAAATGTTGAAAATAAATAAAAAGTTGGGAAAGAAGAAACTAAACTTCATTATTCATAGATGATATCATTATTTACATAAGAATTGGCAGACATACTAACAGAACTAATTAGGAGTTCAATAATGAGTTATGGTCAATGCATACAATCAATTAAGTTCCTACATACAAAGAAAACTAGTAAGAAAATGTAATTTTATAATCTGTTCTGTCTTTGAGATAAGTTGTGCAGTTATTTTATTCTCTCAAAACACTCTTTAGATGTTAAAATATCAACCAAGATATGTACAGAAAATACATGGCATAGTTAAAAATACTTGTTCACAAAGAATCACTATGTAAAATCTCAGAATATGGTAGGTGTGGCCAAAGTACTCAAAGACTTGAGCAATGGACATTAAAGGAAATGAAAAAAAATAGTTTCTGTTGAGTTTCATCAATCATATAACCTCTAAACCATAAATAAATTCACCTCTAAAAGGCAAGGACCATATATTGAATAGCATCCTGGGCTTTAGGTTTTTAGGTTACAGAAGTGGGGAGAGGTCTTGTGTGGGTACAAAAACTGAGTGGCTAAGGCCACTTAATAGGGGCTGAAAAGCAGATGGAGAACATGGAAGGAGCTGTGGTTATGTATTTCCTCCTGTGATACACCAAGCTCAGAAAATAAAAATATTGTATAGAATATATTTACACTGAAAAACTTTTTATTGAAAGTACCTAAAAGTACCGACTATCTGCCGAAGAAACACTACTAAAAGTCAAACAAAATGAGCAGAGCAAGAGCACTGTGGGTAAGGGAGAGGTAAGTATTAGAGAGAAAATGGATGTAGAGACAGTAGATGCAAAAAAAACCCTGTAAATGTAAAATATGGCATCTAAAGATAAGAGCACTCTGTCTTAAAACACAAGACTCAAGGAAATACCCACACTGAATTAAGAATAGTTCTGAGAGAAATATGTATGTGCATGTTTGTGTGTGTGTATGTGTGTATGTATATAAAAAGCTTAAGTATACACTTGGATTAGTTCTAATATTTGACAATTATATAAATCCATGCAAGCAATGCTGAATTGATTTACAGATTTGGACCCCAATGATCTCCCCAAACAGGGATGACAACAGTTTTGATTTTATCGGTACCATTTAGTTTTCTCTTTTTTAGAACATCATATAAATGGAAACAGAGTGTGTACAGTACCTGGCTTCTTTCACTTCACATGGTATTTCTAAGATTAATAAATGTGATTGAATGTGTCAATAGCGTATTCCATTTTATTGCATCACATTTATGAATGCATGCAATGCATTTATGCATTAATATGTTGATGAATGGTTTTTTTTCTGCCTTTTAACTATTATGAATAAAGTTGCTATGGAAATTAATGTACAAGATACCTTGTAACAAATATTTTTAATTTCACTTTGGTCAATACATAGGAGTAAGAGTGCTGGGTTTAGAGTATGCCATTGAAATAAATTGCCAAACATTTTCGACAATATTTGAACCATATTATGTTTCCATCATCAATGCAAAATTCTAGATACTGCATATCCTTCCTAACAATTGGTATCATCGATCTTATTAATTTTAGCTATTCAAGTTTGTGACAAAGATGCTTAGACAGTTTGAATTTGTAGTTTGATAGATTTGAACTTTTTTCATGAGGTTATTGAAAAGATATTAGCAATGAAACAAAACTGTAATTCCTAAAGAAATCATTAAAATGGATACCAAGACTGAAAAAGATAAAAAGTAAGAGACAAAGGACAATATCAGAAATGAACAGGACTTTATTTTTGATATTCAGACATACGTAGATATCATCAATATGAAGACAGAAGAACAGAAGAACAGAAGATAGAACAGAAGAAAACTACAAATAACTTTACGCATACATTTGATAACTTAAATAAAATGGACCAGTTCCATAAAGGACACAAACTACCAATTCTTCCAAAATAAACTAGTTTGAATATCCTTGTAACTATTTAAAATAAAGATTTCATCTTACTATCTTTTAGAGTAACTATAAATATAGAAATACATGATAGCACCTAAAATCACTCAATGCCTCAAAATACTCAAATTTTAATCTAGAAACACAAGTACAAGATTTGTATGGTGAAAAACACAAAATGCTGATGAATTAAATCAAAGATCAGCACATCCTGGTGAAGTAGCAGTTTGGTCAGTTGCCTTTGGCCAAGAGCACAGTTCACACAAATCCCAAGGATCTCGGTTAGAGTCCTGGGACTAGCAGAACAACCAAGACGAAAAGCTAAATAAAATAAATTAAGTGATTCTTCATTCCCTTTCTTCGTGCCTGCCTGTCTACTCTTCTTCATTCCTTCCTGGACCTGTAGTCTTCACATGTTGTGTAATGGCATAGAATTACATACTCACATTATGCTAATGTCAGTTTCTTGGTTTTGATATTTTACTATGGTTTTGTAGGACATAAATATTAGGGGAAACTAGGGGAAAGGTGTAGGGGCCCCTGGATTCTCTTGGTAACTTCCTAAAATCTATAAGTATTTCCAAATATAAAGTAAAATTTAATTTTGTTATCTTTTTAATCAGCTAATGTTGTTGCTTAGCTACGGCTAGAGCTGCTTAAAAAATGATCACACTTAGGTAGAAGCTTAGCCTTACACATCTATACATACATACATATATATATATATATATATACATATATGTGTGTGTGTATGTATACATATATCCCCCGCATCCCAAGGAAAGGTGCAGGCAGGATGAAGGCAAGCATAGATTGGAGAAAGAAGCATTTTATTAATTTTATTTAAGTTGTTCATCTTGGCTATTGCCCCAGGCCCTGGGTCACTGAACCCTGGTCTTTGGGACATATGTGGATTGAGTCTGGCGGATTTAACTATTAAGACATCAGGGAGCACCTGTAATTTTTGTTTACAATAAATATTTCATATCACTAAGCAAAGAGACTCGTGCATTCTGAGAAACATGATTTATAGAATTTTTTATTGCATATGACTTTGTTCATACATGAGGTGCTTATCTCTTGGTTGAAATTAACATACATGGTAGAAATTAATAAGTGTTCTATATGAAAAGCTATTTTCTCAGAGATGGCTATGTTAAATGAGTGTGGCCTTTCATTTACTAAAATTTATAGAATTTTTATAGTGTAGAAATAAATAATAAAATCAACATTAAAAAACAAAATGTATTAATAACATTGTTTCCATTTCAAGTAGTAGTTGTTAAAATGTTAAGCCCTTGGGAATAATAATCAGATTAACTCACTTGCTTTTTAGACTTTAGTCTAGATGCACTGCATGCCTGCAAGTGAATCACTGAGCAGTCTGGAGTTGACTTGCTCCTTTAATAGACAAGCTCTATCCTGGTTCTCCAGTGATGTTTGTTGTAAACTATCCACCGAAGTACTGGAAACTTGCAGAAGTGTATAACTATACCAAATAAAAATGTGATATGCATCAAAAAGTTTTCTCTCATTAATTATTTACTGGAATGCTTTGTTCATAATTTTAACAAAATTCTTCTAAGTACAATTATATCTCCAAAGGTCTGTGTGAGCAGCAAGGTAGCTTTATGAGTTACTGGGTCATGAAAAATTTAAAGCAATCAGTGAGGAGAGATTTTTTAAAAAAGTTATTAAACGAAGACAAACTTGACATGGTTTGGATGATTTCAGTAAAAATATCTATTGAAAGCATCTTCTACTCGATGGTGTGCCTAAGAAAAATTGACTTATTGAACACAGAGATGTGTTCAGCACTCTGATAGGTTCTAACTTTGGGAAAGATCCCCATAGACTGTGCCTATGGCTCTCAGACTATAGCAGGGACAGAAATGCCAGGTTCTACAGCAATTAGTATGACTATTTAGATTAATGTGATGGAAGTTTTCTCAGGGGGCACTGGGAACACCTACCTTTGCCTTGCTGTGGAAATGAAGACTCAGTTAGGTCACCTAAAAAAATCAGTGAACCAATAAATCTTTATTTTCTTTTTGTAAGCTGCCATTATTTTTCACCCTCTTTACTAAAGCAGTTATCATTTATAAAGTAAACTATTAGCTGCTTAAGAATCTACAAGAACCATCTTCAGTTCCATCAAGTTCGCCACTTCAAACAATGGATCAGCAGTCATTGAACCTTGGGGTGTTCTTTGAATATCATACATGAAACATTTTAAATTCAAAAGGTCAACTACTTTTGCTCCATTTGCACTATTTGGGCTAAATATTTATGTTCACAACAAACATTTACTGAGTCCACAAATTGGGATCAGAGCTGCAGATTCAGTGGTAGACAATAAAGTTTACTTTGAAAGCTCTCAGTGTCCTGGGAGATGGTAACAAAGTGTATGATTTTCTTATGTTAGAACATGTGATGGGAATAAAGGGAAGCGTTCTCTAAGCTGAGGATTAATTTTATCCTTGGGAACTCTTAGAGGGTTGCAAAATGTCATTATTCGACTTTATCTTTTTTATTTTAAAGACCTTTCGAAGATGAAGCATTAAAAAAAATTCCTTCATTTAAGCAGGGCTATTGGATTTGTGGAACTAGACTATAATTATGAGAATGTCATTGTTATAACATTAGAGATGAAAACACTTTGGATAAAAATTAAATAAAAAAATCTGATAGAGCAAGAGGCAACTAAGTATGAGAGAAAATAGCTGACACTTTAAATAAAATGGGAATATATCCAAATGTCAAGACAGTATTGATGTTTTTAGCAATTAAAAGGGCAGTAGCCTTAAACACATTTCACAAAAGAGCAAATTCAGCTTTGCCTCAATTAACCCAGATTTCAAGGGCAGAAGAATCATGAGCCAAATGGACCCTCCATAAATCCCACAGTGAACGTGTAACAATTTGATCTGGTCACCATTGAACATGTTTTTAAAGCCCATCATTTAAACTGTGCTTTAATCTATGGCTCCTATTTCTCTACTCGATGGTCTGACTGTTACTAATTCAAAAAACAAATTAAATGTGAAAACTGAGATTAGTAATCTAGGAAAATGGAAGATAAAAGGTGTTGACTTCAAGTTTCCAAAATAACAAAGGATAAAATGAAAACAAATGTGTTCTGCCCTTGTACCTCAATGCATAATAAGAGACTAAGGGGATAAACTCAATGAAATTAAAGGGCAACATAGTAAAAATGAATGGACATATTTATTTGCCTAGCATGTATAATATTATTTTATACCCTTTGTTACTAGAGGTCATGAAAAACAAATGAAAATACATGGTATTTAAAAAGAACCGAATAATTTTCTAAGTAATGAAAGCATTGGTAACAAAGATAATGGCAGTTAATTATACTGTTATAGCTCTGGGAGCGTGCTGGATGATTAAATGAATCATCGAACAAAAGTTACCCTATTACGAAGACAATGTGAAAAGGGTTCTCTACATGTCTTTGAAGTTTTCGGAATTTTCTGTTGTTGAATGAAGAAACCTAGAACTTGACTTATCCATTATGTTAACTGCTAAATATGTCCCTATATTTTGGGGAGTGGGGAGAAGGAATGGGTCTGTAGTCAACATTTGAATTCCAAAATGAAAGATGCTAAAATATTGATTACGACTGGAAATAAAGTAGGTTTGAAATTGTATCTTGATTTAGACGTTTGCCCACCTATGCAGTATTCATAAATTTTTTTCAAGTCGTTTAAATTCTCTGGGCCACAATTTTCCCATCTGTAATATGCAAAGCAGTCCTCATTATAATTCTGTGTATGTGTGTGTGTGTGCGTGCATGTGTGTGTGTACACTGTCAAAGTAAATGAGAATAAACTGAGGGGGGGAACTGTTCATGAACATCCCTTGTTCCCAGAGCTTTTGCTAAGCTTTAGAGTCTCTGTTCTTAGGATCTGAGAATGGGAAGCACAGTTTGCCTTTTTTATTTTCAGGTCAAGTTTTGGTTACCTGGGGCTAAACTATTTGTTCCCCTATCTCATTAGCTACACTCTACATTCCTATATTTGACAATATGATTCTGTCATTGTAGTTTCAGAGTAACTTCATTTTCTGAACTGGAAATACATTTTTTTTTTTATTCAGATTCTCAGTTAAGCTACAAAATTTTAGCCAAATAAAAATGAGTTGAAGAAAATAAATGTGAAGGGAATAGAGAAAAATTTTAAGAGATAATCAATGATAGGGAAGGATGAATAATAATGCTGACATTATCTGAATATTATAAAAACTTAAAAGTCTATCAAGAGGCCACCTTTATCTTAAGAATTATCAAGAAGAGTTTATTAGTAAATTGAACAAAATACTGCTAAAAGGAAAATCCATTATTTGCTTCACTCCCTCTAAAGATGATTTAGAGTAAACATCAGAAACAGGACGAAAATTATGAAATAGACATAAAATTCACCAACTAAGATAAAGACTGACTTGAATTGCTGTGGGGAATCAAGACAAGGAAGGACAAAATTTCAAAACTGGGGAGGTCCAAGTCCATAATAAAAATAATACAACAATACATCAGTACTAATTTATGCTATACTTACAATATCTTTAGGTCCTGGGTAGTATTTTTTTCCAAAGTAGTATTATTGCTCACATTTACTATGCAATCTATGAACAGCTCCATAAATGCCAAAACTATTTCATCAGGCTTTAGCAGAGGAGATGGTATTGAAATTCTGAATAGAAATGATTTGTACTTAGCATTTCCCTGGCATTAGAGATATGACTGGAAGTTTTTTAATTAAAACTGTCAGTGTGGAAGGATTTAAGGATGATCAGAACAAATCCTGCTAGCAAAATTCATTAGCCAGGAAAGTTACAGGAAAAGTAAAAGACTATTTACTAGTATCATATGAAATGAGGTTATATATTTGGTGGAGTTATAAATATATTGCCTCTAATCAAGAGCAGAACATTGGAAAATTATTTTGCTAAAGTTCCACAAGGTTGGAACAGTAGTTTGACGATCAAAATAACTGAAGGTGATTGAAGGAATATTTAGCTCTAGTATTTCTCCAAGCATAAAGAAACATACATTTTGGTGAAATTTAACCTAAGAACATGAATCTGATACTTCTCTTATATCTATTTTTAGTTTGCGTTAAAGTAGCATCTAAAGAGATGATAATGTTTTTGTTGTAAACTAACTCAATCATCCTAGTAACAGTTGTAGGAAGTGCAAATGATTACTGTTTTATAGACATGACATATGTTGGAAGCAATGAATCTGCTTCATAACTGTACAGTCATTTCTCCTGCCTGATTACTAATATCCTCAGAGTAGCCAAAATGAGAGGAGTTCTTTAGAAATTTAGTGCTTAGTGTCTAAACTGATCTCTCCCACTTTATTTTTAAAAAGCAAAGGGAAAATTTTTACTAAACTGCACACTCTGGATAAAATCTGCAATCCCAAGATTTGCCTGGAGTACTCAAAAATTGCTTGATGCGTTACATGAAAATCAGAATTAAACTTGAGGATGTGCCTCCCTATTGGATCAGGTGTGAGGTCCAACGACTCAGGTCAAGGTCTGGGATCTGGGAAAACAACTTAAATAAATAACTGAATAAATACAATAAATGCTTCTTCCTTTTCTCTTTTCCTTCTTGTGGTCATTCCTTCCAGCCTTCCTATCAAAAAGCCAAATCAAATATGAGAGAAGACCAATCTACTGTCTCGAGAACCTGACTGACATCTTTAATGTGCTTTTTATAGCCTTATTGCTAATGAACTACAGTGTTTGTTTTTTTGACCTTTCATGGCTACCAGCAGAAAAAATTACCTCCCATGGCCACCAGCAGAAAAACATAAAACAATACAACACATTTTAAATATAATAGTGCTTTCCACCTCAATCTGGGACGTTATATTGAAAATTTCTAACTTTTATTTTTCTTACATTTTAATGATTCTTATAAAATTCATCAATTCCTCCTTTTCGTTATATGTATTTATTTTTTAAAGAGAGAACAGGGGAAAGGAGAAGAACCATTAGGAAGGGAAGAAGGACGGCAGGGAGGAAGGAGAATCCTTTTTAAATATTTGCTTATTTAGTTTTTTGGTTTTTCCTCAGGTCTCAGGTCTCCAGCCTGGGTTCATGAGTTTTATATTTCCAACACCCTATGAGCGACCATTCATTTATCACTACAATTTCTTTTAACTTTCACTGACAACATTTTATATTTATGACTTTGATCAATTTCATGTGAAATTACCTTATGACTTGTAGAGGTTCAGTATATAAAATGTGACTGCAAAGTACTGTATATATTGAGACAGTTGTGGAAGCAGCCTGCATCCTGCTTCATTTATGCTGATTACATTAACTATACATTCATCCATCATTGCTTTCTACATGTTGATGTCCACCTCTGTCTCACACAAGTGAATATATAGTTATGAAAGTGAATAAGAGATGTAATGACTATTTGATTACATTTCACTGTTGATTTTTTGTTGTTGTTGTTGTTCTTCATACTGAGCTTGCTAGATGCAATATTCTAGGGGGGAGACTTGACCCACTTTGCGATAGAAATATTTCTAGGTTGATCCCATCAATTCTCTGAGCTTCTAATTATTTATATATTAACATGAAAATAAGATGTATCTTGAAAAGGAAGAAATGCAAGTTAAGAGTGAATGGTAATATAACTACATTTTTCCATTTCTTAGTGGAAAACAAAGGACTGGGCATCACTCTAATTGTGTATTATAGGAAGTTATAGCAAGGATGTCTAGAAGAATAGTGTCTTTTTCTCTACTGCATTCAGCTGACAAAGGGTCAGTGCAGTATAATTTATATTTGGAGATTGAACATTTTGGAACATTAATCCTCTGCCAATTCTATTCATATGCTAAGTCCTTACAATTGAAGTCAAGCCTTCAATATGTTGATTCTCTAAAACTGGAAAGGATTTTAGGCTCTTAAGAAACTTTTGATCCATGAATAATTTTACACATGTCAATTGCTTTCAAAATTGTAAGTTTCTTCCATTTTATGAGGTTTTCTTTTTGTGCTGCTACCTTGAGAGAAATCACTATTTAGGGTATGCACTACCTTTTCTGACATGGTAACTATTTCTTTCTATAGATGATATCTTCTCATTTGTTGCATGTGATTGCCTACTGGAAAAAAAAAATCCATAGCTTTATCTCCGAATCCTGTCACTTTGTAACCCTGTGGCTGAGAAGCACCGATGGCTTTATTGATTTGTTTACACTCAGAAGATGCCAGCCATGTTGATTCTGGATGCATCTTTCAAATAGAGATACTATCTCTCTTATTTAAGAGAAATAGACATTCCCCAAATGTAAGTTCTAGAGCTTTTATTAATAATAATATAGTAGACATATTATGTACATTACCGCTTCTCACTACTATTACCCATCTATTAAATGAGGAACTGATATGACTACTATATTAAATAATATACCTTAGAATTTTCATTTTACACTTAGGGAAACTGAGACAAGGACTTTTAATATGTGACATAATCATACCATGTGCCCGGCACTCATAAAATAAGATATTGGGTTAATACATATTCAGACAGAAGTAACTTTATTCTAAGGTGATAGTAGAATGAATTAAAACACTTTCTATAATGGATATTTCAACGATGCTCTTCCACGACCTCTTTTTAAGTGCAGGAACCCACTCCTAGCTGCGGGGTATATTGGCGTTTGATGATACAACAGAGTCCTTCACTGGCCATTGCCCCTGGTCTCAGGCAACTGCTTTGCTCAAGTCTGAATCAGGTTCCAGAGAACAGAATTCAACTACTGATGGATGATGTGGGGTGTAAGAGGCCTGAATTTGGCCCAACTCTGCAGGTCTAAGCCTGCTCCAGTGCTTCTTGTAGGATGAGCCGAGGTCTCCTTGGCAAAAGCACTGCCCCTTCGCCCTATGTCCTATCCTATTCTCTCATTCTTTGTAGGTGTGCCTCCCAATTAGTCCTCTGCATTTCAGAGTGTGTTTTATATAAAATACAATCCAAGAAAACTTTGAAACCTTCTCATTTTTCAAAGCTTCATAGGAGTAACATTTACTGGAAATTAGTTCAAAGAGAGTACCAAAAATAGGAAGTCTCAAATGGACATGAAGTTTCCATTAATGATTTGTCCTGATGTAAAAGGTAAGGTTTTGTTTTTGTAGAGAATGTTGAGAAGACTTTTTAAATAATCTAGAATGAATGACACTGATAGGGAGCAAAAGACAAGAAGAAAACATGTTGCATTCTCAAAGGAGCTAAAAAGCAATGCATTTCTGTAGCCCTGGTAATCAGTTCTCTCTGTTCCCTCAGCCATTCCATTAGCATTCCTATTCTAGCCTATTTAAGCAGGAAATGGAAAGGTCTGAAGAAGAAACCCTGGTCAAATTAGAAACTACCAGCTTTTCCCAACTTTCTCCTTCTACTGGGAGCTCCAGGGGAATCCTTTATAGAGATTTCAGATAATCACAAAAAAGAGAAGCTGACATCTCATTTAATGGAACATTCTGGCGGCAGAGCTGCTTAAAAACATTCAGTTCTGCAAAATTGGGGGTGAAGGCTTAGGGGACGGTGAGGTAAAAAGAGGTTGAGGCAGACAGAATCATCTACATTTGAGACTAGTTTTGCCCTAATGAGACAGCTGAAGGATCCTTCAAAGAACTGACTCACACTCTGTCAAAAGCCAGCAGAGGATCAGCAATAATAGAGAGGACATACTGGAAGAAATTTTAATTTTCCTTCTGGTTGCTGATACAAAAGAAAGAACCCAAACAGAAGGAACAGAACGGCAGGTCATGTCCTCTTCCCAGTGCAGGCGAAGAGTCAAGGCAATACCTGATAAGAAGCAGCAACGATAAAATGCTAAGTGACACTGGTATGTGGACCATACACAGCCCAAGCACTCAGGCTTGAGACCCAGGCCTGGGTGAAAAAAACAAAAACATGTGAACAAAAAATAAAGATATATTTTCCTCCCTCTCCCTCCCTCCCTACCTCCCTCCTTTCCTGCATTTCCTACTCATCCCCTCTTTCCCCTCTAAAAAAAATAAAATAAAAAGGATAAGTGACTAAAGTTTTAAATTGGACTAAACTGGACTGCTAATACTTGAAAATGCTTGGGAATCTATGAAATCTGTATTAGATCTTTTTTAAAGAAAGGGAAATAAGGATAAGCCTTAGCACAAAGGCAAAGGCTGGACAAAGCAAATTATGTTTCTAGCCACTGGTATAAGATTATGCAAAATCTCATTATATTTCACATCCTTGAAAAATGCTAGCCAACTTTATGAAGATGGATGGTTGAATTAAAAATATTTACTGTACTACTTGATGACATTCACTAATGGAAGGCAAATTTGGTGTTTACTATTGAATTTTTTACCTATACATCTATGTTTATATATTTCAAAATTTTCATATACTTAAATTGATGGAAACATGACTAATGCACATTAAGTGAAGAAGAGACATTTACAAATAAATGACCCCAAATAGTCAAATAAAGTGCAAGAACACGTCTGCATGTATTCTAAATTATTCCTAAATGTTTAAAATATTTTTCTCTCTCTGGGTGAAGGCAGGAATGAAGGCAAGTAGGCAGGCAGGAAGAAAGAGAAAGAGGAATATTTTTAAAATTTTTATTTAGTTCCTCATCTTGGACATTCTGCCTGGCCCTGGGTAGCAAACTTGGGTCCTAGGGATGCATGTAGACTGCACTTAGTTGGAAACAGCAGGCCTAACCACTTCTCTATCAGGGCAAGCCTCCTCTCTGAAATTTAAAACTAGAGGCTAATAGTTGGTAACAGAAGTAGCAGAATCACCTGAGTGTGAAGGGTGACTGAATTTTTTCTTTATTTATATTGTTTGCTCTTTTATAACATACAAATTTAACTTTTGAAAGTAAAAATATGTATACATGTGTATGTGCGTATATATTTATATGTATCTATGTATACTTGCATATTTATGTATATATGTTCGTATATATGTTTTTTTTAATATATTTACAAAGAGGAAAATAAAGTAAAAGATTTATCAGGTGGATAATAGTCTCTTCTGTATGCAGCTCTTTTCAGACATTAGTAAACATGTCATGACTTTATAATTGCTAGAGACAGTAATTAAGAATGGTCTCTATAGTGCATATAAATAAAAATCTAGTAAGAAAACATGCTTGACATTTTTCATTAACTCCATAGTGGTCTATGTTCCTTCCTATTTGCTTCTTTCTTCCCATTTACCTTTGGTTTCACACAAGTTAGTATAGCAGCTGTGGTTTTGGAAACTGGTTAATCTGAAATGCCGTATTTTAAAACATAAAAACAAATGTTCAATTTTCCATAGTGGCAGTGAATATAGAAAGTTCCCAGGGCCGCCTGGAGTGAATCATATTGGAAGCAGAGGAGCACAAAGTAACAAGACCATGGCTGTGAGTAGGGGATCTTTTTGCTAGGCCTTTGTTCTTATTCAAACGATTAACTAAGAATAGTGTGTGGTATTTTCTTTGTATATTTTTCTAACAGGATATGGTTTTGTCTGTGACTGCTAATATGGGATCTTGCCCACAATCACAACTTCTAAGTATTCTCAGAGTCTGCTAGTGCCAGATGCATTGCTCTGGACCTATGAGGATGACAGAAGGGGAGATGGAGCTCTTGTGTTCTCCCGCTTTCACTTCAGTTTCCACTTTCATTGACTCTCTATCTAGAAATATATTTTAATAAGTCAATTAAAACAAGAATTGACTATGCAATCGACTACTGTTTATGGAAGGAATTTTGAAAGCCTTAGTACCAAATTATTTTGCAAATGAGAAAATAAAGCTACTTTGTGTTTATTTATGAGTGTGTGATTTGTTCAGTCTTCAGGCACCAACATGAGGTGTGACCAACAATGGACCTGAAGGACCAACAGATTTCATTAGGTGAATGTGTTTCGTGTGACCATCTGCTTTCACTGTTGCTGTTTACCTCCTGGTATTATTTCTAACTTCCAGAGTCTAGGCTTCTGGACATTTCTGGTGAAAAATTGAGAGAGGTATGCTCTGA
Source organism: Solenodon paradoxus (assembly GCA_004363575.1). Lineage (NCBI taxonomy): Eukaryota > Metazoa > Chordata > Mammalia > Eulipotyphla > Solenodontidae > Solenodon > Solenodon paradoxus. The sequence goes on along the minus strand of RJWH01000370.1, from coordinate 475,514 downwards.
ATGTCCAGGAGTCAAGAGCATGGTGGCTTACTGGCAACAGCTGTGCCTCCAGTGGAGATTTCGGTCACTTAGTAGAGTTCTCCTTTCAGCTGTCACATTTTCTAATGAATGTACTCAGCCTGCGAGAATGAGATTACTATGTTCCAGATGTCTTGTAGATATCATAGTGTTTTCCAAGAGACAATAATATTTTGTTGTTAATCCTAACAAATCATAACTCAAGCAAATATGTCCAGTATTTTGTAGATATAACAAAAAATCTCTATCTCACATTTAGTGTGTTACAACATCACATATATTTCAACCATTAACTTCTGATCACGATTTCAGGGAGATTATGAAACATTTGTCTTACACAATTTAAAAGTCTTATCACTAGTGATGTGTGAGCAATACCATTATAAACAGGGCTAGCAATTCAAGGGACTTTCAACACAGTGAAAGCAGTCACCTAACTATGGGAATCACCTTCTATTCTCATGTTAAACTTAGCAAAACAGATACACGACTTTCAAAACATTTTATTTATTTGGCTTAGTGTTTCTTTCATTTTAGAGATGAATTGGTTGCATGATTCTATAATGCAGATACTACACCAAGTCCTATTAATTTGAAAGATTTCAAATTTCTATGAAGCACAATTATTTTAAGCTTGACATGTGTATCTAAGTAAGTTTAACAAGTGGTTTAGCCTTTTCATTATTGTTTGAGATTGTAAATGCCAAGAGTGAGAAAGAAGGTGAGAAGAGGAATCGAAGGTAAAAGTCAAGAAGAGAGAAAAGAAAAAGAACAAAAGAGAGAAAATCAGAGAAGAGATGTCCTTTGATCAACATTCTAGTATGAAATGTATCAATAAAGGAATACTGGATTATGTCCTTAAAGGAGTCCGATAGAAATGCCAAAGAACAGAATATTGTGTAAAATAAGGTGACTCGACGAATTACTAAGGTTGTATTCTCTAACTTAATCTATTCATAATTTAAAAAACAAAGATCTAGAGAAGATTTATGCTGCCTTGTATTAGTCAGGAGTTCTTGACCAAAAATCAAGAAAATAAATGAGAGAAGCTATAATTAATAATTAATAAATATGCTACACTAAGTAATTGGAATAACAGAAGTCTTAATAAAATAAAATAGAAAATATAGGTTATTCTAAATCCCAATTAAGAGAAATATCTACAACATAAAGTCATAATTTCATTACTCATTAGAATGCCAGCTTGCTCTCAGAGATAGACATAATATTATTTCAATATTTTAAGATAGACACAAATTATTTTTTAATTTAGCAAATGCTCTTGATATGACTTATAATTTTAAATAACAAAATGTGATTGCATAACTACCAGGCCTAAGTGTAGGCTTGAGAGTCACAAAGCTTTCAGCAAATGACTTATTCTTTCTCAGCTTCCAGTATTTCATTTCAAATTAGTCATTTGTATTTGAGGACTCCTCAGTTCCTGTTGACTCAAAATTTCTATAAATTAAATTAGCATGTAAATAAGCTTAATTTATTTCAGATTTAATATTTTTCCTTTCCATAGAAAAAGTCAAATCTGAAAGTTAAATACAAAGTTACCTTTATATATATCTATTCTTTTGATTACTCAATTTTTATGCAAAATACCATGAAACGGAGGCAGGGGGAGAAACCTGTCATTTATTATTATCAGACCATAGAAGGAATATTATAACAAGAAATATATGCTTTATATATATGTTTATATATCTATATATACACTTATATATTTATATTTATACTTGTAAATATACACACATATATAGATATATATATATGACAATTCTTTAAGCTAAATATATTCAAATTATTTAAAACTCACAAACTATCCTTATTCTCATTTTGCAGTGATGCTTTTGGAAACTTTATTATAGGCAGTCAATGTCTATAAACAGAATTTGGAATTTAGGGCTCCTTTGGTGATGTTAGCTTAAGTCACAATTTACATCTTCACTTCTCCAATTTATCTTATGCCTTCCACTATTTCAAGCAGTTCCTGAATGTTTTGTTGTTTCTTTTGTCTGCATTACTACATGATTTTCAGGATATTGAATGTATACTCCAACCTGTGTGTCTTTCGCACCACACTGGCCACCAGAGTTCTGCAGTGCCTTCTGGAAATTTCTCTAACCTCATGTCTTCTAAATCAAAGGTTTATTGTTTTATAGTAGTCTTCTGTCCACCTCTCCAAATCAAGTGCATGCCACTATCTCCATTCAATTGTACTGTATGTCGAATCCTTTGCAATTTGAATATAATGTAGCTATATCTTGCTAAAGTAGGCAAGAGTGGGCTGAGATTATAATTTGATCTAAATCACTGTAGAAAAGAGAACAAACCTTCATTTTTCATTCCACTGTCTAAGTTGGTGGGGAAAAAAATAACAAAACTCAGGTCAATAATTACTTAGTAAACATTTAAGCTTTGAACTTTTATATTTGTTAAGTTTTAAGTTTGATTATATTTAGATCTTAAGTAAATGTGGTTTATCATTAGCAGATCAAATAAATATTATTTAGGCATATAAAATTATTACTGTGAGGTTTTTTTGAATTCTACGAAGTGACACAATTCTCCAAACTAAGGATATGGGTGAACTCGTTGCTTATTAATTTTCATTTAGAGTAATCAATAAACTTTCTACTATGCTTTACATTTCACATGTTGAAATTCCAAATTCTGCACATTTATTATTTTTAGAAAGCACATCTATATTTAGTTCCAATGAACTGTTCACAAGTTCTTAAATGCTCATTTTGAATAATTTTTACATGACACATGCATTTTAATAGACAGTGGAATATGAAAACTAGCATATTTTAATAAATAATCCAAGATACAATGATTTATATTGCTTTAAGAAGATATTTTCCTATGTATTAAGGAAATAAAGAACAAGAAATTCAATTGTAATTGTCAACCTTCATGTATATTAAAAGCTTTCCACTTACATCAATGAATACCACAGGATACACATGGCTATTGATTTTAAGCTATTTGTATAGGATGAATTAATGGTTTCTTCTCCCGTAAATATAAATATTTCAACCTGGGCTCATCAAACCTTCAAACTGTTAAACAACCATTAACAACATCCAATCCCATTCACCCACCTCCCATTCTTCCCCAGAGGTTTCTTGAAATGGTGCCTTGTGGAATAAGAAATCAACTGATGGATAATAACTTAAACATACATGTATTAATTACTTTACATATACAAACACAACTAGGATGTTAAAAAAATTATACTTTTTAAACGCCATTGAGCAAGCACATTTTACAACTTACTTTCACTAGGGAATTGTTAAAATATTTGCTAGTTGCCTTAAAGTAAGTTCAGGCTAAATTAACTTATTTCCTGCTCTTTACTATAAAATTTGCTATCAGAGAAATAATCTCATCTATATTAAGTAAGATACCTATAAAATGTATGTCAGACAAAACTACTTTCATATGATTTTCAAGTAGTTCCACATATGGAACATTTTGAAACAAAATACTATTTCATTTCATGTTCTATTTAATAACAGAATTGAGTAAATTAAATTTAGCAGCAAATGTCTGATATACATATCACACACATATATATATGTATTCAACACTGTGTGTACATATGTTCATCTGTTGTGTAATATATTTACTAATAAATGTTTTCACTATAAATTGATACTCAAATAAGAGTAAGACAAAAAACATTTCTCACAACAGTTCGTATTAAGCGGATATGGATTTTATCTTGGGCTGAGCTCTTAATATTGTCTTTTAGGTATCAGAGCACTCAAAACAATCATGTGGCCATTAAGTCCCCTGGCATTAAACAAACCTATATTTAAACAAAGTTAGAACCATAGGTCTCTCATTTTCACACTGTCTTGAGAAAATAGTGACTTGTTCCAGCATTTATAAACATAATCAGTACTTATTAATCTCATGACTCTGAGCTAGTTACTTAAAATGAAGGATAATTTGCTTCCTCACTCTGGTAATAGAACTCTCTTGCCATGTTCAAGAAAATGCAAAACCTATGCAAATTTTCTGATACTGGACAGATACGGAATAAAATTATCAATTGCTTGTGTACCTTAAACACTTGTGTACTTCAAAGTTCCTGATGTATCTATTGTAGGCATGAGAGGTTAAGGTTCATTCTTTGTGTATAGGTAATAAAATATCCTCATTCATTTTTACAAATCATCTCTTAAACATCTTAACTTAGAAACAAGTTATAAAGATGATATATAGCTTACAGGAATAAAAGGTTTTGAGGTGTTACCCAGTCACCTTTTACTTCCTATTTGCAATGATAAAGCCTAGAAATGTCATCTTTTCAGCTAGTCTTTCCTGGACCAGGGGGAAACAGACGTGTTTCAAAGTGTACCTCATTATGTTTCTTATGGATCAAGTTTTTAATTATAAGAACAATTTACCATATTAGAGAACTAATGAGGTCTTCTTCATGTAAACATACAATAATCAATTTAAAAAATGCTTCTCTCTGTTTTCTTTCTTAAATTTTGACTGTGGAAATTAGATGTAATCTGGAGTTAGCAGTGTGGTAGTGGGGGGTGCAGTGGTGGTAGAAATAATCTATTAGTACCCTGAAGAGCAAGGGTAATTGGGAAGAACTACATATGAAAAGAGGGCCCAAGATAAACTGAGGGATGGTAACAAGGAAGAAGGGAGAAAAGGAGGGAGGAAAAGAAGAAGGGAAGAAAAAAGACGGAAAGAAGGACGGGAAAAAGAATCAATAGAACTCATTATTTTCATTCCAAGATCTGGATGGGAGCCACTGAAGTCTTGTTAATATGCCTCATGGTCTTCTGCATATTCTGATACTTTCCTTGGGATATTTTTTGTCTGGCAAATATCATTCATCCTCTAACTTCAGCCCAAGTCTTTCCTTCTCTGCAGTCTTTGTTAACGCTACTAGACAAATAAGGATGTTTTCTATTCTTGTTTCTCAAATACGGTACATAATACATAATTACTCTTAATTTGTTATACAAGTCACATGGCAGTCAAGATGACATTTTAAATATTGTATTACTTGCATGTCATAAAATATACACCTGGAATACGATAACAATATTTTGTGTTGTTTTATTTTTTTCTCATGAAAACAGAAAAGAATTCATATGCAGAAATCAAACAGAATTTCTTAGTTTAAGATATGAGTAGATTCCACATCACAAAATATTTTAAAACATTACCTATATTGCCAGATTAGCATATTTAAAGTTATAAAAATAATATTATCAATGAGACAAATCTTCACTCAGACAGGTACAGTCTATTTTTGTGTCATGAAAGAAAACTTTTAATATTTACAAGAAATAACCATAAATCTAGAAATCTAGCAATCAGGGTGAAGTTGTAAGTAAGACTAAATATTATCACTTAAATCATCCTTTAATGTCAATCCTCTACCCTACCTTTCTGCCTAGCTACCTCCAGCACTCCCCAGCTATTCCCCTTGGAGGCTGACCTGAGAAATGTCACAACCGTACATAGAGACATCAGGACAGTTTCTAATTCTCTGTTTCGTGTGAAATAATGTGAAACATCACACATACTGTGAAAGTAATGGGAAATAAATCATTCAACAAACTGCAACATGTTTAATTGGTAAGTTATACTTCCAAGTAATACATTTTGTATACATTTGTTAGAAAAAATTAAGAACTTTTCAGTGAATAATTAAATCTAACCCAATTAACTTCAGTTCTTATTCAGAATAGAGACATAAAAGAAAACAAAAGGAGAGGTAGAACTAGAAAATAAGTGTACTATATATTGTGGGAAAAAATGTTGAACAGGGAATGTTTTATGTATCATGTTGTTATCGATATCTCATTGTTATAAAATAAAACATTATTTTTCTTATTTGCTTGTCTTAACTATTATCAAAGTACAATGCACATTATGAATTACCCCCAGAAACACTATATTTAGTAATATAATCCTTTTCACAACATCATTTTTTCTTTTCAAGGCAATGATCTGATTTAAAAAGTATATAAATGAAAAGAATAATACTCTAGCAGTCAGTAACAGTTTTCAAGGTCTGTGTTTTTATCAGCTTCAATACCCAAAATAAAGGTAACAATTTGTAGAAATCTGTGTGATTCCCAAATGGAATTTTAGAAAATGTATTCTGATTTTACACTCTTAATTTCTTCACTTATGTCATCTAGTGACTGATATTCAGAACTTTCTGTGCTTATTCTTGTTACAACTATTCATACAATCGCTATTCACAGTGAAGTGATCTACCTGGCAGCAGAAGCGCTACATTTTCCAAACATTACAGGACCCATGCCTCTTTGTGTCTGGCAGAGCTCCAATATTTTCGTAATCAATTAGACTTAAAATATTTAAGTGAATTTAATATGCATATTCATTAAATTTCACATTTGGGCAGGTATTTCTTTTCTGATCGCAGAACCTATCCATAAACTACCACATGTGATTACTCTGGAGAGACCCTTGATATATCTTTGGCCCCGGCATACCGAAACTTCATTACTCTGTGAGCTCTTTACTAAATTCCGAGGCAGTCCTAACAAGCGCATTCCACGAAACTGCTGTCCCACCTAAACTGGCTTAAGGCAGCACCCGACAGGCATACTGTCAAACGACTGTCACTATGTTCAAGTATTACCAACTCATGCATTATCTGCAGAGTTCACAGAAAGTGAGAGGCTGCTTTTTCTGGGATCATTATCATTTTATATTCAAAATTATCTGATATTTATAGTTCTGTTTTCCCCACATGAATGTGTATGCATCCTTATTATGTATGCTTTAGTATAGAAAATAACACCATAATAACAATCTCCAAATAAATAGAGCTGTTGACAGGTAAGTTATGGAAATAGCAAGCAGCAGCCATTGTGGGCCATCATCAGTGCTACAGTTTACAACCATATGTGCTATTTATCTTGTTTTTCAGTGTCAGGTTGAAAATGTTTCATTCCTGGTAATGGTACTCATGATAATAAAGCAAGGTTTAAAAAAGCAGTGTCCTCTTTTTCTGCTGAGTCCTGAAAGTTAGAAGTCAGAATGGAAACACTAAAAAATGGAAAGATAAGGAAGAGGGAAACAAAGCAGGTTTTTTGCTATTTAAAGTTTTGTTACAGATTCAGGACCATGAGACACATAAAGTACATTTTTAAGTAAAGATCTGGTAGAAGAGCACTGCAACCTTATATAGAAGAGGACTTAAATAATTTTGATTATCTCTTAGTTCAGAAAACTCTTGACACCTAGATGATGTATTTTGCTGCTAAGTTTCAGTAAAGTATGGCCAAGGGTAATTTTGAAAAAAAAAGTGAAACTTTTTAACCTAATAGGTAATCATTTGAGTGCTTACTTGAGTCAAACATTTGCTCAGCGTTTCATATATCTATCTCTCATTCCATGCACACAGTAACTGATAACAAATGTGACGAAGAAACAAAGGCTGAGTTTATTTGACTTGGATACAAATAGACAAGTTAACATATTTCTGAAATGAAAAAGTCATATCCTTATCCTCAAATTCTAGAACATGGAGTCTTACAATATTTTGAGATTTTTAGAGAAAAAATTATAGTAAGCTGCGAGCAACCAGTGATTTACACAGCCTAATGTCCAATGCTGTCTCATATGGCAATGGGGAGAAAGTCATGCCTGTAAAATTCTGCTCATCAGGTGTCTAGTTAATGTTTAGATTTTCTGTTGGAACATATTCACTATGTTAAATAATAAGGTTGAAGAATGAAAATGTCTCTGTTTTCACCGTTAGTGAAAATTCTCCATTAGTTCTGTGGACACTGTAACTGTATTTAGTTATATAAGTTAAGCACATCCTTAGTTTCATTTAAGGTCAGTGGAATAAGTGCAACTTCTTTTTAAGAGAGAGAGGAAGAAGGACAGGGAGGGAGGGGAAGATAAACATTTTTATGAAATTAATTCTTTATTTTGGTTTTCCCCTCAGCCTCACTGAGGAACCCAGACGCTTTGGTTTTCACATGGTGTACACCCCAGCCATCTCAACCACTTGAGCCAGAAGGCCATGCTAAGGAAGTACAACTTAAGATATACTTTGATTAGGAAAAGGCATGTCCTTTCATGTTGCTGTCTGACAATGAAAATATTCATTTACCTACCCCTAAGAATCTATAAGATTCCTGTATTGACACAGAATAAATTTCAGTGAGGAAGCAGATTGAAACTTAACTCATTTCCTTTCGATTTAAGAATCAATGCTGTGTGAATATGTCTGATGTGCTGGGATAACTCTAAGTAACACTAGGTGACTGAATGAAAAACAGGGGTCCTGAGAAGAAACTTAAGTAAAAGTTGGTGTCAGAAGGAAGTGCTGAGTCTTAGTATAAGGTGTAATTGATATTCCTACCCAATTCAGGCATTCTAGAGGAGCTTTAGGGAGCTAACTGAATAGCAATAGTTGTAATCAAAGCAAAACTAGTGCTATGTCCATCACAGATTGGAAGGGGCTCTTTGAGGACAGATCGCCAACTAAACCTGATCAGCCCACAGAGACCTGTACAGTGGCTTTAAAGATTGGAGTAAGACTGCCAGCAGGAACTGGAGACACTTATTTCTGGCCCCTAGTAGCTATGACACTAGCAAAGATGGAAAAGCGCAAGTTAATTGAATTGTCTGGGTGGAGTCATTTTATTAGAGTCAGTGGTGGCATTTCATAGAGCACGCAGCATTCTTGGAAATTCAGCTATGGTCCCTCAGCTATGTGGAAGTATATTTGAGTCCTAACTTCATTGTAAGGTAAAATTATCAAGACTAACGCTTTGGGCATGGATAAGCAGGCATGGGCATACTGGGGCAAAACATGCAAGGAGGTGATGGATTGGGGTCAACTGAACTTTATGCTAATCTATGTAGATGTGAATTTGAAGTCTTCATAATTTAGATACTAAAGGACTTATAATTTTATTAGGTTGTAAGTTGATGAGCTCTATTTTCAACTTAAAATAAGTACATGTAAAACTGTGATAATTCTGTTTATTGACAGTTTCCAGAGCTCCTTATGAACTTTCAACACTTGAAGGATTATGATTTAACCCTTCAAGCTGCATTGTCTGATCCACAAGATCAGATACAATTGATTTTGAATGCAAGGAAATAAACAAGAGATTAAAAAAAAAAACCAAGATGAATATATTATCATTAGAGGTAAGCATCTCACAGATTCTTCACCAATAATTTAGAAATGATCACTAGATAGATTCAAGACAGAAGACTTCATCCTCCTATTTAGTTATAACCTGATAGCCTAAATCAAGTTGAGGGACATAATCAAATACAGTGAATGCTCTTATGTAAATTTCAACATTTTCCCCTAATATGCTAACGTCTTGAGACATTATTAATCTGGAGGCACCAGTGGGAAATAATTGTCCCTTGTGAGAAATGTGAGGTGTAAAGTCATGGAGACTTGACTTTCAGTAAGGCAGCAACTTAGTAAACTTTCTCCTTTCCAAAATATTCCCTTTTTGATGTAATTGCAAATCCAAATGACAAAAGAATAAATGAAAATATCAAAAAGAGCCCATTTACATTATAAAACAAACATCTGTTTCTTGTGATGAGAACGTTAACAGTCACAACACTGTGGTTTCACACATTCAATCTCTCTAAAATATTAAATATATTGTCTGACTATCGGCTTAGAGGGAGGATTTGTTACAGATTGACTTGTTGCTGCTGGGTGAAAGAAGTAGAAGGCAAATGCTTGGAGTCAGGGCAACCATTATTGACTGAAGTCTGCTAAATTGTAACTGAAATCCTAAATGCAGAAGATAAAGCTTATCATCCATCAGTGCAATGGCTGCCTGAAGGCCAAGGGAACTGAGAGTAAAACCCAGGGAGGACTCAAATCTTCCAGGGGAGTAAGAAATGGCTTCATCTGAAGGCTTTTTCTACGTATTTGTTTCTGTGGTCCTTTAAAATTATCAGTAACCTTTCCGAATGTTTATATAATTTGTATTTCCAAGCCTAAATATTTTACTGTGATGAAGCTAATTTTTTTTTAATAATAAAGTTGAATAAAATGCAAGCTATCCTTTTTTAGGTATAAGCTACTCAAGAGGCATTGGCACTAAAGGAATGAGCCACATCCTTTATAGCACTGTGGTGAAACCTTCTCTTTTCCCTATCAGGAAAGCAGAAAACAAACCCAGTATCTAAAATATAAAAAGTAAACAGAAGTTCAACCTTAGCTAGTATACCTAAAGAAAACCAAATGCTTGATCAATTTTCAAATTAAACATCAATTTTTTCTTAGGAGACCAAAACAGAACACCCCAAGTTTCTGCGAATTTGTCTCCTGCACATGGCCCACTCCGTGATGAAGACTGAAGGACAATGGAGGGCAGCCTCAGAGACAAAGGAGAAGCTTGCATTTTTCTGAGCCTTTAGGCCTTCCCTTAATCAAAGCAGCTATTTGTCACTCCCTGGGCCTCCAGCCTTCTCCTAAGCCAGAAATGGTCTTTTGTCCCTAATCTCTAGAAAAATGTAGAAAGGGGAGTTCTTTATCTTTACTTCCAGAGGAAGGCTGCATCTTTTCTCCTTGCCACATGGTGACCCCCTCCTCTTTCCAGGTCTCAGCTCAGAATAAAAATATGGGTGTATCCCTGAAACCTGAGAAATTATTGACATGCAAATTCTCCATACATATGTTATTAAATTTGGACTTTTCTCTTACTAATTGTGCCTAATGTCAATTTGTTCATTTGTCCAGCCATTTAAGAACCTCAGAGAAATGGGGAAAATTTCCCTTCTGTTAGGCAGGTTAGCCTAGGAGGGGTTGGAATGGAGAAAAGGGGGGAATGCCTCAGCAGATCAGACCCTGAAATGGTATGATGAAATTCTAACCAATAGGAGGACAGCACAGACATTCTCACAAAAAGGCCGCCTGGCTGAGACGGCTCAAGCCGACTGGCTGAGCAGGCACACTGACTGCTGTAGCCACCTTGGAGTAACCTTCGGCTCATTATAATCCACTTAACATAGAATGAATTGTACATGGGCCCATACATTAAGCTCATGATAACAGACTGAATTGTGGGGAAGCAGCATGTGCTGTAAAGGAGAGCACCTATCCCCATGTAGCACTACCTCTTTCCTGGAAATCCCTGTCCAAGAATGCACTGGACTGCTCCTGGGGGAGGAATGGGGAGGGACAGCAAAATGATCCTCTTTACAAAAATGTGCTCCCCTTGTGTGATAGTGTCTGCTTCCTCTGGAAACTGGCCCACTTCACTTCACAGAATTGTACTATCTCTCCTGGTTGTTTCAACAAATTTCTTCTATTTTTTGTCTGCTGTGTTTTCCATGATAATTTTAGACATGGGATATAAGAACCTGGAGTGAGGTGTCAGTCTCCACCGGAGCTCTCACATTAACAATTTTACCCCTATACTCTGAATAATAATGCAGCAAAATGAAACCAAAGAACACAAAACAAAACCCTCTTGTAAGTCAACTTCAACACACTTAAAGAGATATCACGTATTTTTACATACTGGGTCACTTGGAGGGTGTGTTATAAACCAGACATCGGATCCCACATTACCAGGTTCTAGTTCAGCAGGTGATGCAGACGGGTAATTGGCATTTCTAACAAATTGTCAGGGCATGCTTTCAGAACTATTGCTTTAAAAATCTGGAATTCTAGGTCTGAGGAATGATAATTTCATCCAGTAATTTTGAAAGTTTGAAAATATATGTCAGAAAAACATCTAAATACTGACTTGGTATTTTTAGCTGTATGCTGAGAATCAGTCCCTTTAAAAAGTCAGTGTTTCACAGTCTATACATTCTCCCAGTTTTATAAGGATTCAAAAGGAGAAGTAATTGAAAATGATTTGTAAAGGTCTTCTTAATTATTGTTTGAACACAGTAAGGATATAAAGAAATAAATGTATATATGAATATAAATACAAAAACAATAATGGAATTGGAAAACTTAAGAGACAGAAAACCTCTAAGGAAAATGAACCTATGGAAACAGAAAAAAAATACCATTAAGTCATCTTGCTCAGAAAGGAACTTTATATAAAAATTATATTATTTACAACTCGGCTCTAAAAATAGATGAAATCCTGTCATTTGCAATCACATGGATGGACCTAGAAAACAGAATGCTAAGTAATATAAAACTGATGGAGAGACACTGTGACTTCATTCTTATGTAGTAAAGAAAGAGAACAAATGAACAAACAAAACAAAATAAAAATAAACTCTTAGAGGAAGAAACAAAATAGTGGTTACTAGAAGGGAAAGCAGGTAGGTTAACTGGGTAAAAAGAGATCACTTCTATGACGACAACTTTTGACAGTAAAATAATGTAGTATATAGAGATGTGGATTTATAAGACCAAATTCCTGAGATCTAAATAAAGTAAAAAATCAGGCTACCTGAACTTTAAAGAATTACCTTCTTTCATTATCTACATCATTTTTCATATAATAAACTTGACATCTTCTTGCTTTACTAAGAAATGACTACAGATTCAGGTCTATGTCTCCCAAACCAAAGAAGAAAGTAACTATGGATAATCCTGAACTACAGGAGTGCTGTCACCTAGAGTGTTGCCTGTGGACATTCACCATCATATGTCATAACAGACCCACTGGATGAAGATGGAATGATCATGATGATGATGCTGATGATGCATGAATGAAACGGCTTGAAAGATGTCCTCAGGAAGGAAGGGAGTAAACAATAGGAAGACCTTATTGTTTTTTATGTTAATAAAGCCTTGTTTTCTATGTTGATAAAGTGGCTGACTATTCTTTCTCTCCAAATTAAACATTTTGACTCAACTATCTCCTGGAGTGTGAGATTGAATTAACATAAAATTCATGTTCACTGTGTATCACAATCACAAATATATAAAACAGAGGCTGGTTAGATGAAAATCTAAGTAAAATTACAGAATGGTCAGGATTTTCATTGGCTGTTGAATATTAAAAACACAAAATATAGGCAGTAACAAGACCAGATTCTTTCATATTCTTAACAACTGTTTACCACTATTACGTAAATAAAATTTTGCACTGTAAAAAATATCTAATATTAAAAGTGATTGATATGGAACTCTATAATTGATCCTTTATTATATTAATGCAAATTAAGCATTAATTAATAAATTTTCTACTTTAAAAGTCAGTAAAAATATGTACAGTCCACCAATGCTGAACTGATTACATTTAATTAAAAAACAAAACAAAACAAAAAAACTAATACCGTAACTCTTATTACTCTACAACATCATATAAAGATACATTTTGGAAAACACAACCGATAAACATTTTTTGAGAAAAGACACATAGTTATTGATAGAAGTAGAAAAATGTATCATATGAAATGCATAAAAGTTTATCATCTATCTTGATTCCTCCAAGAACACTTTCTGTTTCTTTCTTCTTTATTTATTGTAGGCTTTTTTGGTCCAGATATCAGATCTATAAATATAATGATACATGAATCTATAACCAATAATATCAATATAATTATTTCTCAGATGTTATAATATGTTTGATGCATGCCATGCTTACATTCCTATGTCCCTCAGCAAAAAAAAAAAAGTTTCTGAGGTACCCTTTTAAAAATTATTCTTATACAGATAAGGATATAATTACCCAAGCTTTATAACTTTCTACTTATTAACAATGGACTGAAGGAGTATTAAAAAAAATGGCGAAATTAAATATATTTTGTAATATAAATGAAGATCATCATTAAAAGAAAAGGGTATTCATAGAATAGAAGGATAACAGTCAAATGGTATTTGAGGGCTCTAGTATAATCGACACTAAATTATTTTATGCTTTTAACTGACATGTAGTTCTTCAACTATAATATCTTTTGAGAAGTTGAAAAATGTTCAGATAGTACAACAAAGTGGTTGAAGGGCAGGAAACAATTATGTGAGTGAAGGAAAAAGAAATTACTTGTTAAGTGGAAATACACTGAAAACCTGAATGTCTTAAGTAGTCCTTAAATTGCACTTTCAGAAGATATCAAACCAGAACAATACATGGGACATAACACAATTCTTTGGCAAGTTATTTAGGAGTATTTTTGGTTTCTTACTCTAGGAAATTGTTACTTCACCTGGAATGCAAGTATTTAGAAAAGTATAGTTTTCTTAATAGGGATGAAATTTATAAATCATACATTTATGAATCATTTATACATTTATATATTTATAAATCATAAGCCTCCTGATGGCATTATTCCAAATATTTGTGCTTTATATTTTATATCTTCTTTTCCTGCCTACTCGTAGCTAAAGTAAGCAATAGCATTCCCATTTGTAGGCTAGGCAAGTCAAAGAAATAGAAGCAATTGCCTCAGTATAACTCACATATAAGATCACATGAAATGGAAGAATTCTAGAAGAGTAAAGACAGAATATTTTAAGCATAGTTGTGACTGTTTACCGAATTTATCAGTGTGACACAGAAAGTAAAGGATTTATAAGTAATGGGGCAATCCTCAGCAGAATGTTGTTCTTTTCCTACTTCAATAGCCAGTAAGACTTTTCAAATCTCCTATCGCCTCAGCAATTCAGCAAAAGCTACATTATGTACTAGATACTAGCTGAATGTTTCTAAACTCTTGGAGGAGAGTAACAGAACAATGCTACAGAACTATACAGTTCTTTTCAGGGGAAAATGGACACAGAAGCAGTTCATGAAGCTGTCTCCTAATGTTTTTGCTAGATTTTCAGGAATTGGAAATTTAAATGCTTGATATTCTTAACTGTTGTCATATCAGCCCTGAAATCAGAAGTAATCAGTCTTATATTCAGCAGCATAAGCACAAACATGGCACAGCAGAAGTCAGAGGCAGAATTTGATCTGATATCATTTGTGGTTCATAGTTTCAGGAACATATTAGGCTGTAGGAATTGGTAATAAACACAACAGCGACATCAGTACTTCTGATATGCAATCTGAGTAATTTGAGAGTATGTGTGTGTATCGTGTGTATGTGTGTGGTTGTGTGTGTGTAAGCTGTGCCTTAACCTGTACATGATGCACTGCCCTGTATTCTTTCATTCCTTGGAGAGGTCAAGCAGCTTAGAAGAAAAGACAGCAACTTTGAAGACAGATCTATGATGAAACCAAAGATTCTACATAATAGCAAGATGGTATAACTGGGAATATTACTTAATTTCACAAATTATCAATTGTCATCTGTACAATTTAACTTTTACCTTATGAAACTATGCTAAAGTAGTCTGACCATATTTCCTTGAGACCAAAACAGGACATTGGGATGACAAAAACAGATGGAGTTATGTGGTGGTGACTAAGGGGAGGGGAGGAGACAGAGTAATAAAAGCAGCAGTAGAACAGCCAGGCCAGCAATGAGTAAGTACCATGTAACAGTAATAAATGTGTTCTGGTGGACTTCATACAAATAGCCAGGGTTGATGCAAAAAGAAGTTGGGCACCTTAGGCCAAAACCAAATTTAGAATGGCTTTAAGTCCTTCTGTAAGTGTCCTACCTAAAAGACATGTCTTTTTAATCATACCAGTGTCAGAAATGCCCAATAACCCCCCACCATTCCAGAGACAACCCCCACAGTACCAGAGATAACCCTCATAGCATTAACTGTGGCTTGACCACATGGCAGTGTTCTGCTCCCATTGAAGAAAAAGTGGTACACATAGGATGGGGAGGAATCCTCCTCCCACAGCTCCTGCTTCCTCACAGGGATGGGAGCAGCAGCAGCAGCGGCTGCAGCCTGCTGTGGTCAGCACTGGCAAGGGCCGCCTTTAGTGGGCAAAAGGGGCAGCTGCTTTGGGTTCCCTCAAAAGACTGGGCCCAAGGCAACTCATCTACCCTTTTGTCTCCTGTTAAAGATGACCCCGGTTTATTAAAAATGGGACAGCATTGATATTTATATTAAAATGACAAGACAGGTGGGAAATACGAAAAAAAGTGCTACTGCAGTAGTGTCTTGTTTAAAGCATTACTCTGGTCAGTCCACGCTAAAGACTTATGTGAATATACACATATGTATCTCTACATATGCATCTATAGAGATATGTATGTATGAGAATGTTTCCATTGTAGAGAATACATTATCACACATTAAGCATTATGGTAATTATCATCATCATTATTTCTAGATTTAATTATTACCTAATATAACCTGTGAATATATGTAACAGGTGCTTAGGGGCAGGCTGTGAGGCTGTCTTTGCGACAGTTCAACTGCTCTGGTACAAACATATCATGAATATGATACAAAATATACCTACTTAGAGACTGTTCTTTTCTGTGTGTTCAAATATGCACAACAAATACTAACGCAGATTGTAAACCAAGAAGCTCAAAAAGGGTCCTGGATATTAGTTCAATGAGTTTCTTTGTCCCTAAATACTTTTTACTTTCCTGATTTTATCAATTTTACCTAATATTTGTGGGAAATGTAAAACTTAATTTAATATTACCTTTATTCTATAATTTATGTGCAGATCATGTCAGAGAACATGGAAAATTTGTATCTTAATGTGTTCCTTTAGATGGAACCTTTTTTTCAGTCTTTTATTTGTGTAGAGCACTTTTTATATTTTTGTACACCTATCCCCAACTTTTATAGTACTAAATTTTCATGACATTTTGAAGCATATAATTTTCACATCACTCAAATAATGATTTTCTTGCATATTTCACAGGATATCTGAACCCTTAAACATTCCTGTAAATAGAATTAAGACATATATACATATATATATATATATAAAATTTCTGCTTAGCAGTTATTTGCATACACCTAGCTAGGTAAAACACAGAAAATATTAGAAGCAATAACATAAAATGTCTTCAAGAACTATCAATTAAGATCAACAAATCTGTATTAAAAGCAAAGATAACTGAAGATTTTTTTGGTTCAGCAGCTCTATTTATGTTATTGTTTTTTTATAAACTTGAAAACATATATTTCTGTATATATCTTAATATGAACCAAAACAACTAGCACTGAAATAATTATTTTTAAGCATGCTCAGATGCTAAACAAGTGACTGGAACATGAACCACATAAAAGCTAAAGTAACTGAGTTTGTGACCCAGGGCTAGGCGGAACAACCAAAAGTAAAACAGCAAATCAAGAAAGAAAGAAAGAAAAAACATGGAATGATTATGCTCTTACACAAGGAGAGAAGGATTAGCTGAAGCTTAATCATCAAAATATTTGAATCCAAGGTAATCAGTGTGGGAAAAATAGAATTTAGGGGGAATGATACATTACTAAGCTATATGGAAATTTTTAAATAAAAAACAAAATATAAAAAATAATTATGCCTTTTTTGTATGCTAACAGAGAGTGATGTTGCCCACTGAAAATGAAGTTGAATTGTAGAATACTGGATCGTCCTTTTGCCATAACAAAGGGGAATGGCATGGGCTAAGAGGCATCACCAGATAAATGACAAATGCTCTCTAAAGTCTTGATTCATTTTACTATTTTGTGAAGAAAAGTGAAAATGAGTTCAAATTGGAAACTTGCCTTTGGTGGAAAAGTGATAAAATTTTTGAAAAGTTTTCAAGTTCATGATATGTATTTTTGTTCATATAATTATTAGTTTTGTCTTGGTATTAATATCAGATATCTAAAGCAAGTTTTGGTGTGTCCTGGTGGAATAGCAGTTTTGCACGCTGTCTCTGGCCAAACGCTATCCACATATATCCCCAAAACACAGGTTTGTGTCCTGGGCTGGGGAGAACACCCAAAATGCACAACTAAAATAAGAATAAATAAAAATGCTTCTTTCTCCTCTCTTTTCCTGCCTGGTTACCTACTTGCTTTCATTTCCCCCTGCACCTTTCCTTTAAAAATATAAATAAAAATAGATGACTTCTGGTCAAGATGACCCGGTAGGAGCAAGACTCATGTCCTCTCCACAGAAATAGAAATTCACCTATTTTCTAGAAACACTGAAGAAAAGCAGGCAGAGTTGTAGTGACACAGCAGCAGTCACAACAGCAAAGGGAGGGTGAAAACATCTGGAATCAGAGGTACATTGCAGACTCAGACTTGGGATTCTGGCTGCTGTTGAGGGAGCAGACCTTCAGGAAGAATCAACCTTTCCAGGAATCTCAAAAGTGGGCAGAGAGCTCTCTCAGCAGGACCAGGACACAGAGCCAGGGGAAAGGGTCTAGGCACAGGACAGAAGAGGCACCAGTGCACTTGTGGTTTGTATGGGAGGCCTGAAGAAAAAATTATGCTAGAAACTGCCATAACAAGAAGGCAGCAAGAATAGCTGAAGCCCTCTCCCTGCCACCATGTTGTTCTGGAGCTGCTACCCACTATCGCCACCTTGTGAGTGTAAGTGAAACTTCAGCTTGATTGCTGATTGTAGGACAACAGCAAAGTGGTCACTGTGGTTGTGAGCTGGGATGCTGGGTGAAGGCTCTGCATCCCCTACACAAACTACAACCCCGTAGACTGAAATTTGGGGTTTACATAAGAACTTCAATAAATCCAACAAGTGGTGAGGCTATAAAGCTCAAGAAATCCCAGTGTCCAAACCAAGATCAAGGCTTACTTAGTACAAGTCAATACCTATACACGACCATCATTGCAGGCAAACCTAATCCACAGAAACAAACAGAATTTCAAACAGTGCAAAGACACAGAGAAATATATGTGAAACGATGGGTCCAATCAAAGACCCAGGGGGAAATCTGAACATAGCATATGTATGCAAACTACCTGAGGATGAATTCAGGGCAACAGTGATAAACATATTCATGGAAATCAAGAAAACAATAGAGGAAGAAAAAGAGAACAACAAAAAAGAAAGAGAAGAAATGAAGTAGCTCAAAACAGCTGTCAAAGAACTAAAGAACACAATAGCTGACCTAAAGTATTCAATACAGGGACTCAAGAATAGGATGGATGAAGCTTCCAACAGAATCAGTAAGCTAGAAGATAGGGCAGAGGAATGCACTCAAGCAAACCAACAAAGAGATAAGAGTACAAGGAAATGAAGACAGCATTCCAGACCTATGGGATAACATCAAAAGATACAATATTCACATAATAGGGGTCCCAGAGGTGAAGAGAGAGAGAGGGAAAAGGGTGAAAAAACTGTGTTTGAAGAGATAATAGCTGATAACTTCCCTAACCTGAAGAATGAAGGAGGCCTCCAGACCCAGGAACCTAAAATAGTCCCTAATAAAGGAAACCCAAGCAAACCTACACCTAGACACATTTGTCTTTAAAATGTCAATAATACAAGATAAAGAAAAAAAATCTCAAAAGCATCCAGAGGAAAAAAAATAACATACAAAAGAGTCCCCAATATGTTTGCCAGTGAATTTCTCAAGTGAAACTTTTATCGGCCAGGAGGAATGGCATGTTATATTCAAAAGACTGAAAGAAAAGGATTTTCAACATAGGATACTGTACCCTATGAGATTATCATTCAGAACTGAAGGAATGATTAAAAACTTTTCCAACAGGCAAAAGTTACATAAATGTGCCACATAAAGCTATTAAATAAACAAACAAACAAACTAAAAGATGCTATATGAAGTGTAAAGAAATCCCATTTAAAAACAGGTCTATTAGACCTATTCATCTATGTTCATTAAACAAATTGATCTTTTTTTTTTTTTTTCTTGGTATTGTCTTGTCAGCTTTTGCTATAAGTGTGATGCTGACCTCTTGGAGATTTTTGCGAGTGTTACCTCTTCTTCAGTATATTGGAGGAGTTTGAGTAGAATAGGTATTAATTCTTCTCTAAAGGCTGGGTGGAATTAATTGGAAAAGACATCTGTTCCTGGGCTTTTATTTTTAGAAAGACTTTTGATTACCTATTTAATTTCTTTGCTTTGATTGTCCTGTAAGCCTAATCAAGAATTTGGCATATATTATTTTATTTAAGATAAGCATATGATGTAGATTTTATTATCCCCATTTTATATGTGAGAAAACTGAAGCTAAGAAATCTCCCTAAGGTTATATAGTGTACAGAGACAAGGTTAAAAAATATCTTTTATACTCAAATCCTGTATGATTGATATTTTTCTGTTTAGTGTTACCATTATTGATATTGTTATGATTAGAAAGATAACACTATGCAAATTTTTTGAGTTTTACTTTCATCCTACTAAGATTTTTACTATTTAGTTACTTTATTCCTGGCAATTCCAATTTCTAACTTTTCTAAATTAAGGATTTCTGAGTCAAGCTTGTGTTATAAATTTTCATATATTCTACTATATTCATTTTAACATTTAGTTGTTTTGGAAATATCCAATATATTGTACTCTGCCAAGTTTCTTTTGAAATATTTATCATTGTGATAAATTGTGTTATTTCATTGGCCTAAAACTTGAAACAAAAATCAAAACAAAAAACATGAGGAGTGGTATAGGAAACGAGATCTCTAGTGGTGTGTGTAGTGTGAAATGCACACATACTCAGGTATGAGTTCAAGAATATAACAATGTGAAATAATGAAACAAATATGTAAATAGCATATAATATATAAACATATATGTATAATGATATAATAAATAGCCATATATACACCATATTATTGAATTTTACCTGTTTTAAAATGTATGTGAATATTTGAAAAGCATATAAATAAATAATTTTGAAAAAAAAACAATTTTTCTATCTTTTTTTCTGAAATTCATTCACTTTCAACCCTACAACATCTAAAGGAATGTGGACAACAAAAATATTACAGATGATATCATTTCTCTTTGAAAGACATTGTATTAGGCTTGTTATAATTAACAGACACATTTTTAACCTCTTCTTTACATTAAGTCTTATTTCCAGTCACCAGTCTCACCAGCTGCTCTGTATTAATGGCTTCGTAAATTTGAAAAAACAGTCCTTGGGGCTGTTTATCTTAACTTTACTAAGGTGTCAGCTGAACATTACCATATCAGAAACTCCTCAAAAAGTCTACACCCTTTACCATGTTGTGGTTAATTTTCCTACATTGAAAAATAATAGTAATAATAAGAATAAGAGGGCAAACATAAGAAGAGAAAGATGAGCTGGAAGAAGAATCAGTTTTCATAAGACAGAATGAAAACTGTTCCAAACTATAATTTTGCTTCATTATACATTTTTAGATACAAGGAACTCTTAAAATGTAACTTTCAATGTAAATAAAGACAATTAAGTTCTTCATAAAACACTAACCTTTCCAAATAGTGACAAGATAATTAAAGTACAATGTCTCCTGGTTCTAATTTTACCACAATATGAGATGAAAATTATTTAGAAAATAGCAACGTATTTTCCTAGGGACATCTTCTTGCACACACATGCCACTTTCTTTACTCCATGAAACCACCATAAAAATAGATTCTAAATAATATTATTACATGCAATCAAATACTTCTTTTACAAAATCCCTGAAACATAAAGGACACCTTTAAAAGAAAATAAAAGAGGAAAAAAAAAAAACACATCGATTTCATTCCATCATTCCAGAAAAATGACAGATTGATGCAGGCAGAGGTTTAACTGTGGAGTTTAGATAACATGTTCTAGTGCACAGAGTTCCCAGATGAGTCAACGTTAAAAAAACCACTGACAAAAATGTCTGCAAATATAACACAGAGGTGACCAGGAAAATGACAACTATTCCATTAAGGAGACAGCTAAGCAATCAAAAACCATTGTGCAACTAAAACTGTTCACAAAGCGTCTGAAGGGACAACTTCAGACTATTTTCCTTATTGCTGAAAAGAAAGATTCATTTAAAAATAGTACAGAGAATTTTATGCAGAAGCAGTTTGGCAATAATGACCATTAATTCATCTAGTGTTAAATTGACTGGTACAGTAAAATAAAAAATTGCTGTGTTTTGAATTAATAAATGGAAGTTGAAATATTTTATTCAATTAAAAGCACATGTTTTAAAATTATTG
Source organism: Solenodon paradoxus (assembly GCA_004363575.1). Lineage (NCBI taxonomy): Eukaryota > Metazoa > Chordata > Mammalia > Eulipotyphla > Solenodontidae > Solenodon > Solenodon paradoxus. The sequence goes on along the minus strand of RJWH01000370.1, from coordinate 453,542 downwards.
TCTACAATTGGTACTTCACACAGACTATACTAAGAAAATCCAAACTGAGAAAAGTCAGTCATCGATCACTGGCCACATCCATTTGCTAGTAAAAATTATTGTATTTCCTAAAGGTGGTGCCCTTGCCTACTACTGTGAAATAAGGGAGTTGGGCAAAGGCAGGGATAAGATGACTTTGACTTTATATATTTTCTCCTATCTCTTGATTCAGAGATAATATATGAAATGAGAAAGAGTAGGGAATGAGAAAAGAGACCAACCCAGGGATAAGCATTTAGAAAGGGAAATATTCTATTCACAATTGTTATAAAATCATAAAAGTATGCAGGAATACATTTAATAAGAAAAACATGAATTATGAAAAAGTTTATAAAATTTTATGAAGATCAAAATAAAACAAGAGAGATTAGAATGAAATGACATACCAAATTCTTGAATGGGAGACTGAACCTTATATAACATTCCTTTCACTAAAATACTTTGAAAAATAGGTTGTGATACCCTAGTGGCTCCGGTGTTAAAACTGCGCCTGGGAAGCAGTCCACATAGAGATCAAGAACCCAGATAAGCAGTTAGGATGGGGAGGAGTGATGTGGGGGGTCAACTAAAAATTGAATAGCTAAATAAATATAATTGTTCTTCCTTTCCCTGACAGCTGTCTGTCTGACTTCATTGCTGCCTGCTTTCCTTCCTTTTTAAAACTCAATACAAATAAATGAAATTTAAAAAAAATTTTTAAAATAGTTTTTATTGTAATCCTAATATGTTTTACTTTAAATAAAACATACTAGCTTTTAAATTAGCATTCAAGGATAAATACTGGACAATAGCCAAGGAAAGTATAAAACATAAAATACTGACTGGACTTATTTTACCAATTCTCAAAACATACTGCAAACCCATATTAATTAGTTAGTGATACAGGATACAAATAAATCAGTGGAATAGAGAATTGAGAAAAATTCCAGTAAAACTGATAATATAAACAAATATGATATTATAATTATTTGGAAAAATAAATGGTATGCAAATGGTTATCCATATGGAAGAAAATAATATTGGTGCCCTATTTAATAGAGAATATCAAAATACATTCTTGATTAAAAAATTTACCATGAAAATTAAATAATAAATATCATAAAAGAATATGTAGGATAAAATTTATAGCTTAGAGTGGACATATCTTTGTTACCAAGACAGTAAATTCAGAAACTATAAATATTTTACTAGATAAAAATTAAAATAGAACTTTTGTCCAAGGTGATTGAGATAACACCACAAAATATGAGAAATATGAATAAATTTTCAATACATTTTGAAGGATAATAGGCTAATTTCTATAATCTCTAAAGAAGTTTTCATTTATACATACAAATTAACATGAAAAAACTAACAAAAATGCAAAGATGTGAATATTTTATAGACTGTCAATTTCATGTGTTCAGAGAATAATCTAACAATAAAAATCAAATGGAATTTTATGGAAATAAAAATAACTGGCAATAAAACAGCATGTAAAACTTGATCATAGTTTTAAAATAAAAAATGTATGTGTGGACATTGAAAAAGTAAAAAAAGAAACACTTTTTAAAGTAACAACGTAGCTATCTTTGATGACCAGGGTCTTCAATAAGTTTTGGTTTTATTTTTCTACTTTTCTCAACTTATTTTCTGTACCCATATTCCATTATCTTTCTCAACCTTTCCCAGGTTAGTAAGTGACAATTACATTCTATGGTTGATATTATTATATCATAACGGTAGAATAATTGTTATTTCAGTAAAGATAACTTATCCAATAAAGTTCTTAAGAGAGAACTACTAAATACATAAAGAAATATTATATATACATTTAATATAAACTTCTATATTGTACCATCAACTCATGACCTATTAAGCATTTTCTGCCTATACGTTGTCTCTCTTCCCCATGAGAGCTCGGATTTGGTTGTTTTAATGTGGAATCCAAAGTGCTTAGGAGAGTATCTAACACACAGTCTCACGAAGTAAATATAATAAAAGAATGAAGTTTTACTTTTATCGGAAAGCAAATTTATATACTGTTTGCTTGTTTGTTTAGGAAAACTTTGTCAGTTCATACATTCATTATGAAGACGTATATCCAGTGGAATATTACACAGCTGTTATAAAAAGATAGAATTCTGCCACGTCACCGCCATGGCCAGAGCAACAGGGAACTGTGTTTAGTGAAATGTCAGATGGAGAAAGACAAATCTGTATGACTCTATTACAGATGAACCAAGCAAACAAGTGAACCAAATAAAACACAAATTCACTTACAGTCTACAGGTCCAAATTAGTGGTTTTCCGAGAAGATAGAGGGGAGTGGACAAATTGGATGAAGAGGTCAAAAATAGTGAAGGATAGAACTGTTACTGCTAGTGATGAAGATAATGAATTATATACAGATGTTGACTCTGATTTCCCCCTTAAATTGAAATAATATTATTATGTTATTTAAATGCATATATTATTTAAAGTTTAAAAACCCAAACACCTACAAAAATATCTGTCTTTTCTTCTGTCCTTATCCCCACCACATGTTGTGAGCAGCTTAGGACTATTCCTTACATAAAAATCTTAATCAAGAGAATAATGGTCTACATGTGCAATATAGCATGCCCAACTATTTCCTTCACAATCTGGTCCTGTCTACATATTTAGTCTGATATTTTAACCAGCCTCTGTGCCACAGGCACGAAGATCTAATATAAAACAATAAAAAATGCAACCATATTTCAAAATATCTCCATGTTTTCACTTCTGTAGGTTTCTCTATTGAAAATCCTCCCTCACGCATCTTCTCTGTGATACGCTATGCATACTCTGTCTCATATTATGTGTCTTTTTTCTCTATGCAGCCTCTCCTGAAACATTTAGTTCACAGGAAGTCTTGCCCAACCTGCTGTCAGGACCTTGTTCTATCCTACAAATTCTTCTATCATAGTCTCTAAAAATAGTATTGAATTTACTTTGTCATGCATATGCCCCGATCCTATTAAAATGCTTCTGCATGATGGTTTATGCTGTACATAGCATAATGCTTATCATATAATAGGTCATCCATGATTAGCTTTTTAATGAATGAAGAGATTCTTATAGCCATTATGTCCATATCTTTGTTTAACCACGTTATTTGTTCCAATGTCACTAATAAAGAGGAAACAATTCCAAAGTAAAATGAATGGAACGCACTTTAACAGGTAGTAGTCCATATTTGAATCAAAAAGGTAAATAAGCATGTTGCATGTACGGTCCAGCAATTAAAGTATGACAGAGAAATTTCAATTTCTGAAAGAAGAATACCAGACCTGTCAGTTCTTATTTTAGCAGAATAGAACAATGGGCAGTCTACAATATGTGTGGAGGGGTAAACAATACAAAGGAAGCTGAGAGGCTAGGCAGAATTCTCTATACTCTGGTGACTTGAGGAAGGAAGATGCAAGCAAAGATTGAGTTAAAAGTGAGGTATGAAGCAGAGATAATCCCTCTACCACTTTTAGAACCAGTCAAGCATTTATCTATGGAGAAGAAAAGGAAATTTTTAATAAGCAAGTAAACAAAAAATTAACTAGCCATTAGTTACAACGTATAATAACTGTCAAGATTAAATTTTCTGGGATAATGATGGTAAGTGTTGTAAGCACAGTGCAACCTCAAAATAATACATTCAAGGTACAGCACTGGGGGCATTCATAAGTCTTCAAAAGAAATGGGCCTACCACATTTTAAACTATAAACTTTCTTAGCTGCTTCATTTTGAAATGTTGAGATCGTAAGAATAAAGTAAATATTCCAAGAATTGCTTTTAAAAGTATCTATAAAAGGATGAAGAAACAATTGATTTCAGACATCCCATTCATAACAATATTTTCTAGGATGCCACTTAAAATTATTCCATGCTGGAAGGGAAAATGATTCTCAAAGCTGATTCTGCATCTAGTAAAACTGTTATTCAAATTAAAAAGTAGAATAAGCTCAAAATTTACCTTACAAAAATGCATGTTAAGGACGTTTTGGGAAGGCTTTCAGAGGAAAAATACAAAGGATCTAAGAAAGCCTGAATCTAACCAGGATAGCAGAGTCAGGAAGACAGATACCTAACAAACCAAGAGAGCAGATGATTTACGTAAGAGCAAAAGGGTAGAGTTGCATGGGAGAAATCTGTAAGAAAGAAGAGCATACATTGAAAGGAAATGCAACACATACAAATCATGGTCCCCAATTTCCAATAGTAAATCAATAGGTTTCCAAAATAAAACAGACTGAATACCAAGGAATAGATAGAATGAGCAATAATTTGAAATATATATTCACGATATAGTTTTTTCCTTAGAATACAAGAAAGGCAACCAGAAACTTCAACAGATGTGCATGTGTGTTTTTTGGTTGTGGGGGATGGATGGGAGGGGCTCTCAACAAACTGCAAACTAAACATAAAATGGACTAAAAGGATTTTGTTTTTACAGATCCTCTGAGGTGTGTGCATATATAGCCCAGAAGAACTAGAAAGAGATTAAGATTAGATGGAGAAGGGTAAGAAAAATGCATTAAAAATATAATTTTACTTTTCAATTTTTAAATATATTTACATGAAGTAAGTTGGAAGGGACAACACAAACACTATATGTTGTCCCTCAATATCTGGAATATAAGACAAAGAAAATTAACACGCAAAACAAGACAAAAACCCGCACTTGGACATTAACAGAATTGAGGCCTCCTGGGGGGAAGAAAGCGAGGGTAAGAAAAAGGGTATAAGGGGTCAAATGAACGATGGTGGAGGACTTTGAATTTTGGTGATAGACACAGTTTGGTCTCATATATTTGAAGAATGAGATCTATATTCCTAAAGCATATATAATGTTGTAAGCTAATGTTACCTCAATAAAACTAAATAAATACATAATAAATAAAATAACCCACATGAATAATTTAATTCCCTATTTTATAAAAGAAGCCAACAACTGAATGTATATATGACAACATGGCACTTCACATTTTTTCCAAATACTTTAGATGATCTGCAAACATGAATTTAACTGTCAAAATGTGATTTCTTAATTTCCCATTTTCTATAAATCTTTAGTCATAGACTAACATCAGCATGAGAACACAACGGATCTTCTTGTAAAATAAATGGCCCGAATTTCCCGAAGGGAACACATTCTTTTGAGAATAAATTGCATTCACCATGTTGCATTATTACATTTATTTTAGGACTACAGGCTAAATCCATAAAACTTGTAATGATGTTTTTCCCCCTCCTAGGCTTATGGGAAAAGACTTATTTTCACAACTACTCTAAGTCATTAGGAGCATTGTTAATTTACTACTATCTCAAGTCTCCACATCTCTAATCTACATTGATTTTCTGTCCTGAACATAGAAAGTGTGCATTTTTAATGCTTTTACTTCAATAAGTTTTCTTTCAGATTTTTTCCTCCTAGAAAGAATTGAATAAAAGAGGCAAAACAACTGCTTGAACATAGATTAATAACTTCCCTAGAAATTACTGCAAGGAGTGCACAGATTTTTAGGGAGGTGATATTCTTAGAGTGAAAAAACGTATACAATGCAGACAAGGGATATTAGAAAATGCCCCACATTCATTGCTATTGGTATATTTTCCATGGGGACCTGAGGTCCACAATGAATATTCAAACCCTCAGTAAATAGAAAATTGCAGAAATGTTGAAAAGTTTTTTTTTCCACAAAAATTGAGTACGTGGTACAAGTTTTTATACTCTCTAATATGTCTATATCATATATTTACATCAGAATTTTTTTTTTTTTGCACAAAAAAAATGTGCTAGCACTGCATTCTGATACTCTAGTCACTATGTGGCCCCTGAAACTTGCACAAATGGTATTGTTTCTTTTAGTCCATCAGGCTCAATGACGGAGAAGCAAAATTAAAGAAATCACAATAGGTGAAGCCATGTCTGAAAATATCTCATCATCTCTTACTAAGCTCTGCCCTTTTTCAACGGGAAGAAGGATTTATATTGCTTTACAAATAAGAACTCACTGAGAAGCATATGTACTATATAAATCCAAAACATTTTGTAGTTAAAAAAATAGAGCAATCCAAATTGAGAACTAGTTTAGTACCTAGTGCTAATCAAAAATTATCATTCAAAATTTTATATTGAAATAAAAGGAGCATTAAATTATTTTTATTATTATTGTTGAAGAACGAGTAGGTGCATAGCGACATAGTCTAGTAGTTTATTATTTTTAAAGCATAAGTAATGAAACTTTCTAAATATTGGCTCCTTTTTCTCACTATCACAACACTGCTCCATCAAATTAGCCTTACCCATATCATTTTAATCTCTTGATTTTTCAGTGATTATCTAGAAAATCAATCACAATATTTTCAATTCATTTGACTTTAAGATTAATTATTGTAGTCTAAACTGATGTCATGAAAAGACTACAAAATATATAGCAATATACATAGATATTTTGGTACATAGAACAAATGTGGAAAGAGATATTTTATAATATAATTTATATATAATATGATATAAACAATATATACATATACATACATATACATTACTGTTATCAAATGCTGACTACTATAAGAAAAGAAAAATATTACCATTTTAACTCACTACTTCTGTAATTAAGAATATCCTGTGATATTGTTCTTTGGAAAGAATAGATTTCACTAAAGGTTTTCTGTTGCTAATTCTTGAGAGAGATTTCCTCATTAAATATAGAGCTAAAAATGCATCTTTGATATAGAAATAGCAAACCACAAACTAGAATCTACATGCTCTCCAACTGCAAATTCCATGATTTTTAAACTTGTCAATGACATGTGAAGCCTGTTTTCAGCCCTTAGCTAGACTCTGGTCTCTGAAGTACACTTTAAGGTCTTTACGTACAGTGGTTAAGAGTATGGAGTTGGCTGTTAGGAACCCCTGGGATTACAGAATAACTGTCATCTCCCTGTCATATGCATTTGGGTAAAAGATTTTTGAAGTTAATGTGCAGTTTATAGGATTTTAGAGGAAGGTACATAGAAGCATTTGTGGTGGGCAACAGAAGCATTTAAAAAAATGATTCTTATAAATATTACTGTGATTTTTGTACACTGTACCCTTCTCGGTTTTAATGAAATTTGAATAATGAATTTTGAGCTATTATATATGTATTTAGTTTGGGGAATGTGTTTCTTTGTCAAGTCAATTGGTTTAAGCTACATAAGACTTATTTTCATTTATAAGGTTTGTTTTAATTTTAAAATAAATTTATAAAGGAAAAAAACAAACAATGAAACGAGAAAGGGAGGGAGGGAGGGAAGGAAAGAATTTTTTGAGGCTCATTGTGAGTGTTCTTTGACAACACCACGGAGAAAGCTACTGTGCCTTTGGCAGTTAGAAAACCATACTCCTGAGATTATTTAGACAATTTAAAGACTACAGCTCATTAACACTTTTTTCGTCAATAATAAACACTGATATCCCAAGTCACATTGTGTTTGCCCATGTATTTAGCCTAAATGAAGATGCACTGAACAATTTCATTTATGACATAAGGCAATGTTTTAACCAAAGTTAGTCTAGACTTTTCTTGGGGATTTTTCTGTAGATTCTGGTTTCATATTGCTTTTTCTGGAAATTGAAGTCATCTGCTTCATTTTCCTTCAATATATTATATCCCCTGAAATGCCAGAGGCCCTCAAATGCTACTAATGAGTTCTTGTACCAATTAACTGTCTTAGATTTTTTTTCTTTGCACTTGAAAGAGAAAAGGAAAGGAAACAAAACTTATTACCAGTACTCTCTAAATTGTACTTCTTAGTACAGTGATTAGTGTTTTAGAGGATTTCTTTATGTTTTTAATGGGAGGCATTTTTAAATTAAACAGAATAAAATGTCCCATCAATAATTTGACATTATTTATAAACGCGAAATGTGGAGAGGGATGTTTTTTCCTTTGACTCCATTGAAGAAATCTACTTTATTTTTTTGGTTTCAACAAAATTTGATCTACAGATAATGAAACTTGATTTCTTTTTACAAATAATATTTATATTTTATAATTTTAAGGTGGTAAAACACATCACAAAGGCAAAGGAAGTTAATATCAATAAGAAAAGTATAAACACTAAAATGAAAATGCATGACTTTCAAAGAAAAATACCTTTACTATGTGGTATGTGTATATGTTCATGGTATATGTGTGTGTGTGTGTATGTGTGGTGTGTATATGTATATGAATGTATGTATATGTAAGATTACACGATGAAGACTCCAGGGGAAAAATTAACAAAGAACACAAAGAAACAATCCCCACAAAAAGAACTGAAAATGCCTAATGAACATATGAAAGAACCCAACTGAATGAAGATAAGAAATTTAATTCAGAAGGTTAATTGAATGGTGATGAATGAACATTAGACTTTAGGTGGTGATCATGATGGTAGTATATGCAGATTTCAAATGATAGAACTGCACATCTGAAATGTTTAGTAGTGCAAACCAATGTTAGTTCAATAAAATTTTATTTTACAAAAGAAATACAGTTAAAAACCAAGAAGATATTTTCCTTTTTGATTCACAAATATGAGACCAGATAATATTAGGGTTAGCAAAGTGCAGTGAATTAGACTTTGCTATACATTTTTTGCAAGATAATTGACAAAGTCTTAAAGAAACTAAGACAGTATCAGGAAATAAGCAAAAATGTTAATAACTTGCCATCATGAAATTAATAAGCTGTTTATTATCTACTTTTTATACTAAATTGTTTTATAATGTTAAATATAAAATGGCAACTATAGGTATTATAAAGGACTCCATTTTAATAGAATAGGAAAATAAATTTCATTATAAATATCTAAATTTCAAGTGAACTGAGTGCCTGTGGAAATATCTTAACTGAAATAATACATTATTGCTAGTTACAGATTGTACCCAATTATGCATTTTTCTGCCAAACCCAGATCCATCAGTGACCAAGATTTCTGTCACATCTGATTCCATGCAAATTTCTTTTAATTGTAATTCTATTACCATAAGCAAAATGAAAGATTGTGGTACAATTTTTACATCAAATTCTCTAATTTCTTAATCCTCTTTGACTTTCAAATGGGATTGTGTACAAAGTAGTTCATGATGGAAAGCATTTGATATGCAAAAATTACATAGAAATATATAACAAGAATAAAATTGGAACCAGAAACAGTGGCAATGAATCATAAACCTAAAATACAGCATATTTTAAGATAGGGTGGTAAATGAAGGTCAGAGGGGAGGAGGAGACTGTAAATGGAGTGAGAAAGAAGAGTCAGGGAATTTTTTTTAAGACTGGATGAAAGAGAACTACAATAATTATTGTCCAATAAATGAGCTTGACCATTGTCTGTAATGTCTGAGAAAATACAAAATGTGCCTATAAAACTTGTGGATCTGACTAAGCAAACAACTGATAACACTTGTCATCTTTTAGCAATACGTAACATGACAATGCAAGCAAGCAAGAAGCTAAAGAAAGAATAATTCCACTTTCAACCAGACATTTGAGGATATATTTCCAACCCAGGACTTGCTGAATTGGAAAAAAATTTTTTTTTAATTTGCGTTTACAACATCTCCAGCTGGCAAAAGATTTTCTAAGGAAGAAACTGTCTCAAAGAAATGATCAACTTCAGACTATAGTCAACAAGTCAAGATCACAATGAAAAATTAGCTCTAAGGTACATGGTTAAGATCCCATCAAGATTGCAGAGACTCAGCTGTATGAGAGTTCTGACCATCTTCAGGGTGTCCATAGCAGTCGATTATCAAGCAGTTAGTTTCAAAGTTTTGTGGGTCTTTTATCTATTTTATCTATTTGTACATATTCTATCTAAAGGTTTGGAACAACGATTTGATACATGAAAATTTTGCAATAAAGATACTAAGGAGTTATAGTAGCTTGAAACAAAAGGGACAGAAATAGCGCAGCCAATAGCTTGTAACAATTTTCTTCAGTTCAGATTGCTGGTAAAATATTGTTATTCTACAGTTTAGTATCTGTTCAAATAATAACAATAAGAAGAAATATTAGAACAAGCACTGAATGAACATTTTCAAACACAAAGCATTGCACACTAAGTGCAGTTTATGGAATATCCCACTTTTCCTCTAATCAAATCTCAGACTTTTCAAACTATTCAAACACTTTGATCCATATCTAGATTTTTATCTCAAGAATGTTATCAGAAATGGAGGGTTTACCCTCCTCACTTAAAAAATGCCCTCTTACAATTTGTTCCCTTTGTTGCCTGTAACCCAGAAAAGGTTCACAATATTGAACCAGGCAATGTGGTGACAGGTGGGATCAAGGAATCTATGGTTTAGCTATGGATGAGTTCGAAGTCTGTATCGTCTTCTTGAGGTGCATATCCAGAAATGGGTGTTTATCACTTCTAAGGGTCTATAGCTATATAAATCTTGTGAAAAGTGGCATGCTTTCTATTGTAGGAGCATCTTTTTAATGAGGAAGACATGATAACATTATTCATTTTCTTATATAAAATGTAATTTGATCCAATCCAAAGAAGATAAGTACAGTGCTTGGCAGTAGCGCTTCTGAAGTCGGAATTCCAGAGTTGAAATCTTTCATCTCCCAAATTCTGTGTGACTTTACATTGTAACTTCATCAATCCTTAGTTTCCTATTTTCTTAAATAAGATTAATTATTATGTTAACTCATTCTTCTGTGAGTTTTTGTATTGTAAGGTCTAATATGAAAGATTCTTAATGTGCTTTTCCTCTTTCATTGGTCTCCATGATTTTAAGCTTATAGCATTGCTCTGTATATCATCACATAAGTATGTTATGTCTGTTTCTGATAACGTTCTGAAGATAAAAATCTACATATGGATCAAAGTGTTTGAATTGCTGTTGAATGAGGTACAATTTGGTAGTTCTGTCTTAAATATATGTCATTAGCACAAACCTGTTTTTTAATTAAAAAAAATTCCTATAGACTTTTCTTTTGTTCAAAATAGAAGATAAAACTAAAAAAGTAAAACTAAAACAAACAAAACAAAACAAAAACAAAAGACACATTGCATTAATGAAGAGCTATAGCCGAGATCTGAGACACATACAAAAGTAAAAGAATCGTTAAGTTATGGTTCCCATAGCAACTGTAACACAGTTGGATTTCACTTTCATGTGAAGTTAAGTTTTACTTGAGTGGGAATGCAAAATACTTTCTCTGAGCCAAAAATGAAATTATGGAAAACACAGAGAATATGGTCCAAACTATTCTGGCTTTCAAGCATGTCAAATATTAACCCTAGTGTGTAATATTTTCTCATTATAACTAAATAACTGTTTGTACTATTTTAAACCATCTATTCAACTTATAAAATTTTATTCCGTACAATGGAAAGCAATTTCCGTTAAAATCTGTTAAATCATAGACTGTGACTTAATATTTTGGAGAAATAGGAGAATTTTTGCTTATAATTATAAGAGAATATTTACTGAAAGTACAGTCTATGAAAATACAACCTGATTACATGCAATGTCAAGTGCTTTAAATGTGACATTTTCTATTCCTGTTGATGTAAACTGAAACTATTGAAAACAAAAATGAAACTTTAAGGAGAAGATAGATGCAATTTTTGAAGGCATATTTAGTTTCAACATATTTCTCTATTTCAATAAAAACTTTTAAAAGGCAAGAAGGGTACTTACTCCTGTTATGTAACGAGGTCTATATTGAATAGTTCCAAATAAACCGAGAATGACGATAATAATATGCACAAAATTTGCCAGGATAGGTGCCCACTGATATCCAAGGAAGTCAAATATTTGTCTCTCCAGCACACAAACCTAGAATAACAAAACAGGAGATGAAGATGAGCAGTGGTGAGAGGGGGAAAAAAGATCACATTGTCATTATATTTACCAATTATGGCTGTGTTATCGTAGCTAGCATTTATTTGTCTTTACTTAACAGCGAGAATGATGTTTTCAGGTATATTTCAAAGGAAGACTATGGGATTGACAAATCCACTGACAGGTACAGTCCTTTCAAGGATGACTTTTCAGAGACATCAACCAGTATTCACAGGATGCCATCTGTGCCATCACATGATAAATTATATTGTCATTTGCACAGCCAAACACCTGAAGTCATCAACCAGCCAGTTCAGGAAGTGAAGTCCACCTGAGAGGTGTATTGCTAGGATCTGCTCAAATGTTGGGGATAGTGATAAGGGGGTTGATGTAGAGAAAAAAGAATGCTTCAGCTCGTCAAAAGACGTGGAATTCAGACACAGATCTTCCACTCCGACCCCATAACATCCTATGTAAGTCATTTCTCTTCCCTGAGGGTCTGACTCCCCATTTATTTGTAAATGTAAGAACTCAAACTAATGCCAATGTTCCTTCTAACCTTAATAATGCTGGATTATAAATGAAACATGACTTTTTTGTCATACCGAGTTACCTATAGTAACCAGGTAAAAAAAGGTCCTAAAATTAAATTACAAGACTGAAAATCAAAAATAAAAATAAAGCATCACTGTTCTAAAGGTAAGGTACCCAGTTATATCAAATTATTTACATTCATTGGTACTTAAAATATTATAATTAAGATGTATATGTACATCATATGCACATATATATGCACACACCCATGTATATAATATATATGATATATATGGTATATATAAATATATACCAAAAATGTCATTGAGATTGGTCAGTTGTTTGCAAGTGCCACTTTAAACACAAAAGTGAAACCTAGAAAGCTGACAAATCTCTCATTAGATCTAACAAAACAAACAAGAAAGATATGAGCTACATCCAGCTTTATTCATCCTCCCTGCCCTCAGGTGGAATGATCACAAACTGTCTCTTCAGAGGAAAACAGTGTAAAAGGACCTGATGGTCTACACAAACATTCGACAATTATTTTTCAACAAGATTTTAAAGGGAAATAATTTTAGAACTGCAAGTTATACTAGCATCTTCCTGTTTTAACAATATTTCTTGACAGATGGACATACTCTTGAAACAGTGTACTTTTAAACTGAATACCTTTGAAGTTTGAAGTTTGAAGTTTGAAGTTTGAAGGCTTCTGGAATGATGCTTATTCCCACCGCACTTTTTTAACTAAGCAGCACATTTTCCCATCAGGTATTGAGACAGAAAATAAACTGATGACTATTGTTTGCATAGCACCTCTATATCCTAAGGCACACTGGGTAGCACATAGCAAGCAGTGTAACAAGAACAGTCCTGCCTAGTCAAATCTTAATTTTCGCTTAGTCTTGGGAGAGAGAGAGGAAGAGAGAAGAAAGAGAAGAGGGGAGGGAGAGTCAGACAGAGATACAGAGACAAAGACAGAAAGACAAGGGGAGACAAGGAGATCCATTCTATCATTTGTATCCTAAATCCAGAAAGCCCACCTGAGTCCCAACAGTGGAATGTATATTTTTATTAATGAACAGACTGCTAGTACTTGCACAAATCCCGGACTCAAACCTTTAAATGCTTTCTGATGAAACATTTCTTCTACTACCATGCAGTCAACACTACACATAAAGGAGACTCATATGTGATGTTAGGCAGTATTACAAATGCATTGATGGAATCCATCAAAAATAAGTGGTTGTTCTCAGAGGACCATTGCTAATCGTCTATATAAAAGTTCACTCTAACTCTTTTATCCTTAGCCTGTGAATAAACAGTAAGTAGGAATGTAAAACAGCAGCAAGTAGAACCTAAACTCTATAAATTTTGTGCATCATTACCGTGGGGACACAGCAGGGAAAAAGTATACAGGATGAAGCGCATCAGTCAAACAATGGGGAATCTCTCGATAAATGCCCCAATTATGGAAGAAAATAGCTGCACCATTGTTGATTATAAAAAATATATGGATGATAATATTCTTGCTAAGTCTGCAATGCTAAAATGAAGTCATAACAATATTTATCAGCATTTTTTAATGACAAAATTTAATAGTCTCATCAAACATTACTTACAAAGTTATGTAGACTGAAGAAGTGAATGTTAAATCTCTCTAATATGTGGAATTTTTCACACTTTTTGACTGGCCCTCTTAGCCATCATGAGCAGCTTTATCACAGGTTTGATACTTTAGAGCTAAGTCTGAAGAACGGAGGATTTTCTGAAAATTCAGCTGAATATAAAGGAAGTGACAATATATTGAGTAGTTTCAGTCTTTTCTAAAAATGTCTTCCAAAAGGAAGTGCATCAACTGTGAAGTTACTGGAGGTTGAAGGGAAAAGAAGAAATACTTCTTAAAACAATTACTATTTGCCGAGCAGTCATAATATTCCTATTTATGTATTATTTCATCGATTCTGCACAAAGCCCGAGGAGTTAAATACCATCTCATTTTTTAGACGAAGAAACCTAAGACCATGAGTGGCTAAGTGATTCTCCTGAGGTCTCAGAAGTGATAAAATAGGAATGAAAAACTTTGGTCACAATTCCTATGATGAGCTCTACTTTGTGGATTTGTTCTACACCTATCTCAAAATCAGAACGTTGTCTCAGCTTGTGTTGTAGGTCTAATTTATTTTATTTTGTGTTTTTACTGTATTTAGTTTGGAATTGTTAGGAAATCTTTATGGTTACTCTTTGTCAGTTCATGGCATGATGTCATCATGGATCAAGACAATATACATTTTGTGTTTTGTATTTGGCTTTGGCACAAAAGTTTATTATTAAAGCTGAACTGTTGCTTTCCACAAAGAACTCTATTTCCTCCCATTACAATTTTATGATTTTCAATCTTTTAAACATAAATAGGGGTCTGCCAATTATTATTTCTGCATTTATGGGATAATTACTTTATTCCTTCTTTCAGATCATGAATGTGACTGATTATATTGATAATTTTGCCATTTTCAATTATCCTTTTCTTCTTGGGAAAATATCTACTTGAAATGGAGTATTATGTATCACTATTCTGGTTTGGATTAAAAAAACTGACCTATAATTCAATTTTCTATTTCTCCCTCTGACTCTGTTATTAAGGTTACACTGACTTTAAAATCTAAGTAAAGTACAATGCTTATTTAAATACTGAAAAGACTAGACAAAACCATCCAATCCTCTTCTCTTTTCCCTGAAGGAACCTATGCATACTTGGGGAAGCTCTGTTAAGGGTCTACCTTTTCAGAAAAATATGCCAGATGCCAGCACATAGGTGCTTCTGTCATAGATGTGAATATGTAAATTCTTTTCACATAATTTGATTTTTATAATGAAAATGCAATGCAGATGTGCCTTTTTCACTTGGCATTTATCACTTAGCAATGAATGTGTTGTAGATGTTCTCCTATGTTTGCGCATCCTGTATTCATAGATCTACTTCATACCCTTATTCAAACATTCCATTTATGCTTATCTTTTATTTGTTTTCAATTTCTGGTGATAACTCCCATGAGTGCACTGAAAAACATTGTATATATGTGTTGATATAGCTATAGGTTACATCTCCTAAAGTGAAAATGCTGAATCAAATGATGGTTGTAAAATCTCAAATAAAAAAAGTGATATAAATTCTTCCCTGCTATCTATATATGTATTGGTAAAAAAGATAACTTTTCTCTTTTGCATTGATAAATGTGAATTTTAATTGGCACTGTTAATACAATAGAATATACTTACACTGAAAGTTTTTAAAAACTTTCCAATTAATATAATGTGTATTTGCCTTATTTCAATGACATCAATTTTTTTAAAACCTGTGAAATATCTTTAAGATAAATAAGTTCTTAATTAAATTGATAGGATTCACACTCTTCAACCTACGCCTAAGAAAACTAGGCTCAACTGAGTTAACATTTGTAAAACTAATTTTGACTTCTTAATAGGAGAGTATTCAGCCTGAAACAAGTTTGCTTCAAATATTTTCATGGCAAATGAGAAGTCTTTGTATTTCCTAGGTAGTTGCTGTCAATTAGCATCTTAACAAGGAAATTACACTACATGAATGCATTAAAATATAAAAGCCAAAATAATAAGTTTATAGCTAATTGTTTTCAACCTATAGGATCAGAATTGGTTTCCTCAAGACATTGCATTTTTTTAATAATAACCAAGATTTCTTAGTAAATATTCTCTTCAACTTGCTAATTTTCTTATGTTCTTAAATTTTAAATTGTGATCTATTGCAAACAATATGAAATAATGAAATAAACTTTATAGCCTTTGAGACAAAAAGTTTTTTTTAATTCTATTATAGTGGAAAATGGATTCCTTGATTTAAAAAAATGAGTATATTATTAAAAGACAGAAACCACAAAGTTCCTAGCATTAAAGTATATATTGAACTGAACATCTCTTAAGGCACTCCTGTATTCCTCTCTGTATACAACACCTTTAAGTGTCTCCAGTCCCTTAGAAACTGAGTCTTTGGATTGTGTCAACTCTGGAGTTTCCGAAGAAAGGGCCTTAGAGAGACTCATATTCTGATGCTAGTTAAGTAGAGTGTCCCCATCCAAAGCCCATTTGCCTTGTTGTCCAAGTGGACTTCAGAGAAATGAAAAAGCACATGAGAAGTAAAATATACAGTGTGGTATTTCAGGAATCATTAAAGAGAAAGGATTTGCACTTTATTGGTTGGAGAAGATAAGTTATCTAACAAGTAAAATTAGCTTTATTATTAGCATAAAAGTAGGAAATACTAAGGCTAATCCAGAGTAAAATTGAGAAGGGCATAACAGTTCCCACACAGGTTTGAAATTCTTACCTCATTTGTAGGGACCATGAAAGTTTAAACTGATTTCCAGGCAAAACCAAAGTATGGTTGTTTGTTAGAATGTTGTCAATGGAAATTACTGCTGACTTTTTTTCTCCCTACATCTGAGTCAAGTACCATCACTTTCCTTTTCCAAATGGTATTTTAAAAAAATACTGAAGAAGATAAGGGAAGTGTTCTGGAACTCTTCTCTTGATCCATGTAGGCCTACGCTCTTTCAAAAAGAAATCTATGCCTTCAGATCTTGCCTTCCATTCCTTCTTCTGGCACCAACTCCCTGGTGCAACATATTCTGTTTTTATACTTTGGCAAAACTGCTAATTCTTATATCTGTGTTTACTCTGTCCCTCTGCCAGATCTTGACAAACTAGAATTTATCTAGATTCTGGTTACTTACCCTGCCTTGAAATCTTGTATGATGAATTGTAATCTTGAACATATACAAAAATGTCTGTTCCTGAATCAGAAACCATGTTTGTTTATCTTATTTTTAAGCCAATCCCCAGAAAAACTAAAGACTTTAGAGGTATTCTGGATCTTTATCATATTACTGCAGAGTTGAGGTGTTCATAGTATTGTCAAAAATGTCACAATATCACAAAGCAAAACTGTATAAATATGATTGAGAATGCTCCTCCAACCTCAGTTTTCTTTGTGGTTCATAGTGGAGATGTGAGAACATAAATGACATGATTTTAAACATACACAGGAGAGATACTAAAGGCAAATTTCTTTCATCCCAGGAAGACACCTGATTCATGTAGAGTCTATTAATGTAGAGTATAAACTCAATGTAGGGACTGCAATGTTTATACATGCAAGATACTCACAAAACCATGTAGAAAGTTTTATGAAGAGATTTTGTTATTCTTGAATAACTGGAATCATTCACACATGTGTGTGTATGTGTGTGTGTGTGTGTGTGTGTGTACATGTGCACTCATGCATGCACTCCTATATCTATAAGTGATTGTTCACAAGAGGAGAAAAATAAAATTTCAAAATGCTTGGTAGAGGTGTGTCACAAGTTGCAACAATTTATCCTAATTCAGTTGAACCAATAATTTTGCCTCCTTCTACATAACTGTTTTTTTTCTTTAAAAGCAACACAATAAAAGCAAAACAAAACAAAACATATGTAATAAAAGCACCATCAAGAAAAGATCTGAACTCTGGTTGATAATAATAGAAGACAACATGTCATCATGGTTTAGAACTTAAATTTTAGGATTAGAAAATCATGTTTGAATTATAACAATTTATAAGTGACAATAAGAGGTCACCTAATCTTTGTGAATCTCAGTTTCTTCATCTATAAAATGGGGATATTGCAGTATACAGACTTCTAGGTTTTTATAAAGATTAAGGTAATAAAAATATGGAGTACATATTAAATGCCTACTTCCTAAGATCGTTGCTATTATCAGTGCATATAACAATTTCGAGAATTATATTTTAGTAGAAACATCTTTCTAGATTAATACTTGTGATAATATTTCATTATAAATTATCAATTATTTCTTATTTATTGATCGCAAAAGCAAATAATAAATTGTATCATAGACAACCTCAGTTATTTGGTGGGGATCATTTTTAATGAATAATTTTCTGCCTAATCAATTATTCCCTGTGTCAAATCTATTGTAGAGTGATTAAAGAAAAAAATAGGAGGGGGAGAATCAAACATAATCATTTCTTTTGTGTTTTCCCATTTCCCACCCCTTTTTAAATATGATACAAATCAACATTATTCAAAGAAACTCTGTCATCACATAGTTAAGCTCAGTAAAGAATTTTTAAGAAAATACTGGGGAAAATTTGGCATAAGCTCAAAAGAACTAAATAAAAACAAGTAATTATGCTTTTTACAGAAGTGCATTTTTCATATGCTGCATAAATGAAACACAGTACAGAGTATTTCTTAGTAGATATTTATTGAAATACAGAGCAGTCACATATTTCTGAGGTTAAATTAATAGTGCTATTTAATTGACCTACAAAAGAGACACACAGTATATTTTAGTATTCTCATTATTCTGTGTGATCATACCATATATGTGTGTATATATTCAAGTATATCAGTTAATATTCTAGTTAGGATAACAGAATCATTTGTTATTTATCACAGCTGTTCATTCTGCATAGCAATTTATAACCATTTCATAGCTAATGCTCATTCTGTGTAGGACAAATTGATGACTAGCATATTATACTAGATTTAAAAAGTAGGAAATAGTCTTCGAAAAAAGCAGCACAATAAGTTAACATTACTGAATAAATAAAAATGTTGTTTGGTACTTGTTGAATTGAACTTTCCAAGTCATATGATAACTTGATCTGTGTGATGATATGCCAAATTGCTGTATGTCTGTAAGGTGTAAGGGGGTGTGTGTGTGTGTGTGTGTGTATGTGTGTGTACACGCATGAACTTGTATAATCATTAAATACTTGATTTTATATGAGGGATTATTAATTTTAACTTAATATATCTTTATCATAATGCAAAACTCTCCCTTTTGACATGAAAAGTAGTGAGTCTGGATTCTGATCTAATAATTATAAAAAATGTACTGAGTACTTATCATAATATCCCAGACACACTATACTAATAAGCACTTCAATGTGTTAAGATAATGCTTACTTTAAATCACACATTCTACAAGGATGATATGTCATTCTCTTTATTATACAGATGAGACTATAATTACCTTATTCTAGGTAATGATGGTACAACTGCTATCAAACTCATCATTCCAACTTCAATACCCACATTTTCAGCCAGAAACCATTTAATGCTAAACACAGGTACACCTTGTTTTTTTTGCACTTCATTTTTATTGCACTTTGAAAATACACATTTTTTTACAGATTGAATATCTGCAACAAGCCTGTAGTGAACTGTAGCAGAGACACTTTTCTAAAAACACGTGCTCATTTCATATGTTGGTAACTCGCCCTATTTTCAGCTTTGTTTATTCTTATATACATGGTATGCTTATGTATGATCGAAATTTTTGATAGTACTTTTGCTATATTTTGAGGTGCCAGGAATTGCTCGCATATAAGATGGAGAACTTAAAAATACTGCATGTGTTCGGACTACATGACTGACTGATCTTTCCCATGTCTCTCCTTCTCCTTGGAACTCTCTGACACAAGGAACTCTACTCTCTGAGACACAATAATACTGAAATTAGGTCAGTTCATTACCTATGATGGCTTTGGTGTGTTTAACTGAAAGGAAAAGTTGAACTTTTTTCACTTTAAATCGAAAGCTAGAAATGATTAAGTAGTGATGAAGGCATGAAAGAGATATACCAAAAGTGAGGTCTCTTATGCCACATAGCCAAGTTGTAAATACAAAGAAAAATTCCTGAAAAAAATCAAAAATATTACTCCATTGAACACACGAATGATAAGAAAGGTTTTCAATATAGGTGAAACAGGCTTACACTAGAAATAGATGACATCTAGAAGCCAATGTGTGACTTCAAAGCTTCAAAGGACAGGCTGTCTCTTGTTAGGGGCAAGGTGAATGTATACGGTGCCTTTAAATTGTTCATTTACTATTCTAAAAATCCTAGCATCTGATCACTAAAGAACTCTGTTGTAGTTGTACAATAATATGAATGTTGTTTTCATTTCTGCTAATGCAACATCTCCTCTGCATCCATGGAACAAGGAGTAATTTGTAACTTTCAAATCTTATTTTTAAAAAAATATATTTCATGAGGCTATAGTTGCCATAGATAGTGATTCTTCTTGTCTGGTCAGAGTAAAATGAAAACCTTATGCAAAGAATTTATCATTCTAGACATTATTAATAACATTTGTGGCTCATGGTAGGATGTTAAAACATCAACATTGACAGGAGTTTGAAAGAAGTTGATTCCAGGCTTCCTGGATGACTTTGAGGGGTTCAAGACTTTACTGGAGGAACTAACTGCAGTTGAGCTGGAAGCTGTAAGAGAACTAGAATTAAAAGTAAAGCCTAAAAATTGGAGATAGGACTGAAATGTTGCACTCTCATGATAAAATTTGGGTGAATGAGGAGTTTCTTCTTAAGGATGGGTAGTGAAAGTTATTTTTATTTTGTAGTTGTTTTGAGATGGAATCTACTCCTGATGATGATGCTATAAACATTGTTGAAATGCTACAAAGAATTCTGAATATTCCATGAATGTAGCTAATAAAACAGGGATTGAGAGGATTAACTACTATTCTGAAATAAGTTCTAGTGTGAGTAAAATGTCAAACAACTTGGGATGCTACAGAGAAATATTTCATGAAAGGAAGAATCTTTTGATGAGGGAGACTTTATTGTTGTCTTATTTAAAAAAACTGCACAGTAGTCCCGACTATCAGAAATAATGCCCTGTCCAGTCAGCAGCCGTCAAGATCAAGACAAGACCTTCCTCCAGAAAAAGTGTAACTCACTGAGGTCTCAGATGATGATCAACATTTTCTAGCAATATAATATATTTAAAGTTTTATTGAAGGTATATTGTCTCATAATAGTATATAGATTTAAAGGGTATGTTATCATAAACCAACATCCCTCTCTAATATATTAGGTTTATGACCAATAGTTCAGATTGAGACACACATTGCCTTTTTTTTTAGACATAATACTTTTGTGTGTTTAATAGACTACAATACAGTATAAACTTAACTTTTATATGCACCTAGGAAAACAAAATTCCTGTGACTTTCTTCCATGCACTACTCACTTTTTTGCAGTGGTCTAGAACTGAACCAACAATGTCTCCAAGGTGTGGTGTATTAGAACTCTATGCTATTGCTTTCAAAAATATTAAGGGCATCAATTGTAACTTCTTACCAAATACTTCCTAAATTCAATAAGTAAGTAAATAAAGGAGGCATTTTGTTCTTAATATAGGAAGAAAGATAAAAGGATACAGTAATAACCAGCTTCATATATAACTCCGTAGTTTGCAAACTCAAATAGCAATTATAATGACCCCATAAAATAATCATCATTATTGTGATTAGCCTATGACTGCATTTTTTGAAATTCATTTTACAGACAGGTTTATAGTCAGAACAGAATCTTTTTGTAACGAAAACAAACTGAAAGTTCACATTATCCATGCAGTTAATAGACTAATAATCCTGCAAAGTAACAACAAAATGACACTTATCTGGAATGCCACTCTGAAATTGTTTCACACTTTAGCAGCTAAATTCTTTACTTCTTTAGTTTAAAGTCTCCCCACACTCCCATGAAATGAGTTAAAAAATTCTGAGTCCAGGTTCTCTTGGAAGATGTATCACTGTTTTGATTTTTCCACGAAGTCTACAGTTTCATTCAGTGGAAATCAAACTTCCCAGAACAATCAGAACACATCAGAATGACAGCTGTTTGAGGTAGTTTTCATGGCTCACTCAAAGCAGATGACAGGTATGAGTTAGTAAGTTTATTGTACTCATCTGATCTTGAATTTCCAGTATCTCTATTGCAGTCTTTACTGATTCAAGGGCAAACCAATACACAACTGGTTAAATGTTCATAATATAGGAGGGAAAGGTTTACTGTTCAGAAGACCATGATTATGGACTTTCAAATCACGCATTCTCCACCATTGATGGTGTGTTGTAAGTAGGAACAATGCAAAGCACTGTCTGATGCACTAGTGAGGTGTGGGAATGGGAATATATGATGAGATGAATCAGATAATTTTCATGTTGTCTGGTAGAATTAATCTTATACTATGAGATATGCTAATATCTGAAATGGTTGTTAGGGCAGAAATTCTCACAACTCTCAAGAGAACCCAGGTGTAGCTATTCAAATGACAGCCCTGCTGTGAATCCATATATCTATATATAATTTCCAAATCTCCTACTTGTCATGTAGCAAATGTATGCAAACAAAACATCATGATGTGGCTAATGTTACCAATACACGGAAAAGCAGGTGAGGGATGGTTTGACTCTATTGTAATGAAGGATATTAGGAACTGGGTAGAATAAGTTGCTAAGCTCCTCATCAGCATCACTTATTTGTTCGATATTGATTTTTTATTCATCGAGAGGCCAGTAAAAGCCAAATAACAAAAACAACTTGCAGTATTCTTATTTTCATGTATCACATGGCATTGCCTTCTCACAGCAAATGACTTTCTCTAGAGAAAACTCTATTGCTATTTTTTAACAGCACAATCATATTAAACATATTAAAGCTGCCATCTGGAGAATTTGAAATTTGTCAACTAGGTAAAAATGCAGATACATATATTATTTTTTTTCTGAAAATCTTATCAGAGTCCAAAAACATACCTCATATATCATTATCAGAGAAGCAATAACTATGCAGTTTGCAGTTTTAGTCTTAATAAATATTTGTGTATCTCTGCATAGATTTGTATTTTGCAAATTCAAAACATGGTAATATACTAGTCCAATAATCCCGGCCTCTCTACATTTGAGGTAGCAAATTAATGTCATTACCAAGGTCAGCTGTTTTCTGTTAAGAGGCTCTATATTTAACGGGCTTGGAAATGGAAACATCTACACTGCCATAGGGACCTGAAGCAGATGTCATAGTGTTGTGTGTTCTGCTGTCTTCTCTGCCTCCTTTTTCTCCCCTACTCTCCCTCCACTTAAAGGAAGGCACTTGCAGAGGTTTCAGGCACTGTTTCTTTGACTACAGCAAGGCAGCCATATGGAAGATGTCAATCAAACCGCTCAAACTGGAAGTTACATCTCTTTCATAAAATTCAATTTCGTAAGGGTAGGAGATAGAATGACAGCCTCACTTACTCTGACTGCTAAAGGCCAATCAAGAGTTGAAATGAAAGCAGAAATGTTATCAAGATCACTACCATGTACTGGCAGTCACTGCGGCAAGGGTCTATATCAGGAACTGCAAGTAGGCCTACAAGAGAATACCATTTCTGATGGTTACAGGAACAGTTTTAGAATTTGTCATGAGATATGCTACTTCTGGCCTGATAAATACCTTGTCTTCTGTGCCCTTTAAAGTAACCACATTATTGAATTCAACACAGATATGGAGGTGCTGCTCTGAAAAGAGGTAGTCAAAATATTTGTTTTCCTGTTGACAGGAGGTGTCTGTGGGTGAATATAGTAAGAAATGATATTCTCTATCAGCTTTAGGCATTCTACCATAGACTCTATTAATGTAGCATAGATAACCGGTTCAGGCTTAGAATGATAAATTCTGTCAAGTTATGAAATGCATTTCATACCTTAAACTTGAAAATTCAAAGCCTTACAAGCTCCTAAATCATGCACATGGTCTTGCTCTCCCTATGTACACATATTTTACATACTACTAGAACTTTTCCTACCATGGTTTCAAGCATTTTGCAGATAAGAACTTCTTTAATGAAGCAGGCAATATTAGAATCTCCATTTGAATGATCAGAAAATAGAGGTTGAGATTAATTTGCCCAAAGTTATAGGACCCAAAGTTAATTGATAAAGATGATTTGTCTAGAGTCTAAGATTTGGACCCCAATCATACCACCTCCCATGTGATTAAATGTATGTATGTGTATCGAACAGGGACATACAGAGAACCTATTTGTGTGTCTGTGTAGAATGTCTGTCCTGCTATAGATATGGTCTATTCCCCAGCTGCCATCTTAGTGCCTGAGCCATCAGAGTGTGCTTTTCAATACAAATCTTTAAATTGTTTCTTTATATAAAGTATTAATATGGATATAATGGGTCATAGGTTTTCTTTATAATCAAAAATGTTGCATCAAATTATGCAAAATATAATTTACTTTACATGTTAAACAACAGTAGGCAAAAAAAAAAATTACTTCAGGATCTCAAAATAAAGGCATCTCATACTACTTAGCCTTTCAAATCTCAAATTTGGGTGCCACTATTGTTTGTTTCATTCTAACTGGCTTTATTTGGCTCAGTGACAATCATAATTCACATTATATTTTGTTTGAGGGAAACAGTGCCAATCCAAGATCCCAGTCCCTAAACTCTAGCTGAGTTCTGCCAAGTTCACATTAGCCATGAGGCATTCACTGGCAGGGAACCCACAAGGTCTTGCCCTCGGCTGCCACTCTCCCATTCTCAGTTGTTCCAAGGAAGCTGACCACCTTGTTGCCTGGTGAAGTCTAAACCCTCCTATGTAATTATAGTCCTTTAGATGCACAGAGAATCAAGATGCTCATAGTGGGATATGAAAGCATCCTGGGCAGTACAGCATCATCTACTAATTACTCGCAATGATGATTTTTCTCTTAAGAAATTAATCTTTTTTCTTGAAAAAGTTATCATTGTTGGCAATTTCCTTTGTTTTCTTGTTGCAAAATAAGTTGAAAATTTTAGGGTCTCTGTTTTAATGCATCCATTCTCAAAGTTCTAAATTTGAATAACACTGTCAAATTGGGTATTATGTATGGTATGCACTTGAAGTCCAACAGTAAGCTCATTTTAAATAACAACATAAAATAGTGGGAATACACCCTAACAAAATAATAGAATTATATTCTAATATATCTAATATTATGATAGTGTTAAATTTATCAAATGCCCAAAGGTTGTTGGTAATTTTGTGAATAATCATGGATCAAGTTATTTCTTGAAAATTAAAACACATGAACCTAAAACACAGACAGGTTATAGAACCTAGCTAGCATAATAAAATTATATAAGATATCTCTTAATTTTAGCATATTTGAATGACATAATTAAAAACCAAACAGCATATCTTCCAATGAATTATGGAATATTACAAATACATATTTAGATATATTATCTACATAGGTATATCTATGTCCATGTTGATATCAATCTACATGAAGTTCATATGTCCATATATTTTGGTTTGGACCTGAAGATATAAAAAAATGACATGTGTCAATTCCTATAAACAAACAGATAATACACTCATAAAGTATAAAATATGGCATAATTTGTACCTAGATTCTAAACATACTAAGGGTTGGAAATGTGTTTGATTTACCACTTTATATAGATGGCACACAAAATGCCAACATTATTGATGTTAAGCATTTAGCCAACACTATCAAAGATACACATTTTCTTAAAGAGCAACTGAAAACCATACATTAATGCTGGACCTATTCAAAATTTACCAAATGGTAACTATATGAGGTGGTAGGTTAATTAGCTTAACTGTGGTAATTGTTACATGAGGTATATATCTGCATCAAAATACCATGTTTATCTTAAATATAAACAATTTTTATTTGTCCATCATATCTCAATAACGCTGGAAAAATAAAAACAAAGAATTTGCTAACATTAAAAAATTACAAAAGTACCAAAAAAACAACAAACAAAAAGATTATAACCTGCTTTTCAATGTCGGGTCTCAGTCGGGTTCATTCTTTTTTCAAGGTAACTGATTAATGTCAGTTTTTACATTTCCACAATGTAATTGAGATTTAGTGATACAAAAGGCTTTATGTCTATTTTATAGAGCAGTTGCATCAGAAGTAAATGGCTAGCTGGAACAACTATAAATTTTTTTTTCTATATTAGACTGATTTTTAATTAGAAGAGTAACATACTTTCCCTCACAAATCAAACTAAGATTTGTAAATATATAAAGGAAAAAGTTAATAATCTTTATTCAATATCAGCTGTTTGATTTTTTTTTTCCAACTATATCTTATTATCGCATACCCTATACAGGCAATGTTTGAAATTTGACTGGAGTAAGAGATCTCCCAGACTGGGCCTTGACAGAAGCAACAGTATGAGTACTAGAAGAGAGGTTGCTGAGATGAGTCAACTGCATAATAGAAACTGTGGAATTTATTATCTGAAAGGAAAGTTGATACAAGTTGTTACTTAAAAAATTTTGCGTATTTTTTACATACTAGATTCTCCAAATCTAAATAGCTTCTTATTCTACTCCCCTTCTGCTATATATATAAACTGAAGTTCTGAATATTAAAGAACTTTTACTCTGTGAAGCTCTGAAAATTTGAACCCACATGAGTTGGGAAAATGCAATACATTGAACTTACGACTTCAAAGAATAAGAAATTTTAACAGTCAGTTACGTTCTATTTACAGTGTGGTCTATTTCCTTCATTCTGTACAAAGACAGGCAACTTCAGATTATTGAAAACGCTTCCAGTAGTGGGTTCATATTTGCTATTTTCCATTTTGTATACATCAGAAATGATAAACCTTACCCAACATGAGCTACTTGATAAAGCATAACTGTTCCTCATATTTGAATTTTGTTATTGACCAAGTGGCAGCGGGCACATCTGAGGAGCGTAAGACAAAGAGCTACAGGTCTGAAAGAACCAGAGGGGATATACAACATTTGTTAAGCTGCCTGATTATATTGTCACCTGATACTATAAACAAAAACAAGCAGACATTGTGGGATAGGTGATATGATTTATAAACCAGTTGTAATGCTGACCTTATCTGGGCTGTTAGCTTGATAGAAGGGAAGGAATTAAATACATGATGAATTTTATTTTCTTCTTGACAAGAAATGCAACTTTGTAAAATGTGTGAACATGACCATATTGTGACACTAAGAATATACAGGATGCCACTTCCATAGACAAGTGAAATATATGTAACCTGTCAGGCAGACAAAGGTTGTCTCTGCAAAGGAAGGCCAAGGAACAAATGCTATCATTCACAGTCTATATTTTTCAGCTTTATAGGCCAAATGTTATCTTCTATATATGCCATCTTGTTGCTTCACTCCACCATAATCTTCTGAATTCCAAGCAAAACTAAAGAGAATGGGAACTTCACGACTGCAGGATTTGAATAAATCCAGCAAATTCAAAATACTGTAACGCATTTTAATAATTTCTCATTGTCCTATGATTGTTGTATGTATATCTTTTATGTCAATATGTAAGATGTAGTGATTAGCCACCATAGTTAGTTAAACAGAAGTGAATAGAAGTCTTAATATTCATATCTGTAAAATGGGCAAAAACACTTCACTTCCGTCATAAGATTTTTATGATGTATGAGATGTTAATGATAATAAATGCTTCCTCAGCATTCCTAAAAACTTAGAACATCTGTATCTGTAGTTTTCATTATATGTCCACTTTATAGAGGAAGAAGCTGATGGACTGAGTAGTAAAGTAACTTGTGTAAGTTAAGTAACTTATAAACTTGGAGGCCAAACATCAAATCCCTTCCGTCTGTATCCAGAGGCCACAGTCTGAACCACAACATGACACTGCATGATATCCCATCTTAGTTTCTCATCCATTTAACTGCTCTCCTAGTCTTTGATCTTTTTCTTTTATAATCCATCCTCCATATACCACAAAAATGTCCTTGTAAAATACAATCCTAATTCATTATTTCTTTATAACTTTCAATATGCTTTCATGAATCCAAATCCATTCTCATATCTGATAAGATGTTTAGGCTTCCAGTTTACATCCCCATTTCACTCACCCAAGAAGCTTGTAACACTGTCTCCACTGCGTCTGAAGACTCAACAACACTTTTCTCTCAGGCCCTCCAGCTCTCTGTATCTGGTACACATTTCTAGACAAAATATCTACTCTTTAAGCTCTTGATCAAGCTTTCCCAGTGAATCCTGTTACAGTTTCAAAAGCTGAGTAGCCTTTTTCTGGGCTGCCTGTCTCTTAGATTAAATTTAGAGTCACATCCTATTGTGTCACAAACAGGGGTTTTGAGGCCTCTCTCCCTCACTGGAGTGTGAGCTCCTGCAGGGTAATAACGGAGTGTACATAACTTTGGGTGATAAGGGCCTGGCAAATATTTGACCCTCAAAAGCACTGATTCAGTTATTTGCTTTCCACATGAAAATCATTTAGGTACCATATTAGCACGTGGCACAACAATCTAATTCAATAAACAGCTATGGGACACTAATGTCAGTCAGACACTGTGCTGGTATAAACAGGTGTGAAAAAAAGAGGTGGCAAGTGGCACAGGAACAGCCCCAGTTAATTTTGATACATTCTACAGACATTATTCCTGGGGTTTTAAGTGAGCCCAGTTGAGGGCCACGTAGCACAGCCCGAGGAAGAAGCAGAGAGCATGGTTACAAGGCTGTCTTGCTCCCAACTGTCATTTAAACCTCAATTATGAATGAAGTGCAATGTTTTCTATTAAACAGCTGCAGTTCACCCGCATCTTGACAACTAATCAGCTAGGTTGTACTTAGTTCCATCATGGTCTGAGGGATCCAAAGGTGTAAAGCTCTTGTAACCAGTCCTGTGGAAGTGCTCATTCCTGATCATCCAAAATGGGAACTGGTCAGCCACTGGCACATTTAGGAATCTGGAAAACTGGTTAATTAATGCTGTTAACAGTAGGTGTCAACATGTTTAGTTTCTCCTCATAATAAAAAGGAGAGAGAAGAAGAGAAGAAAAAAAAATAAAGGAAAAGAAAGAAAGAAAGCACAACCACATTGGACCACACATTTATTTGATTATTTCTCATGTCTGAAGCATTTGTAGGTGACCCTTTTGACATGGGAGTTTTTTGTCAGACTTGAATAATCACAACACTGTAGTCGATCCTATACATTTCCAGCACTCCCAGTGATCTACATTTACATGTTCTGTCATGGCTTTCAAAGTGAGTTTCTGGAGGGCAGAACTCTCCAGTTCTCAGAGCACTTTTCTCCTAGCCAGGAACTGCACCTCACACCCATCACCCTCAGCACGACTGAGTGCTTAGTGGGTACAAATACAAACAAAAAAGTTGGACTTCATTTATGAGAAACTCTCAGACTACAGTGAAATAAAAGGAGAATTAATAGAATTAGAATTCAACTTTCTCGATAAAGCTCATACATTAGAGAAATGCTGCATGTCCTAGTTCCCTGGCAGTCTGTTTTCAAGGCAAAAGTCAAAGAGATCCTCTTAAAATACATTTAGATCATGACCTGCCTCTGCTTAAGATTCTCCGTTGGCTTTCCAATTCCAAGTAACAGCTAAATGCTGTAAATAGGCCGTCACTCCCCTGTCAACAGCACCACCTGCTTCTCACCTCTTGACGTCGTTTCCTGGAACTCTGGATTCATTCCTCCACAGGCACCGGGACTCCATGCCAATCCTTGAACATCGCAGGCAGGCTCCTGCCTCAGTGCTTTCACATGTTCTGCCTGGAAAACTCTTCCCAGATGCACATCTGGTTCACTCCCTTATTTCCTACAGTTATTTACTCAAAATTCATCTCTCTGAGGCCTTTCTAGTTACCGTCTGTAACTAAATTTACCATCACCTGCCACCACATATGCTAACTTTTGCTTATTGCTTCTCCTTAGCAC
The DNA here is from genome assembly GCA_004363575.1 of Solenodon paradoxus. Classification (NCBI taxonomy): domain Eukaryota; kingdom Metazoa; phylum Chordata; class Mammalia; order Eulipotyphla; family Solenodontidae; genus Solenodon; species Solenodon paradoxus. Next base: position 423,477 of record RJWH01000370.1, on the reverse strand, counting down.
GCGCACTCGAGTATGCACTCGCTGTTGTTACTTTTCTGTCTTGTTTATTTCCTGTTTTCCCCTTTGGAACATAAGCCCATAGAGAGTTGGGATTTTTCTCTTTGGTTTACTAACCTAAACTCAATGCCTAAAGCTGTCCTCGACATACTATAGGTGATACATAAATATTGCTGAAGTACTGAATGAATCTCGATTACGATATTAGCATATTTTAAAATAATAAAAGTCAATAATACAAAGACAGTGTTACTACAGTGTTTTAGAGATGTCCTGACTTTAGTTGTGCATCATACTAATCACTTGGTTCACTACAACAAATACCATCACCAAGAAATAAAGAATGTTAGTCATTAGTCTCATCTAACGTATACTTGGCCAGAAGACAGAAATCCCTTGGCATTAGGCTTCTTTATTCACAAAATGGATCCACAAAACTTTATTTTTGAGGATAAACTTCAGGAATTAGGGAAAGGAAGAAGAAGACAGGGGTATCGAGAGGGTGTACCCCACCTCAGACATGGTGTGGTCCATCAAGAACCACCATGCTCTGCCAAAAGGCATCACCTGCCTTTGGAAGAGTAGGGCGGACCCATTCTGCCTTAGCTTTGATTTTAAGGATACATGTCTTTCTGCTGGACTATGGCGATTCTGTTTTTCTTTATGCTCTTTACCTATCATCAAGAATAACATCAAGATAGCAAGAGTAGCAATTAATAGGAGCAATCTTTTATTAAGCATCAATATAGCTAGAGTACAGCTTTGAGCAATACCAAACGATGTCACATTTTAAGGTATTTTTTTCTCTTATTTTATTCTTTCCCCTTCTCTCATGTGCCTGATAATGTGTACTTACCCCTGGGAAGTGTATAAAAAAGGATTAGAAATAGTCAATGAGTTACTTGAGACTTTGCGTTAAAAGGCTAAGTCCTTATAAGCAGGGGACTCAAGAGGGTCAGGTCCGCCTAGTCGCCCCCTCACAAATATGCACACCATCACCATCGAAGGTTAGAAAGTGTTTCTCATCCAGGATGAGGGATGCCACAGGATGTGAATGCTCATTAGGAAAAGGCTGTAATGGGACACTAGAAAGATGGTAAGACCAGGAGAGGAAATGATGAGAAGAAGAGCTCCTAAGTAGAGGCTGCCACATACTGGTCCAGAAGCAGTGGGAAGCCAGAAACACTGAGGAGTCAGGTGAATGGTAATGATGGAGGCATCAGCAGTGCCCTGAGTGAACACAGGGCCGACTGACTAGAAGAGACCCCATTCTCCATTTGGAGCCCCTTGAAGCGGTGGCGAGGGGCTGCACTTGGCAAAGTGCCTTATGGAAGACTGGGAACATGTACATTATCCAGATACCCTACATGATAAATACAACTGGAGGAACTACCTGCCATACTCTCAACCTGCCTGGACACTACATAGCTGACGATGACCTTGACCAGAATGCCCGGAGTGGAGAACTACCCGCATGACTAAGGTTCAATTTTTTATCAGTTAAGAATGAAAATTCAACACAGAAATTCAGCCTTTGCTTTTGCTTTGGTAGAAAGTAAAGAACATATGCTTCTCCCTCCCCCTGAGTTTCATACTGGACACATGTACTGTATTTCATTTCCTCTTTGAAACCATCCTTGGTAAGGAAGGCTATTATTTTCTCTAGTTTACAGTTGAGAAAATTGGTGCCCAGAAAATTTAAGTAACTTGTTTCCCAAGTTCCCAAATTGTGTTCTAAACCTATATTGCTTTATGAAGTAGGACATCAGGAAACAACCAAATAGAGCAAATATACAGAGCTGAATGAGGGGAGGGTCTGGGGCCACTGAGCCTGGAGTCTAAATCCAGCTTTGCTACTTAGCAACTTTTTTCACTCAATTTAATCCCTATATCTACATGTCATTTTTTAAAGTCTTTAAAAAGTTCGAAGCAGCACCTCTTTCATATAACATGACAAGTTGAGAATTAAATGAGTTAACACATGTAAGTGCAAAAAGGAATACTGGTACCTACTGAATACTATAAAATATTAGCTAGGCTTTAAGCAAATGCTATTTCAAAGTTTCCATTTCTCTTATACCTGGGAAATAAAAGTAGAACTTTCTAAATCTTACAAAAACTGCAGTTTTTCATGTTGTATTTCAAATGGAATACCATAAGTGGTCCAGAAAAAAATAAAAGTATTTTTGATGACAGTAATCAAATGAAGATGTTAATTAAACAAGATATATTTCAAGGGAGAATCCACTTTTCTGAAAATACTAGGCAATACATTAGTTCTAGGCGATATGCAGTGCAAATTCCATACTCTGAGCCCATGTGAGCTGTAAGAAATTTGAGCAGCCTGATCCCTGAAGCAAATCTTAACCTAGAGACTTGGAACCTGGCTCCATCAGTTATGGGGATAGCTATCAATGGAGAATTTCCAAAAAATAGCATGCAGGAGTAATCAAGGCTTGAGAGTAGAGATTCACAGAGAGTATTTTACCCTTTTCTTAGTAGACTGTATAGCATAACAGAGGAGATAAAAAGCATTAGCTCAAAATTTTATTGGTCATCTGCTTTCATCCATCTTGACAATGGACTGGATGTCTTGGACGACCAATCTGATCAAGGATGTGGAAACTGATCCTCTAGAAAATAAATTCATTCAGTGACATAGCCTGAGCTATGGTGAGCTTGGTGAGTTCAGGCACAAGATGTTATTTACCGCTCACTTCTAAAAGAATGTGTTGCTTTTTATTTTGTTGTATATGGTTTCTTATCTAATTTCTTACCAAGAAAATAATGCTGATTGAGACACGGTTTATTCCAGGAGGAAAGACATTATGGGGAAAAATACAAAGATGAATTCTGTCATATTGACAGATCCATATAAAAATTGTATTTGTTAATGTTTATCAGTGCTTATAACAGTAAATTAGAAAATGTTACCTCTACCTCATTGCTCAAGAATCTTATGAAATAGCATATTAAATTGTTGCACAGATAAAGAACATGAGGCACAGATGTTTTAAGAAAATTTCACAAGGCCAGACATTAGTGAAGAGATCTGAAACAAGATTTTCTGAATTCCAAGACTACACACTAATATTCATGCTAATATATTTGAGGTGGGAGGGGCTTCCCAATAGTGGTTTGATGCTGTTAGATTTAAGATTGTTTTCCCTTTTTCTGTTAATGGTTGAAGTCACATAAATGTATCAATGATTGTCGGTTTCCATCTAGTTCCTGGTTACCTTTCTATGAGCTCTGGAATGGCAAAGGTGGTTGCTTATATTTAAGATTGATCAGAATGCCTCAAATTCTTTAAACAGGCTATGAATTATACATAGGCATGTAAAAGTTCCCTGTCCTATCTCATTATTCACAGAAATATGTGAGAGGAGAATCACCCTGCATTAGAAACTAATGCCAATTTCCTAAGATAAATCTGTGACCTGGATCTGTGGGTGAAGACCTTTCAGATATTTGTTGCAGCAACATTTCCCTGTCATATAAGATTTGTGCCTAAATGATGATCACAGAGCCCAAGGATTAGAGTTTTCTTTTTGCCAACTGACTTACTGAGAGAGTGGGAAGTCAACACTCTAAGAGGCAATTACCCTGGTAAAAGGGTGATTTAATTAGAAATCTTAAATGAACTTTCTCTTCCTATCCATTTCTTCAATGGAGAGGAGCTTCCAAAGAAAGCTGATGTGTCTCCTTTATGAATTGAAAGGTTCTGAAGAGCAGGAGAGTAAGCAGGGGTACCATGCCCAGAAGACACCAGCACCACAAGTGTCTATGACTTGGGTAGACAAAAAGGAAAAGAAAACAGAGACAGGTATTTCTAGAGGAAAGTACAACTCAGAGTATGTGTTCATATAAGCAACCTCTGACTCTGGCTAGAGTGATGCTTTTGATCTTGGTTTGAGGAAACAGAGCTTCAGGGGATATATTTGGGTATCAATGAGCAACTCAAAGAAGTCTAAATACTCTGATCTCCAACTGCCATAGACTTCCTCTCATTTACTATCCACAGAGGACCTTCTCTTTCTCTCATTTTCTGACTAGAACAAATATACAAAATGGAATTTTTCATTCTATTGCTCCATGACTGGCTGCCTGAAAATGCAGCATCCTCTGCAAGATGGAAGGATCATGTGGTTATCCAGCAGCTGTGCCTCCTTCAAAATATCAGCATGAATTAACATGCACATTATCTTAACAGAGTGAGGATCCAGACAACCACTTTGCCTTTCCCCCCAGGTTCACACTGTTTAAACAAATGTTTGAAATTAGACAAGTGTTCTTTATTCTTTGCAGAATATGGAAAATTCACAAATCCTAGTATATGAGCACATAAACATTTTACCATTTCCCAAATATGCAAGTGAGAAATGGCTGTCATAAATACAAATACTCATCGCTGTACACAAGATGGGGCCAATCACATTAGAGCAGTATGCCTTCTTGCCTTTTATCACAGCACTAAAATGTGCAACTCCTTCCTTTGAAAAATCACTGCTATGGGCATTATAAAGAAATGAACCGCAATGTGGTCTGAGCAATTATCACCCTGGAGGGAAACACAATGATGCAATTGAACAGGAATAGCTGTTTAGACAACCGGACTCTACTAGTTCACTATCAGAGCTAAGGGGCCTAATTCATCACCTGGCCTCAGGTTTAGGAGAATTCCATTCAGTGTGAAGACTAAAGCGGTCAGGGGACTTCAGGAGAAAGCTTATTAAACATAGTACAAAGTTGAGGATAAACAGAGGTGACTACATTAGAGTCATAATTTAGATTTTCATAAAGATATGAGCATGTTAGGTTGAAATAATGCTGTCTGTGTTAATGTATTTCACTATCCCCCTTTAATCTTTCTAAGAATAATATTTAGGCTTAAGGATGAAGAAACAGTGTTTGGCTGGAAACTACCAAACTGTAGTGTCCTCTGTAATGAGGCAGTAATGCCATGACTTCTCTGGACGTCATAATGGAGTTCTTATTTAATATCATTATCTTGGGTTGCACTATAGCTCAGTTTATCATAGCTTCTTATTTTCTTGAAAACTTCCATTATTTTGACTTTTGCAAAGAAACAAATAAAAACCTACCACAGAAGAAAAGGAAAAAGTACAAATCAATATATATGCCTCTGCTACACTCTCCAGTACACTCAGATAAAATAGGAAGAAAGCAATTCTCCATCTCCTAAAAGCAGTCTCTTTATAAAATAAAGTACAATATTTGGCAGATGTTTGTCTCATAGGGATAGCCTCCAACATCAGTTATATATTACAAAACTGGAGTGAGAATTTGTTAGATGGGGAAAATTACTTCAAGTGAAAGTAGAGCACTTAATAAAATAACAGCTATACATGAACAACAGATATTAAAGAGAAGATAATATAAGAAGAAAAGACAATTTCAGAGTTACAGAGTGAGTTAATATATACCGGAAAAAGCTGGGATGCTATTGCATTCTTTTAATTCTTTTAAGGGTCCACAGTTCATCATGCAGATTTTATAATAAATGCTATTAGTAAGTTAGAAAGATTTGCTTCATATTTTCAGAGTGATATGATTTGAATACACATGCGTGCACACACACACTCACACAGAAGCATTTCTCACTCTAAGAGGTAGCACAATTCAATTAGGAAGGAAATAAAGCAGTCTCCAAATTAACAAACTATCCTAGATGTGCTGATATTGAACATTTATCGTCAGGGACCGCTCTAAAAATACAACTCCTCATCTTTTGTTTTTCAAATCCCTTTATCTAGAGAAAAACATCATTATCACTATTTGCAGAAGACATAATTTCCTATGTAGAAAATTAAAAAAAGGAATCTAGAGATAATTATTAGAATTGCGATGTGATGATAGCAAATTATATAATAAAAGCAAATAGTATTCATATTTAGCAATAGCAAACATTTAAAATAACATTTTATAATATATTCTCAATGGCAATTATTTAACCAAATAACTAGAATAAATTTAATGAAACAATATGTAGGAATTTTACAACAAAATTCATAAACATGAGTGATATAAATGATTAATTCAAATAAAAAAGCAAACCCCGTTTATGACTGAAAACCTCCATATTATAACAACTTCAATTTCCCCCATTTATAATTTCCCCAATTATAAATCAAATGTGAAACCAATAAGAAATCTATCAGTATCCTTCCCCTTTTTGAAAATTATGACAAAGGTACTGCAAAGTAAATACATAACCTCAAAAAGGAAGAAAAAGATATGTTCTTTCATAAATTTTGTTAAATATTTAGTTTTTGCTCTGTATCAGGCATTGTTCTGAGTGCTTAACAAACCTGAATTCAAGTAATCCTGATAACAACTTCATGATTGGGGACTAATATTATCTCTAATTTTTAGATAAGGGTATGAAAGCAGAGAGAAGCTCAGTAATTTGCTAAAAGTCATAAAGATGGTAAGTTGAAGCCAGAATCTCCGAGACGTTGATTTTATCCACTCTACCAGAGAGGAGAGAGGAGAGAGGAGAACTTCATTAATACTCTAGTAAATTTGCAATGCACTAGGTCTCTCACTTTGGGGGGCTACGTAACATGTTTAATTGTCAATTACATATAGAAGGTTATGTTAGTCATGAATATAAAGTATACACATATATACATTTTTAATGAATAAATATTCCTATCAAGAATAAGAAATAGAATATAGCACATAACTTAGAAATCTCCCATGCCCCAGCCCTTTCCCCATCATATTATGTCACTTTCCTATTTCAGGTAACAATTATCCTGAAAATTGTGTTAATGTTTCTATTGGCTTTCTGTATAGTTTTTACCATCTATGTTTGCATCGATAAACCATATATTCTAGTTTAAACTCATAAGTTATAATGATTTACAATATAGATACACCTCTATAATTTGCTCTTTTTACTTAAAATTATGTTTTGACATTGATCTACCATGCATTTAGTTGAAGTTTTTCATCCATTTTCACTAATAAATATGATGATTTATCCTTTCTCCTGTTGATGGATGTCTGCGTTGGTTCCAGTTTGGGGTAGATTTGTGTGTGTAAAGCAAGCCCAAACACATACAAACACAAATGCCATTATGTTACCGATGCAGATATTTTTTTGTATGCTTTTTTACAGGCACATTGATTTCCATAGAATTCAAATTTAGAAGTAAAATTTTAGGCATTAGAACACATAAACTTCAATATTTGTTTTAGATGATCTCAAACATTTTCCACAAGCTTCTAACAATTTGATTTTCTCCCATAGGAAGTTTAGGGTTCTTTTGTTTCACTTCATCAACAATTACACACCAATAGTACATATAAACAAAATCAGTAGTACTGACTGGCTGATGCTTATTGATACATTTTATGTGCTAACATTAGTATACATCTTTATATAAATTTGTATGTGTATTGCATTAAATTCAATATCTGTATATACTATACCATGATCATCCAATGTCCAGTTTCAGATATCACCAACAGTTGACCCTCTACTCATTTAGTCCACACCACCTTCCCACCCTCTTCCCCTTTGGTAACTTCCAATATATTATCTGCATCTAAGAGTTTGTAGTTTGTGTGTTTGTTCACTTGTTTTTTGCTTGTTTGTTTGTTTTTTGATCACACATATATGTGAAAGCATACAATATTTGTTTATCTCCTTCTGACTTCACTTTCTTTGTCTGTCTGTTTGTTTTGCTGGTCTTGGGTCCCAAACTTTGGAACCCTTGGGCTTTACATGGACCTCACCTCAGTCAACTAGCTACCTGAGTTGAAAAGTTTCATTTTGATTGACGTTTTTTTAAGTTTTCCAGTGTGTTGGCTTCATAAAAAATTTTCAATATAGATTTAATTGCCATTTTCCTTATTTCTAGAGCTTTTTAGTATCTGTGCAAGTGATTAGTAACTATTAAATATCAACTATTTTAATTTCCTTTTTGTAAAATGTCTGTTTGTTCCTTCAGCTCTTTTCTTAGCTGTGTGCCAGTTTTGACAGAAATTGTTTACACATGTTTGGAAAATTAATCCTGCTTTTGTGGTAGTGGTTGTGCTGTTGAAACAACTTCTAAGTTTGGATGCCTTTTCTTCCTGTAGAAATACATTTTAATACCAGGTATGTAACATATTACATTAGTTTCATATACAAAGCATATGATACATATTTTTTCCTTTCCTTTGACTTTGTTTCAAATTGAGAGAGAATATAGGTAATTAAAAAATCCAATCCAACAATATTTTCCTATTAATGAAAAGGTCTAATAAATTTATTTGTATTTTTTTTAACAACTTATCATTTTTTCCACATTTATTTTTTGGTTTTCTATTTCTCTCATTTTAAAAAATATATTGCCTTATTTTGAGAAAATAGAACATTCCTCATTCCATATTTTTTATCTTGCTTTTTAGAAAGTTTACTCCTGTGTCTACTCTTTTAATAAATAACTTAGTTGTTTTAGAGTGCAAACTTGATTTATCACCATTCAAACTTACTGTTTTTCCTCCTTCACATGATACCAAGTCTCTACTATCCAAGTCTCCTAAAACCTCTTTCCAATGTATGCACAGTATTTTTTCCATTATCTTAATATTTTTCCCTTTTGTGAATGAGGGATTATGAGTTTTTATTCCTTCAACATTTGCTTAAATTAACTCAGATATTTGCCCTTATCTTTCTCATACAAATTCTTAAATCTTGGACCATCCCCTTGTGATTGTATTTCTTCTACCTGAAAATTCTTTCAGCCTTTCCTTTAGTGCATATAATTTATTGGAAAGTTATTTCTCTTATTGATTGCTTAAAATATTTTTATAATGACCTCTGCTAACGAGATCTTCCTGAGATGAATTCTGGGTTCATAATGATTATCTCCTGGTGGACTGAAGGTACTACTTCGCTGTCATATTTTCATTGTTGTTATTGAAAAGTCTGAAATTCAGTTACCAGTATAATTTTTTTCTGTACGTTTTAAGATCTTCTCTTTGTATCTGGATTCTACAGTTTTGCTATAATAGCCTCCTTTCCCTTGTTAACCAAAGTAAATGCCTTTGTTATTACCAATAACTCAAAGTCTCTATAGGTTTGCTTCTCTTGCTTATAGCTTCTGCAAATTCTAAGTTACAGTCTCCTTGTCTCTTTACTTAGTGTTTCCTATAAATTGTTCTGATTCCTTTAAACTAGCTCCATCAAAATTCTTTGAATTTGGGTAAAGCTGACTTCCTACTAAAGGAATTGTTTGTTTTATTCTTGTTGCCTGGGGCAATAACAAACCAAGAGGAATACATTTAAATACTCTTCTGAGACTCCTTCCCATTCCCCTTCACATAGGTAATGGATTAAAACTAGCATATGCTTGATTTGATTATAGATTCTCAACCATACAGCACTTATGATCATGATTCTCAAAGTGCTTCTCTTTCTCTTATTCTGCATCAAAGTCAAGACAAAAGTTTCCCTACTATCTCCTTCTATGGGACAGGGGTTGGACCTCATTCAAAGAAGTCAGACTGTTTCCAGCTCTTTGTTTAGATCTCATACACCAGGCGGCTCTAGGTTTTAATTCCAGTTGTCTGTGCCTCATGAAACCTGTAAAGTAGAAGCTCCACATCATGACTATTCAGCATAAACCTTCAGGATGAAAGTAATCTTGGTGCTCTGTCAGCTACCATAGTCCTAAAATTCCATTTTCTTTCCTTATCTTGACTGTGTGTGTGTGTGTGTGTGTGTGTGTGTGTGTGTGTGTGTGTGGTTCCAGCAGTGCACCCAAACAGGTTTTTAGAAACATTTTATTCAGCATCTTTTTGCTGAAATAAGAACTGTTCAGGATAACCAATCCCTCCCTAGTGGAAAATGATCATCCTATCTATAGCTAGAGCACAATTAGATACGATAACGTATTTGTTTTAATGAGCCATTGCACTGGGGGGGTCACGTGACTAAGGCCCCCAGGCTTCTCCCCAAAGGGAGTCCTGCACCACCAGCATTCTCTTCTCTACTGAGTACTAAGGACATCCTTGGATTGTCTGTAATGACTTGTTTTACAGAATCCATTTACCTTGAAAGAGGAAATAGCAGGTACTTTGATGTCAGGGAAACTTATATCCTGATATCATTCAGAGTCTGAAACACACTTTTCTCAGATTAGACTAATCCCTTTATAGAGACGCTGCACAACACAGCAGATGCTTAAAAACTGTAGCTAATTATGCGTCCATGAGTTCTGCCTTTACCTTCTATACTTCACAATCCCTTGTTTTAAGAACTAAATCAAATAGGGCTGCCTTCGCCGTTTAGTGAAATTAGAATTTTGTGTTTATGCCTCACCTTTTCCTCTGAGCATTTATTTACCTGTTTTCTTACCTCACTTTCCAGCTGCAGAGATTGCATGAGGCTCTTCAGGGATTGGGATGCTCTGAGGTTTTACAATATCTAGCACAAGAGGAAAATCCCCATGACCTTCCTTTACTCCTCCAGTGTTAGCACGTCAATGCATGTAACAGACTCAGTTCATTAATAAGTCCAGAAGTCACATGTCTTGTATGGACAGCCAAACAATGTATCATCACTCAGGATTTAGAATGTGTTTATTAGATGTTCTATAGCATTACCCTAGGCTATCCAAAATATACTTTTACCTTTCTGTCTATGATGGGAACATAGTGCTTACATGTGTAATAATAGAGATAAACAGAAAAGCATGCTATATGTGTTAATTATAAATGTACAATAGAGAGGAAAACATCTGTGATGATGTTTGAAGCATGAATACATGCTGTGAAAAAGTTTTATTTTTTAAATCCTCAGGTCTCAAGTAATAAACATAATTACTTTCATTTGCTGTGTACTATAAATATATGAATAAAGTATTTAAAAGATAAAGAGGGGAAGGAAGTAAGACACATTTCAAAAAACTCCACAGGTATACTAATTAACTTCACAACAGAAGACACTGGTATACAAAAACGGGCTCTAGGTGAGCTCTGGTCTCAAGGCTAAGACATTAGGAAGAAGAGGAAGTTGATGAAAACCATTTTCCATCACTCTATTTTAAATATGAAGAATTGAGGTCCAGAGAAGATGAAAGGAAAAGTGCTACTTCAACCCTAATGTCAATTGAGAACCAAAATGGCAAGAAATGAGGAAATTGTTAATATAATGGTCAATGAACCAAGAGTATAGAGCTCATTTCCTCTCTTTTTTCCTCTTACATATGTTCACAGTCTTCATCCCTTTCATGAAGCAAAGTCCCCGACTTTAGAAAGAGTGATATCAGAAAAAAATCAATTTGTGTTAACTGGTTCTGTGCATTGATTTGTTCAATTATAACAATTTATACTTTCATAATTTACCTTAGAAGGGACATGCTACTTAATATAATAAAACTAGTCGTATGGGAAATCCTTAACATAAGGAAATATTCATAACAGCAAAGCAAAACTGATGTGTTAAAATTCAGTCTACTAAATGCATACAAAACACCTTTATATCAGTTTCCCATTAATATGTAATTGAAAAATTAAAGGGGAAGGGAATAGTAGGTGCATTAGACAAGTATATACTTGTGATTCTGTCCTTTATGACTAATCTCCATGTTAAATCTGAGAGAGAGAGCCAACCTTTGTTACTTCTACACTAAGAGCAGTCATTTCCATTCATCTTTTGCAAGTATTCAGGAAAATCTCCCTTTTACAAAAACCCCACATGTTTTTACATAATGATCTCTTCAATATCATATACCTTTGAGCTTTTGGCTCATTCAAATTATTATACATGAATGAAACAAAACTAAAACTCTTTAGTTTATGAGACTGAACAGAAATAATAGAAAATAATTAATATAGCTTCATAGATTCCTTCTTAATATAAGTTAATATTCTTTTGGTTATTTCAGAGGAAAGATGTCTAAGATGTACCAATATCTAAGCATACAAATCCAAACAGAATTTTGAACTTTCATATTCCTTAACTGAAAGAAAATGAGGGGTTGTGAAGTAACATCAAACATATGAAAAAACAAACAATACTATTGTCAAACATATTTGTGCATTCACTCTGTCATTAATAATTTCTCACACAGACCTTTGGTAGCTAGAATAATAGCTCCCAAAGATACACATGCTCTAACCCTTAGAACCTGTGAATATACCATCTAACTTGTAAAAGGAACTTTGTGGATATAACTAACATCAAGGCTATTACTGGGGTTCTGGGTGAACTCAGTCTAATCACACAAGACCTTCAAAATGGAAAACCTTTCCCAGTTGTGATCAGAAAGAGACATGTAGTATGAGTAGAACACATGACCTACTTCTTGCTGGTTCTGAAATGTAGGGGCTCTGAGGAAGGACCTCAGAGAATCCTTTAGAAGCTTAAAAGGGCTTTAATTCTCCAAAAAGGAATACAGCTCTACCAACTCCTTGATTGTGGTCTAGTGAAGACTTCTTTAAACTCTGACCTATATAATTGTAAGATGACAAATTTGTTCTGTTGAAAGTCCTCAGGTTCAGGGCAATGTGTTACAAAATCAAGAGAAAAATAATTCAGCACCAGATCAGCAAACAATCTTGTGAGTTGGGAGAAAACGATAATCTGGCTGTTAACATTGAGAGAATGGGTGCTCAAAATCATTGACAGAATTTCTCAAAATTCCATCTAGGACTGGGGTCATGATTTCAAACTCTGCACTGAGTTGAATACCCCAAACGTTAAACTGTAGACATATTCTTCCAATTCTTGATTCAATGTTATATTACACTTTTGTGTAGCTTCAGATTTCTGAACAAGTTAATTTTTATTCTTCTGAGTATTAGCTACTGAAGCATTGAAGAAAATTTTTTACTCTGGTTAATCTGCCAACTGGGGGCAAACACAAGTTCGAGCTGGAGAATAATAAGTATATCTTTATTTTTAGCAAATAAAAATAGCCTAGTAATTGTAGTAGCTAAATTGCATGATCTGAAACTAATGAAACCATAAATACATATATACCACTCCTGTGGGTTCTAAATTCTGTGCTAAATTAAGTCAAAGTGCTAAAATTATGGAATTGGCATAAATTGCCAAATTTTATTTCTCCCAGAGTAAGATTCTTTAAATACCCACTAAGCTGCTTAGAATCTTTTGAATCTAAGAACTTTTACAATACACTGAAGTGATAACATGGAATGTGTAAGAGCTAAAGTAATAAACCACATGGATTAAGTGTCTCTCAAAATGCTATCAGGTTTAAAAGCTAAAAGGAAAAAAAGAACATAAGAAAATGTCACTAAGACTGTCCAAAAGCAAACATCTAAGAAAGAGCCTGAGACATGTTTCTAACCTAAAAATATTCTAGCTTATTTCCACTTCACTAATGCACCAAAGAAGTAAAAATTTAATTAAAATACACTTTGAGGTTGGAGCCAACATGTAATAGGAGTGGATATGGAGTGGCTGAACGGTAGATTAAAATATACCAAGGAGTTCTTATTTTTCTTTTTGCATTTTTGTGAGGAAACTTCACACTGTTTTCTACTGTGTCTGTACCAATTTACATCCACCAGTAGTGTTCAAACCTTCCCTTTTCTCTGCATCTTTGTTAACTCTTTTTATTTTATTTTTATTATAGCCATTCTAACAGGTGTGAAGTGATATCTCATTGAGGTTTTGATGTACATTTCCCTGATAATTTGTGACGTTGAGTATCTTTTTATATTGCCTTTAACTTCTATGTCTTCTCAGAATAAATATCTATTAAGTTATTTTGTTCATTCTTTAATCAAGCTATTTATTTGTTGATCTTGAGCTGTAGGATTTTCTTATATAGTTTGAATATCCATTTTATCAGTTATATGATTTGTAGTATTTTTTTAAATTCATTCCTTGCCTTTTCATTTCATTCCTTTCGCTGTGCAGAATTATTTTAATTTTATGTAGCCCTACCTATTTATTTTTGCTTTTGTTGCCCATGATTTTGGTGGCATAACCAAGAAATAATTGCCATGATCAATGTTAAGGCGTTTTTCTCTATGATTTATCTAGTTGTTCTATATTTCAGGCCCTAAATAACATTTAGGGTATTTAGCAAGTTTTCCCAGTACAATTTGTTGAGCATTATCTTTTCTCTCACTGCACCTTTGTGGATCAATGATAATTCATGCATGGGTTTATTTCTAGACTCTACAGTCTGTTTCATTGCTTCATATGCAATTCCTTTGAGCATATATACAAATGAACTTAAATCAAGATCTCACAGATATCTGCAAGATCTCACAGATATCTGCATTTCCACATGTAAATTGTATCATCATTCAAAATAGCCAAAACAGGAAAGCAACCTAATGTCTGTCTGTATGGGTGACTGGATAAATAAAATGTGAAATGTACATACTATAGAAGATATCATTAACTCCTAAAAAGGTAAGAAATTTCACCATTTTCAAAAACATGAATGAACTCTGAGGACATTAGGCTATGTGAAATACACCAAACATAGAAGAACAAATTCTACATACTAGTTACATGAGGAATCTAAAATAGCCAAACTCACAATAGCAGGAATTGGAACAGCAGTTGCTAGGGACTGGTGGATGGGTAATTGAATAGGTATTTATTAATCAAAGGGTATAAAATTTCAGTTGCACAAGATGAATGAGTCTTAGAAATCTACTATTCATAATGGTAATGGTCAACAATACTGTATTAAATACTTAGGAATTTACTAAGTGGGTAGATTTTATGTTGTGATTGTTTTTTAAAGGAAAGGTGCAGGCAGATTAAAAGCAGGTAGGAAAGCAGGTGGAAAGAGGGGACAGGGAGATGCATTATATTTATTTTTACTTAATTGTTCATCTTGGTCATTCCCCTCAGTCCTGGGATACAAAATGGAGTTCTTGGGATGTATGTGGACTGTGCTTAACTTGAGGCAGAGAACCTAACTACTACTCCATCAGAGCAAGGCATATCAGATTATTTTTATTACATACACTCACAAATAAATAACAACAAATAAATTGTGTGGGTGGAAACTTTTGCAGGTGACGACTGTTTACAGTATACCAAAACTATATTCATATTATTACCCTTGTAAATCACAAGATTTGCCAATTCTCACAAGACTTAATGATATTTTAAGAAATACCATTTTGAGACCAAAATGTAGCATATGACTGCTAACTTCCCAGTCCATAACTGGTTCCTCTGTTGATAAAACCTACTATGATTAAGAAAAGCGGTTAACAGTTAAACTGGAATTCTAGCAGAGAGCTTCATTTTATCCAGCAATTTAGAATTCTGTTCCTCTGTAGCAGAGTAATGGTAAAAAAATAAAAAGTGAAATCAATAAATGTTGAGATTTTAATAGGACAATTCATGCAGTTCTTCAAACACAAACAATTATTATAAAATAACAACAACATTTATGGTAAGACATGGTATCAATAATCTTGGTTATTTCAAGATCAATTTGGAAGACATTCCAAATATCCCTGGATAACAAATTCTTATGTCTTTATTCCAACGACTTCTCCATTTTTTATTCCTTTGCTCCCATTTTAGAATATGTCCCAATTGTTTTCAAGACTACTTCTCCTACTCCTGTTTCTGAATCTCTCTCAAGTCTCTCAGGGAACTTAGTCCCTTTCCTCAATTGTATCTTCTCTTTCACTCTCTGTTTTTATTTCTCATGTTTCCTATGCTTGAAACAAAACTGCCCATGTAAGAAATAACTATAAATTCCCATGTGCAGCATATCTTCCTTTGTAATGTGTGCTTAATAAAATCTTTTATGAAATATTACCACAGTAAAAGTGAAAATATCCATGGCACACGCAAGGAAATGCAGCATTTAACAGTGATGGAAACGCCATTGCAGTGATAGGATTATTGGGGGTTCCCCCTTATAGTCTAAACTTTATTTTAACTTACATCATTTTTATATTTTTAAAGTTTCATTTTATCTCTTTCCCTCTATTCACAATTAAAATTTCAAAATAAAACAAAGAATATATTCATTGACTTCCATGTTTGCCATTTGTCTGACACTCTTCAATTAGTTTTACTTTTGGTTCCTTGTTCCTACTTAACTAAAATAGCTTTCATGAAGGATTGCAATGACATTAAAAATCATAAGATTACATATATTTAATTTCTTGTCACTCTTAATATCATAGCTATATTTGTGATTATTCAAAACTCTTGTTTTCTTAAGATCTCTCCTCAGTTTTCTTGTACATCTCCAGAAGTTTTCTCTTTTTACTATTGCTATACATCCCTACTTTCTTCCCTGCCTGAATTTAATCCATCAGAAAACAATGTGGCACGGTTGAACTTCCTCCCCCGTCTCTCATTTTTCCTTTTCAGTTACTGTTCTATCTTGTCCCACAGCTTCAACTCTCACCTCTTTGCAAATGATGGCTGGATATGTTTCCAGAGCATGTTCATCCCCTTAAGCTAAACATTTAATTGTCTGCTGGACTAGTATCTTACAGCTATCCTCATAGCACCCCATAAACCTCACCACCTAAGATAATCAGTCACCTTTTTCCTTAATGCAACCCTCTCTCATACCCCTTACCCCCTGTAATAGAATCATTTTTTTCCATTTAATTATCTAACCTAAAATATCAGGGCTACCTAAGAATCCTCTTCTTGCTCTAAACAGTTTGGACACTGCAATATTATCAGTCAACATCCATAGTATTTATTACATTTTAGCTATACCTTCTAATTTTTATAACCTTTCTTCTCCCACTGTTGTTTCTGTGGAGGAAGCACCCCTCCCACCTTGGCCATGCCATACATTCCATTAGAAAGCGGTCCTTAAAATGCACACAAACACATAAAAGCATACACAATCCCTCATATGTAGCTTTCTTGGGTATAGTTATTTAATGCATGCTTTTCACTCACGAATATTTTACTAATTTCTTGCTTACTGTTCCCTTCCAATATATAAAAAACATATAACAAAATATACATATACATATACATACATTTATATGATAAAGATAATTACAGAGACTTTATCCCCGGCTCTCAAAGAAAAAAAAAAAAATCCTTCCTTTAGTTATTACCAACTTCTATAATGGCAAGTCTAAATTTCTCTAGTCCCAGTTCCTTAACTGTTTTGCAGTAGTTTTTCTCATTACCAACTATGCCCACTGTCCTCGTTTCCAGGCCCTGCTTCTACCATATAAGCACCGAGCTGGTTGCACCAGGTAAATAACTCAAGAGTTCTCTCCTGCTTCGTAATGTAGATATTGTCAAAGTTCGTCATTTGATTTTTTTTCCTTTTTGTACTTTCAAATATCACCAGCTTTCATGTTTTAAAATAGAATACTTAGATGGCTCATCCAAAACTTTTCTCACTTTTGAGTGCCAAAGTTGTGAACACAAGTACCTAAGAGACAGTTCTGTCAAGTGACCTTTTATAAATTGTTTAAATTCAACACATGCAAAACCAAATTTATACTATAGGTCAAACCCAGTAGCCAACTAATTACCGATACCTACTATTCTACTGTCCATTCTAACACACCGATTTTTCAGGGAAAATTGTTTTTGATAATATCCTGATTTTCATTGGTTCCCAAAGTCCAGTTTTTTGTTAAGCCCAAAGAATTAAAGTTGTCGAATATTTATTTCACATCTCTCTTCACTGCATTTTCAGTGCTTTCCTGACATCGGATAAACCACTTATAATTACTTTTCTATGACTACACCAACTATCTATTAAAAAATTTGTTCACTTGTCCCATTGTTCACCAAAGTAGAGACAGGTTTTTCACTTCTCACCACAGCATTCAGCATCCTTCCACACCTTTTGTGTGGACATCTGTTCAGCAGTAGCATCATCTGAGTCAGCCGTTAAACTAGGCCCATCCAAACTTAACTTTTAGAATCAGAATTGTCTTTGACAATAGCAAGAGAGCTGTATATTTAATAAGCTCCTTAATATGATCATCCTTGGCATTTAAATTTGGAAAACACTGGAATATAATTTAATTCCAACTCATCTTCCCTAACATATCCATTGTTTCCTGATCTATTTCTCCATGCTAACTAATGTAGAGCTCCTTAAGACAGATACATATTTAATGTTGCACATTAAATATACACATTACATGGTACATAGCACAGTCCCATTTTATATATATATATACACATGTGTGTATATATATACATATTGTAAATGTATAATGCAACCTATATATTATATATAAAAATATACATATACACAGGCATATACATACACACATTGTTGAAGAAAATGTACTTTCTAGATTTAACCCATTCACTCAAAGTAACTTACAATTAAATATATTTTTAAAAATAGAGCTTACTAGTTGTCTTTTGGTAATACCACCTGAATATTCAGTGTCAGACAAAGTAGGGCAATATCGCTAGAAACAACTTACAACTGCATATTTTGCCTCTTTTATGGTTCTTAAACTCTACTGCATATCATGGCATAGAACAGGCCATAAAAAAAAAGACTCATGGAAAAGTAAACAGAAGAAAACTAAAATTTTAATTCAGAATGTTACCATTTCTATACAAAATATAAACTATTTTTATTTTCATGAAAATTTAAAACTGTCAGCCCTCCATCTATCAGAAGTTATGTTCCTTATTAGGATTATAATCTCATTTCCATGGTACCGTCAAAATCTAAACCTTAACCAAAATATTATAATAACGAGTGACAGTCTTTATTTAACAATGCAATGAGCATGGCAGCTATCACTCCACTTTGTATGCATTATTACTCTTTATAGAAATATATTCTGGTTTACGTTCTGGTTTTAGTGAAGCTATTAGAAGGTGAGATATTTTTGATAAAGTGTGAAATTCCAAGTCAGAATTCAGTTTTTCATAAAGAATATTGTGCTTTCTCAAAAAGCTGAGGAAAGATAAGCACAGGGTTTTGACCTTCGAGACCTGTAATTATCCTATAAGTAAGGTATACCTTTTTAAAAAACGGTGTTCAGATGAGTAAATGTATTTGAACAGTATACAGCGAAACTTTCTCTGACCTTTAAGCCTTAGAGAGAAAGCAAAGAACAGATGGAACATTCCATTGTGTGCCTTCTCTACCACCTGCCAACATCTGAATGGGAGCCAGCTTTGTGACTACCCTATTAGGCTGCATGATGGAAAGACTGGCATTGTTGGGGGAACTGCTCTTCTTGAAGTTAATGATACTTAAAACTTCTAATAAGTATAAAAGTACAGACTGAATTGGTAATGAAAAATTGGCAATCTGACTATCTTTATTTAATCAATAAAATATAAAATGCTTATACGTTATTTGTTTTAGAATACAACTTGGAATTTGTGAACGACCCTGAGTTAAATTGACATTTAGTGAAGTTTATATGACCAGAGGTCAAGCTTTTTTTCCTCAGGCAGGCAATGTTGATGGAGGACAAAGAAAAAATGTTTAACAAAATTGATTACAAAGTATGTGAATGGTTATCATTTTACAGTACATATTAAAACATACACTATGTCTATATTGTTGGTGACATCAAGATTAAGCTCATTATGGGTATTTGGTTAAATTAGAAGAGATAGAGAATATAACAACTTTGCAAAAATTGATATGTACAGTAGAATTTAGCACTTGGTAACATTCCTTAATTGAAGTTTCCAATTATTTTATTTTGGGACAAATTTCCCCTATTAGATTTCCTAGATATTAAGGAAATATTAGTGACCTTAAGGATATACCAAGACATGGAAACAACCTGAATGCCCATTGACAGGTATCTGGATAAAGAAGCTGTGGCTTATATACTCAATGGAACTCTATGCAGCCACTAAAAAATATGCAGCTCTGTCCTTTGCAACAATCTGGATGTAATTGGAAGAGATCATGCTAAGTGAAATAAGTCAGAGAGAAAAAGAACAACATAGGGTGGTTTCACTCATATGTAGAATATAATGAAATGAAATAAATAAGCAAGCCCCAGAAAAAACTCTCAGAACACAAGAAGATGACTGCAAGGAGGATGAGAGTAGAGAGGATGGAAAGAGTGTACAAGGTGGTGGTAAAGGATGCAGGAATTCTGGTGGAGGGTGTGGTTTGAAATATAGATTGGGACACAATATCAATATTCAATAATTAATTCAAATAAAAAAGACTGAAAAAGGAATGAATCAAAAAGTTGATCGCTAGCATTGTGCTAACATCTAAATATAAGAGTAATGATGTTACGTTGAGTTAAATTCTTATTTGCCTGAAAAAGACTGAAAAACAAAGTATTTTAGGAAAAATTCACATGAAGAGAGGAAGAGCTAAGATTTGAAGAATTACAGCATTCATGTCATCAAATGATGTTTTAGAGACAGAAATGTTTAGAGAAATCTGATGCTGGAAGTTCAACTTACAAAGACTGCTGAGACGCAAGCACCAGACATGAGGAGGAATTAATGGGTGAATTAGATTGGCCTCATGATGCCCTCGGTACATACAACTATGAAAAATTCTAGGAAAACCTTGAAGAAAGGAGTTATCGACAAAGCCATGGCAGAGAATAGGTAGATGATATTAAAACTGATGATTCAAAAAATAAGTTTGCATTGATTACTCATTGAGGAAAGTATTTTAAATAATAAACTATCTGAAAGAACTGGGGAGGTTCACATAAAATAGCAAGCATGGTAGGTTTTAGAAGCGCTTATTTAGGTTATTTCAGAATTTGTTCAGTTCCTCAAACTTTCCCAGAGCATTTAGACTACACATCACATGAAAGTAACAAGGTCATAAATTGTGAAGGACCTGAGGACACAGGAGACTAAAACGTGAACAGTCAAAATATATCATTTTTTAATATTAGAAGAGAGTACAGATGGACCTATTCTCACTAGGCTTTCTTATATATAAGTATGAACTCTGAGGAAACAAAGACAAAGAAAAAAAATTGATCATACTTTTCACTTCTTTCCAAAGCCTAGGGATGGAGAGATAGGTCATAGGCAACATTTCACTCTCATTTGGCAGCCTCCCATTCACCATCAGGGCTCTCTGTAGGGGACAGAACTGCAGAGTCGGGACACCTGGATACACAGGTGGGAGAGAGCAAATCCTTCATCTTGTCAAGGAGTCAATGGGTCTAGTCAATTACATTTCCATGTTAGCACAGAAAATACATAGATGGAACATAAGTATGACTTGCGTAGACTTCTCAAAATTAAAATTGAGATATAAAGGGAACTTCCATATTCAAAGAAGGCATTTTTTCCTCTAAGAGACTTAACAATCATTTAGAATATCAATATTACAGCCTAAAAGGCAATGAATAACACTAAATCTGTTTTGTAATCCCATGTTAACACTATGGAGTTCGTTAATCTTCTTTTAAGACTAAAGAATTCTTTGCCATGCCCAAACTGGCTCTCCAAGAAACTCAGAACTCTTTCCCTTCCCTATTTAAAGTCACCTGCTCTAGGAATGGGAGAGCTATAGTATCCCTATTTTTTTATTAAACATCATAAGATTTCATAAATTAATTACAAGGTGGGGAGGTCTACAAATCTTCTTAATTTATACAATTAGGAGCCTAAGAAAAGTACTGTGAACAACAGAATATACCTTCCCTCAAAAGTTACGCTGTTGGTATAATTATAAGCACTGTTTTTGGAGAATAATTATATAAACAAGCATCAGAGGAAAAAATACACTGATTTAATCAGGAAAAAAGTTAAGAAGTAATGCATTAAGGATAAATGTCCCTTAAGGTTCAAATAATTTCTTTTGCATTATGCCTCAGCTTCTCTCAATAATTTTCTCATTTTTCTCCATTATAATTGGCTACTCCACTGAATTTACAATTTTTTTCTTTATCTCAGACTGTTTATAGTTCTGCCTTCATCAGAACTTGTCATGATTTTTCCTGGCTTTGTTCTATTATGACTTTTCTTTCTATATATCTTTTCAACCTCAGTTCCCACTAATAACCATTTCATTCACTTGGCATTTTCTAGTTCATTCAGCAAATCTTTTTCAGACCAGGCCATTTTATAGGTCATTGAATAAGCCCTGGATGAAATATCCTTGAGTTCTCTGTCCACTTATGTCTCATCAGTCATACCCAGAGGAACAGTTGGGTCAAAAGACTGCTTGGGAGAGTTTGGGGTATTGCAAGATTTCATGGTGGATGTGTCTAACAGCAGACTTTGAAATTAGGCAGTGGAAGAAAAGGAAATATTTGAATTTTGATGGATTTAAAGAAGTTTGTGAATTCTTGTCTAAAGCATGTTTGCCTGCAAGAATGGAGTTAAGGAGTTTTGATATCTAAAATATTACATTATAACTAATTTTGGAGGTTGAAAGAGAAAAGAAAGATCTAATTAAGAAAGGAATTAATGTTTCTGAATATTATTGAATGTTATATATTATTTCCTATTTATAAATCTCTTGGAAAATACTTGGAGATAATGTAAACATAATATACTATGAGAAAGAAAAAGATATGATTTCATGTGTTATAGGATAAATTCTTCATGACACATTTGAAGTAAAGCCCTAGACTAGAGACTGTTCTTCCATGGTTCATATAATACAAAGTCTAAAGTGAGTGATCCATTCGTTTGGACTTAAACTGAGTAGCTGCCTGGAACAGGCATACTCATTCAACTTTATTTGTGAGATTGCTAGCTAATGTCATGTTTGCCTCTTGTTATCTTTCTTCCATTGTCTCCGCTAGTGAGATAATACCTATCCTTAAATAATCTCCTCTGAGTTATGCTAGCATAGGAAATAGTTTCAAATATTCTGGGTACATCCTTCTGATCACTTTTTGTCTTAATGAATACAGTACATTTTGATCTATTTATTATTTGTCTAAGAGTATTATACGATCATTCAACAAGCAATATAAAGGTTTGCTTATTAGGATCGCTTACCCTATGTTTTTGTAATTAAAAATCTGCCCACATTAGAATGAAGGATGTTAAATAACAGTCACTACATTTAAAATTTTTCTATTGTACATTACTTAGAATTGATGTAAATAAAATTAAAGTTTAAAACTATTTTCTTGCATAAAAATAATCAATTTCACTCATTTTCAGCAAGGGCTGGAAACAGAGTAAACACACAGATAACTGAGTAGGAGACTTGCTTTCTAGAAACGTGTAAGCTAGCAAAAGACAGTAGTACAGATTTCAGTTAAGTGGAAGTCAAGCAATTGATCACTATATGATTAGCCTCATATATTTCTTAGATCTATTTATGTGTCTCCCTCTATCACAGAACACCTTGTAATTTTCCATGTTGGCCCCAAACACCGCCACCTTTCCTCAATAATGTGGTGTTTACCTTCTATGACCTAGGAAGTCATTACTGCTAGAGTGAGTCAGTAGGAAGATTGGTTAGGGAAGATGCATGGTAAAGTGAGTCTACATAAAACAGCAGGTTGCTACTGAAAATCAAATACAAATGAAATTTGTGGCATTTTTTGGAAATCAGATGGTTTATGACTATTTATTAGAGGCAAAATACTTTCTAAATCTAAAATTATAACATTAATATTAAAGCTACTCCTTTAATTTAAGAGTGTTTGGATCTGCAAATATCCTAAATGTTTGACAATAAAAAACAGATTAAAAGATAAAATAGTCACAAAGCCAACAGAAATACACAGGCACTGAAATCCTCAGAGAAATGTGTGTAAGCGTAAATGTCAGCTTCAAGATCTGAGCAGTTTTGCTGAACATCAAAGCAATAGCTTCCACTTTCTTTTAAATCAAACACATGACCATCTCACAGAAAAAGCCTCAGCTACTCAGGATATAAAATGAAGGGGAATTCAGTTCACAATCAACGTGAAATTGATCTGAGTAAAAGTATGTAATTCAGTCCCTTTAAGTGACATAAATATACTCAGTAAGGAAGTTAGGCTTTAGACCACTCAGTTCAGAGTATTATTATTAGCCTTTGTTTTTTGGCCTTTGGGAGAGTAGCAGTGGTGAATCTTCCCAAGTTGATGAGATATTTCTCTAAAAGAGTTAAACACACAAGAATAAAAATGTGTGGTTTCAGCAACTTCACCTGTGAAATGGAGGTTATAAATACTCTATTTCTATTTCTTATGGGGTCATTGGGAGAACTCG
Organism: Solenodon paradoxus; assembly: GCA_004363575.1. Lineage (NCBI taxonomy): Eukaryota > Metazoa > Chordata > Mammalia > Eulipotyphla > Solenodontidae > Solenodon > Solenodon paradoxus. Next base: position 399,368 of record RJWH01000370.1, on the reverse strand, counting down.
GAGACATTTCTAAAGTGCTTCTTACAAAAAGACACTTGTGTCTAAGTGTTAAATTCATCATAAGTAATGACACAATATATAAAATTGAAATACCTCCCCAAATACCTCCTTCACCGTTATCTGGGAGATTCATTGGCATTACTAAAACACAATTCTTATTTTTTAAAAGAAGACACCATGCATTCTGTGTTCAACAAAGTAAAGATACTGGCCATTTACCTCACCGAAATCTGGACTCTAAAACAGTATTTGTCAAATAAGAGAGGTAGGAATGGCTCAAGACAAGAAAATAATAAAAGGAGAAGAAGAAGAAAGAAAAAAACAGAGAATACAGTCAGGGGCTCAAAATAATATAGCCCCAAATGAGATCAAATATATGGGGAAAACTCTGCTTTTGGCAAAAGACAGTGACATGTGGTTAACAATTCAACAACAGAACTATAAGAGATACACAGGCAGATCTCAAATGCCTTAGAAAAGAACTTTTCAACAGCACAAAATTGGAATGCCTTTGCCAGGGGGGATACTTGTTTTAAAGAAGCTATACTTCCTGGAAATTTGTATACTGTAAACACTTTTATAAACCACACTAACAACGCTGTGATCATAAAGAAAGAAATTTCACAGACTGAGCATTTAAGGTCATCTTAGTTGCAGGGTTCTTTTACAACCTCTGAACAAAGCCAACAAAAAATAATTGGTCTCTAAAAAAAATGCCAATTGCCAAACTCAGAAAAAAAGTAATTAAAATAAAAATAAATAAAAGCTTCACAGACTATCCACAGAGATGATAGTTTAAAAAGGAAACAACGCAATAGAAAGGTTGTTCCAAAGCTTTTATAAATAAAAACTCTGCCTCTTCTCCTATCATACCTGATTTTTTCTTTGATGGCTTCAATTACTTTAATTTGGCTTTCCAAGTCTCCTAAGACTTTTAGTAAACAGAAGGCACAAAATATAACTGATGTTACCCCATCTGTTTCCTTAACAAATGACCTCTGCTGGAATGACCAGTATCCAAACCACCAAACAGAACCACTCATCATATCATACACCTCATGCCATCAGAGAAAAGAGCTTTGTTTTGATAAGGATTTTCTGGCTGGTGTGACATAATTCTTCAAGTGTCTCAGAGGTATTTGGACATCTGGACAAAAAAATTCTTCAACAGAAATGGAAAAAAAAATCCTTTTATAAATGTAATAAATGCTTACATTTTATAGGAATTCTAAACATATTTGAAAATATCCAGTAAAATAAGTATATTATGACTTTACATAGATGTATATTTCTGTGCATATATTTCAGTTTCAATTCTATTTTAAAATATTACTATGGCTCTTGACAATAACACGTGCTTTGTAGTATCCTGTTTTCCAAATTACAAGTTATACAAAGAAGTAATTTATTTTTTGATCCTTAAGTCAAGTTGAAGTGAAAAAACATTCTAAAAGACTCTCTTTGAATGGCAGATATCTTAGAGAGATAAATTAATGTTGAGATGTGCCCTGGTGGAGTAGTGGTTGGACGCAGTCCATATGCATCCTGAGGTCCTGGGTTTGTGTCACGGTACCTGGGAGAACAACCAAGTTTAACAACTAACGAAAATAAATAAAATGTGTCTTGCTTCTCTCTGTTCCTGCCTGCCTACCTCTGCTCACCTTTATTCCTGCCTGCACCTTTATTTTAAAACAAATAAATAAAGGTGGAAATGAATTAGTTTAGAAAATGACAGGAAGTAATAATAAGGAGGATAGAGAGAGCCCCATGATTTTAAGTAATCAAGAAGAATAGCTTAATAAGAAACATGGGAAAACAGGAGATGATAATTTCTAGAAAGAAAAACAGTTATAGACATGGAATTAAAATTTTGCTGCCACTTTATACCATCCTTAAAAATTATAAATGTCATTAAGGTAAATTCATCAATTCTTTCTCAGAAAATTTTGGCTTCCTAAACATAAATTAAAACTTTTCAAAGTCACAAGCTTTAGCAAAGAGAAAATGTAGCACACCAAAGTGCTGGAAACATTTTAGTAGAATATTTTTTATTCCATTCTATTTTTTTGTAAATAGAGAGCTCTTATCACAGTTTATATTGAACAGCTAACCAATATGTATAGAATAAAATCATGAATAATTGAATGACATATTTATAACTACAGGACAGCATATTAGCCCAGAGGATATGCTTTTACTTTCTTAATTACCACAGAGTCCCCTAGAGTACTTGACTGAAGAAGTTGAATGCGTATGAGAAAAATAGCTTAAACTCTCGAGTCAGTCACAACCTAAAACACTATGCCCAATAGTTACAAAAAATAAAAAGGAATTGTTCAAAACCAAAGTCAAAAAGTTTTTAAGCTTAAAGAGATTTCAGAAAAGTGGAAAAGATCTCACTTTTATTAATGCAAGCAATCCATGTCTTAAGGAACTAATTGTAATATAATGTGAAAAGACCAGGATTTCTTACAAACTTTGGACAGAAAAGGAATTAAAAATCATTCTCAGTATGCCTTGGTGGCTAACAGCTTGTCTGCCACCTCTGGCCTAGTGCAGTCCACCTAACATCCAAAGGACCTGGGTTTCTGTCCCAGGGCTGTGGGGAGTTGGGACAGAGGGTTAGGGATATATGGGGAACGAAGATGAACAATTAAGTAAAATAAATAAAATTGCTTCATCCTCCTCCCTCTTCCTGCTTGCCTACTCAACATCATTCTTGCCTGCATTTTTCCCTAAGAAAAACAGAACAAAACAAAACATTCTCTAGGCGTGTTTTTTCTGTGCTAAATCAGAGGCATCAAAAAGGACTGCTTGATATGCTGGATCATCAATCAGAATCTCAAGGATACTTTTTAGAACAATATTTTCCAAATATATGTATCTAGACTATTCCTGGGGAGTTACAGATTGCTTATTAGCACCTAAAGACAACAGAATAATGAAAAAAACAAATATGTACTAATCAGACAGGATTTTATTGTGGTAGACTACCTAAATTATACCTCAAAAGAACACAAGAGCAGTCTTCATTAATCAATATATGGTGAAAGTACTTATCTCTCATATGTTCCAGCAGACTCATTTTCATAGTAACTGGCTCAAATATTTATTTGAGGTGTGATTATGCTTTGAATTTTTCGTTATATTTGTATATTATCAGCCATCAAAGGACAACAACTGATTAGTTCAAATAAATTAAGTAATCGGAAATGCCCCATTCAAAGGATTAAATATAAATATGTACACAAATGTGTGAATGCATGACACATATATGTTGATGTCTATATACACACACACACACACAGATGACAAAGATATTAATCCTTGGTCTCTGATTCTTCAATTACGAGAGATTAGAGTGTCAATTAAGAACCAACTCCAAAATCCCATTAGTTTTATAGGCAAGTTAATAAAACTATATCCTCCCCCTGTACTATTTTAAACATTTTCCCTTTTCTTTTTTTTTCCTGGACATGAATATCCAAAGACAGTAGATACTTATATTCTGTATTACCCGAGAGATCTCAATATTGTCTTTGTCATCTAGTCATAGGTGGTAACTATCCCTAGTCAGCAGATGATTCACTGGAAGCAAATGTTCTAACTAAATTTCAGTAGGGAAGAAAGTCTAAATAGGACCTATAAATATAAAACAATATTGAGCTAAATTTTTCCATGCAAGTTGTCAAAAGAAACAAGCCAAGAAATTGAAATTAAATTTATATTTTGTACAGAAGCTTTATATATTGTGCACAACCTTAAATGGTCCAACAGAAGTTTGTTTTAAGTTCCTTAATCGGTCAATATCAAGTCCTATGTAGAATTAAATCAAGGAACACATTTAATAAAATTCTTGCATGAGCCTTTACTATAGCACTATCTTGTGCAAGTAATGGGACAAAAAGCAAAGAGCACAGAAGTTTAAAGGAAGTATATACAACTGGTAGAAAGATTTGCACCTTAGATTATATTCTCCTTTACTTCTTCTAGAACCTTGAAAATGTAGTTCTCTCCCTCTCTCTTGAATCAATTTTCTCCCTCTCTCTTGAATCAATTGTTTTCTTCCTTACTGGATATTTCACATCAGCATACAAACATGTCCTTATTTCTTCCTCAAAAGGAAACAAATGAAACCAAAGAGCGTTCCTGTCCCTAAGTCCCCTTCTAACTATGACTTTGTCATTTTCTTTAGAGAGAAAAATGTCAACATAGTCTATGTTCACTTTCTCCACTTCGTTTCTTCTCACTCTATTTTGAACATATATAGGTCAGGCTTTCCCTCCCATGAAGGAAACAGAATTATTCACCATCTTTAATGATTATAAGGCCAAAACAATAAACTCTCAGCTCATGTTTTATTAGCAGCAAGGCACATAGTGACTCTGTCTTGAAATACCTTCTTCCCCTGACTTCCTTCATACCTCAGTCATTGGGGTCTCTCTCAACCTCACTCATTGTTCCTCAACCAACTCCTTTGCTATTTTCACTTAATTAACTTGATCTCTTGATGTGGGACAGACCAGAATCCAGTTCTGGGTGTTCTTACCAAGTTACAGGTCTGGTCTTTGGTCTTGTTATTTCTTTTGTCTTTAAGATTTTATTTCCACTAGATATTCATTGTCCTTCTCCTCCACCATATGTTTTTCAAAATGTCTCCTCTGTCAGACATCACCTGGCTACTCAATTTAAAGTTACATCTATTCCCACCAATAGTCCCAATTATTTTCCTGGTTATATTTTTCCCCATAACACTTATTATCCTATCATGTATGATCTCTTATAAATGAATGCAATTATTGTGTTTATTTAATTAGCTAATATTTTACTCATTTTCAGTAAGTTCATTGTCTGTTTTTCCCAGACTTGATTGCAATCTCCATGAGAACAATACGTTGTATTTCTTTTTGATGACTGAGGCAACTAATATTAAATAAAACGAGTGATATAAAAAACCATAACTGCAGCCCCATTCGATCTCGGGCACGAGAGAATCCTAGACTTTGTCTCAGTGTGGAACAATAATTAATTCAACAAAAAGTGGAGACAAAACAAAAATACCAGTGGCTTATACCATAAGAGTATATTTGTTTCTTTCTTATTAGTAAAGGAGATCCTTAACAATCACAGAGAACTAGTTTTCTGTAATTAGCATTTTTTCATATTTCATGAGTAGAATACCTTTACATTAAAGATATAACTGTATTCAAACGTGACAATATGGTAAATTGCTACCTTGACTGCACCAGTCTTGGTTCTTGGTAAATAAAGTATTCACCCATTGCTTAACAATCATTTGCCTTTGTTTTTTTTTCCTCTTGTAACAGAAACAGATTTTCTATCAGGCTTATTTCAACTTCCTGAAATTATATCATCAATCATCAGCTCTCTAAACATATAACTCTTTATAGGACAGGTAGAAATTAGCTTTTCTGATTCAAATGTGCATAATGCTAAACTGGTAACCATGGTCTTGTCTGCTTTGCATACTTATCAGCCTGAATGAGTAAGAATATTGTCAAGGAGATACTAATTTCTCAAAGAAAATACATACAAATAAGTGATTGATTCCTCCCTATATGTGTATTTTTCACAGAAAATAACTTTGCAATATAAAAACAATACTGAACAAATAAAGGAAACTCAGTTGACTAGCAATAGTTAAAAATACTCTAACTATAAAACATATTTAATTATAACCAGGTATAGTCACATTGATAAAACATATACCTTCCTATTAATTTTTCCTCAAAGAGACCTTAACAAAAAAGAAAGCAAACAACATAAAGATGGCATTATAATTCTAAGTGGAATTTGGCTCTGTAAGAATGAAATTGAGCTTCACGGAATTCTGTGATCCACTTTCTAAATCATTTCAGACCCAACAGCTTGTTTTGTGTGTTAATATAGAGTAGGCCATTCTAGTTAGTTTGTTGGATTAAAACCTCTTCTTAGCAGCTGTCTTCACTAGCTTTTCCTGTTTTTACTTAACAGCTAATTTTATTCCCAAGAACTCTTTCTGATCTTAGAATTAGGTTACAGTCATATCAATTACATTTCTTTGTAGAAAATTCTTTCATTTAATCAAACAAAAATGTATGGCCCTCATAATATATAAGGGTTAATTCTAGGCCCAACTGAATAAAATGAAAGCTTCCCATCTTTATAAGACTTAGAGAGAGAGAGGTGGACATTTGACAAATCAACACACATAAACAAATTAATACAATTCCTTTATACATAAGTTGGAATAAACTTACAAGAAGCCATTCATCAATATAAATGAAGAGGCTTAAACATGCTCATAATCTTTGGTGATGTAATTAAAATTCTATGAACTTATTTTACGGAAAAATAAAGAATATAAACAAGATCTGTATTACACATATATAGTATCACAATGCAACCAAAGCAGATGATTAAATTAATGATGGTGCTTGTAAAATAAGATGCTATAGTAGGAAGTTTTCAAACTGGTGTCTACATTTTAGACACAACTGTTAGCTCAGGAGGCTGATGTGCTGACTCAAAGATGATGTAAATTCCAAGGACCCAAGTTGACAACCTGGGGTCAGGGTGAAAAAGCAGAAATGAAACAAGTAATTTTAATTTTACAAGTGTATCTGTAAAAAATGGTGCTTTATATATGTGAAATCATGAAAAATGCTTATCAAAAATGCTGAGTGAAATAAAGGAGAACAGATACTTTTGTTTACATTGTTTTATCATGTGTAAAATTTCTTCTATATTTATTTATATTATTTACTGTGTTCTTTTATTTGTACACCTACTTCTTGTTTTCAATTTAGTTTGTAAATAAGGATGAAGGAATAAAAGGAGATATCCTATTTCTGGATCAAATCACTAGTCATGTTTCTAAAGCCTTTAAATTTTCTCTACTTGAAAGTCAGTCTTTAGGATTCAGGCATCACTTCCTTCTTCTAGGTAGGTTCCCACAGTACCCAATAGGGGCAATATTAACATTACATTTCTTCAGATTTTTCTTTACTACTTAGTGTTTTTGTCATCTGTACATAGCAGTTTTTTGAATATAATGCATATTTAGTAAATGCTTCCTGAATGAGTTAATAGTGTTTATACACACACACACACACACACACACACACACACACACACACACAATCTGAAATAGAATTCTAGAAATGCATCAGTTTGCATACATAATTTACAGCTACATCACCCAGAATTATACTTGATCTACCTAAACCTTGAAGCGAAAATGTCAGGATAGATTCTTTTCATATAGAGTTTACTAACTCAAACTTCAATGAAATAATAAAATGATCATAAGTTATATCAAAACAAGCAAATTCCCTAAATAAAGTCAGTAAACTTAATGAAAATAGATACCAACAAAAATGGGGTCTTTATTTGTTTAGCTGTTCGCTGTGGATAGACTGAATTTTTGCTTATTTAATGTTATTTTGTAGTTTTACATCTATATGTCTGGGCATCATATGAAAATGAATGCACATAGAAAAGGTGTGTATTTAAGGATTAAAATAAATAAAAGTTTCCCATTCTATTCCACAAAACAAGATGCTTGAAAGTAGAATTTATCAGAGAATAAATTCATGATGAAATTCATTTGTTTCACCATCTTTCTCATGATGAAATTCATTTGTTTCACCATCTTTCTCAAACATGCAAGTATAACTTCAAAGTAAATTGAAAGTACAGAAAGGATTTTCACTTATACATCACTTTTATTTTTATTTTTTTATTTTCATGAAAAAGAAAAACACTCCACACAGGAAAACAAGTTTCCTGTACTATGCCATTTATCTTTTGAGCACTAATTATATTTAAATTACTCTTCAATTGTTACTACATTAACATAATTGTGTGTCAACTAGCAAGATGTACTTAGTGAATGAGGTATTTTTAGAACATTCTACAAGTCAATAATGCCTTTTCCATTTTAGTTATATATCACTTTGCCAATGATCTTTAAGAAAGACAGTTTTTTTTTTCCTTTTGTTTTCCTGGAAATGTAGGTTTCAGAAGTTTCAAACAAGCTATGTCTCTATTTTTATTACATAGAACTAGTGTAAAGTTCCCAGTATTATGTGAAACTCAGTTGATTTAGTTTTTGTATATCTTAGAAGCTACTGGCAAGAAGAATACCTCAGTATAAATTTGAGCTTTATATATGTATCTGCCAGCAGAATTTTTGTCAATATGCCACATTGCCTTGCAGTACATAACATAATGGAAGACTGATGCCAGTAGAATCATTTATTCACGCAGTTGAGAATGTAAATTGGAATTCTAAGATGAAAAAATGATCTGACTAGCCATGTTTTATACAAGAAAATGTCTAAAACCTTCTTGGTCAAACAAACAAAACAAAAACAAGGAAAGTACATTTTTATCAGTATTTAATCTCCAATAAAATTAAATGTAATCATGTAACATCTCACAGATGGTTTTTAGTGTCACCAAGCTGGCTCCTCAAAAATATCCCTGGATGAATTTTTATTTCTACCTAGATATTTTTTAAATTTGTGTTACTTAAAAATTTTTAATCAAATAGGTTTTATATTTTAGTCCTGTTGTCAAGACTCTTCATTTTTAAATATTAATATGGGTTTATCAATTAAATATAAAATTGTGACCAAAAACCACTTAAATATAAAAATTCAGGCTGCAAAAAACATATCTAACCTCTATCACTAAGTCTGCTCCATAAATCACTGCTTTCAAGTCTCCATGCTGTTTCTCCTGGTATTTAATGACAAAACTATTATGTTTATCCAAGTATTTTCTGGCATTAATTTAAACATTGTCTATTGACTTCTTATTTTTATCTTCCCTCCCATCATTTTCTCAGTATGTTTATATAACACAGTTTGCCCATATTAAACTTAACATTTATAAATTTTGTATTTGTATAAAAATGTTCATTGGTCAAAGGGAGTAATATACTGACAACAGTCATGTTCCAAAAAGTAGCTGGAAACATTGAATCAGTACATAATGAACCATCCTTTGAGATGAAATACAGGGTTAGTGTACCTTGAGCCCCTTGTTACAGCATCAGTAAATAAATATATAATCTTGTTTTACGTGTGCTTCTATTTACAGACATCTCATTTAATACTAGGGTTGACTTATTAGCATTGAAGTCACATCCAACATCATTATAGTTAAAGCTTGAATAAAGTTTATCTAACATATGCATTTTCTCTATGAGAAAAATCACAGCTTTCTTGCACACAGGAACACCAGGCAGCACTTTTGTACAACGTTTGGAGGACGTTTGAAACAGTGAAATTACAAACAGAAAGTATGCAAATGAAAAAAACAAAACAGCATTAGACTGTGAAAGGCAAAAACAAGACAGCAGAGTGTAGCTGTGCTGACTTCAGCTGGGAATATGCACATGTCTTCAAATGATTGCAAAAGTGCCAGAACCTTGGCTTTGGGTTACAAATATAATTTCGTGAGTTGACAAATTTGCCATTATAGAACAATGTATAATTGAATCTGTGTCAGTGGTTCTACAGGTATCTTCCTCCTCCCATGGAATTAACTACCTACTTTCTTCCATCACTTTTTTAATTCTCAATACTTTTTGCACACAGATCTAAACATCCTCCTCACTGCATCTCTCATGTTCTTAAGTACACTACCCGTGTGATCCAGGAACTACTTTTTCCCACAATCTGAGAGCGTTCTACTTTCTTGATCTTAGTTGATATACCTGATTCTGCTGAGGAGATTCTCCACAAGTTTTTAAAAAAGACTGACGACTTTATAGTTAAACATTCTCAGATTTTGAGTAGATGTGAAGATTTTTATTATACTCTCATGCTTTATGATATCAAATTAGGTATAAAATTCTGGATTTAAATAATGTTTCCTTAGTGACTTAAAATTTTTGCTATGTTGATTTTGGTGAAAAATTTATTCAGTGAAAAATCTAACACTTTAAAATTTTCACTCACACTTCCTTTTGCTTTTGCCTTTCTTTTTTTCTTACAGCAATTTTTAATATTCAGAGGCTCTAGAGTTTCAAAATGATGTACAACATGTAGATTTAAAAAAATGTGTAAAATAAATAGTACATAAAGATTGGGTTCCTCATATTGGGTTCTCATTCTTCAAGCCTGAAATTGTCTATTTGTGTATTTTTTTGCGTGTGAAAATCACTTTCCTTAGTTCTATCTGATCTTTATACAATTCCTGTAAATATGATGTTAGATTTCTTTAACTGATCTTGTAATTTTAAAAATGTCTTAGCTTTTATTTCTCATCTAATTTGGATACATTTTCTGAGAGATCTGTTAGTTTCATTTAGCCATAATATTTTAATTCCAAAGATTTTTCTTCTATTTTCTTAATAATTGAAAAAATTGATTGTTTATGTTCTATGGTTGTTTCATCAATATTATAATTCTCACATCAAGCAAACATTTTCTATCACTCTGCTAATTCTTCTCACTTCTTCCTCTTATCTGTGAGAACATATTTTGTTTGTTTTTTACATTTGCTTCTGTCTCCTGAGCTAGAGGCTCTCCTGAAAGCGAAATGCTTTTGGTTGTGTCTATATTTAAGAGTGAAGGTCTAGAAAACTAACTGGAGTTTCTGCACACAGACAACAGCTCACTCCTTCATGAAGCTGACGAATAAATGTCTGATTGTTGGAAGGAGTGGGGATACATCTGAAGACTTTCAAACCATTTGCCTGTTTATTTCCCCTCAAGCTCATTTTCAGTAGAATCACCTTCCCAAGTATTGATTCTTTGTGAGATTCAGTCGTTAAAGGTTTTCAAAAGTTGTTGCCAGTTCATTGCTAAACATAGTAATTATTACAAATATTTTATAAAATTTTATAAACTTATTATTAAATAAATTAAAATATAATTTCATATACTCAAAATAAGCATATAATAAACTAATCACATCTTAATTGTTTTATTATCAAGCAGCTACTGCTATTATTTGCTTCTATGCATCTGTGCAGTGGAGATCCTACATAATGTAGTTCACATCTCTTCCTAAATTCGGTGACACTACACAAATAGATTGAAACTGGCCACAGTGGCAATATTTATAACTCTAAATTTTGGAAATGGTACAAAGTAGGGTTTGATTTATTATTCTGTCAATTCTCTATATTTAAGAGCATAGTGGATAAAATATTAATAATACATATTAAACTTAATGCTAATGTATCTGTAACATTATATTGTGAATAAAACAGCAAAATGAGAAAGCATTCTTCCAGTATTCAAGATTATCAGTCAGTTCAAAAGAACTTGATAATATAAATGTTAATAGTTAATATTTTATTATTCATTACTACCTGCAATTATTTCATTATTTCTAAACCGTGTTCTAATTTATTTAATAGCATAGTCATGCATAATATTTTTTTGGAGATCCAGTTATTAAACATTTAACATCTGTATAGACACTCTGAATCTTTCTTCCTCTGGTAATCTGTTAAGATTTATATAAGTTCTATGTTCAAAATTTATTCCTCTCTCCCCTTTGGCTTGATATTTTTTATATACCTTGCTTTGGAGGTATAATTTTAAAGTTAGTATTCATTTTAATTTTTGAAAGTTTTGTAAAGAACATTAGAAATAAAATGCTGTATACAGCTATATTTCACTGTCATGTGTTCAATTTAGTATTAAATAGCTCATTCATTCATTTATTCAGTTACTTCATTGATATTTATCGAACCCAATCTAGATGAATAAAATAAAGAATCTTCCCTCAATGAAATTCAAACTAGAAGAAGGGCAAAAGTATGTAAATCACTGTAACGAAAGCTAAAACCAATATATGGGCATGCTCTGGTGGAGCAAGGGATAGTTCGATCACTTTGGAAAAACACGTCATATACCCCTGGGTTCGATTCTCAGGTATGGGAGGGAAAACAAACTATGAATAACTAAAAATGGAAATAAAAATATAAAAACAAACAAACAACAACAAAAAAAACACTTTTTCCTTCTCTCTTTCTGCTTGTCTGCCTGCTTGCCTTTATTCCTGTATGTACTCTTCCTTTAAAAAAAAATGTGATGCATGCCAGAAGAAACAACCTGCCCCAACAGAAACTTAGAGAAGGTAATTATTAAGAGCTGGCGAGATCATTAAACATTTCACATTAATGATGACCTGATGGAAGACCTGAATTTTAAAAGACAGATAAGACCTGGATTAGGAGATAGATGATTCACAGACAGAAGCTGTTGTTGCTTGAAGGAGGCTGAATAAAGGCACAGTAATAGTCAATGTATCTAGTGAATTAAATCTTGAATAGTTCGATGTCCTTCATAAATATGCCACGAGGAGATCTAATAATAAACTGATTTTTGTTCTGTCCTTTCCTTGATCATACAGGAGTGCTATCCCTGAAGTTTTTACTAATCTAAAAAAAACTCTGACATTTTAGTTCCTTGATTTTGTATCTAATAACTAAACTGAGCAAAATTTTAGTAAAATAACCAATCAGAGAATCAAATATAACACTGAGAGGGCAAATTAAATTCAGGTCTAATGCTTCCAATCATATGAAAAAGAGAGTTGGCAACAAAATTAATGTTAACATCTAAATCAAGAGTCTTAATAGATCTATTTTTTTAATATGTTGGATTCTGAACTAGATCAATGTAACCAGATATGATTTTCTGATTCAAAACTGTGGAGATCTAAAACAATGACTATGAAAATAGACACATGGCTTAACACACATGGCAGCCATGTTTCATCCATACTGTCAGATCTCTTCAGGGTCTCACTGTGATATCTTCCCAGCAGCTGCCAGAGAATCACCTCCCAGGTGAGGTTGCCATAAAACAGAACTGTCTAATACCCCATTACGAGACTGCCTAAATTACACTTAAGTCTTAGATATTTTGACTATTGTTCATCAAGTCTTAACATTAGTACAATTTAAAGGCATCCATCTATCCCATTTATTTGAAGGTTTTAGTTGAAAGCACTAAAAATAATTTTAATGAGAAATATCATATTTTAAACAAAATAGCCAGGGACATTAATTTCAAAAACTATGCTTAAAATAAAAATGTCAATGATTACATAGTAAAATGAACAGCTAAGGCAAAGTTATTGCAAATGTCACTAGAGAACTGCAGAGTCTAAAAGTCATTTGATTTTACATTTACTTTTTAAAAACAACGTATACTCATGTTTGTTTTTCATCTTATAAAAAAAGGGTCATATTCTGTTGTCATCTGATAAAATGTAAATGCTACATATCTTGTGTTTAACACAAGATATTCCATAATAGTCAAGTTTAGTGCTCAGTGGTCAGTGATGCACCTTGTGGAAAACAAAATTGTTGTATCCTACTATATTTAACACAATTGCTTCATTATTTAATATAAGTAATATTTATCATTTACATGTGAATTGAACAAGTAATATGCAAATTATTTGTATGTACTCTGTATTACATTGCTCACACTGCTGCCCTGGTAACAAATATCCATCAATTGACATGATTAAACTCTTAACTAAATAGGGTTAATTTCATTTAGTGTAAAGCAATCCATTCACCATTGTCTTTTGAAAACATGAAATATGGTATTTTATGCAATTTGGAAAAGAATGCTTTCTAATTCATTTACTCATTCATTCCTAAGATATTTATTGTGCACAATTATGTGCCTAGCATTGTGAAAGCCAGGAGAAAAAAGATTATTTAAATAAGATGGAGACCCAGTGCAGGAAGGACTTTTAACACAATAAATATGCTTCCGTAAAAATACAAACATTAAAATATAAAAATTGTGCAGCAACAGAGAATAAGGTAACTGAATCTAGCGTAAATGAGTGAAATCTTTTATAAACATAAGCATCTTTTATTCCCCCAAGTAGTTTCTATTTGGAAAGGTACAAGCAAGTTTAGGGTCCTTAAAGTTTAAGTATATTTAAAATTAAGAAGAGATTGAAATGAAGTTTCCTTAATAGATTCCTTTTAATAAATTTACAGAAAGATTCTTTACAATTTAAAAGGGATTTTGCTTATTCATTTGTTCAGATAATTGAAAAGAGCTTGGCTATATATGTCTGTATATATATGCATATGTGTATATATGTATAGTTTGAAGTTTAGTTGGAAATGTGCTCCCTGATCAAGTATTTTTAACCAATATATTGAGAATAGTCCAAAATTCATAATTTTCTTAATGGAGAGAGGATGTTATATAATTAACCAATATTTTCAGCCTGAAGGAAATATGATTACCACATAACATAGAGATCCAATCTACTCTTTTAGGTCAGAAGCCAATCTGATCCAATGACAATTAGTTACTGAGCTAATTCTAATTATTTTTGATTGAAGTAATATTTTATAGCATAGTATATGATTCAACAGAACAAAATAGGCACTGATCCCCTTACTTTTATTTTTTTGAGAAGAGGATCAGTGCTTATTTTGTTCTATTGCAAACATTTGTTTTCTTCATGGAATACTTTTTACATGCACAGATTTTTAAAAAATGTATGGGGAATTAAAGAAACTGTTCATCAGAGAATTTATTTGAACAAACAGACAAATTCATCATGAATGAAGATTGCTATGAAAAGATCGTCAGAGACTTAGCCCTATGACATCTTCGTATTGCTTTTTCTCCTTACTTTCTATTACAGAGATCCATGCTTTTGAGTTATGATGTCACAGACAATATTATTTAAATGTAAATATGCTTAGAGGAGTCACAAGTTAACCCAATAGCAACTCAATGTAACTAAGAATATTTCTTAATAGGACTGTAAATATATTCTAAAATTGGGAGGAATAATCTATTTTGATTATTGAGGTGAAAGATATAAATGAATTAGTTAAAAACATCAAATAACTGAGACACTGAAAGATTCAGAAATGCTTAACTAAGACACATAAGGATGAGACAGAAAATTTTCAAGGCATTACACAGAATTATCTAACACTTTGTCAATGAGATGTCAATGAAGGGACTTCATTTTTAGAACCCAGAAAAGTGTAGAATTACCCATAGTAACATATATTTGCCATCCAAAATTAAAAAAACCAGCACTACAACTTTGAAAATTCAAAAGAAGCAAACAAATAAACATATCAAGAAAAACTGTGACCTTGATGACACTTTCATAATCTGCATATGTTCATAGCAATGTCATCTAGCACGATAACAGGTCTATTGTCTATTGTCAATTTATCTTTGGGGCAATAGTTAAAAGAACTAAGAAAATATAATACGTAATTACAAATAAGTTACTCAGGATGTTTCTTTCAGTTTGTGTTTTCTGGCTACAATCAACCAATGTAATACTAATACTAATACTAATACTAATAATAATAATAGAAATTTAACTAAAGTTTCTAAAATTTGATAGGTATTTTTATTATCAGGTAAAGTGAATAAGTACTTGATCCGTGTGAATAAATGAAATGACGAAAAATCTCTTTCATGATATTTGCTACAGCTATTTAATAAGCAGTTATATTTTCAAAATGATTCACTAAGAAATTTTGTTCTCCAACAGATTTAAAAACCCTCTGCATTTGTTGCATTGGTGAGCACTGGATATAGCATGGATTTGAATTTCATGATTTACAGATTATTCTTGTCGAGGAGAAATTTCATTTTGATCACTGGAATACATTGACAATCTAATCATGAAAAATTTCATTCGTATTTAAACCCAGTCTGACATTAGAATATACTTTCTGATTAATAAATGCACTCTGGCAATTTTATCATAATCTATTCTTAGCAAATCTGCTCCCTTTTTTTCAGATTATCACTTAATGGTGTAAATGAAGCCAAAGAAAAAGAAAATGTAAGAAATATATCTGCTTGTATGAGCATGCCTGTGAAGCCAACATTAAATACAAGTTCATTTTCAATCACAATTATATTCAGTGCTGTTCAACATAAAAACAATAGTCTCTTTGTTCTTAGGGTCTCAAATAGGTTTTCTGCATTTTTTTTTTGTCTATTTCTCTTATCAGTTAGATTTTAAAAATTAATCATTAAAATTTAAGAGATTAGCATATTCAGTTTCTATATGCAATAGTTCATTTGTAGACAATATATTAACTAATATTGCATTTTGTGCCAACCCACCCTTTTTAGGCTACTGGATAGTTACAAAAAAAAAAAAAAAAGATTAGGAAGCGGATTTTAGGTGTTTCTATGATCTTTTATTTCTTAAAAATAAAGTTATCTGAAGCAAATATGTCAAATGTCAAAGTATAACTCTGAGTGGTGAGTCAGTATTTTTGGCTTTAGTATATAACTTCAAGTCAATATGATTATTCAATTTTTGTTTTACAGAAGTGTAGAAGTGTCCTTGCATTCCATAAAGAGATACATATTTGCACTTTCCATTGATAGTTTTTTTAAAAAAGAATTATTCATGCTTGAGTTTAATACACACTTATATATTAAATTAAATAATCTAGTTATTTAAAGATTAGCTTCTTTTTCTAAAATTTTTGCCACTTGGTGTTTCAAAAGCTGAATGTGGACCGTTAAACTCTTCATGTTATTTTTCTGAGAATTTTACTTGCATTTGCAGCTAATTTAAATATATATTTATATATATTAGAACACTGTATTACTCAGCATACACAAATTTGCAATAGTACTTCAGTGAAAAGGATTGTCATATAAAATTACTCCTTTTTTATACTTAATGATCTACTTGACTTCTAGTACCTGATATTAATATATTCACCCTGCATTGGTTTGTATGCTTAGCCAATATGTACATATGTTTATATGTATGTATATACGTAAATATGTTAATTAAAATATTCATTTACATTAACATTCTATTTTTCATTTATATGCAAATGTATTAGAAATACTAGTCAACATATATTTTATCCAATAATTAACTTTAAATAAAATAGCAACACATAATCTGAAAAAAAATCACACTTTGTTTTCAGTTTTGTTTTGCTTCATTTTCCTTAATTTTTAAAGTAATATCTAAGTTAGTGGGCTGTTATGATGATCAAAGAAGCTGATATTTATAATCCTTAGCACATGTAGATCACTCAATAAATGGCAATAAATTTTTCATTTACCGTTTTTTCTTCTCCAACTTATTATATGCTTTGGTCTCTAATAAACTTGTGAAGCATGAATTATTTTATAAATTCAATTAAAAGCAACTTTTAGTTTTAAATGACATATTTGCTTTTTGGTTCCAGTAAATCATCAACACAGAAAAATCACACTCAGCTGTAACTTCAATATTGTTTTATCATTCTTTTTTCTACCAAGATAATTTCTCAACTATACTCTGTCATAATATGAAGTTACATATATATCTTTTTTCCTGATATTTCCCTATACTGCAGTCCAGTGTTTTACTACATTAAACTTTTAAAATATGCAGAATGTCTCACTTTCGAACTTACACTTTGTTCTCATTTGGCTTGAGTCTAATAGAGATAACATGTGCATCAGCAACTGATTTCTCCTTAATCAGAAAGCAAATTATTGAGGTTTGTACTTTAAGTAATATAAGCAGCAGAATAAGGATGCCAGGCCAAAAAATTAAATCCATGTTTCGCATAGGATTTATCTTTGTACTGAAGCAGATACTGCAATGGTATGCATGCCACAAAATAGTATTGATCTGCTGAATGCTTGCTTATGAGTTTATGATTCACTCAGAAGCAAGGCAATCCTTCTGCAAATTCATGTACTAGTTTTATACATCTATTAAATGATCTTATTACCATCTTAAATGTGGGCTTGAATTAGTATTTTTTTTACATCATCCTTCATGTTTCTCAAACCTTCTAAACTGGTGCTTTAAGACAAAAGAATGTGTAATGTGTGTGGTTATAATTTACTCAGATTTCACACTGTATCCTCTCTCTAATTCTCACCATGACCTTTTCAGATTATGTCTGGCCCTGTACTGTTAGCAGCTATAACTTGGATATTCTCTGTAATAGGAAATTTCCAGATGTAGCATTAGAAAGAACTTTCTTCAATCATTCCACATCACCACTACCCTGGAATGTGCCTTCAATTTGTGTATACTTATTTAGATTTAACTACTGGGGCTGGGTTGGGCAGAATTTGCCTTAAAACACTTGGAAAAAATACAAGAAAATTAGAATATTTTCACATTTAATATTTAGAATGTCATTTAAGAGTTAGCCCTTGGAGAACACACTACAAGGGAACAGTTTGGAGTCTGTGATGACCTCTTCATTACTTCCGTGAAATAGCATAAGGCCAGAGTTTTAACAAAGTTCTCTCAATGACAACTATCTGTTAAAATGATGCATGTTTTTCCCCTCTTTAGCTATTTTCTCTTCTGAAGTCAGACATGATACCATAGATAATCTTCTTATTAAAGGGTCATAATATTTATTCTCTAGCACCATATATATGTTCAAAAAGCCAGGTTAGCAAATTATATATTTCTAATATTAAAATATTCATAATCTATACAGAAAATATTTTAATAATTCAAAAGTACCAAAGAGACAAGTACAACTGGAAGTGAAACTGCAAATCTAACTTAAAATTCGGTGTTCATATTTGGTTTTTAGCACTTAAACAGACAAGACATATTACATGTCACATGCTTACTTGAATCTCATGCTCATAATACTCATTTAAATTCAAGATTTCACAGCAGTATTGTCTTTTTATGCTTCTTATAGATAATACCATCATTAGTAACTAATATTTCTTTCATTTCTTTCCATATTTTTAGCTAAGAAAATCTATATATTGGCCTACAAAAATTCTGTGTAAAATTACATTATGAGTTTGTCTCCAGACGCTCTTGAGATTCTTGCTAGGTAATTCCAGAAATGCTTCTCACTGATTAAGGAAGAGCTAACCTTGTGTGAAAAGGCATTGTCATGTTACTTTAGGAACAAGGGACCCAACTCATGCAACAATTTTGCAAGGTACCATCTTTGGCGTCATTCGTTAGAATTACAAAATGGAGGGTTAGAGGTATCACAGACTTTCAAATTTTCTCAGCTAATAAATGATAGAACCAGGATTCCAAACGAGGCCTGCCCAATTTCAAAGTCTGGTCATTTTCTCCTCAGACAAGACCAAAGTTACCCAAAGCTGGTCTTAAATCTAAAACCTTCAAGGATTTTCTCTGTGTTACAATGACAGTTTAACAAGTCAATGGATGTATGTTCCACTATTCACTCTTCAATGGGACTGTGTATACTTAACATGTTGGTTTCTCTGCTAAGTCTAGTACATACAAATGAGAATTGGACTGGACCCCTGCCCTGTAAGGAGGGTTTATAGTCAACCACCGTGAAAACTCAGATGGTACGGCTTAGCTGGTCTTGAGAAGAAGAGAATCTTCACAGGGTAGCTATTAATTTAATGCAGTAATGGGTGCTGTTGCCTTAAAATGTGAGTCTAATCTTGGCTATTATCACATCCTTTTTTTTTTTTTTTTTCATGAATATCACAAAACACCTTGAGTCAAACCCTGTAACTTAGAAGATCATGCTTTTTAAGAAAACAAATATTTTCAGTGCTTCCTCTATCAAACCACTATCACTCTGCCCACAAGTAAATAACCTTGAATATTTTATGCAGGGAGAATACAAATTAGAGCTAACTTCATTTGTTCATAAAATAAACCAAACCTAAAATATTCTTTTAAAAACTCATATGTTAATGGGAGTTTGTTTCCAAAAGTACCAAGAAAAGTGAGTATACAAATAGAATGTTATTCTGTTTTAAATAATTCTCTCACTTGCATAAAGAATCAAGCAATATACTTTGAGCTCCAAATTTAGAATATATTGAAGAAATTATCTAAAATATAGACACTTTTCTTAGCTACCATTTAATGATTATTATTTTATTCTTCCTATATTTATAGCACATGCTTGAAAGGATTGAGAAATAATACTGTGTTTCTATGTATGCCCATAGGAGTAAACTGTTATTCTTCCAACTCTTCCAAGGTTTTAATTATGAGAGTAATTATGTTGACATAATGTGCAAAATACTGTGATATTTCATTTTCAACTTTTAGTAATATTGGCAAACTGGGGCATAAGTTACAGATGTGCATACATCAATGTTTGCTAACAATTCATTGCCAAACAGGAATAAAATTTTTAATTATTCTAAACAACAATAGGTAACTAATTTCCTTTAACTACTTTTCCTGCTAGGATTCCTACTAATTAGAATCACTGGAACGCATTTGAATTTTAACACTAATAGGTATCTTCAGTGTTTTATTATTTTCTTACCAAAAAGTTAACTCACAGATCACTAAATTTAAAATAACTCCTAGTTATTTTTTAAAAGAGAAACTATTTCAGTACTTGGTTCATATATGTTCCAGTATTAAAAAGCAAGAGCATCAGTAATGCAGACTTACTTGAATTTTATTTCATATATAAAAAGATTCCTTGCTTATTTAATGTAATGCTAACCCCTCCTCTAGGGATGTGAGTCTGAAAATAAATAAAAGGCTACCAACAGAAGAGGATTCAGTACAAATACGTAGGTGTATAAGTAAAAGCTTATTGTTTTTTATTTTATTTTGTTCCTGCAATTTTAATTTGTAGGTGAACTGATTAGATATGGAAGTATAGTTTAGTCTATGCTTTTCTAGAAAATCCCTATAACTTTCCAAAGCACAAATTAAGCCAAGAACCACTGCTGACAGCCAACTTTGACCCTGTCCTTGTGATCTTCTTGGCAACATAATTTGCACCCTGTAGAAATGAAGATGACTTTTTCCTATGACAAGACTGTATTCGACACTGGTTAATTAGCACACAGATGGCAGGGAGGCTGCCCATTTTACCCCCTACTATACAAACCACACATTTATATGCAGCACATATTGCAAAGCGGAATATTTGCACAAGTCGTATGGCAGTAATCAGGTCCTCACTTTTGAAAGTTAGAATAAAAAAGAAGGTAATGATTATAAACTTCAAAGAACAGTGCACTCAAATAATTGGACAAGCTTCATCGAGAAAAGACAAGACACAATTTACTGTGCTGCTCATATAATTTAATTCTTGATTCTTGGAGAAATGAATGTCTCTGAAATTTATTGAAGATACTAATGAATTGGTGATGTTTTCTATAGTATGGCTTAAAGGGAAATCGGAGAAATATCAAATAGACTTTTTAGGAAGGATTTTTGAGGGGTTTGTTCAAATCTACACACCTAATGTTAATGAACTCATAGCCCTTTAAAACAGGGAGGTTTCCCAGTGAAAAAGTGACTCAGAATAAAACAGTACTGCAATGCCTTGCCAAGAGTGGTACTTTACCCTCCTTAATTGCTGCCCGAGGTAACTAGAATTTCCCCTTAAACTGATGAAGAGACATACAAAGTTTAAAAATCTATCTTATGAAAAATAACTGAGTTCAAGGATACAACTAAAGGTCTGAATTTAGAAGCTTTCTCCTGAGCAATAAGATGCTGTACGGAAGTGAAATAAACAAGGAAGCAGTGAGTGTTTCATTGATATGTTCTTTTTAACTCACATTATTTCATTGTCGCCTGAATGTAGATAATCAAAATCTGATAGAGTTTATAAGAAAATATGGCAGAGACAAATCTTGATTATTTGAGAACAAAAAAATCTCTTCTTGGCTTTTAAACTAAACTCCTTATCTCCTTACTGTGTTTGTATTTTTTATAATCACATAAAAGAGGACTTCAGTGGCACATTTTTGTGGCCCAGGCAGCGGAACAGCTGGAGTGTGAACCATGTGAAACTGGAGGACCTCAGTTCATAATCCAAGGCAGAGGGGGAAAAAAAGATAAAAAAAAAAATAATTAAGCAAAAATGCTCCTTTCTCCTTTTTCTCCCTCTCTTCCTTTCTTAAAAAAAAAAAAAAAAAAAAAAAAGGACTTCAGAATACCAAACAATAGTATGAATTTACTTAATCATTTCAGGAGTACATTTCTCCTATCACACATATTTGTTTTGATGATCCAAACTTATATTGAATCACCACTAGTATTATAAAATATGACTTGGTACACTATACTAAAATTAATCTCAGCAATTAAATCTAAAAGAATTTCTACTTCTTAAGTTATATTCAAAGTACCAAGTTAATTTTAACATCACTTATTTACTAGTTATTTCATTCCAATACTACCCTCCTAGAGTGGTTTCATATTATAAAACTTACAAAATGTGATGCTTAAACAATTAATAAAATTCCTTGTGTCAAAATGCATATTAATCATGCTTCCCTCACGTTTACCTTTTTGTTCTAACAAGACCAAAATATTCTCAGATTTTTCATCACAGCCTCTAAGTCTGACCATCTCTTCATGCTTCCCTGGCAATGACACTTTTCACTTTGAAGATGTCAAAGGAGGAAAGGAAGCATCACATAATTTAGGAGTGAGAATGAATGTGAGTCCTCAGCACTGGTCATCCTCGAAGCAGAAAACGTAATGTGCCTTCCCGATAAGAAATCCATTTCAGAGGGCAAGGACATGGGCCCAGAGCCAGATCTTAACTCTCATGATTCTTTAAAAAATCACACCATACCAACCCATTTGGAAAGACCTATTAATAATGGAATTGATTTTTCTTCCTCTCTCTCTCTGTCTCTCTCTCTCTCTCTGTCATAATGATTAGACCTAGCCATATTTGAAGATTCTGACACTGTTACTATCTGAGCAAACAATAATCCTATCATCTAACTAAAACTACTACAACTCTAGTAGGAAGCTTCAAAAAAGCGTCCCTCCCACCTAAACAAAGAAAGTAAGCTTGATAATCTATAATCTTACAACTATCAGAAATCTGTCATCATACTGCAACCAAGTAATATAAATTCCACAGAGGGACAAACCCCTGTAACAAGATGCAGAACATATAAACTGCCTTGCCTTCCGAGGAAGAGTAAGGGACCTCATGCATATGCAATACAAAAAGCATAACCTTTTAACAGAGAGAAAAATGTGAGTGATATCATATCCAAGTGGATAGTTGGAGACACAGGGAGAATTTTAACTCATTTGTAATCATGTCTTAGTAACATTAGCCACCTACTCGGTGCTGACTAGAAAGACTAAGGCAGGCAAGTTGCCTAAAGAAAACATACTAGACAGAGCAGGCAGGGTAGAGGTGCAACACACGATGCTTGTAATTATCTGGACTCTTTTTGCATGGAAGCAAAATACCTTAAGACAAAAGGGAGAGGTAGCAAAGGTGCAATGTGACTGGAGAAAGGGAGGAAAAAAAGTATCCACAAGATTTATGGAAGGGCAGAAACCATCTTGGATCTAAGATCACATATCCACTCAAAACCTAGATCTCTTCTTACTAGGGGTAGACTATTCAAGATAATAGTCAACAAGAGATAAAAGACACATTTTCACTGCCAAGTGGAGTTAGAGCTGGCATGCTGAGAATTCCTCACCTTGAGTCCAGGGTGCAAGTCTGCTCCCTCTGTAGCTGGACCAAAACATAGAATGCACCCTTCCCCCTCTGTGAACCTATAGCAATTCCAAGCAACAGCAGTCCACTGCGGGGAAGAACAAAGACATTTACAGAGTCTTCTATGCAGGGAAGACCTATAGGGATAGCAGAAAATCAAGGGTAGAGGAATAATACTGAAACAAACACTCCATTATTCCTAACCTCCCCTTAAATACATAGCAAAGATGGATCATCTCAAGGAATTTTAAACTTGTAGTATACTGCCCGCAAATAGAGCAACGCGAAAAGCTAAATCTAGTCAACTCCTGGTTAGATGACCCAATCTCCCATACTAGTGCTCGGGCAGAAGTTGTAACTTGTCCATTATCCGACATAAATACTTATCACTCACTACTTATATTCTACAGTCATACAATGGAATACCATCAATAATAAAAAAGAAGTAATAATAAATATAATAATACTCCATATCTCAAAAGCATTATACAAACTGAAAAAAAAAAAAAATCAGTCACAAAAGACTACATGTGATATTCAGTAAAAGAACAAATTCTAAGGGTCAAGTTCTGATCACTGGGTGCCTGGGGTGAGGAGGATAGAGGATATTGATTACAAAGGAACATAAAGGAACTTTGTGGGATAATGGCAGTATATTTTTAAATCTTCACTATGGTACTATTTATATGACTATCTACACCATCAAAATTCATATAATGTCACACCCAAAGTGAATGATTTTACTTTATAAAAATAATCTTGATGAAACTGACTTTAAGTGAGCATGAAGAATGTAAAACAAAGTCTTAAGTGGGAAAAAGAGACAATATAAAAGGAAAATAGAAGACAGATAAGAAGGAAATAAAGCTTTCTAAATTTCTAAATTTTTGACAAAAATGATTTCTTTGATAAATTAAATAAATGTACAATATTTAAAAATAAGGAACAATACAGAATGGATGTGAAAAGAGAATTTCTAATTTTTTTCTACCTTTTAAACACAGTGATCAAGAAAGTTTTAAGGAATATTGACTAGAACAAGCATGTTATTCCATATTCAATAAGCTTTTTTTCTCTTACATTATAGGAAACATCTGTCTTAAAACTTTTTCTTATTTAAATCAGAAATTCTTAAACATGCTTCTTGTACACACCTTTATCTCATAGCAATGCTTCAAGTCTAACTACTTTTATACTGAGGAAATGTATTCAAACTTCAGTTTAGTTATTTCACGTGAGAATTAAGACTATTAATTAAGAAATCTTTCATAAAACAAACTAAATTTACCACAATAAAGTATATTATATTTTACATCTGACTCTATTTTACCAGCAATACTATTACAGAGTTCAAAAGAGTTTGTAAATTTAATTAACATCAAAATGCATGTCTTAGAATGCTTTGTAAAGTTGATCATTAACAATATTTAATAATAATCAATGTTAAATTAAATATGTGTGAGTGCTAGTGCAAAGCAAACAATAAAACTGTGTCTGACAAGGATACACGGGTTGAGTATATGAAAAAGCAAGCTGAAACCTGTTTCAGAATTAACAGACAGTAGACCATGGTAGCTGAAGGCTCAGGGACAGTGTAAGACTGAATCTGTTTAAATGATGATGATATAATTTACAATGCAAGTAACAATGAAATTTTAAAAATATCCTGAAGACTCATTTTTACATCGTTAAAACAGGGAATAACTTTCTACTGTCATGTTAGTTATGATTAACATTTTGCTAACATATACTAGCAGACAAGCAAGCACTGTATTTCAAGTTACATGTACTTGGATAAGAGGACTGTTTATTCAAGGTAACCTTTCATTTGTCTTACATAGTCAATGATGAATGAGAAGTAGTTAGTATTTAAAAAATATGCATGAATATAACTAGACCAAAATCTCAAATCTGGGAATAGGATTTAGTCATTGGTTTTGAGAAAGCAGCATTTTCCTGAAATTCATAATCACTTTTAGTAGCAGATATGAACACAGCATGATTAAAGACTGAACAAATTATAGCAAAAATCTAAAGGAAACACAGTGGAAGAAAATAAGGTTAGTATCAATATATTTCAAGTAATCTTGAAGCAGAATATTCAAAGGGAAAAAAAAGGGGTAAGTTCTATAGGTAGCATTTAGCAAGAAATAAGGATGAGGTGAAGTGATAAATATAAAACACACATACACAAAGACACATGAACAATTTAAGGTTGTTTAAGAAAGAACAAATTGACATACACAACTTAATAGCTCATACAACCATTACATTATTTTTGAGGTCATGACAAAATTAAGCTTCCCATTGAGAAATTGTTCTGAAAATAAAACGGAAGAGGAAATATGAGGAGGCCTTCCTTGACTCAACACTCATCCTATCAGTGACTTCACTGCTTTTGGAAAAAATCACTCAACCCTTTGAGATTAAGTTTACTCAGATGCAGATGCAAAGTCTTTAGCATTTCTTTAAAAAACATATATATATATATATATGTGTGTGTGTGTGTGTGTGCATATATATATATATATATAATTGCACTTGGAACTCAAAACAAATGTTGAGTAAGTATTTACACAAATATTTGCTATATCTTTTGAGTAAGACACTGGTTGGGAGAATTAATTCTTATTGTAAACAGATTCTTCAAATATGTATTCACTTTATTGAATACTTTCAATAAAATTTCCTATGTTTAAACCTACAAAATAATCTTTGGGATGTCGGAATAGAGGCATTCTATGAAAATTGACATAGCTTGAATGAGATCTCAGAATTGGACAAAATTAAGCTGGAATTGATTGGTTCTAAGGTCATTATGGAATGGGGGCATGTTCCTAAATAAAAATGAAAAGGTTAATTTCAAAGGTATATAGTAAACAATATAATGTTAACTAGTATTATTTAAAATTACTTATATTAATTTCATAAATTCTAACATTTGAGAGTAGAACATGGATAATGCACATATATCTCTTTACATTAATGTACATAAAAGTTTAAAATAAATAAGTGCAATAATAAGACAAGTAACATGAAACTATCACTTTTGCTTTCTACAGCTTTGTACCTAGGGTAATCTTTAACATATTGCTTACACTATTTTACAGGTACCTTAAACTACACATGCAAAATATAGTCTAAGAATTCTTGTTTCTCATCCAGTAAGCCAATTCTAGTAAAAGATATGAAAACTTACAAAAAATTGAAAACATTCTTAACTCCTATTTTCTCTCTCATTATATGTAGCAAAATGGAAATCTTATTAGTGAATCATATAAATTAATCTAGCAATATTGCTTGCATAAATAAAAAGAAAAGATTATTATGGTATATTATGAAAATCAAATCAATACCTGTACCATTTGGACCTGAAACATGGAAAATATAAAATAAAATATGAATAAATATTGATTAACTCAAAAGTGGGCAGAAAGAGACAACAGGATAAAAAAATGACAGGATGTATGAAAATCGAATAACAAAATGGTAGATTTAAATCCAATTATATCAATTAAATGCATGTGTGCTAAAACTTCAGTGAAAAGGTAAATATTGCCATATCAGTGAAAAAGGAAGACTTTTATGTTTTCAATAATAAATGCCCATTAAATATAAATAAATAGGTATGTTAAAAGAAAAATTAAAGGGAAATAAGCATAAGGGAATGACATTTATGTCATGGTATTTATCAATGTTTAAATAAAATCAAGACAAAATATGAGAGAATAAGTAATAATAAAAGGCCTCAATTAAGGAAAAAAGAAAAAAAAAAGCTTAAATTTATATATATATATATATAGTTTGAAATTGCAATGAGCGAAAAATGATAGAGCTAATAAGAGAAACAAAACTGATAGTGCCTATAAGACAAAAATCACAATTACAGTTAGAGATATTAAAAGTCTTCTCTCATTAACTGATAGTAGATTAAAAAATCATTACGGATATATAACAAACAATAATATTCATCTTCCTGACCTGATTAACTTTTACAGAACATTATATGCAACAGCCTTAGAACGTACATTCTCTCATGTACAAAGAAAATGTTTGCTAAGTAAATTACATGCCTAACAATAATATAATTTATAATAAATTTCAAAAGTTTGATATCATAGAATATTTTCCTTGATCAAAACAAAATCTTATTAGAACTCAGTAAAAACGAAACATTTAGAAAAACTTCATATCATTTGAAAGCAGCATATTGATAAATAATGCATGAATTAAGGAGATAATTATGATGAAAAAATATAAATCTTTCCAACAGAATAACTAAAAATGCAATATATCAGCAAGTATAGAATGTTGTGAAAGCAGTGCTTAGAGAGACGTTTCTAGCTTTAAGAGCATAAAGGGAAAAGAGAAAAAGAAACATAAAAGCAATAACCTTATAATTATAAACTTATAATATTATATAATATATAAATATGTATATAATATATAATGTGGTATAATGTTTATAATTATATACTCTGAAAAGAAATACAAAGAAGAGCAAAGTTAACCAGAGAAAGTGACCAGAAAGAAATATGAAAAACAGGCTTAAATAAAATAAAAACAGACAAGAGAGAAAATTATCAAAGAAAATGTCATTTATTGAAAATATGAATAACTTCCAGAAACCCCTTAAAAGGCTAATCAAGAAAAGATTAAAAAAAATTAGTAGTATGAAGAAAGAAGGGAATGCCACTTCAGATCTTTTAGATATCAAAAGAGTACATTACAAAAAACTTCAGGCCAATATCAATTATAATTTAGATAAAATGGAAGGTTATCTTTAAGAAAACACAGATTACTCAAACTAGAAAGATAAAAATCTCAAAAGGCTCTACATCTTAAAAAAATAATCTGTAGTCAATACTTCTATGAAAATAAAACTCGAGGTACGTAATTTTTTTCTTATTTAGTCTATGGGAAATTTAATAAAAAACAGTATCATTCTTATAGAAACTCTTTCTGAAAACAGAATTGGCTACATGGACACTGACCCCGACACCATAATCTATTATTAAGGCATTAGAAGAAAAGAAAATTATAGACCAATACCCCTGATAAACAGACACATGAATGTCCTCAACAGAATATTGCCAAATAGCCAGCAATATTCAACAGGGAAAATACTACTTTGTGGCTCAGGCAATATAAGCTGGCAGCTGGGGCACAGACTATGTAATATCAGAGGAATAGAGTTTGAGACCCTGGACTAGAGGGAACAGCCAAAAACAAACAAAACTGAAAGTATACTGTCTCTTTCTTTTTTCTTCTTTTCAAAATACTATTCTTCCTCTCCTTCCTTCCTCTTTTTAAATAAATAAGCAAATAGATAATTTCCAAGTGTGGATCATCCTGTGAACGCAAAGCTGGTTCAAAGCTAAAAAAACAATGATCTGCCAAAAACCAAATTAAATAGAAAATATATATGAACAACTTGTTTGGATGCAGGAAATATATTTGATAGAATTCAAAACTCTGCATGCAAAAAAATATCAGCAAACTAGGAATGAATAGATGCAAAGTTTGTCAGTTTTAAAAAAACATCATCCGAAAAATCAAGGGCTAATTTCACATTTAACGTGAAATGCTGAATGCAACCCTGGGATCAGCACAAGGGCTTCTACTCCCACAACATCTATTCAATGTGGTATGAAGGTCCTAGTAAGACTAGCAAGGTAAACTACTAGAAAGATAACAACTAGAATTAATAAATAAGCTTACGAGGTTGCAGAATATAAAGTTAATAGGCAAGAAGAAAATGCCTTTCTATAAACTAACAATACACAATTTAAAAATTAAACTAATGAACAAGAACTCAGAAAATATACTGATAATATTAACAAAGATGTGTAAGATATGTATTGCTAAAACAACAACATTGCGAAATGAAAAATTTTAAATATCTAAATAAATGAAGATTTGCGCTATCTTCATGAACCGGAAGACAGCATATTCTACATAATTCCATTAGAATACCCACAAACATTTCTATAAATCAAAATGTCAGCTCTATAATTTATGTTAAAGTCCATAGGAACTTAAATAATTTTGAAAGAGAAATAGGATTTATCTTCCATGACTGTAAAATTTAGTGTAATTTTAGTGTACAAAATGGGAAAAAAATTAAATATAAGATCAACAGAGAAGAGAGATAGTTCAGAAATAGAATTACAAAATGTCAATTGATTTTCAATGAAAAATCGCAGGATAGGGTGGCAGGAAAGAGAAGAAATTCGCTTACATCCTAATTATTGTATCACAGTCTATGAAACATATCATAGACCTAAACATATAGCTGAATCTTTGAGTTACGCAAAGATTTTTCAGAAATGACACTAAAACATTAACTATAATAGAAAGATATGTATACATTAGACTAGATGAAACAATTTTGGTGAAAAATTCTAATTATGAAATTACATAATCCTACACAAATACATAAATAACCACTCACAAAAAAAAGAGATATAAAAATCGATTCTATACATTTACAAGAATATTTAATGAATGGCATAACATTGTATATTGATCCAGAATTTGGAAATCACTGATTCATGTAACTATAATTGCAGAGAAAATTAAATAACACTTCTATTTTTTTTTATTCATTTAGATACAGGTATATTTTTGGAAATTTTATGCAGCTCTCACACAGTCTATGTGGGGAAAATTACCACACTGATCAAAGAATCCAATTATGTACTAAATAAATGTAGAGATATTCCACGACCATTGTAGAAAGCCTCAATATTAATATAGATGTTAAGTTTTTCCAACTTGATCTACAGTTTTAGTGCAACCCCAATGAAAATCCTAGCAAGTTATTTTGTATATATAGACATCCTGATTCTGAAGTTTGATATCTTGGTCCCTCTGACTGGCCATGACAAATATAATAAGCTCTTTACAAAGAACATAGACTTATTTCTCACAGTTCTAAAGACTGGTAGTCAAACAGTGTGGTGTAGCATGACCACATGAAGGTACTTTTCTTGACTGCAGATTTCACATATACTCACATGACAGATGGGGCAAAAGGGATCTCTAGGGTCTCTTTTGATAAACACACCAGAACACAGAGTTCTCATGAATTAATCAGCTCCCAATGACCTCTGATCTGAATAACATCAACTTGGAGGTTAGATTTCAACACATGGATTTAGAGGACCCACAGATATTCAGATGACAGCATAGAAGAGAAATAAAAAGACATAGCATAGCCAGCATATTATTGAAGAACGAAGTTGGAGGACAGACTCTATGTAACATTAAGAATTGCTATAAAGTTACAATAACCAAAACTAAGTGGTAGACAGTAGAACATAATGGGAGTCCAAAAATAGTCCCACATTAATTCAGTCAACTGTCCTTTGACTAAGGAACCAAGGCAATAAAATGGAGAAAAGAAAATCTTTTCAACAAATGGTGCTAGAATAACTAGAGAGCTAATTTGCAAAGATGTTCCACATCACATATCATCAAGAGACCGCAAATTAAAATAAAATAATTACCACTACATGTCTATCAAAATGGTCAAATTCAGAACACAGCCCCAAATACTGACAAGGATGTGGAACAATGAGAACTCTCATTCATTGCTGGTAGGAATGCAAAATGAAATGGCCAATTTGAAGGCATTTTTAGCAGTTTCTTAAAAAATTACCATATAATTTGGTACCAATAATTTGACTTTTTGATATTTAACAAAAACAGTTGAAAACTTATGTCCACGCAAAAATCTGCAACCAGATTTTAAAGCAGCTCGTTTTGTAATTGCCAAAACATGGAAGCAATCAAGATGTTGTTCAGTAGGTAAATGGATAAAGTGTGGTATATCCAGACATTGGAATATATTCAGCATTAAAAATAAATAAAATATTCAGCCACAAGAAAATGTAGAAGAATCCTATCTGTAGATTACTAAGTAATAGAAACTAATCTCAGAAGGTATATGATTCCAAAGGGCTAACTGATTCCAACTCTACAATATTCTGGAAAAGACAAACAATGAAGAGAGCGAAGTGATTACTGGTTGTGAGGTATGTGGGGGAACAGGCAGAGAACAGGATTTTTAGGGCTTTATGACTGCTCTGTGTCATACCACAGTAGTCCATATATGATTGTATATTTGTGTCCAAGCTCAGAGATAGTACAACGTCGAGTTAACCTCAAGGCAAATCATGGTCTTTTATTGTTGATGTGTCATTGTTTTGGTTCCTTGATTTTAACAAACAATTCTCTAGTGAGGAATGTTAATGGGGGAGGTTGTTCCTTGGGCAGTGGGAGAGGGGATAGGGAATATTTCTCTGTTCTCTATTCAATTTTGCCATGAACCTAAAATTCCCTTCTAAATAAAGTTTATCAAAATAATTTAAAAATTTGATCACTTATCTACTGAAGAGTGGAGTGGTGCTTGCAGGGAAGGAGATGTTAGAAATGAACTCTCCATTAATATCCTAATCTTACATGTGATTTTTCTTGTCTGACACCCTGTCACTTAAGACTATGGCTATCTTCTGATTGCATTTTACACTGAATCACTTACCACTGTATGCTTATTAACAATCTGGATATATGCTTATTAACAATTTTCAGCTCCCCAAATATCACCATATTAAATATATTAAATACAAGAAGAAATTTTAAAATGTCAATTATACTGTCTCTGTAAAAAGAAATGTAGGCTTCTAACAAAAGTCTTCACAAAACAAACTGCCAGAAGTGTTCCAGTATGCTCAAAACAGTTACATGAAGTTGTTTCCAAAGAAGAGTGAGAAATTCAATTATCATTAAAATGGCTTGTCTATGATGCCAAGCATCGACATCTACTCTGCATGCCTTACTTTTCAATCTGAATGGTTAAAATGAGATAACTGCTAACGTGTCTGTTGTGCTTTATAATTCACATAACACTTTACACACCTCTTCTCATTTTGGTCTCAGGATAACACTTCAATATCTAAAGATAAAGTCTATTTCCAAATTAAAGAAATTGAATCCTAGAATGAACAGTGAATCAGCTAAATCTAATTAGGTTACGCACTGGAGATGGTCTCCTTGAAGAAAGAGCCCACCCCTGGAAGACCACAATGTATGCCTGCAGGTCAGAGTTTCAACTGTTGCTGTTTGCACCAAAGATAGGATTTTATGTGTCTGTGTGCATGTGCAGGGAGTTTTGGAACAAAAAAAGATAATAGTTAACGCATTTTGCATAATTACTGCTCTTAGGAAACCTGCCCTCAGATCTTCATTGTTTTTAGTACCAAGAATAATCTTCAAAAGATAATACAGATATCAAAGTACCAAGTGTCCACAATGTGAAGGCTCATTGTGTTCCTGACATTCTATTTTCACGAGGTCTAAGTTGGAAGAATAATGATGACGCGCTTGCCTCTCTGTGTGCAACATTCAAAAGGGCAGTAATTACTACAAAAGAGGAAAGACATGCTTGTTTCTGGCATTTTGCCACTATTAATTTGTCCCAGGACAATTTTATATCAAGTGCTTTGCATTCTTTTTTTAATAGATAACTACATTTGCACAATTAGCAATTATTTTTTCTGGTACTATCAGGCAAAAATAATCTTAGCCCAATATACAGTTTATTTTTATGAGTTTCTATTTATTTAAATTGTCAAAGAACACAGCTGGTTCGTAGCACAAACCCTTTAAAAACATTTTCTACTTTTTCACACCAAAATAATTGTGCACACACACACATACACATATATATTAGTGATTTAATATATATTTTTCTCAATAATCTAATGTTGTGTTGCTTAGGTGCTTTCTGATGGCATGGAGGCATATTTACTCCTCCATATATGAGCACTTTACTGTGAAAAAATCCCTAATAGTATTTGCTTTCATTTGAAAACTAGTGATCATATGGTTATAATGTTAATCAATGACATACTAGTACATCTGATGTTTAAACTGTTTCTTCAAATCAGTATATAAGATTATTATAAATACTTCAGGATAATGGTTTTGAAAATTTGTCCACAGCTCTTTGTAAGTAGCCATGCTTCCCATAAACAAACTGTTATGGGAGTAATCAGGAAAAAGCTTAAAATATTTTCTATAACTGTTAAATATTTAATTATATTGAACATGGCATTTAAGTATGGATTTTGATGTCTTTGAAAGAGTCATTAAAATACTAGGAACACAGCTATAAATTCTATCAAATTATTGACCAATGAGCTCACCAGCATATTGCAAGCTTTCAGTATTCTCTGAGGGAATAGTTTCCAGGAAACGGATAAATTTAAGCAGGTAGCTCAAATACATAAAAACTTATATTAGGAAACAATTTACTTCCAGTACAGAAAGCACTGTTCCAAATAAAATTTACATGTTGATTGTGATTTTTTTTAAACTTGCTAACTTGATTAGGCTATAGTAAACAAGGTGTTGTCAAGAAGGTATTGTGTAGATGTGATTAAATTCCATAATCAGTTGAATTTGTGTAGGAAGAAGACTTTGGATAATCTGTGTTGGCCTAATTGTTTCAACTGAAAGGCATATATGAGGAGTCTTTGAGTAAAAAAGACATTCACAATGGACAGAAACTACACTAAGTACTTGGGATTTTCCATCTACCCTTTCTATAACATGCCTTATAATTTTCTTACTTGCCCAGTCAGTCCTCACTTTTGGATAAGTCGATTTTTTCCAATAACTATCTCAATATATTTATCCTACTGATCTTGCTGTCTCTGGTTGCATTATGATGCAGGTTATTCACTAAATTCAAAGTCTAGGATGGGTGAGTTTTAGCATTTTACGGGCCAATGACTCTCAAAACATGGAAAATTTTTATCTTCTGAAATTTTATACATTGTTTGTATGCAATAATTTGAAGGTAAAAACAAAATATTATTGAATCTATGGTGGAGGTGACAAGTAACACCAGACATATCTATTGGTTTCATATCGCGGGGAATAGGTAATAATATGCAATTTCATTTTGAGTGTGTTTTAGATGACTGGTATCATTCTTAATAAATAATATTGTGGTTAAAAATAAAGTAAAATAACCTAAGAAACAATTAAGGATATTTGGATTTTTTGACAGAACAAAAATTGAAAATGACTCAGAGAACATCAAGAGAATCAGGAGGAATATGAGGAAAAAAGCAAAGAAAACTAAAATTAAAGAGAGCAGTATAGGGCATAAAATAAGTGATATCACATGATCCACTATGTGAAAAAATAAAAGAAGGAAGTTGTGAAATTGTTGATAAAGAAACAAATTGAACCGAGTATTTCCTCAAAATGCATTTTCTCAAAAGTGTTCTGCAGATTTCCCTTATTTTTGACATATTTTCACATAAGTATTATTGCCAAGTGATTTATTTTCCTATAATATATATTTTGGTCTCATTATAATGCACAATGTATAGTGTATAATGGCGACACTGTAGCTGTTTGGATGATGACAGTTGCGACAAATGAAGAATGGACTAATCCTTAATAAAGTGGCATCGTGTTTTACCTAAATATAAATTTTAACAGTACTATATTGGGAATCCAGTATCTAAAAGAGAATGTTTGAAGATTATGTTGAGTTTTTCTGAATTATCTTTGAATGACTAGTAGGTATAGAATCAAGTAACATGCCAATGCATGTCATGAAGTCATCTGTTTAATCCACCCATCCTAAGTTTACTGAGCATAATCAGTTGCTTTAGGTAAAGCTAAAGCCATAGTAAGAATGATTAAGAAATGACTTTGCTAACCAAATTACAATTAAAGCAGGATGAAAGGAAATAATTCTTAAGCTTTCTTTAGTCATGTGTTCTAAGAAAGCTGCATGTAAAGGTACAGAATAAATCCCCAACATAATTCTCATAAAACATAATCACATCAATAAGTCTAAAGTGTAGTGTAATAACAACAACAAAATAATTAAAAAATGTGTCAGCCAATACATTTTTTCTGTCAAAATACAAAAACCAGCCATAATGATATTTAACAAACAGGTATGCATACACACTGACTTGGTGATTCTAAAGTTTACATTTTTTGCATTGTTTCTAGAGTCAAACATTTCTGATTTTAAAAAAGTATTTTGCACATTTATAACTACTTAATGAAACAAACTTGAAGACTCTAAGAACAAAATGTGGTTAGCATAAGGAAAAGGGGAAAAGGGGCTGGACAAATCAAATAAAGGAGACAATTGTATGTTGAAGCACGGAAACTAGATTTTTTATGACAATCCTAATGTAGATACAAATGAATTGTAATTCAGTACATCTGAAACCTATATAATATTATTGGTCAATGTTACTTCAATAAAAATTTAAAAAAATTATCTTGGTATGACTTTCATTTACAAAATATTATAAACACATCTATGCAGGTTTATCATTCATCAAATACATGACAACACACCACATCTACCACCTAATTACCAAAAGTCCTCCACCACAGATCACTGAATATACACCATCACTTGCTCCCACTGCCACCCACCCATCTCTCCATTTCTAACCTCAGTTCAACTGTCAGTGTCCAAGGGTTGCTTTGCTTTGTTTCTTTACATTCCAAATATGAGTGAGATCATTCATATTTGTCTTTCTACTTCTTGTTTATTTCACTCAACATAATCACCTCTAGTTCAGTCTATTTTGTTTGCCTAAGAGAAGATGAGGAAGGGAGAGCAGGTAGAAGCATTTTAAAGGAAGGGAGGGCAGAGGTAGGGAGGGAGAGAGGGAGGGTGAAAGGAAGGAAAGAAGAAAGAAAAGAAGAGACAGGAGGGGAGGTGAAGGGAGGGAAGGGGAGGGACAGAAGGAAGGAAGGGAGGGACTTAATTATTTTTATAGTCCTGGGTCAAGAACCCAGGTCCTTATGCTTCACATCATCTAAACTCTAGCTTTAGACTTAGCACGTGAGCCAACATATGCTCAATCAAAATTTTTAAAAAATGGATACATGAATTATCCACCTGAGTCATATTAATTTAAGACTAAATAAATACTTTAGCATACTAAAGTCAATGAAGTGATTTTATAGAGAAGTAAACACCTACTTTGATAGCATCTAATGAAGATAGATGGGTACTTCCAAAAGAAGATAGATGTCTAAATTGATTAACCAGGACTGTCACAAGCCTTTATCATTTTATCATATTTGTCTTCAGGACTCTTTACACTTAACAATATACATTCAAATTACATGCTTTTTCCCACCCTTTTTCTTATGCTAAATATCAAGTCCCTCAAACATTGTCTTACTCTCCACGACTATCTCTCCTGACATACCCTAACTTTCACTATGGAGACATAAATAACCAGTAATCTTTTATTGAACTTCTGTTGCACCTATTTTAGACAACAAGCCAAGGCTTTAAATAATATAATAGTAAGGTTTTTTTTTGTCTTTTAATAGAGAATTGTAATTAAAGGGGACTTGTTTGCTCTTTGTGTTTTCATGTCTTCCTAAATTATTTGATATTGAAATAATCACTATGATAGCTACTACAGTCGTGTAAGAAACTCAGAGTTTAATTCCAAACAAGAGGAGCCTCAATAAGAAAATACTGCTACTTTTAATCACATAAAGCTATACAACTTTGAACTATCACTGATGATTTCCATACATTATATAAATATGAATATATTTATACACAACAAATATCTATTTTTCAAACATATAAAGGATTGCTACATTACTGAATTTTCTAGAATACCTTTCTAAGCAAATGAGCTCTATGAAATAATCACACAGATTCGAATTTTAAGACATGCTATAATAGCAATTAGTGCACAAAGAATAAAATGGAAACTTCATATAATTTTCTATTGTTCTCTATAAAGTTAACCTTTCTTTGAGTAGGAAAAATATTTTTGTATCATTTATTTTTGTGGTTAGATGAGAGATTTTTTTTTTCTGTTAAGATCCCTAGGGCTTTCTAGCTGACACATAATACTTCTGTGACTTCTGCTATTCCCCAAAGAACCAGAGCTCATAATTTAAACAGCATTAGGTGAAAATTGAAAATGCTTTGTTTTAGATACTGTACTAATGAAAGGCATAATCTAGTTGCACAAAACTATTGTGGAATAATGATATATCTGAGAGTTCCATATGTGTAAGACTTCAAGTTAAAGATATTAGATACAGCAGCATTTTGCCATGCATATCATTTCCAAAGTCAAAGGGCCCTGGAATAGCCTCAAACAGATGTCTTTTACATTAAAAATGTTATATTGGATGCTAATAAATTCTAACATAGAGTAAATGATGTATTTCAAGATAGTGGGATTACTATGTCATAAATTTTAGTATGAAGGAAGTGCTTTCATTTGTTCTTCCAACCAATAAATAACAGGAATAGATGTATACTGTATAATAATTAATTCAATAAGTGCTTTCATTTGTTCTTCCAACCAATAAATAACAGGAATAGATGTATACTGTATAATAATTAATTCAATTTTTTACTAATTAATTCCCTTGTCCCCAGTCTATTGCTCCATTCATTAAAAATTGTGATTAACAATTGTTAAAAAAATAAGATAACTAGATAAGTATATATTTAATATAGCATTTAATTATTTAATACCTTTAATTATAGTATGAAAGAAAAGATTCTTTGTTTTAGCTTAGGCTTTTTTGTCCCAAAATTAAAGGCTATCTCCTTAGACATATCAAAATATAAACCTATATAAATTGTCATCTACCACCCCAGATTTAAATCAGTCAATTATGAAAGTGAAGGATTTTATTGTGAATATATTATATAAAGTAGAGTCATTACTCTTCTGAATCTTCGAGGAGGCAGACAGAAAGTATGGATAGCAAAGGCTAACGCACAGATCACTACCAAGTTATCACTGGAGGGAGATCATGGGATCAAGGAATTCTTCAGTAGTGATGAAAACAAAACTAAATGGTGGATGACAAGGACAAGGATGACGTGAAAACAAAGTGTTGATGGAAGGAGTCTGATAAACTAAACCACAAGGAAGGTCTAGAAATCATGTTTATCGACATCATTTATAAGCATGGGCAGAAAATAAAATGTAGGAAAATGGTTACAAAGAATATTTGGGAGTCTGAGTTCTTCAAGTTTCTGAGACAGAAAACAGATGGTTTGCTCAAAGACTGATAGCAAAGAGAGAAGATGAAGATGGAAGTTGAAGAAAAACAAACATTTTGAGGACACTTGGCATATCCCTAAGAAGAAGTTTGATTTGATTCATTTTAAAATGTATAATAAAATAGTTTTGTCTTTGTATAATTTGAACAGGAAAAGATCAGAGACAATGACTTTTCATCATTCTGTGAGCATCTGGCTATTTCTTACTGTCTGATGAGCTTTTCCTTTTCTTGTTTTGATGATCTGACAGGATATGTATTAGGCTAAAGTACAAATAAAGTCATTATCAATCTGTATGTGTGGTGGCAGATGTCTGTATTCATCACTATTTCTGTGGTTTTAAATGACAATCAGACTTGCGTTTTTAAAAAACATCTTCTGTGCTGAAGGTGACAGTGAAAAATTTCAATCTTAAAAAGGTAACAAGGTTTTCTAACGAGGTACATGACTCTGCAAATGAAATAATCTACCACTTTCTAATATTTTATCTTTATGTGGGAAAAAGTTGTAGAACATGAGATTTCCTAGATGGAAACCAGCATCTCAGTTAATTAGGAAGGATATGAAATGAACTCCTGAAAACCTTCAAAAGATGCTACATAAATAATTTACAGTTTTGAAGGAAAAAGAGGCAATATTAATGAAAAGGAACTCTAGGGGAAAATTCTAATAAGCATTAACATGAAAATTAATAATTATCAATTAGGTAATACAAATCTATATCTTTAAATAATTAGACTGTAGAACATATTAAATTTTGTCATGCAAGAAACATATTCAAGGATTAAGTTTTCAGATGTAATTAACATTTTCAAAATGCAGAGACTATATTCAGTCTAATAATTAACTCATACTGATCATATTTCTGAAGCTTGTTAAAATTATGGCAACTTGTTGCTGTGTCTTTATTTTAGAAATAACAGAAGCATAAAATAAATAATACATGCAAGCATCAAGCTAGTAATAAATATAAGCAAAATACATATATTTTTGTTTTAAACAACATTATAGTGATATAATCACAACTTTACTAAATTCACACTTATGATTGTAAGTTCTGCTGTTTGTTACTGCCTTTCATTATTTTATACCTATTTAGCCACTTTTATGCCAAGAATTACAAATACAGGCTCTTTAATTGCCTAACTCCCATGTGAGTACCTTCCCAAAAGATTACTTTGACTCATCCCATAGGCTAGACTGTCATAAATCTCAGGGTTATAATTTCCAAAAGCAGGTAAAGGGCATAAATAGGTGGACTAGCACTAAAATAAAATGATAATGATTAATTCCTCATCTCACAAAAAATACTTATTTCACAATTTAACATTTTGATCTTAAGTGTTATCTAGATTTCATAGCTGTAATAAATAAAACAGAATATACTAATAGTTATGTTTTGTAAACACTAAGATAACATAAACAATGTTTTCTTATATGTATTTGTCAGGTCTACATTTCC
Source organism: Solenodon paradoxus (assembly GCA_004363575.1). NCBI lineage: Eukaryota > Metazoa > Chordata > Mammalia > Eulipotyphla > Solenodontidae > Solenodon > Solenodon paradoxus. The sequence goes on along the minus strand of RJWH01000370.1, from coordinate 359,348 downwards.
AAGTAATTTTTAAAGTGCTTAGAACAGTGTCTGAGATAGATGTCATTATCAATATAAAAATAACCATCTGCCATCTGACTTATTGTCTCAAGTAGGTCTATTAGCTTCAAGTCAAAATTGTAAAATATGGATATAGAAATATCTCTTCTCTGATCTTACAGAATGCAAAGTTTTATTTATTTATTTATTTGATTTCTTATCAAGCAAAATTATCTAGAACTGAAATTTTCCAAATTCTAAATATGAATAAATTTAATTTCATAAAAATCACTTAGATAGTAACAACAAAGCAAAATGAATTCAATGAAGCAAACATTTTGTGAGACCTGTTATGTTCAATATATTTTACTGATGATGTAAAAGAATATATATTTAATAAGTTGACTTATTTTTCTATGGCATAATATAGTAACAGGTAGCATGTATTATATATATATATATATATTCTATTAGCACATATCTATTTCAGAGCATAATAATTATAGTAATATAGAGGTTAATAAAAATTGTGGGTTATTTGTAATTCATAATAAAATAATACTTTTTCAATGCTTTAACTTAAAAGATGCCCTATAATATAATAGTATAATTAATTTAATAATTTAGTATCAATTTAGTATTTACATTGATCTATCTGTAGATCTATATATTTATCTACCTGACTAACTACCTGCTTATCACCTACTTACACATATTTATCTATGAAAGGTAGAAACAAAATCCACCAAATAAATGTCATCGGGGCAGTAAGAAATCAATTTAGAATTTGTGGTTATAAAGCATTGTGCAATATTTAAATCCCTGGTTCCTCTAAATCAAGTGGTGTCTCAAATTCTCACAGAAAATAAAAATTCAGTTACTGCCCAAATTAGAAATAATTAATTATTCAAAATGACAACCAACATCTTCAAGTTCTGTCCATTATTTAAGAAGGTGGCCAACTGAGGAGTACCTTGATTCTAATAGAAAACTTCTTTGATATTTACACATTGCTTCACAGGGACAGAAACCAATGTAACAGTCACAGTAACAATTCTCTTCAGAAAGCAATACTGTAGATAAAAGAACCTATATCCAGGGACTATCCATGAGTAATCAGTGAAAACAGTGAAATGGAGAAATTACGCCCTGGACACTTCACTATTCTCCCTGTGACGCTCTGGTCTATTCACTGTCTTTATTCTTCCTTCCTTCCCTTCAACTGCTTCAAAAGTATTCATGCAACTTCTCTAGCTCTTGATTCAAACTTAAACTATAAAAATAATTATAATACACATAGAGCTTTCACATTTTGGTCAGCTGTTTCTGCATTACTTTATATTGTTTCCTCCTGGAATATAGATGGGTGCTGTCACTCTTTAAGATATTAACTGACTAGTCATTGTGTTTGAACTTACTTCTTGCTAGTTCCAAACCCCCACACTGCTTGCACCTGGGATAGATGGACAGAAGGTTCAGTTTTAAACAAGACCAGCAAGATCTGCATAACCCTCTACTGTTATTTCCCCATCCACTTTCTGAAACATCCAGGTCTGTGATTCTTTACTTTTTATCAAGTTGTGTCTAGATTTGTTCCAAATTTGGTATCAATCTTATGTATGGTATGAGAGTTTAGTACCCTAATTCCTGTTCTTGGTTTTGAATTTTTGAAGCAGAAATTTTTTTTATTGTAAATTTAATTTGATTTTTGTTCCAATGACAATACTAGCATGATCTTGGCTTATTTTAATCATGTAGTACCTGCATGGTGAACCAAAATCTGAAGCAAAATTGCATTCCCTAATCAAAGATGGTGATATAGCTGGTACAGGTTAGTTCAAAGTCTTGGTTTTTGTATTACATTTGAAAATTCAAAGTCACCCTTTGCATTTCAGTCATAATTGGATCTTATCATACATTCTGTTCAAATATATCCTGGATTACTCTTCCAGTGCAAATGGGTTAGTCATATGGAGAGTAGAATGACATTTAGAGCCAACTGTCCACGTATAAATATTAGCTAACTAACTCTGAGACCTAGAAGAAGTGAACTAATGACACTTTGCCTTATTTTCTCATTCACCACGTGGGGTCTATTTAATGGTATCTGACAAAAAAAAACTTAGGTATGCAACAATCTCTAAATAAGGATGCATTTTTATTATATTTCCCATTATCTTTTCTTTTCTTTAATGGAATGTGAAAGCAAGGATGAAGGTGAATAGGCTGGTAGACAGACAGGAAGAGAGAGAAGAAGAGGCATTTTATTTTATTTTTGTTTTAGTTGTTCACAATGGTTGTTTCCCACTGGACCTGGGACTTACGGACCAAGGGGTAATGTGGCTTGCTCCTTCACAGGTGGTTACCTAATTGCTGGTCTAGCAGGCTACACATTATATTTCCCATTTACTAAGAACAATCATGTATGATATATCAGTGATGTGAATTATATGGATGATATTTAATAAGAGATTCTAAAGATCAATATCAGAACCACAAAGAAAGACGACAATAGCACGCATTCCCAGAACTGTAGCTGAATTATAAAAAAGTGTTAGTCTTCAAGAAATCATATTGAGTTCAAAGCTGCCAGACTCCTCACAATTGTCTCATTTTATTCTCAACAATTGTGGTTACCTCTGAAATAAAATGTTTAAAACTTATATGTGAGATAGAGTTTATATTTTATATATCTTTTTCATCTTAACTTTGTCTCTAAGGTAACCAGAATTGTTCAGAATATTTTAATGTCTCTGTCAATTTCTGACTAGTAATTGGTCTTAAAATTTTCTTACATTTGGACTCCAAGAATTTGTAAAAATGTTCCAAATATTTTGAAGATAAACCTAATATTACTAACTTTTTATTTTAACAAAATAGAGCATTTTAAGCAGTGAAGTGTGCAACAATAAAAGATAAACAAATGCATGATATAGAAATCAAAAACTATATAGAAAAGCACTTAAAAATTAAAAATGAAATATAAACTAGAAACACTTTTACAAGATATAAAACTGGCAATCTTAACATAAAAAAATTGCCCTTTAGTGAAAAAAGACAAATATAAAAATTAAAATAAGACATGTTTTTACTGAGGATGAGAAATTGACCAAAGGGTACATACAAGAAGCATATGAAAGATTAAAATTTATTTAAAGTCAAATTCCAGTTAAATCATAATGTTTTCCTCTATTGTACTTATATTTATATATAGTTACATAAAATATCATTTTTGAATTGTGTATAAACATGTCAGAAATATTCTAGTATTTAAAGAATTTTAAAAATCAGATTATATCATAAATCTAAGAAGAGAATTTGAACACACAAAAGAGGACAGTTTGTGTTGAATAAGTTTACTCAGCAGATTTGAGCATAATCGTATAGTAATAGTATGGAAATAATTATAGTAAAGCTAGATTGAAAAAAATCTATAACGCTAGCTAAAGAGTTTGGAATTCATTCTGTAAACAGAAAGATATAATAAAAGACTAGGGACATGGAAATACTTATATTTTTAACTTTTCACTGTATAAAAGTAATAATATTAAAAAAATGCATGTATCTACTAAAGTGGGTAGTCATTGAAATGTGGGACTCAATCAGATCCTAAAAAGAAGCAATTATTATTTTCCTGTTAGCTGCAGATGGCCTGCATATGTGTAGTTCCTGTCACATATTTTAAGGTCTTGTTTTAACTTCTGAATATTTTGAGTTCAACTATTTATGTTTATGTGACATTAATTAAACAAATGCTTTTAGAATGTTATCTTGACCATTCTAATATTTATTTTTATTATTATAACTTCGGTTGCTTGAATCATTGTATTGTTTCTTTTTTTCTACAAATGGCAATGGTATTTTATATATGTACTGTGAAGTATGTTTGAGCATATGTCTGTCACCCAGGGTGAACTACAGGTTTATACAAGTACATCATATTTGTCTGTTAGATAAGAAGCACAAGAAACTGCCTTTTAATAGAATTCAAAATGCAAAGAAAATCAATTCTATTAGTTTCATTCAGTACCCACATTTTAAGAACTCAAATTACAATGACACTTAAAAAATATTTCCTATTTATTGTTTCATCTGAAAATGTTGTATTTTAATAAGTCAATTATAGATATAAAATAAAAGAATCATCTCATTAATTGAAATCTGTATTAAAATCATCAGATTTAATTGCAAATTCACACATACATGGCTCTTCACTCTTAATAGGTGATACCTAATAGGCAAAAAGGAGCTAGATGAATAAGCTTTCAATGGTATTAATAATATGCAAAGGCTAGACTATAACCTGGAAAACTTGAAAAACTAAAGATAAGAATCTTCAAAAATTAAAACTAAAAACAATATAAGGAGAGTTTTAGAGGATATGTGTGATAATCCTAACCATATTCTACTTTAGTTTCAAAATCAATGATTTTAGTTAATATAACAGTCACTAAGCCATCTAAGAGGGACATTGTAGGAGTATGTTATGTAGTTACAAAGGCACGTACAGAGGAAACAATATTAATAATATAGTACAAAGAAAGAAACCAAAGGTTTAGTCAAACTCTGTTGTAGCTCATGTATTCCCATACCACATATTAAACTGCCTTCAGAATGTTAAAAAAAAAAAGGCTGATTTTTATAATTGACTTCAGTGCCAATAAATAAGTGAAAATATAAAGCAATACACACATTTAAAATCTTAATGCAAAAACGGGTACTGAATTCAAGATGAATTGAATGCAGCAAAAAAGATAATAAGTAATGATTCCACAGTCTAATATAGATTCTCACAGATATTTGAACTTTTTTTTTTTACTTTTGCCCTTAAGAGGAAGTAGTTTTAATTATTACAAAGATACTCTATTCTATTTAAGTCATGCCATTTTTTCTGTTCTACTCTATTTATTACATTTTATCCCATCCTATTCTATTCTACCCATTCCCATTCTATTCCATTTCACCCAAGAAATACAGGTTTTGATACATTAAGTATATTTCAAAATACAGTAGTTAATTCCATGAGCAGTTTTTATAATCTTAATAAGATTATTTAAAGAATGATTAAATAACTAAAATATTCAAAACTGTGCTGTATAATGTAAATACTTGATCAATTTTTCTAATAAAATTGGTAATCTTCTAGGAAAAGCAACCTTGCTTTATTTAGTAGTACTCTGGCAAATATCTTAGTTTTTTACTTGTTGAAACATATCATATTAGGGTAAAATCTAGAAAAGACTTCAAAAACTATGGAAATAAATTCTGCCACCCATACATATTATTTTATATCAAATCTTGCCATTTCATTTCAAATTATTGTGACCAAAATGAAGAGATAAAAAATCTCTAGGTCCCGAAACTGTTTAATTAGAATGATATGCTGGAGAGCATACCCAGAGAGAAACCTCAATATGTTTTCTGAAATGCCATGACTCTCAAGACAAAAGTTCGATAAAGCTCCCAGAGGATCTCTCCTCCAGAAAGTATGCTATGCAAGGGCTTGGATAAGTTTGCTTTTGTCTTGTTTTTTGTTTGTTTTTGGTCAGGAATTTTGCATTCAATGACAAAAGGCTAATCCAGTGGAAGATTTTGTCTTTTATCTCCCTCTCACTTATCTCCAGTCAAATTTTCCAAAAAAACAGCAACAACAAAGGAAAACAATTCAGAATTTAAAAAGATGTGCTTCTAATACATGGTAATGAAGCTTCTAATGAAATTAAATCATTTTTCTTCACCATACTGAGAAGGCAACTTTGAATTAGGGACAGCTTATAATGAATTTAGGAACTGATTACACTTAATTCCATCAGCAAATGACCTGTTTTTTGGGGGTAACACTACAGGTTTGGTGTCCCCAAATATGTTCAAATAGACATTTCCACAGATGTTCAGAGCAACATTTTTTCAAAATGTGCCATCTTGGTATGTGTTGCTGAAATTCAAGAGGGGTCCTGCAGGTCTCAAGAGAAACTGGTAACATTACTTTAAAGAACAAACATCATCTAGATATAGGCTGATATCCAGAAACAACATTTTTATCATAGAGGCCTATCTTAAGGCAGATCATACATCTAGAGAAGTTTTGTAATATGAAGTCATGCTCTGATGTGAAGAACCTCTCCTTTCTCCTTGACATCCCAGGCCCCTTCTCATTCGTTAATTCAGGTTATATATTCTGGGTCTGCTTCATTTACTTTGAAGGTACAACCATTCAAAGTCTCTCATGAAATATGGATTTATTAATGCCAAATTCACTGTATCTACAGAAAGTATCAAATGATTTTGTAGAATCCAAGCAGCCACAGATCTCCTTACATAAGACAATCAGCTCACCAGAAGCAGAATTTGATACAAAGAAATGTTCTAAATGAGTCACTGCAGGTATTTGTTGTTATTAAATTTAATTATTTTGCATTGACCAGACACCTTGTGAGCACACAACAAAGATACTTCTCCCTACAAACTTTTTACTTAGTGGTGATAAATTTAAATCAGCTTAAGTAAAGAGAGCTTTATGTGGAAATGATACTACATTGTCTTTTACTTATTTATTCAGCAAATATTTTTAGAATACTCACTTATGTTCAAGTACCTTTCTACCTTTCTAAATGGCACAAAGTCCCAGTACCCATGGAGATTGGGTAGAGCCACACAATAAAAACCAAACAAAGGAACATTTAAATAAAGTCAGATCCTGATTTGAAGCAGTGTAAAGTGAATGAGTGAAAAGCAGGAAGTGGAAAATAATAAACAATAAGTCAAAGGAAGGCCATGTTTGAGCTCAGATCTGCTTTGATAGTTGAGAATGAAATAAGTGATGCAAGTCATTTAAGGATTTGCAGGAAGAGAGATTCTGCAAGAAGAAAAGGGGAAAGCCTGGATTTAGAATCTCATTTGGTTGAGTTCCTGTTCTTCCAAAGACCTTCCTACCTTGGACCCTGAAATGACATGATTACAGAGGAAATGATTTCTAATACACTTGACAGAATTCAGAAAAGATTGCTACTATTCATTCATACAAATTAATCTACTTGATTCTCCTTTCAAAACAAAGTGTTGGCATCTGGGCTACTTTCTCAATACCTAAATTGGTCATCAAATACATATTCATTTCATCAGGTTCAAAGAATGGTTTATGCTAAATCGATATACAATTCATAATGTGTAGTCACAAAAAGAAAAAAAGGAACAAAAGCAAGCAACACTCATTTTTTTTCACATAGTGACAATTATCTATAATTCATATAGGTAACTAATTTTAAATGTTTTTAATATTTTATGGAGTCAAAAATTCTCTTTAAAATTCAGTATACACACAAGAATATTCCTACCAAATGGATATATAATTCAGAACTGTGATTTAAGCTAGGTTAAATGAGTTAAAATTATTCCATTGAATCGTAACACCTAAAAATGCCAGACATTTTTAGAAATTTAAGTTATGATCACTCTGATAACATTATTATTTTTTTTTTTAAAGAAAGGTGCTAGCAGGAATTAAGGTGAGCACACAGGCAGGCAGGAAGAGAGATGAGGAAGAAGCATTTAATTTATTTTCTTTAGTTCTTTAACTTCATTGCTTCCCCAGGCCCTGGGTCTTGAACCTGGGATGTATGAGGACTCTGCCCAATTGCTATTCCACCAGGTTGTGCCTCTGATAGCATCTTGACTGGTCATCTGTATGTGACCTAGTTCCAAAATTAGTTCCTCAGTTACGTTACAGGTTTTAAAGTTTTATGGCCTACATATATGGAAATAATAAATTAAGCTTTCAATGATGTAATATGATCGTATTGTTACAAATTTTAAAAGTTCAGTTGGCAAAAATATTACGTTAGGACAGATACTAATTGGATATACTTCACACTCTTCACCTGATATAAATATAACATTAATTTGTCCTTGAAATAGAAGAAATGCTTTATTTCTCTACAAGCTATATGAGACTGGGATTCTCACAAGGAAGGAAATGGTTAGAAATATAACACTATGGTCACTAATAAGCATTACAGTGTAGTGTTTCAGGACCTCAAATCCAAGAAGCCAACTAATTAGATAAAAATAAATGAATCTATAATGTATCATTGAAGTCAAGCACATTAACTGATTCTAGAGTTGGAGGCTAACTTTTTTTTTTTGCTAACATATCATTTTCAAATAGCCCAGCTTATTGGGAATATGTAGTAAAAGAGAAAATTGAATAAAACTGTATAGTTATATCCTTTTATATTTTCTCACCACTAGAAGTTTTAATTCAGAACTGAACATTCCTGCCTACTAGCAATATTTTATTAAGCCTATAATTAGTGATTCCAGTTTTTCCTCAAGGGAAATTTAATTTCTAATTTGAGAGAACTATTATGAAAGAAAGCTTCTTAATATGTCTGAAAGAATATTTACATATTTCACAATGATTTAAATTGTTATAAGGTCCTAATAAATGCTGTAGACTAACACCACAAAGGCAAGAGCATAGACATAGGCATAGGATAGGCATAGGCATGGGCATAGGATATAAGCTATCACTAAAGTACTCTTTTTCACTTATGATATTCTCGGCATTGAAGAATTAATGAAATCTACATAATGCAAGCTGTTAATTATAATCAATTTTAACATGCCTCCCAAACCTAATAGAACTGGCTTTTGACCATAGAAGTCACTTAAATAAGCAATTAAGTTATGGCTTTAATGTTCTACAACAAATTTAGGATAGTTGACTCCAATCTACATCAACACAGGTGACTATAAATAAAGATATTTGCACCACTGTGTTCGTAGCAGCACAATTTCACTATTCACCAAGCAAGATATGGAATCAACTTAAGTACCTTTTGGTGGATAACTAGATAAAGAAAATGTTATACACACACACACACACTCAATGGAATTCTATTCAGCTATTAAAAGAGAATGAAATCATGCCTTTATAACACCTGGATGGAACTTAAGGTGATTGTGCTATGCAGGTAGGTCAAAAAGAAAAAGAAAAATGAAGGATGGTTTTATTCATATGTGAAATATAAAGAAATAAAATACTCTTAACAAAACACAAGAAAACTGTCAGGACATCAATTCAAGATTGTGTTCATCAGAGGAAGAAGTGGGGAAGGGGGTTGAAACCTGGGGAAAAAGAGGAAAATTGACAGACAGTAGAGCGCTGGTGATCGGTGTGGTGTGATTTTTGCCATTTTTTCTACATGCCATAAATCGAAAAAAAAATCCAATCTGTTTAATAACTAGTTAAGTTCAAACAATTTAACAAATACTCATGGTCTAACAATAGCAACAATTTGAAAAAAAACATAAATGGAAGATAAAAATATGTATTTATTTCATTCTTTTGAAAAATAATTACTAGCACTTGTGTGCCTGTTGGAATCTGTGTAACATTAAATCTTGGGATCAGATTACACAATACCAGCCCTATATCTATTCACAATCATTATCTCAAGACATTAGCTTTTCATTACAGGAATCACTAAATACCCAGTTTCTAAAAACTAAGAAACTGTCAAAAAGAATTATTGTGTCGTAATGTGAAATCTGTGAACAACTTGGGGTGGTAATTTTTGTAGTGTAAAACAGATGTGAAGAATCACTATTTTCTTTAAAGATATTTAAAGATAGTTTTCTTTGGGAGTTTTGTTCAGTGTCCTGCAGTTTCATAAAAAATACAGCCCAGGAACCATGTGTATATTCTAATTTACTCTGGGGTTTCTGATTGCCATGGCATAATATGAATATATATCAGAGCTTATTTGAAATAAGCTAAATAAGATAAAATAAGTACATTAAAATATGTGAAATTCTTATCTATAATTCTGCCTCTATTAAGAAAACTTCATAAAATTATTTTATAGCTTATAAAACTTTATATATACATTATTTTGTACTGTTTGATAGAACTAAAAAAAATACAAATACTACTCAACAATGACTGAGTCAAACTACTAGAACTAAGAATTCAGTACATTCTAAATTACTTCAAGGTAGTTTATAAAAGCCTACTTATTCCATTTGTTTCCTTCAATTTTCAGTTTACTTGGGTTTAATCTAGCATCTGTATAGAGACTAACAGTTCTTTTTCTTCAGTATTAAAGTAGTCCTATAACAAGATCATTTGTGCCTCTTTCCAAACTAAATTACCCTATTTCCCTTTAATCTTCATTCCTTTTCCATTTTTCATATCTTTAATTGTCTGTTACTCCTCTCTATATTACCTTCAATATCACTGAATTTCTTCAGTGCAATGACTTCATAGACATAATAGTAACATTACAGAACACAGCTCCATGGGATTGAAAATGTGAATATGAAAGATTTTATTAAGCCTTTGAAATGTCTTATTCATATCAGTAATAAATGTGGAAAATTCTTGAGTCATGATGTTTTGCTATTTAAAATCAATCATATGGAGAAAAAGTTAAAAGATCCCGTATTAGTGTGAAAATTCCTTCATTTTGTAATGTCTACAATAAAATATTATATAGAAGATTTATGAAAAAATAACAATGAGATATGCTTTTTAGATTTCACAAAACTGCCCTTAACAGTTTAACATATTTATTATGGATACATTTTAAATTCAGAAACATATAAAATTGTACTGTTACTTGTACGTAAATCACGTTTTCCAGGAACTTTTATTTCAGTTATTTAGTGCCTACAGTATATATAGTATACAGAGAGGAAACTTGGATCTTGAAAAAAAAAAAGTTTTTATCTGTTCATGTAAAATTTTTATGGAAAAAGATAGATAAAACTAAAATGTCATTGTCTTTTGATTATAAATTTTGGATTTCAAATATTTCAAAATAATCTATAAACATATTCCTAACAAATGCATAGACACACATAAATCACCCTTCTCCTTAATCTGAAATTTCTAGATTTGGTTGATTAGAAGCAACATAATAAAATTTTGATTCTTTTTTTTTAAATTAAACAAATCTACTCATTCAAGCGACTGGTATGTATGCAAAAGTTTTAAATGAATAATTAACTTGTGTATAAATTAGAAATAGGATGTTCTGTACAGTATCTATGCATATGAACAGTATGCAACGTGTGCATATTTAAAGTGGGCAATAGAGCCCAAGAAAACCTGAAAATATTTCACTGATAAAATTATTCTTCCAACCTTCCTGATAGCTTGCAATACAGTAAGAACATTTGATAGCTACTGAATCTCAGCTTCAGTATGAGAGTGGTATTGAGAATAGATCGCTACTGTAAGTGTTCAGTGTGAAGGAGAAGACACTACTGTGTAGATAAAGGCGCTATTTTTTCTACCCTATAGTTTTGTCCCATTTTTGCTGAAGACCAATGGGCTCATCTGAATAGATTTCCCTTTTGGTATATTATGTTGAAGGAATACTCTTTTCCTGATTGTACTCTGATGGGGTGTGCATGCTTGTATTGATAGCTCCCCACTTTCCCTTCTAAAGGAGCTTCATTGCTTTACCCAGAATAAACATCCTTGCCAAGTCTCAACTCCCATGATGACTTCAAGCAAAACTAGTAGGAGAGAAAAGGGAAAGGGCAAACATTGGCTTAGTACAGAACACTAAGCTCTCTTTCCCCCGTTACAGGGTTTAGTATTTGCAGCTTTAGAGTCTGGTGAGCTGTATTGTATGGTCAGATTTATTTAAATTTTCATCCTAAATTTTGATGATTCCGCTATTCTGAGACCATCAGTGGGTTCAATATTCAAACTGGATACGATCCAATGTCTCCCATCTTTTCCACTTGACAAGCATTTACAACATTCTGAGGGCAGATATTGCTGAGAACAACTGGCAAAACAATATACAACATAAGCTGCCATTATAAATATTAGCTAATTTAGGCTGGACTGTCCCTGAGTGTTTTTACCACATCCTGTCACAACCAAGAAAATTTTTCTTCAGAAAGGACAATAAATGATTGATGCATAATAAATGATCACTTATTTACATAATAATTTATTATTTATACATACATAATAAACACATACATATACATACATTTACATAATAAATGATTGATTATTATGCTATAATCATACAGTAAAATTAGGACAAATTTAAAAGATAAAATGCTAAAGGCTTGTATGCTGAACCATACCATATCTTCTAAGATATAATGCCCTTTTACTATAAGTTTGTTGAATAAAAAAATATGGAAACCCATGGGGGAAACTGAATTAGAAGTGAATGACTGAGTAAAGGATAGCAGTCTACTACTCTTTGCATTCTAATTGCCTTAAAATCTATGGAACACACTATCAAAATCGATATCTATGACATTTCTCTTAGTCTTTACCCAAAGTCTGAGCTATCCACTCTTCAGCTATATTTCACAAGGGGAAAACTGATGTCTAAAATCAAGTAAGTTACATTGGTCAGATAAAAATACCAGTTGCTCTGACACCCAAGCATATGTGTCTTTCAAACAGAGGTCATTCATTGGGTTCTTAGACGAATAACTATCTGATGAGTTACTTTTATGCAATGTGAGAATTTGGCAAATAGCAAAGGACTATTGATTACAAAATCAGAATGAAGTTAAGTTTTTTTGGTCCAACTTGAAGTTGCAATATCTTCATCAATCAAGGGAGGGGAATTAAATATCCACTGGGTTAGTATTAGAGCTAAATCCAGAGGTGCTTTATATATCTGGGTAGGGAGAGGATAAAATGGTGAATGATCAGTTAAAGTTGATTGTTTAACTTCATTTTAGTCATCTCAGAAATTATAAAGATTTTATTTTTGTGCAACTGAAAAGAATAGCTTTCTGTGATTGATCAATCGATATTGATTAAGCAAATTTATTTTGCACAGTCACACTTAATTTGTTTCATCCGTTTTTCAGTGCAGTTTTAAGATAAACTGTGCCCATATTATTCATATGTTAAAATCCTAAGTCATTTGTCAGAATGCAACTTTCTTTGGAGATAAGGTCTTTAGCAGATCATTAAATTAATCAGAGCTGTGACAGTGGGCCCTAATCCAGTTTGACTGGTGTCTTTTCAAAAATGGGAGACTGGGACAACTGGTATGTCACCAGGGATACCTGTTCATAGGGAAATGATGAAGTCAAGCGGCAGAGTAACCATCTGTAGTCTAGGGAAGAAATGTCCTATAGGAAATCAGCCCTGTTGACCCTTCGTCTTGAACTTCTAGCCTCCAGAATTGTTAGACATGGCAGTTCTGCTGTTTAAGCCATACAGACTCTGGTGTTTTCTTACGGACTCTCTTAACAAGTTAATACATGTAGAAAAAAACAGCTAGATATCTTTTGCATTGAATTCTACATAGAAATTTTGATTATAAGATTTTTGCACGAAACTACAAATTTAGGCAGGTTGAGTGTACATAGACACAAATGGATCACTTTCATCTCTAATTAAAATGTTTCTCCATACATAGCTCACTTTAAAATGGTAAGCAGGTTGTACACATTGATTTATATGTATACAGATATACACCTGTATATGTACATATATACATATATACGAAGCTATGAGAAAGAAAACACAACTTTAAGAGAAATTACACAATCCCTAATGCTCCTGTTAGTTTAATTTCCATTTACATTAATGATATCAAAATAAACTATCTGGGAGGACAACCCTTAGAGTAACGTTATTAGAAATAAAAAGTAAACTCAAGATATTGAGAATTAAAGTTACTAACTGGAATTTTTGAAAAGTATTTTCGCAGGATCAAGAATTGAATAAATAATACACTAACAGGATAATACTTGATAACTCATTCAATCATCTGTCCATAATCCTTGGCCCTTCATGGAGATGTGAGTTAGGTGAGAAAAGGTTTTTAATTTGATCAGTAACTCCCTAGGTCATTCTAAAAACAACTTCGTCAATCTCAGAAAAAGAAAACACATCTTTACCTCTCATAGGATTACTTCTTTAATTTCTGAACAATGTTAGACAGTATTATAAACAAATAAATGACAAAATAAAGTACAGCTAGTACTAGGTGACTAATTTTCTTAAGTGATTAACAGATAATCAGATATCAGAATATCAATATAGAGAGCAATATGTATAAATATATGTATGTATAGTGATACCTCTCACCTTCCCTTACAGAATATTAAATTCCAGGAATCCAGGTTTGTTATTTCTCCAATATATGTCTCAGGCATATCTCCACATTTATGTTTCTAGTTTGATCATTCTATCAGTATTCCTCATGTGACTGGCAGCCTAAGTTCCCTGACTCCACTCCTATAGTCTCTGAAAGGCAGTGATATGATCATTAAAAATATAAACTGGATTTTTTTCGTTTTCTTACCTAGAAACTTCTGAAAATTTTCTCTTTTAAAAGAACACATTGAAGTAATAGTACATTATAATATTATGTTTCAGGGGGGCATCATTGTAAATCGACATTTGTGTATACTATATAAATACATATACATATATATATCACTCTTTCACAATCATACATAAATGGGTGTGTATGTCTGTTCCTATCTCTTGGCTATTGTATATAATTCTAGAATGAATATGCAAATTACTGTTGTTATAGTCTTCAAAAAATACTCAACAGACGGATCAATGGGTCATGTGTAATTTTTTTTTTTAATTTTTGGAGGAGTCTCCATACTGCTTTGCAAAATGACTACACCAATACAATCCCACCAACAGTAGGTTAGGATTCCCTTGTATTCATGACCTCTCCAACAGTGTTATTTCTTATCTTCGGAATGATAGCTATCATCACAGGTATGCCATGCTACCTCCTTGCTTTGATTTGCATTTCCTAATAATCAGAGATGAAGAATATCTTTCCATGTGTTTATTGGCCATCTGTGTTTCTTCTTTGAAGAACTGTCCATTTGAATCCTCTGGCCATTTTTAAATCAGATTCTTTTCATATTATTCAGTTTCATCAGTTCTTTATATATTTTGGATAGTAATACCCTTTCAGACATGTGATTTGCAAATATTGTTTGTCATACAAAAATAATATCTGTCAGATAATAATTAAAAATAAATGTTCCGTTATATATTCACATTTGTGAATATAAGGCAAAATTTTATAAATTATTTGTGACAGTATTTTAGTCATAAAATTACTAATTAACTTGTACAGAGGAGTGAAAACTTTTCATTTTGAAGACAGCGTCTTCCGCAGTGCTGAAGCTGTCTTTTTTATTTAGTTTTGTAGTCTCATTTGTTTATTTTTGCTTTTATTTCCTGTGTAGAACCAGTAACTTCTCTTTGACTTAATGAAGAATTCCAACTCTTTGTGGTGGACTACAATAGCTTATAGGACCTGTCTGTACCTTGCACACCTCTGCAAACTCATGTTGTGCCATAAATTTAACACCATGTTTTGTTCCAGATACATCAGATTTATTTTGCTTTCTAAACAATGTCTCAGCACTCTTAAACTTGCTCTGCCTTTCGCCTGGCCCATTCTTCCCTGCAGATCACTATCTGGCTATCTCCTGTTTCATCATAAAGGATGCAGCTTCAAAAAAGACTCTCTTGAGTACCTAAATTAGTCTTTGACTGTCAAGCTCTATGGCATCAGTCTGTTAATTTTGTTTAGAGTATTTTTCACTCTCAGAAATACTCTTGCTCATGTATTTATCTTGGTTGATTTTGTTTTCCCTTTTTAAAATGAGACAATTTCTCTGTCTTCCTCACTGACAAGATTCTGGTAGCCAAGACAATTCGTGACACTAAAAAGGTGTTCAATGAATATTTATGCTTGCATAATCATAGATACAAATAATAAAACATGCTTCTTCCACACAGGGAAAATTTTTGTAAATTAAAAAGAAACAGGAAGTCCATTCATTTTATAACTTTCCCGAACTCTTAGCCATTTATCAGTATCCAGTGACCTACCTTCCTCTTCTCTGATTCCTGTCTTAATCCTTCAGAGATCTGAAATAAAATATTTCTATCAAATAGAGACTACCTCTAGTTACACCACGTTAATGACAGGCTCATACACCAATTAAAAAGCAACTCAACCTCCCTTTACTCTACTTACTCATCAAATTTTATGCAAAATTTGGGAAGAATGGAGCCTTGTATGACTTTTTTTTACATTCTGTTCTTCTAATATTTGTTTTGGGGGCTTATTATTGTTACTAGGATCTTGCTCAAAGGACCTTGATGGGTAATTCAAAACTAAAGACACAGAGAAATATAAAATTTGTTCATATCGCTTTATCTTTTCATTTATGCCATTTTCTTAAACACTTAAAATGAGCTTTAGTAATTTTCCATTCACTGCACATCAGTTATCAACTTCTCTGTTGTCATTTGTCAGCTCCCTAGTAGCATAATGCACTTTCTATTTTCCTTCAAATTGTTTTTTATTTTCCCATTTATATCCATATCAAGCAGTGGGTAAATCATATCAAAATTGCTCCTCTGACACAAAAAAGACAGCATATATTATATTCATATGTGTTCATCACTGATCTAGAATCAGGCTCTCATCACTTTCTGAATTCCCCAATTATAAATCCACATAAATTCTTCATAGACCTATCCATTCTGTCATTCATTCAACAGTTCCTGAGCAATCTTATACAGAGATGTTCGTATATCAAAGTTCAAAACAAACAAACATAGAAGCAAAACCAAACATCTGTATTTTCAAAAATATTTCACATCTCAGTGACTTAAAGCCAAGTAGCTTCTAATGCAGATAATCAGCATTTTTGAAATATCAGAACTCACAACCCAGTATAGTTTCCACATATTTATATGTTTGAACCAATCCCTTGCCTGCCATTTGAAAAGACATTGTGTATCACTTATTTACAGTTTTAACTAAAAATAATTTTTTGTGGAATCTCTCCAAGGTAATTTATACTTTTATGGCCAAATTAATGCCACAAAGTGCTTAGAATATTTTTGCATCATTTTTTTCACATTTTATGTCAATGTATAAATGTATATTCCTTGTGTAATTTATTATCTAACTTTATATTCTGTTAGATAATCATTTCTGCTAAAATGCAATTTTCAAGCAGTTTATATCATTTGGTATTAAATACAAAAAGCATAACCTTATAGTGTTCTGTGTACCCACAGACACTTGTCAGTGATGATCAATTCTCACTTTAAAACTTAAAGAATGAGTATAGAACCACCTTGCCTGTGGAGCATTAATTAAACATGGGTATGAACAGATTGGAGTGACAGAGGAGCTTTGCAGTCTCATAATCTGAACAACATTTCTTCAATAAATGTCCATTGACATCATTCAAAAGAGAGTTAACACCATCAGAGTAAACATTTTAGATATCCTGAAAGTTGGCTGGAAAACTGATGCTATATTAAGACTAAGAGGTCCTTATTTCTCAAATGCAAAATGTGCTTAACATTTGAAAATAAATCCAGATAAATATATCATCAAAGCAAAAAAGAATTATCATAATTATTTCAATAAGTACAAAAATGATTTAATTCAATTCAACACTAAAATTTTCTATTTTTCAGAAGCATTTTATTTTATTTTTATTTTGTAATTCACACTGGTTGTTTCTCCTTGGACTTGGTACTGAAACCCAGGGGTATGTGGCCTGAACTCACATTGGAGGCAACTGACCTAACTGCTATTCCATCAGGGTATGCCAAACTTACTGTTTTTTAATTGTTAGGTTTTTAAGGGAACTTCTTCAATATGGATATTTATAAACACCTATAGACAATATAATATTTAACAGTAAAATTTTGAGCTCTCCCTGAAGTTGAAACAAGACCTCAGATGGAGTAAATACTATCAGTGTATCTATTAAACATTACACTGCAGTTTCTAGCTAGTTCAATCAGTTAAGAAAAATAGAGTACAAGTATTTGAAGGAAGAAAAACTAATTTTATTTGCAAAAGAATCTACAAACAATTAGAATTAAATAAATTTAATGAAGTCATTGAAGAAAAGTCACACACAAAAAAATAAATAGCATATCTATGGACCAGAAACCAATTACTGGGAATTAAAGAAATATAATAAAATAAGGAACCACAAATATCAAATACTAAGGTATTAGTACAGTGAAATATGTCCAGTATAGAACATAAAATTACAAAATGCCTGTTGAAGAAAATTAAAGATTAAATGGATAGGGATATTCAATGATATTAAGAAGATGATTATTAGTTAATTAATCTATAAATCCAATGCAGTCTCAGTAAAATACCAGTTGTTCTGTTGTTGTTTTAATTGTGGCTCTTGTTATGATGGTAATGAAAAAACTAATTCTAAAATTGATGGATATATTCAAAGGCTCTACAGTGACTTCCATGGCAATCTTTCAGAGGGAAACAAAATTGCAGAATATACGCTATCCTGTGAGATATAATAGAAACCTCAATATGAAAGAGAAAACAATTAAATTTATAGAAGATACTATAGGGAGTCATTTTCACAGCTTTAGGTAAACAAGTATTTAATTACAAAAAAGATAAAGCACTAATAAAATGATTAGTAGGATTTAAAAATTTTTAAATGTCTGTTATCTAAGAGATAACCTATAGCAAGGCAAAAAGTATAAAATATATAAATGAAGGTCTTGTATCTCACATATATCAGTTTAAAAATTCCTACAAATCAATAAATAGATATACAAACAAATTGTTTTTAAAGAGAGGAAAAAAGGTAGGCAGGGAGGAAGAAGAGGAGGAAGGACTATTATTTATTTATTTTGTTTGACCTTTCCCCACCAATCCTTGGGTCACAAACCACCTTTGGCTTTTACATGGTTCACACTTCAACCACCAGTTTAGTGAGTAAGCCATAGTGCACATCCAAAAACATTTTTAAAAGTTATCAAATCTTGAATACATACTTAATGAAAGATAATTTACAAATAACCAGTAAGAAGAGTAAAAAATGTTTACGACACAAGTCATTTAGGAAATAAAAATTAAAAAATAGGCACGGTGAAGGAGGAATCTGAAAAAGTCATGAATCTTGATACGGGAAGTTGCTATTTGGACATATACCCATGTAAAAATTGAGCATTTGTGAACTTACGATTTGTGTTCAATATTACTTGTAAGTTATATCTCAATAAAATAAATCAAAACTTGGTAAAATAGATTTGTGTTAATATTGAAAGAATAACATAGTAAGTTTTCAATTTCACTCATATCATAAGGATTTTGGAAAGAAAATAGAAAAGAAGGCAGGAACCTCCATAGAAGAAGTAATAGCTGAGGACTTCCCTAACCTCAGGAAGGTAACAGACTCCAGATCCTTGAAGTTCAAAGACTTCCAAACAAAATAAACCCCCCAAAACCCTCACAAAGACACATTGTATTAAAATGACTAAAAAAAAAAAAATCAAGATAAAAAGTCTTAGAAGCAGTTAGAGAAACATGAGTTACATGAAGGGAACCCCTTTATATTACCTGCAAATAACTCAGTGGAAATTTTATAGGCAGGAGGGAATGGTGTAATATATTCAAAAGGATGAAAATAAAAAAGAACTTCCCATTAAGAATATTTTACCTTGCTAGATTATCACCTAGAATTGAAGGAGCCATAATGAGCTTTCCAAAGAAACAAAAGTCAAAGAGAGTCATCATCATTAAACCAACCTTGAGGAAAATACTAAAGGGATTTCTCTAAAATGAACAAAACCCCACCTAGAAGCAGCAAGACACCAGCAATATAAAATGGAGTGGAGAGTAAAAAGCAGGACTGTAGAATATTACATTAAGTTACTTTTAATTTCAAATAGATTATAAGCAATACAACAAAGAGATATCATCTCACACCTATGAGAACAGTATTCAAAAAACTCAAAACGTGTTGCAGAGGACACAAAAAAATTAATGAAAGGAAATCTTTTACACTGTTATTGGTAGTGTGTCTTTGTGCAACCATTAAGAAAAATAGAATGGAGATTCCTCAAAACATTGAAAATACAAACTTCATGTGATTTCATTCTCTTACTTCTGAACATTTACTTATAAAACACAAAAACACTAAATCTCAGAGATAAATGTACTTTTATTTTTCTTGCTGTATTATTTATAATAGGTATTAGGTACAAGCAACCTAAGTGCCTATTGACAGATGAGTGAATAAAGAAATTATTTGTAAACACAATTGAATTCTACATAGCAAAAGAGAGGAGAAAGAAAGAAGAAAGAAAGAAAAGGAAAGAAAGAGAGAAAAAAAGAAAGAAAGAAAGAACAAAAGAAAGAAAGAAAGAACAAAAAGAACGAAAGAAAGAAAGAAAGAAAAAGAAAGAAAAGAAAAAGAAAGGAAGAAACCATCTGGAACAAGGGGAACTTAGAATGATGCTTAGTGAAATAAGTCAGAAGAAGAAAGTGAAATATATGATATATCCTATACAGAGAAACCAAACTAAGAAACAATATAGGACTAAATTAGTTGTTACCAGAAGAGAAGTGGATAAAAAGTGTCAATTATACTGTGAAGGACAGAATTGTTCTGCTGTTGATGAAATAAATGTACATGATATACAGATACTGATTTGTTGACCAACTATGATATGTAACTTTAGCCTATATGATATTATAATACAGTATTCTTGAAACAAATTTTATAAAGAACATAAGGAGAAATCTAAAAATGAAAGACTCATAAAACATTCTGAGATATAAAACATTTTTAGTTTATATCACAAATAAATTTATGCTTCAAATCATGACACTGTTTTTCATTTTAGGAAAGGAAGAGAATAAGTGCTTGTGGAAATAAAGTTAACACATATTTTACTATGAGATTCAGTATCCTATTGAAATATTAGATTCTGCATGGATTTCTTTCATTTATAACAACATGTATCTGATTCAAGATCTTTAACAAAATGGAGATATTTTAAAAGTTGTGAGAAACAAATTAGCAAATACTATTATTCTGACCAAAAGAAATATCTGGTAAAGTGTAATTTATCAATAATAACACAAAACAATTTCAATTCAATAATTTCATGAAATCAATAGAAATACTAACAGAGAACACAAAAAGATTTCATAGAAAGATAATTACAAATGACATCTATAAACATATCTGAAATGTTCTCATTACCTTTCATACACATCCATACCACAATGAAATAACTTTTACCTGTCATTTATAATTATCAACAAAATTTGATAATAAACATGTAGCTATACTGACATGTTTTTAAACTTGTTGAAATATAATGTTTGTATCTCTAGATAAGTAAAATGTCCACATACGTAACCCAAGTATTCAGTTGCTGTGAATTGATCATTTCAATAAACTTGTACACAGATACACAAAACATGTATCCTACAGCATTGATTTTAACAGAAAAAAACCCTGCATAATTAATCTCAATATCAATGATAGGGAACTGGTTAAATAAATTATAATTTATCATGTTAATGGAATTCTATATAATCATTGAGATAGATTAATAATTAGGATATAGGTGAGTTATGTTGTGAAAGCATAAACCAAATTACAGAAAAATTCACATGTACAACAGAACTTTAAGTGTGCAATAAAACATTTGTAAAATAATACATGCATATTCTGGATATGTGATTGTAATTTTACTCTATGCTATTGTTATGTTAAACCTTTTATATATAACACTTTAAAAAGGACCAATAAGAGAAGAAAAGCAAAACCTATTAAGTACTGTATATGTGGCAAGTTTGAGTATTAAAAATATCTGGATATGCATATAAAGTTGATTGGACTAGACTATAAATCAATATTAGTGAGTCAATTTGAATACAGCATTTAGGTGAATAAGAGAGATGTTTTCTAGAGTGTAATGTGATAAATAGTATAATATCTGACTCAGAATTTGGATATCAGCCCAAAACAGAAAAATGTATTTTTCTATCCTATGAAGGTAACAGACTATATTCACAAGTTAAATTTCTGTTTCTATTTTTTTAAAATAAAGTTAATGAGTGCTGGTGTGGTATCAAGGTAATAATGAGCGCTACTTTGTATCAAGAATAAAATTCAAGAGAGATCTAATCATTTATAGAAGATTATGAACATCTGCAAAAATTCTCAATGAAGTGAAAGAGACTTACAGCACAAAAAGGTTCAATGGATGCCATCTCTCTCTGCTTTAACTTATACTGGTATACAAACAAACATGATCATTGATATAACCAGATTATTCTTGACACACTTTGAATCTTGAACAAAATTTGCTCTCCATCTACAGAAAAGATGTGTGTCATCTATGTTTATTACAATTCCATTTTTATTTTGCTCTTTCACTATCACCATTTTTGACCACTTACTCCTTCTAACCAGTGGACCTTTAGCCACCTCCAACTTCTCTCACAGTGGTCTCATATCTAAAACAATTGCTAACACTTCCTTTAGCATCAATTCCCTGCCAAAAAAATAAACATCATTAAATGCTGTTGCTTCCTTACTACATAATAGACAAATTTGAGCAAGAGAACCAAGGATGTTCTTAATTTACCCCAGCTCAGTCTCTAGTGTTATAGCCTTTCTCTCTCTTCTGATCAAAGGAAACCTAACTCTAATCACTTTACTTTTTTTGCTCTCTTTAAAATACTACTAGAAATTTATCTTCTGACATCTTAGCAGCTCATAAGTCTTGATAAGTCCTGACTCATCCTTGTTGACTCAATTTAGATGAAACCTTCTCAAGAATCTTCTTTGACATAGTCAGGTAGAGTAATTACTTGCTAAAAGTTGACGAATATTAAGTTTAAGTTACTAAAGCCTTAAAAATTATCAGTTTCTCAAAGTTTTCTTTTCCTCATGTGATCTTAAAAGTTTAATTAATAATTTAGGAGTTGGCTATCTCTGAAACTATATTAGGGTTTATTTTCAATAGTTTATATCCAAGCAAGGTCAAATCAATGTTTGCGCATTAAGGCATACTTACTTAAGTTGATCATGAATTTATTATAATTTTGAAAAGATTGCTTCAAAATTGAGTTTTGATTGAGTTACCATAGTAATTTCATCTTAGTTATATGTATATATATACATATACACACATATATATCTACATATGGATCGAATATATATATATATTCATATCCAAAAGAACTGAAAACATATCTATATAAAAATATAGGTAAACTCTCATATCAACATTATTAAGAATGGCCAAAAAGTGGAAATAACCAAAATGTCCATTATCTAGTGAATAAACAAAATATGGTTCATTCATATATTCAAATATTCTACAATAAAAAGGGATGAAGTACTGAGGCATGCCATAACATATATGAACCTTAAAAATTGTACTAAATGAAAGACATTAGTCCGATAGATCACACATTGCTTCCATTTATATGAAATGTCCAGAATAGACAAGTCTCTAGAGACATAAATGTAGATCAGTGATTTCAATAAAATGGGAAGGGAAAATTGAAGATGAGTGCTATCAAATCTGGAGCTCTTATCTATAACAAAAAATGTTTTAAACTTAGATTTTGGTGATGGTTGCACAGCTCTGTGAATATGCTAAAAACATCTACTAGATTATATGAATCTAAAACATGAATTTTATGGTATATGAATTATCTCAATAAAACTTATTTAAAATTTTTAAAAATGTTAATAAAAATGTGATTTTTCTAGTGTTACCTCTCATAATTGCTTGCAGAAAGGAAGTGCCTAATAAAGGTTTCTTGTCTGTCTAAAGGACTTTAAATGATTGAACAACTGAAGGCCTTTACTCAAACATATCAAGTCAGAGGAAATGTATTCAGAGAGCAGAAATTAAGAACTAAAAATGAGTGATTATAGCTAACATATGAGAGAACTGCAGTAGAGACTAGAGGGAGAGAGGGGAAAAGTGAAACCCAGGGTGGATATTATAAGACTATGTGCTTTCATTTTAAGGTGGGAGGAACTTTTTATATATGTAAACAGTCATGGCATTTTATATGAAAAAGAAACAGAACTGAGATTTAAGTTGTCCATTACTTCAGAATATCTTCCTACTGAAAGTTTTACTAGTGCAAGTAATGGCCAATTAAACTGAAGGATTAAAATAACTAACTTGTGGAGGCAAAATGAACAAGCTTCAACAGAAACATGCATCAGCTGAAGATGTTTCAAAATTACCAGAGTTAATAAAAAAGTCACTTTGATAGCATCTTTCTTTGAGGAGCTCAGCTTTTTTTATTCTCAGATATTACCTAATTAAATTTCAAAATATATAAGATTGTATAATCAACTCTCACAGTTCTCTGAGAATCTTATTGGAAAAGTAAACCTTTCATCTGAGCATTTATTTTAGTCTTTTTATCTCTTTTGTTCTCTGCAGAAATTAAATCTTATCACTTTCCTGTATCATTTTTTTTTCTTTTCTCTTTCTGTTTTTTTTTTTTTTCTCAACTCCAAACTTGCAACTTGTTCATGTTTGGTGGAGACGATTTTCTAGAAATGATCCTTAACCACCATGGGTCAAAAGTGGAAACACAGCCACCCAGGTGCAATCAGCATTGTTGTTTACTGTTCTGAGGTTAGTGAGGGTGACCTGAACTCTCATAATGATGGATCCAAATGTCACACTTTACAGTATCCCTGAATGAGTATACGGTGTGTTGCAAAAGGTTAGAGAGAATGTTTTCTAAAAATCCCCAGCATGTTCCATTCTGACTAATAAGTATCATATAATGAAGAGGGTAAAAAAGTACAGTGCAAAGCAATGAATTCAGTTCAAATACAAGTATTACTAGGAAAGACAAGACTTCAAAACACTAGTTTTCATTCAGGGTGATTTCTTCCCATCCCTATGTCACATTGGCAATGTCTGGACAATTTTAATTTTCAGGATTTGGGAAGGGGCTAGCATCTACTGGATAAATGTGTTGCTAATCCCACTCAATGCACTGGGGCAGTTGCCTAAACAAACGACCGCGCATGCGTGTGCACGCACACGCACACACACACACTCACTCTAGTCCAAAATACCAATAGAGCTGAGGTTGAGAAACTTTAATTTACAGACAAACAGCATTGCAAATGCTATGATCATTCTACAAAATTTCAAAGGTATTCTAGTAAACACATAACTAGGTAGAATGGCACTTTCTTTTTTGAAATATATTATTCAAATATAAAATGAACATATGTATCATACATTTGGAACTCAGTGTCCAAACATTTGTAATACCATTATAACCATTATTTAAGAGATGGAACATTAATAATGCCTTAGACTCCTCCTTATTCTCCAATCATATTTCTTTCCAAAGCGTAATCCTGAATTTCATAATCAATTATTCCCTTGCTTTCTTCAATACTTTCATTTTCAATCATGTATTAATTCTAAATATTATTCTTAAATAATATGTTAGGCTTCATCAGCTTTGAAGTGGAATCAAAATTTATTTTTTAATTTAAACTTTTGTCTAACATTTTCTGGGTGAGATTTATTTATACACACGTGGGTATGTTTTAATTGAACAGAAATCCATGATTTGCCGATAACTCATTTTATTTACTCCATTATGAAACATTTACATTTGCTATCATGAATGATATTCTATAAATATTTCTGTATAAATATCTTTAGATACACAAACAGGGCTCTTTCTATGAGATTTACCTGGAAACAAAATTATTGTGTTTAGTTAGGGACATAATAAATTGTTTTCCGAAATGGATTTTTCAACTTATTTCTACAAATATTTTATATAAATAATTCTAAGAAAAACAGACATTGACAATTTCATTTCCTGTTTCCAAACTATATATATGTGTATATATATATATATTTTTATTTTTTTTTTTACATTAACATGCCTTATTTTGCTAGCTTTGAATAGGTATGGTGTGATGGCCATACTCGCCTTGTTACTAATTTAATCATTTTAACATATTACAATTAAGTTTGATTTAAATTTTTGAGCTCAAGTAGACATTACTCATCAGGATTTTAGTGGTACATGATTATTGATGCTTTTTTTAAAAATTTTGAAACGACTGCATTCTGCACCTACTCAAACATATTTGCATTTACTTATTCATTTAAGAATCTGATAAAGGTATAGAGATTTTAAAGGTCTAATATGTCCTTGCTCCTAAGTTTCAAGGAAACCTTATAATAAGATGAAATAAAAGAGATTGAGTATTTTCTTGTACTACAGCATAATTGCTAAGTGTATGTATTTTAGAGTAAAGAGACCTAGATTGGTTCCTTGATTTTACACTTTTTGTTGATTCACCTTGACTCTTTTTCCCAATTTTTATTGATAAATGCAAAAATATTTCACCTACTTCATGTAGTTGCTGGATAATGCATATAAAATGAACAACTAGCAACAGACAAAATGAATACTCTATAAATGATGAGATTTACTATAATTAGGAAATAGGCATCCCTTATTTTATGACCTAATTATTTTTCTCACTTCCTTTAGGCATAGTGTACTAAATTGGGTTTCTCATCTTGAAAATGAGAATCATAAAATCTAAATTCTCTCTGAAAATAAATGAAATTAAAATACAGATATTACTTCTCAAACATTTATTAAATATGTAAATTTAACTGTAGCAGCATAATACTTTGATATCCAACTGTGTTTTTTCCCATTAATTTTTCCCTTCCCTCATCTTCTGTCAATAAATGTACTACATTCAGGAAGAGCTGATAAAGTGAGAACAATAATCACATTCTGGGTTGTACTGCTCTTTATGCAACTTTGGAAAATATTTAGCAGAAGCAACAAATATTTTTGAATGCCGCAGTTTTTCATTAAAATAACTTGAGGGGGATAAATGTATTCTGTTTCATTTCTGAATTCTATGACTTTACCTATGGTCATCACATCCAAGATACAGGGATAGTTTCTCATCAGAAGATAAGAATTCCACTACTGGGTAGAAAAGATGAAATAGTGATATTTACAGAATATAGATAATTACTAATGATGGGGTTCTTAGGTCCCAGGACCCCTCTCACTATACAGAATTCCACTGTGAAAGTGAGACAAAACTACTGAAACTCCAGTATACATTCCAGTGAATTGGTGGGAGGTATCTCAGAGCAGTAGAGTTGTCCAGGATTCTATGTGAAGAACTGCAAGTCTTACAGAGAACTTGCAACTAACATGACATGTACGTGGTGGAAAATCATTTTAAGAGGAAAGTGACTAGCTAATAAAACCTCACTGTATCAGTATAAACCAATATACTATAGGGAGAGCAAATGGGATTTTGATGTATTAGGAGAGTTGTGAATTGAGAGACCAAGAGTATTTAAAAAGAGACACTAAGGGTAGGTCCAAAAAGACATGCATATGCGGAACTGCATTAGTAGATGTATCGACAACACAGGAAACCTGTCTTTTTTGAAAGAATTACTCATACTTCCCCAAAAGCTAACAACAGAAGATAACCAAGAATTAACTGCAAACACAGTTCTCATATTTATTTAGTATAACTCTCCTGAAACTAGAAATTTCTAGACGGAAACAAAGAATAGGTAAGAATGTAGATTATAAACTATTAATCCAAAATTTATTAAACCAAAGTGACTAAATTACTATCAAGGGCAAAATTAAGCTTTCCTCACAGAGCATAAATGCAAACTCATAAACCAAACTGAACTTACTGACAGTTAATATTTTACTATTTTTCCATACTAGAATATTTGTAACTGTAAAATACATAAATAACTTTTATGAAGACTGTTTGTTTTGTTTGAGTTAATCAGATGAAATATTTTAATCTAACAGTCCAGGAAGTTTAGAGTAAAATGTATTTCTTGTTTGTAAATCCCCATGAAATAGGCATCATCAATCTTTGCAATTCCTAAGATCATACATTTTGACATTTTTTCCCATTTCTGATTCAATAAGGGAAAATATTCCCTAATATCATTGGGTGATAAATGTAAGGGTTAACTCCCCCAATGGCTTAATTTCCAGCGATCCCTTGCTCAGTCACGATTATGCAATAGTGGCAGCTATAACATACTGTAGTGGTCACTACAAGTTTTATCCTAACTGAAGAATCATTATTCTCTGTAGGAAAGATGATTAAAGTCAGGATCTCAGGAGAATTTCCATAGTCCTGTCTCTTATTAGTAAAAAAAATAGTATTAATTATTAAAGATGACTTTTGGAATGTTATCTCATTGCAGAAATGAATTCATTACAGGAATGCTTGATGGTTTGGGTCAAGCTAGAATAATAATAGAATCAAAGCATGATATATTGCAGAACTGAACTACAAATATCTCTCTCTTTACAAAACTGGTGTTATCTATTACTAATATTTGCATTATTTAGGTAATAAAAATACAATAAATAACACTTTTTTCTAAAGAGTTGGTTAGGAATTTAATTGTCAGTTGGTTCAAATACTAGAAATTCTAGAAATCAGTTAATAAAAGTTTTAAGAATGTGCTTGTCCACAGTATTTATGAGTAAAAATTAGATGGAAGTCATTTCTAATTTTTCTTCCATTAACGTACTCTAGGTAAGAACCGGTTGAATGAAAAAGACAGCACCTTATTTGGATTATTTTCAGAAAAGTAGGCAACACTTGAATAACTGAGCTTATAAAACCCATTACAGAGATCATATCTTTTAATGCTTACACCTGCATCTGATAAGAGCAAATTTTCTCACACCAAGAGAACTGTCAGTGACTTTCAGATAATGAGTAAATATGATGTATATTGTGAACTCATGCTTTTCCATAATTCAAAGAACTGTTGTTAACTTTACCGACCTATATTCTGTGTGTTTTGCATAATTCTTGATGACAAAATAAAGAAATTATACTTGAAGCTATAGCAATGTTTTAGATTATGCAAAGGGAAGATCTCAAGGGTAAAGTTTGATGTTTAATAGTAACGCATGCTTTGGCAGTGTTTCATCATTCTAGTATTCTATTATAACTCGTTTCAGTTTAAAGAAATTCAGGATTGTCAACTGCCTTCTTAAGTTCCTGCTTCTCATTTCAATGAGTTTTACTGGTATGGAAACTAAGGAGCTCTTAACTTTTGAAATTGTGTCATCTTATAAATACAGATCTTAAAACTAAGCCATGTTTTTGGCTGCAATATATTTATTTTAATAAATATTGCTTGGAACCTAAGGTAATGGAGAGGCCTTGCTACTCCTCAGCACTACCATTCATCACTTTTCTACGTTCTTGTTTACTTAAGAATGAGATGAAACTATCAAAGGTAATTTTCAGGAGAAATAATGATAAAACATTTTAACAGTTTATTAAAAACTGTAAATATGTTCATACATAAATCTCAGAGGAATTTAATAAATGTATGCATTAAATGTAAATTCGAGGCATATCTTGGTGGAACAGATATTGGTCAATCGCCTTTAAAGGACGCAGATCACAGACCCTTGAGCTCACATTCTGGTCCAGGGGGCCAGTGTGAACAACAAAATGAAAAAATAAAGTGCTTCTTCCTTCCCTCTCTTCCTGCCTCCTTGACAACTACTGGCTTCAATCCTGCCTTCACCTTTCTTTAAAAAGAAATCAGTTTTGAAAATTACCCACTTTGAAGGGGAAGTTTTAGTTTTAGAAATAAAAATTGATGCCAGTTTATTGAGAGAGACTATTTGTTCTAGCTCTATTAATTTCTAAAAGTGATTTCTCATGTGAACCCTCTCATAAAGGATACTTTCATAGAGGGTTCACTAACTTTTAGGTAAAAATATTATCTCACGTAGCTCCTACTTTTACCAAATCACAATTTGTTAGAAGATCGACTTTTAAAATATAATTCAGCTAAGTGTTTCTTGTGAAAGGTAAAGCTAATGGAATTCTGATTGAAACTTGAAGATACTCTTGAAATTATTGAAAGTAGTAATTCAGACAGTGTTTAGTGTATGTATGTTGGTGTTGATCCTTAGCCGACAGGACAGACATTAGGACAAAGCAGGACGCTGGTAAGTGCTAGAGTGCAAATGTGTACCTTGTTCAAGTGTTTCTGACTGTACGAGCCATTTAATATGACATCCCAAATATGAACCTCTATATCAGTTTCTACCCACCATTAGCTGAAACACATAAATTAAATCTATGTGGGCCCCGGAACTATTTTATACATTTTAATATCTATGCACAACAACAATCTCTTCTCAAAAATTATTCTGAAAGATAAGTAATGATTGTCTTCAAATAAAATTTAAAGAAGCTAAAAAATTTACAAGACTGCTCTTAGCTACTATATTTATACTCTAAAGGTCACTATTGTACAAAACGTGCCATGTAGCAATGCATAAAAATAATTGCTATTTACAAATACCTGGAAATAGAATATGAAAGAGTAAATATGCATGTATGAAGTTACTTTAATATCTGGTACTCATGAGAAATATTTTAATATATTTCACAGCAGTTAAGGAGTAAGGACTTTAATTTTGACAGTTTTATGAACGAGTTTTTTGCGATACTATGAATGATAGAGAGGTTTAACCAATGATAGTTTAAGGTCACAGTATCTCAAGTGCAGAGTCACATGACCAAAGTTACATTTCAAACCTGGTTTGAGTTCATATTCTGCAGGGTGGAGACCTGGTGTATTCGCTTGTCCAGATTCTGACTCCATTGCATGAGTACTAGCACCTCTGTTTTACTTTGGTAAATCAGTGTTTCTGCAATCTCCCACTAAAGTCTGCTTTTTTCCTCCAGCCCTAGTCATCCTAGTTAGAGAGGTGAAAAGTTGGCCAATCAGAATCAATCACAGACATTACTCCATCCACTGGGGAACAATGATACCCTTTTTACTGAGGTTTCAGGAACCAAAAATCATGTAAGATTGAAGCTGACAAAGGTTCTTATTATCACCACATCAAGACTGTCCAAGTGACAATAAAATTTACTTTGAGGAAGGAAAAACGAAGACATGGGGACTGATCAAGTCATAACACTACATTTTGTAGCCCTAAATCAGGAGAAGCACACTAAAACCTGTGACTGACAGGGAGATAATATACATATGGACATATCAGTAAAACACAATGGACTGGCAGGATCTCTAGAAAGACAAAGACATACTCCAATCATGGACATTTTTATTTGATTTTCAAAAATATGACTCTGATCCTAATAGCTTAATGACCAAATGTGTCCCGGTGGTTAACATGTGGCAATTCCAGCATGAATCTTAAAAGGTTTGCTGTGATCCCCACCTGACCTTTCAATTATGCAAATCAATTTTCTATTTTTTCTCTTTATTGTTTTTTATTTTCCCGCCTTCCTTCTCCCCCTTCTTCCTTTCTGTCTTCTTTCCTTTTCTTAATTATTTTTCATTAAAACTCTTGGCAAAAAAAAAAAAAGAAAGGAAGAAAATGTATACTGTTCATGTCACAAGCAAGGCAAAAAATGATAAAAGATTCTCAGCAAAAATATACATGAAACAATTAACAATTATATGTTAAAGTGAATCACCCTGCCAGCAAGTTGCAATGTGACTGAGAGCTTGATTCTCCAAGTTTGGTCACCAGACCAAAAAGCAGTATTAGCAGCATCTCCTGGAGATACTGGAAACGCATATTATGAGGCCTCACCTGAGACCTCACGTATTAGAAACTACCAGCTGTTTTCCATGTGATTCTGCTTTGGAGTTGTGGCATGATGGTCAGGAAGCTATTGAGTTAGTCACGCATTAACTGAAACTCTTCTATTTTAACAGACATGGTAATAACATATATGGAAAAAAATTAGCAAGATTCATTTTAGTATTAAAAGTTGAGAAGATATAGTTGAAGCTCTGCAGATTTACTACCTAGGATTCAACCCCAACTTTGCCATTTCCTCACTATGCTAAATCTTTCTCTGCCCAAGTTTTCTGATTTCTATGCTGGGGAAAATTATAAGTCTACTTCTATTATTCTTCTGAAGATTAAATGAGTTAGCACATGTAAATTTCTTAGGTCAGACACATGATAAATGCTCATTAACATTAGCTAGAAATTAAACATATGGTGGGTCAGTAACCAATAGCTATCAGTGACTATTTAAATTTACATATAAATAAACATTTCCATTCCTCATTTTCATTATCCATATTTCAAGTGCTAAACACCCACATATACAATAGAATGCTTTCATCATCAATGAAAGTTTCACTAGATAGCTCTAGGCTATGAGCTAAGTGTGCTGTAGATAAAAAAGAGAGAGCTGAGGTCAGACTTGGTTTATTAAGTGAACATGACTCTCAGGTCTCCCTTCTGCCATCATGTGAATGACAACCATCAACCTCTTACCTAAAAGACCTATTCCCTTCTAAGAGGCCTGCTGCCTCTTCTCCAAGTATGATGAAATGTAACTGAACTTGAGCTCCGAGTCCTCTCACTGAAAAGCCTCATTTGACAGCCTAGCCTCTCACCTCTCAATGAGTGAACTAAAACTTTTAATGTTTCTAGGCTTCTTCTCACTGTTTCCACCAATGTGTCTTTTCCGTCAATTCTAAGATATGAAAAGTAAACCCAGTTTGGAGGATTAAGTAGAAAATAAAACATAAACTTTAGTGTATCCAATTTCAGTTCAAAAAACTTAACACTCAATAGTACTGTTTCCATGTGGATGTTCTACCAACATTGCATAAGCTCATTTATTATGGAATTCAAGGACATTATCAAGCAGAAGCCAAGCTGCTTCTCTCTTCATCTTTTCTTATGAGCTCTTTTATGAAATTTATTCTAGTTAGTCACTTCCTTTCAATTACGGTATACTCATTCACACCTCTGCACATTTCCTCATGCTGTGTCTCTTACTGAGAAATGACTGCTTTGATTCTCTCTAGATCCAAAGATCTCCATCCATAAATGCCCATGCCAAGTCATACTTTCTTGATGTCACTTATGAATAGTTTTCACAACACATATACTAAAAAGTAAATCTATTCCATAATTCAGAATTTATTTATACATGTATTCTCTTCTTATATATCACATATATTTCTCTAACTTAAAAACATCTTATATCATCCTTCAGAGTAAATTGACATTAAAATATATATAATATAGTATAACCTATTTTATTGGCAGATTAGGCAGGAATTAATTGTTGAACATAGTGCCTGAGTAAATAAGCTGTATTTTTGCAGACATCTGGAGGGAGGGACCGTCTAGAGATTGTGAACAATTTTCTGTAATAGAGTTTAAACTCCAGTAGACATTTAAATATGATGCTAGAAGCTTGTGGAAGTTTGTGATCACTATGTCAGTGAGGCAAGATCAAAGTTTCCCTACTGAGAGGGAAGATGGATGAAGGGATGTGGAGATTTGAAAAATCAAGAGTTTAAATACTTTGGAGTTGAGAATAGGGAACAGACGCAGGCTACGATCACAGAGTGAGTTCTCAGTTAGGAGACAGACACGATTATTAGAGAAGAGTGGGTCAGTGATGCCTACCTATGAGGCCTGACAACTGGAAATGTCATCTGTCTCTAATTATTATGACAAGGGCAGTGTGAAAGAGACTGCGAGTGAGCCAAGAGATAAACTAGGCAAAAGGCTAAGGGGGAGTGTGACCTGAGCACAAAAAAGAAAGATAACGGATGATTTAATATGATGGTAGGTGACACAGAGCTACATGTTTCGGGGAGGGAGAAATGCCTAGAAGACTAGAAGGCAATGAATAAGAAACATGTCAGTCCCCACCTGGTGCCCCGCAGTGTAAGTTGAGTGAGCAAAGGTCCACCACACAGAGTGATACTGAAATTACAGTGGTCTGGAAGTTGTGCAGGAAAGTGAAAGAATGTTCCCAGAAAGGGATGGAATAGGAGACTGTTGTGAATGACTTTGTGTTTTGGGGGGAAAAAAACAAAAACAACATACTTTAAAACCATATAATATTCCTACCTTTCTATAAAAGTTTCTATAACTTAAATATCTTCCAAATTGTTAGTACCTACTGAAGCACCTTATAAATAACATGTGACTTAGAAAGTAAAAAGGTAAATAGATCTATTACCAAATTTAACTAAGATACATGTTTAATAATGCTGTTTTTTATTCCCAATAGCTAGCTAGCTCTTTTAGAATGGCTCTGAAGGGGGCTCATTTGTTTCCTATTTAATTTTTATTAGCCCATTCTTCTGCCCACCAGTCCATTAGTCATCTGATAACTGTGTTTGCCTTTTTAAAATATGAAGGGGATAAAAATTGATAGCTCATAAACATATATTAAAGAGTAATTTAAAATTTATAGAAGAGAATAAAAATTAAAACAAACAGAAAGAAGAAGCCACTGTAGGTAATGCTACTGTGCAGGCAAAATGAAACCATCCATATGTACAGTGTGTATTTGGATGCATGCACCTGTGCAGGTACACACACACACACACACACAACATTAATTATGCTCTTGTACAACATTTATCTCTTATGGGAAAAACCTTTTTCTATATTAAATAGTCACTGATATTGAAAAATATTTAGAACTAACAACCTAGAGGATATAACATTGTTCCAGATAAAAGATGAAATGACATAGTTATTAGTTAAGTTTAATTATAGCTTCCTTTTCTCAAAGATCAACCTAAATGAAAAAGAATTGTTTCAACACAATGTCATAAATATAAGATGTCTACCTTATGCTATTGGATTAAATGCAGATAGTCACCCCTGATATTGACTCTATGTATTAGGTAGATAAAGAGGAATGTATGATAGAAACATCACTGAAAAGATAAGAAAATGGTAGAAAATTAGTTAAGGAGTCCAGAGCCGTCTACCTTCACCTCAAAAACACTTCCAAGGCAAATATCCCCTGCATGTCTTGACTTCAGAGAAAAAAAAATTTGTACTAAACAATGCAGTTAGATATAAGGTAATTGAAGAATAAATAAATATATAGACTGATACCAAAATAAAATTATTTCAATTCTATTTTTTTGCTGTGATTCACAAGGCAAAAATGAGCCAATATGTAGAGATGAGTAGAAAACTTCTTTGAAAATCCTCATTCTATTCTTGGTTAGCATTTGTTTCCTCTTCCACTAGGTCAAGAATCAGACTGAATAATTATCATTTTGTATTTTTAAAAAGTATCCATATTAAACTGCAGTGCTATCATTCATGATAATAATTGATTTACCATATTCAAATTCGAGATACTTTAAATGATTCCACTTTCCATTAACAATTTCCCACTAATACTACTTTGTAACTGGAAATGCAATAACTTATAGAATCTTCATAAATGTCATTAAAAAAGTGCTTTATTGAGATAACTACTAGAATGAAAAAAGACAATAAAGTGGTATATATAATTGATAAACAAATAGAGATGTCATAAAATCTTTTTGCTCAAATAATAAAGAAAAATAAAACACCTTTCCCAGTGCAACAGTATAATTAAATCCAATCTTTGTACAATTAGAAATAAATATGAGATTAACAGTCAAATGTTTCTTTTATAAAAATAACTAATAAACTGTGAGCACTTTTAGGGTGAGCAAGCATGGAAGCATCACAGTTGCACCCTCCAAATGTGATGCACGTGAAGCTTGGAATGTTCCTCCTAAGTGGTCAGTGATATTGATGAGCCAGTATTCTGCCTTATGAGAACAGGTAGAAAAGTCAATGAGCCAAAGTTGTGTTAGATTTCTTTCTCTCTCTCAATGTCTCAACATTGATTAGGCAATCCATTTTGTCTTAAAATGTAATGGTATCTCCTTGCAGTTTTGAGTGTTTTTGAATCACTGACTCTACAAAGGAAAGCCAGTCACAAGGAAAAGATCCCAGTCCTTGCTATTTGGTAGTAGTATGTAATTCAAGAGGCTTTTACTAAGAACATGACTAGGACCACAAAGTCATCAGCAGAATAAAAATAAGGAAATATTTCTTATTAATATGTCACCATTCATTGTTCAAAGTAGATTATAGATGGCCTATTACTTGATAAGTGATATGTAATATCTAAAGTAACAGTCGTATATTTTGTTATAAATGTGCTACCACTACCTATTCAAGCACAAATATCTTGATTTGAACAGGGGGCATAATATCAAGAAAACAGTATTTCAATCACAAGAAAACAGTATTTTAAAAAGTATTGTCTGGAGGGAAAGTAAGGATCAAGTTATCTTTACAGACTGGAATTTCCTTTTGGTGGTGTTTTAGTGACCCTAGAAATTTTTCAATTGCTTTCTTTCACCAACATAACCTGCACAGTCTCCTGTGTCTCTGCCCGCCGGGCTCAGCACGCCCTCCCCCTTCTTTTGGAGCCTCTCCCAGCAGCCTTTCAGCAGGCAGTCAGGCAAGTTTTAATTGGACAACTATTATTTCAGTACCACAAATTCTGAGGTTACCTTTAACACATTAATGCAAAAATTTGAAGGTAGTGAATTTCAAGGCATCCTGGTAAGTCTGGACACAAAAGTTTACATTTATACTAGGTAGAACTCTAAATGCTCAATCTCCAAAAAAGAAAAAAAAAAGTGTATTTCTATTTTTAAATATATTTCCTGATAGCAAAATGGAGTTTAAAATCAGTGGTCGAATAAGCACTATAAACCACTTCAATTTAATTTATGTTTAAAAGTTCTCTGCAATCCTCTTATTTTCTTTAACATCAATGTGGCTATCAGATACTCTTAGGATGAGAATAATGAATTAGGATGTTATGAAAACTTTTTCAAGTGGGACAGAGACTCATGACTTGAAATATTTAATTAATTTTAAATATCTTTATTGAACTTTAAGAAAAGTGGTGGTCCAGAAAATATAAAATTAATGAAATCAGAAAATATTTTTGAAATGATGGAAGACACCAGTTTTCAGAAACAGCATAGAATTTTGAGTGTTATTAAAAAAAAAATTTTTACAATTTGTTCAAATTTGCAAATATATGGAACCACGTCTGCTCCTGGAGTTACAATGTTACAAAATGAAGTGGAAGGTTAGAGATATGATAATAGGTCTCCTTTGCTCTTGCTGATTTTTACATAGCAATATATAGATTTTCCCTAAAACCACAAACTATAAAGCTCATTTCTGAAGTCAGTCTAATAACATGGAAGAATATGAAATGAAGTCGCATGAAATAAACTACTATTTCTTTGAATCCAACTAATGAGAATGTGTTTTTGTATCTTCTAGACAACACGGCTTATTTTTACAATACTGACATAGTCTATTTTAAATGAAAAATAATAGTATATATGTATATATATAGTGTGATCTCAATTTTACAGGGAAACATATTTGTGGAAAATATAAATATTTTGAATTAAGTAGTTATACAAGTAATTGTAGATCATTTAAGTCATCTTTTTTTAAAATAACAACATGTCTATTTCTTTACTTACAATGAATCATTTCCATTTCAGAACCAGAAAATTTTACATTACTTAAGAAAGCTAGGACAGCCCTGTTCATCTCTAGCAGCAGGAACTCAGAGCAAGGAACCACAAGCCTGAGTAAAACTGAGCAAAGCTGCTGGCAACTCTTGACTAACAAAGGGGACGTGAAATCAGGAGCCTGGTGATGATAAAAGTACTGGCCTTTGTCTTCACGCACCAGGGGTTAGAAGCGGCAGCAACCCTCTTCCTCACCTTTCTGCGGAAAGAACACAGACAGTCTCCCTAACCTCTAATGGTGTGAACTCAGACAGAGCAGGGAGCCACAAGCCTGAGTCAAACTGAGGAATATTGCTGGCAACTCTTGGATAGAAAAAGCCCAGAAGGAGAAAACTGGAGACAGAAAGAACAGGAGCACATAGGTGCAGTGCACCTCACACTAACACCTGAGGTTTGGGTCCCCTGGGAATCGGGATCCAGTGGCTAAGACCATGGAAGACAGCTAGTGGAATGGTATTCACCAGTGGTGAATACAAGGGACATAAGCGCAGACAGCAGACTCAAGTCACATAGCCCCAGCCAGCAGACTTCTACCAACATGTCTACCTCATCCCCACCATCAGGCGGCAAAAATAAATGCTCACAAATGACCACTACACCCTCAATCCTGAACCCACCCTCACTCAGCAGCCATCGTCACTCACTGACACAGCAAGACACACTACAGAAGCCTGTAAGGGTCAAAAATACAAAATAAAACAAATATAGAGCACCCCCTGGTAGAAATTAAAACAACACACAAACAAACTAGCAGATCAACAAGATCTCAAATCATGGGGGAAAAAAAAAAACTACAACACTACAACACATCCTGAAATCTCAGGAAATGTAATCACAACAGAATGACAGCTCATTAGAAATTAACTTTGAAGATATGGAAGAAATATTTTTTCTAACAGATAAAGAATTCAAGTCTGCAATAATAAACAAATTCAGAGAATTAAAAGAAAATTCAATTAAAACCAAGAGCTTAAACAATTACGCAACAGACAGAGATTGAAGCTTTACAGAAAAAACTAACAAGAACACAGGATTTAAAGGAGATGATTCATGAAACTAAGAATAATATAGATAGCTATGGAACCAGAATAACCCAAATGGAGGAAAAGATCAGGGATACAGAGGATAGTAATGCAGAAAGGAGCTAAGGAGAAGAAGAAAGAGATACTAAATGCAAAAAAAAATGAAGAAACATTCAGAGAACTATCTGACACCATCAGGAAAGGCAACATCAGACCACTGGGTATCCCAGAAGGCAAAGAGAGGAACAGAGAACATCTTCAAGGCAATAATGGATGAAAACTTCCCAAATTCAGAACAAGTAACGAACATACAGATCAATAAAACAAACAGAACATCTAATTACATAAATCCTAAAAAAACTACACCAAGACACATAATTGTAAAACTATAAAAAATCCAAGACAAAGAAAGAGTTCTAAAGGTAGCTGGGGGGCAGGGAGTGGGGTAGATAACATATAAAGGCATTCCTATCAGCCTAACCTTAGACTTCTCAGCAGAAAGTTTACAGGCTAGAAGAGAATGGAATGATGTCTACAAAATACTTCAGGACAAAAAATGCCAGCCAAGAATACTATGTCCTGCAAAATTCCCTTTCAAATTTGAGGGAGAAATTGAGATTTTTACCAACAAACAAATGTTAAGAGATTTTGCAACCATGAGATCTCCTCTACAAGCAATGTTAAAAGAGGCCCTGAAGGCTAAACCGAAGAGGAAAACCTTCACAAAAATATAACAAAGTAACAAAGAGATCAACATAACCAGAAAACCAAAATCAAAATGTCACCAGTAAGTTCTCAAATGTCAGTAATTACTGTAATTGTAAATGCATTGAACTCATCAATCAAAAGGCACAGAGGTGCTAAATGGATTAAGAACCATAACCCAACTCTATGTTGTCTTCAAAAAACTCATCTTAGGTCAAGAGACAAGCAGCAGCTTAAAGTGGATGGATGGAAAATGGTACTCCAAGCAAATGCCAAATCCAAAAGAACAGGAACAGGTATACTCATATCAGATAAGGTAGTCTT
This sequence comes from Solenodon paradoxus, assembly GCA_004363575.1. Classification (NCBI taxonomy): domain Eukaryota; kingdom Metazoa; phylum Chordata; class Mammalia; order Eulipotyphla; family Solenodontidae; genus Solenodon; species Solenodon paradoxus. Next base: position 320,015 of record RJWH01000370.1, on the reverse strand, counting down.
TCAACCAAAGAAAATTTAAAAAGATAAAGATGGATATTTATAATGATAAAGGGACTGATAAAACAAAAAGTCTTAACACTTACTAACATTTATGCACCCAGTAAAGGAGCACCCAAAAATATCAAGAAATATTAACATATCTAAACAACAATATTGGGAGCAACACAATAATAGTAGGGGACTTTAATACTCTCTTTTAGTAAAAGACAGATCATTCAGAATCAACAAAGAAACAAGATCTTTAAATGACAAATAGGCAGAGCTGGACCTAATAGACATATATAGAGTACTTCACCTCAAAACTATAGACTACACATTCTACTCAAGTGCTCATGGAGCATTCTCAAAGATAGACCATATATTGGGACACAAAACAAGTCTCAGTAAATTTTCAAAGACTGAAATAATATCTAGCATCTTTTCCGATCACAATGGCATCAAACTAGAGATTAACAAAAAGGAGAAATAGAAGAAAACCGCAAAAGAGTGGAGATTAACATATTGTAGAGCAACCAATGGGTAAAAGAGGAAATTAAGGAAGAAATTTTAAAAAGTACCTGGAATAAAATGAAAATGAAGCAACATATCAGAATGTATGGCATGCAGCAAAAGCAGTAATAAGGTGGAAATTTATAGCATACAACCTTACCTCAGAAAACAGGAAGAATCACAAATAAAAAACCTAAACCTAAAGGAACTAGAAAAAACAGAAAAACAAAAGCCTAAATTCAACAGAAGGAAATAAATAATAGACTAGGTCAGAAATCAATGAAATACAGATCAGAAAGACTATTCAAAAAATCAATGAATCCGAAAGTTGATTTTTGAAAGAATAGACAAAAGAGACAGGACATTAGCCAAACTCACAAAAAAGAAGAGAGAGAAAACACAAATAAATAGAATCAAAAATGAAAAAGGAATAATCGTAACAGATACAACAGAAATACAGAGGACTCCAAGAGAATACTACATGCAACTATATGGCAACAAACAGAATAACCTAGAAGAAATGGAAACATTTCTGGAAACTAAACAGAGAAGAACTAGAAACCAGGAACAGGTCAACCGCAAGCAAGGATACTGAAATAGTAGTCGAAAACAAAAACAAAAGCCCTGGATCAGATGGTTTCACCAGCAAATTCTACAAAGCATTCAAAAAAGAATTAATTCCAATCCTCCTTAAACTGTTAAAAAAAATTGAAGAGGGAAAACTTCCAAACACTTTCTTTGATGTCAATATTATGCTGACCAAAACCAGTTAAAGATTCCACTGAAAAAGAAAACTATAGACTGATATTTTTAATGAATACTGACACAAAAATTCTCAACAAAATACTAGCAAATCAAATTCAACAACATATGAAAAGAATCATGCACCATGATCAAATGGGATTTATTCCAGGGATGCAGGGAGGTTCAACATATGCAAATCAATAAATGTGATACACTATATAAATGAAGAAAAGAAAAAAAACATGATTATCTCAATAGATGCACAAAAAGCATTTGATAAGATTCAACACCCTTTTAGGTTAAAAAACCTCCAAAAGTAGATATAGAAGGAACTTACTTCAACATAATTAAGGCTATATATGATAAGCCCGCAGCCAACATTGTAATCAATGAAGAAAAACTGAAAACTTATTCCCTAAGATCAGGGACAAGACAAGAATGTCTGCTCTCACCATTACTATTCAATAGCATGCTGGAGATCCTGGCCAATGCAATTAGGCAAGAAAAAGATATAAGAGGTATCCAAATAGGAAAAGAAGAAGTGAAACTTTTACTTTTTGCAGATGACATGACAATATACATAGAGAACCCCAAAGAATCAAGTAAAAAGTTGCTAGAAATAATAAACAAATATAGTAAAGTGGCAGGTTATGGAATTAATATTAAAAACTCTGTATGCCAACAATGAAAATACAGAAAGAGAACTGAAGAAAACAATACTGTTTACAATTGCACCGAAAAAAAAAAATTCCTTGCAATAAACTTAACCAAAGAGATGAAGAACCTATACTATGAGAACTATGGGACATTGGTAAAACAAATAGAAGATGACACAAAGGAATGAAAAGATATTCCATGCTCATGGATCTGAAAAATCAACATAATCAAAATGGCTATACTGTCCAAAGCAATATATAGATACAATACTATCCCCAACAAAATTCCAAAGACGTTCTTCACAGATATAGAATACAAAAAAATGAAATTTATCTGAAACAACAAACCACCCAGGATAGCAAAAACAATTCTCAAGAGAAAAAACAACAACTGAGGAGTCATGCTCTTTGATTTCAAACTCTACTGCAACGCAATAATAATTAAAACAGCATGGTACTGGTATAAAAACAGAAAGATCAATGGAACAGAATTATAAGTACAGAAATAAATTCACATATATATGAACATCTAATTTTTGACAAAGGAGCCGAAAACTTAGAATGGGGCAAGGACAGCCTCTTTAACAAATGGTGCTGAGAGAACTGGTCAGTAACATGCAAGAGGTTGAAACTAGACCATCACCTAACACCATTTACAAAAATTAACTCATAATGGATTAAAGACCTAGACATAAAACCAGAAACCAACAAATGCATAGAAGAGAATGGAGGCAAAACATTATTAGACATAGACCTAAGAGATACCTTTAGCAACTCAACTCCCATTGCAAGTCAAATAAAATCCAAAATAAACAAGTGGGATTACATAAAACTAAAAAGTTTCCACTCAGCAAAAGAAACTCACATAAAAACAAAAAGACATCCAACTGAATGGAAAAGATATTTGCCTCTCACACTTCAGATAATGGATTAATATCTAAGATACACAAATAACTAAAAAAATTGGACAACAAAAATACAAGTAATCCAATCAAAAAATAGGCTGACCGCCTTAATAAACACCTCTCCAAGGAAGATAAATAAATAGCCATCAGGTTCATGAAAAGATGCTCTGTGTCTTTTGTCATCAGGGAAACGCAAATCAAAACAATGATGAGATATCACCTCATGCCAGTATGAATGGCTATTTTCCAAAAAAATGGAAATAATAAGTGCTGGAGAGGATGTGGAGAAAAGGGAACATTAATTCACTGTTGGTGGGAATGTAAAGTGGTGCAACCATTCTGGAAAGCAGTATGGAGAGTCCTCAATGAATTGAGAATAGAAACTCCATATGATCCAGTTATTCCTCTACTGGGCATTTACCCCAATGACACAAAAACACTTATTGGAAGAGATATATGCACCCCCATGTTCACTGCAGCACAGTTCACAATAACTAAAGCTGGAAACTACCTAAATGCTCATGGATAAAGAAAATGTGGTAGACATACACCATGGAATATTATGTAGCCACCAAAAGGGAGAGATCCTGCCATTTGCAACAACATGGAAGGCCTTGGAGAGAATTATGCTTAGCAATATAAGCCAGAAGGAGGACAGACATCATATGATAACACTCATATGATGGGTAAAGAGAAAACCAAATAAATATCATAAACTAAACAACACTAAAAACAGGAATGGGGGAGAGAGAGAGAGAGAGAGAGAGAGAGAGAGAGAGAGAGAGAGAGAGAGAACACTACTCCAAACAACTATGGACTAAGAGAGAGATGAGAGACAAAATGGCAAATCAGGGGTTACCAAAGTGATGGGGGAGGGGAAATAGGATGAAGGGAATTAACTGCAAACAAAGGGAGAAAAAAAGGGAGGGATATTAATAAGTCTGCTATGCTATTTGCAAATGTAAAAATACCACTATGCATACCTCAAAATGAGTCGATGTCAAAACACAATATTCCTTCAATAATAATAAAAAATAAAGTTTAAAAAAAGAAAACAACACTTTTGTTGAAGAAAAATATAATGGCATAAGGTCAGTGAAACATGAACATTTAGGCAAGGTTGGGAATTCTCCAATAGATATTACCCTGCAGACAAGAATAGAAAAAAAAATATCAGTCTGAAAACTCACGATTAAGATATGTGTGGGACAATATAATTAGAGATACCTAATGATGCTCATCCATTGTCAGTACCTGTAAATACACCAGAGGGACAAATAAAGCAAGATTAGAGGGTGACCCATTTAAAGGCAACCCCAACTAATTCAACAGGCTATAAAGTTCTTAAATAAACTTCACTGCATGCTACAATTTCATTTTGTTTTCCGGATCCAATCTCTAACTTTTACCCAGTGAACTGGAACCAAACTCAACATTTTTTTTTCCATGATATCAAATTTCACAGCTGATTAGTTAATAATTCATTAATTCCATTTTTGCCATACTCTATGGCAATATATATTTGAATTATCTTGACCTTTAAATGAATCTTACAAAAATTGACATTCATGATAAAAGACTTATTTTCTCTCTTAAAAGTTTTGATTACATCATCACTATGTTACAATTAACAGTATATTATCATCAGTGAAATGCATCATGTATAAATGTAAATACTTGTTTTGTGTGCATATATGTATACTTAAAACCTATATGTTGTATGTGATGTTTTATTGCAAATATTTTGTGAATTTGTTCTCCATTAATCTGAATAACAAGTGTCTTCTTCTAACTTATTTAGCATTGGTGGACCTATACAGTATCTTCCCAATACTCTGTCATATTTTTCCATTAACAAATTAGACATTTGTACCTCTTGGGGCAAAATTATACCCAAGACTCCAGAGCATGCTGAATAAAGATGACAAAGGGACAAAAGGAATTTTGGCATATCTATTTCTTCATTAAGCATTTTTAAATTGCTCTCACCTTACAGAGAAGATTTCAGGAACATTAAATTATGTGTAGCTTTTATTGATCTTTCTTAGCCTTTATTGCCTGAAAGAGGGAGCAGTCTGGGGTTAATCGGTACCTTCAGGGACTGATTTAAGAAATGCATACCATAATAAATCCATGGGTATCAGTGTCTTTAGAAACCAGAATCAAATCAAAGGGCATTTTAAAACTGTAATATAGTGATATTTCATGACATCTTCTTTTTCAATTTTACCACAATTCTGCAAATCTACTGAATTAGTCAGATACCTAACCTGGAAAAGAGGAAATGAGGTAATACATACATCTCAACTTCATTCTCAACAGGCAATTTATAAATTATCAGTGAGTGAAAGAATCATGATCTCAGATCATGGTTCAAATAATTTAGATATAACTAAGGGCAGATATCTTCCAACTTCTACGACAGTAAGTCAAGATACTGAGCCCAGGACTTCAGAGAAAAGGCTGAGGATCTTGATTGACTTTAGTTGTTAGCTGTGTGACCTCCAGAAGTGACTTAAACTCTCTGTGCCTCATTTTCATGTAGTGTAGGATAGGGACAGAACAAAGCATTTCACTGGTCTTGTAAGGGTTAAATTAGATAATTTAGCAAAGTACTTACCCATTGGCTTTAAGGATTCAATTAATCTTAGCTATATTATTCTTGATATTACTGTTATGCAGAAATGTTAGCAAGTAAGTACAACCACCAGGGAATCTGAGGATACTATTCACTGACATACCACCAGTGAATACTATATTCAATGGCTATTATCTAGAATGTTTGTCTTAAAATTACAAGTTCTATAGGGATATTTGGAATGATAACAGCAGTGCTTCCCAAATCATGTTCTATGGGATGAAAGTGATCAGAATCGAAGTGACAACAACTGCATGGGGCTTTCAAAGTAAAGGATGGTTGCTTATTTGTTTTCTTCATTCAAATCAATTTGAGCGATAGAGTGCACTCCTGTCTGGGAGATAGAAACTGCACATTAATATATTAAAGGTTAATGAGAGGCACAGGAAAGATCTGGTTTCTTTGCTTCTTTCAGCATTCCCAAGTTTATTTAACTATAATCTTATTTTTATTACGTACCTCCCATTAAATTCTTGTTTTACGTAGTCTCTAAGACGCTGCTCTACAGTGCCGATAAAAACCATGCGAACATGTAGACATGGTACAAGAGACATTTGCTGTTTCTTCAGGGGCTTGCAAATGGGAAGCAGCAGCATAAGCTGGGTGCTGAATGGCAGCAGAGCCCAGACTGAACATCAGGGAGACAAGGTGTGCAAGTCTTGAGACCACGTGCTCTGTTCACAGGATAGTTGATGACCTTCATTCAATCATGTAGGCTTAAGGCTGCCAGAACTCCCACTTCTTTTTCTTGTCCCTAAAATCCACATTAAGTGCATACTCATATATATATATATATATATATATATATATATATATGTAATTTTCATATTTTCATTCCAGTCTCTTGACCAACACTTGATCCACTGGACATATACTCAATACCTGAACTATTTATTTTAATGCATTTGAATCACTGTGTTAGTAAAAAAGTATTTTGCTTCATAGAAACCCTGTGAGGAAGGACTGATTATGCCAGTTTCTTGATCAGAAGATCAAGTCATAGACAGGTGAGGTCACTGCTCAAGTTTACAGAACTGGCAGGTGGGAGAACCAAGTTTCACACCTGGTCAATCCTGGGTGCTCATGACTTGCAATTACACTTACCATGTCCCACATTTTGCACATATCTTTGTCCTTCTGTAGGATATGCAGTTGTGAGAAAGGAGATGTGAAACCAGATTGTTTTTATTCTCCCAACCTCCCTTACTAAGAAGTAAGGTAGCTCTGTTAAATGATTGGCTTTTTAATAGGAAGATATCAACCAGTCTTCTGGTCAGGGTCTGTATCACTTATTATCCTATAAGGAAATAGAATTTTTGTCTCAGGTCTTCAACTTGAAAGGTATACTTGAATTTTTAACTCCTGCTTTCTAATGCTGATTAAAATTTTGTCCTGAAGCATTAAAGACAGAGAGGAAATTCTGAAATGAATAAAATCCTGTTTCCTTTAGATCAGAGTGTTGCAGATTGTGGTGTAGGAACCAGATGCGGTTCACTGTCTGACTTTGTCAGTCATGTTTTGTTGATACTCAACAGCACTCATTCATTGACACATCATTCATGGTTGCCTTCAGACTGACATAGCAGAGTGAAACGACTGTGTCAAAGATCTCATGACACACAAAACCAGAAGCATTTACTCTGATCTGTAAGGGACAAATTTGCCAACTTCTTCTTTAGATACTCTTATTTATATCCTGGGAACAAAATTAGACAAGTATATCTTTTTGTCCCTAGAAAATCACTCTTTACAGACCTTCATACAATTGTTTGTTACTAAATCCCATTCTGTTACCCATAGGCTCACATTAAACGTAGATCATACAAAAAATATCTACAATAGCATTTACTGCATTACTGATTCATAGTCCATTGTTGAAGACCGTAACTTTATCAAAGAGGCTGCGTGAACAATATACCTACAGTTTGAGTACAAGGAAAGGCATTTTTTTTTCCCTCATGAGGAATTAATTTACATTAATAGCATGACCCCTTCAGATGTTGTAAATAATTTGCTATCTTTTTTTCCTTTAAAAGCTAGAAATTGGAAAGCTAAGCCTACATTCTTCTAACTTACATTGCTGAGCACACCTTTTAACTTTCTAAATTAATCCTGTTTCATTTTTGTTCCACAGACTCGTTTCCTCTTTCTTGTTAGCTTTATTCATCGTATACTACCGTAATGTGTACATTATTTTAGCCATAGATCACTTTTTAAAATTAAAATTAAACATTAAAACATGAGAGTATCAATTATGTAGAAAAAAATTGGAAAAAAGAAAAAAGGAAGATGGTACCTTCCCTTTTCACGAGGATCTAACCCTATGATTGCATCATGCCTTATTCACAGAGTTGGGTTTAAACCTCTAGAAATTAAGAAGGAAAGCAAATGAGCTGACCCTACAAAAATCTAATCTGAAAAAAAGAAAAAAAATGCAGCTAGTTACAGGGCTGTGTCTTGAGGAGAATGAGAAGCATATCCCCTGAGTTAGAACAGCTTCTAAGGTGTGGCCATTTCCTCCTGAAATTTTGAAGTAGTTTGCGATAAAGATTCAATGAGATTTAGAACAGAGAGCATGCTGTAATGCAGTATTTTTTGACAATATCACATATAGTAGAACAGAGGGATGGTGCCACGGTAGAATTTTAATGATGTTATGGCTAAAATCGGAATAGCGTAGAACATAGGCATTATGTTCAGGTCAAATTAAATATGCAGGATGATGCTGACCATTCTGCCCTGCAGTTTGCTTTCTGGACTCTGAAGTGTTGAGAGCCATACTATCAATTGCCTCAGAGAGATCACCTAAGAGGAAGTGCTTTTGCTGAGATATAAGTAATCTGCCACTGCTGAACTTTATTCTGGTATGCAAATAGACTAACATTAGATTCTCCAATGCGCTTACCTGGAGATTTTTTTCCTATGAAAGATTTTTCTACCTTAACCATCCTGAATTATCTTCTAATCCAATATTAGAAAAAAATCAACTGACTCATCTGACTTCCACCTCCCATTCCACCTTTATTATCGGAGGCTGGTAAAGAATTTGAAAGGTACATAGTTCAAAGCAGGAAAGTATTTCATACCTCATCGCGTTAAGACATGAAACAGCTTCATTTCTTGGCCCTGTGTAAAGACTTCCAGGTACTTTGATATGGAAACCGATAAGCAGTGCCTACTTTGCATTTTTTTTAGGAAAATTACCTTTTCTACTCAATCACAACAAATAATAATTAAGCCATAGCAACTAATAAGATTAAATGAGACCTGGACTTTTATCATTTCCTTTAATCCTATCTTTTAACATGAGTGTATTACTGCTCTGCTAACACGTGGCTGGCATTCAGTATAATTAGAAAACCACCGAACTTAAAAGTCACCACACGTTTCGGTACTTCTAGCTGCTTCACAGTTACTTCCTGAAGTACTACTTCCTTCCTCTCCGTTAAAATTAGTTCAGGCTCAAATGCAACTTTCTACCAGATATGCACACAAAAGTGGCGTTATGCAACTGCATTCTTGACAACCAAGTTTTTAAGGTACATCCTTAATTCAGCTATTTTTAAATGAGAGTGCACTGTTACCGCATCAGTTACAACACAATCGTCTGGGAAGCGTGCTCAGTAAATTTAAACTGCTGATTTGAAAAGTTTGGTAACAAAGATGATAGTCTTTGAAGCGAAATTAAAGGAAGGAATTTTAGAGTGGGATAATTTAACCATTTGTATTTTGAGATTAGTCAAAGATAAGAGATTAATCTATGACAGGAGATGATCAACAAAAGGGGTATAAAAGTTAGCTTTCCTCCAAGAAAAGGTTAATGACAACACAGAATTTGAGTTTGAGAGATTATTTATGTTAGATAGCCTCCATTTTAAAGCATGAAAACATTTTAGAAAAATAAAGCATAGTCCTCTGGGGTTGGCTTTAAGATAAGGAAAAATAGTGAAAGTTTAGGAAATGAGAATATTACAATTAAGTGACTAGCATTTTAAATGGTATCTGTGGGTGTTCCAGTTATTCAAGTTGTAGTATGAGCAAAAGACATGTCAAGAATTGTTTATATGTTTTTTGCATGAATCTACTTGATTATAGTCATGAATGATTTAGTTCCTATCACCAATTATTTTTACTTGTTTATTTCTGTAAGTCATTAAAGATTTGCTTTTCCTAGCCTGCTTTTGTGACATCTAGGGCCATGTCATTCGTGTTGCCAATGTATTGTGCGTAGAATTAATATACATTAGTCTCTACTTTGTGATTGAAAATATTTCTGTCACAAACTGTACATCATTTAAGATGGTGGCTTCTTTAGCAGTTGAATTCCGAAGTTGACTACACAGAACTAATTATTTACATGTATATAAACAATTATGAGGTCTCATATGACCTCAAGGAGGATCTCTTGATAATGAAGACAGAAAGCACTGACAAAATCCACACATAAACCAGAAGTTACAAGAAGTGTGTGAACTGCTTTACAGCACAACCAGAGGGAGTACTTAGTGCAAACCTGCTGAAGTTCTGCAGATGGTGTCTTAAAGAGACATGAGATTATCTAAAATACTATTAAATAAACTCCATTTTGTTCCTAATAGTCAAAAGAAATGGCCTCGGTGAAACAAGTAAAGAAAAACATTTTGCCCGAATAATTGATGTCAGCCCAATAAGCACTGTGTTAACTGATCTCAGAGAGGGAAAAAGTTTTAAAAAATCATTTAGGGAAAATGTGTAGACATTCTTACAGTAATAAAGTGATTTTGTCCTAAAAGAGAATTTGATATGCCATATCAACTGTCTATGAAAATGTAATAATAATACATGTCTATGCCAAATTGGGACACTTGAAAGATGGCATAAGAGACTAGCATTATTAAAAGCAAGAAGCTGAGGTGTGAGGTGTGCCCTGGTGGAGTAGCGGTTTGGTCAGTCACCTTCCAAAGGTACAGTCCACGTACATACCAAGGATGTGGGTTAGTGTCCTAAAACCAGGTGGACAGCCAAGACTAACAACTGAATAAAATGAACAAAGTACTTTTTCCTTTCTCTCTCATCCTGCCTGCCTGCTCACCTTCATTCCTGCCTATACCTTTCTGTAAAAAAACAAAATCAAAACAAAATAAAGAAGCTGAGGAACTATAGTTTGTAATTATTGCATGTCATACATGTAAGTTAAACCTTTTTAAAAATATTTTAACATTTCTTAAATCAGGATGGAGCTTAAAAAAAAGGCATATCATAATTTGAATGGTAGCTTTCTGTATAAAATAATAGTATATCTTATAATTGATGATGTCAGAGAAAAATAAAATATAGGCATTTTCCATAAGTTAACTTTATTTTATTTATTTTCAGTTTTTTCAATTGCTACCATGCTGATTTGGAAGCAGCGTTAGAATCATTAAAAGAGACAAAAGCATCTGCTGTCAAAAAGGGAATTCTGTATGTCATCATTAAATTTCAAGCAGAAATATTAAATGACACTCAGTTATTTTTCTTTGGTTTCTTTTTCTTTAGGGAAATAGATGAAAATGGCTATTGGATAGGAGCCCATGCGACATGGTTTGAACTTCTCTCACAGTACCGGCCCCTCTTTCTTTGCTATGATCTGATACAGAATATGAGAAAGGATGTGGCAGCTCACCTGTGACTTCATTGTTACATGGTACCAGCACCATAAGGCTCTTCCTGTGCGGAAGGGGAATAGTCTTCTTTATTCTATTTTTGAGCTGGGCTGCTATTTTTGAATGTGGCTGAAAATTAATTAGTACTTTGAAAAATTGTCTCCGGGACAGTTTATTGGAAAACTTGATAATCTAACTGAAAAGCCCTTAATAAGTATGCTATTACCTAATTCGATTAAGTTATATATATGTATGTATACATATACATGTGTGTGCATTTATATATTTATACATATGTATATATATGCTTATATAGGCTAATGCGAAATCATGATTTCACTGGTACATTAAATATGTGAGACTAAACTCAGAACTTCATTTTTTTTTATTACTAAATGACAGCTTGATAGATCTAATCTATTATTCTACTTGTCAAACTATATATATATTATCACATATATGCTCCAAATTATATAGGCGTAAATTTGAAAACCTGGACAATTCATAAAATGTTATCAATCTGCCCGGTATGCCAGAAATTGTATCCCTAGTATTTATCCAAGAGAAAGAAAAACATATGACTACAAAAACAGTCAAATGAGAATGTTAGGAGTTTTAAATACAAATTACAAACAACATAAATATCCACTAAAATGTAATATATCCATGCAATGGAATATTTAGGAATAAAAACATAGAATGACCGGTACCTATACCAAGGCAGAGGAATTTTAAAACATGATGCTTAAAGAAGAATTCAGACAGAAGACAGTATGATCAGTCACACACACACACACACATATGAAAGTGGGAAAACTAAATTCAGGAGAGAAATTAGTATAATAGCGTATAATAGCAGCGGCTTACAGTGGTATGTGGATTGACAGGAAAAGCGAGTGAAGAGTTTTGCAGGCATGTCACTCATGCAGTTTATAACTTGATTGCGTGGTTGGTTGCATGAATGTATTCACTTCTTGAAAAACCTCACCAATTATACAATTGTGATTTGTGTTCTCATTGCACATACCCTTTATCTTAATAATAACCAACAAATATGAGAAATGGGACATAACTGCTGCTACCGTCACCTTCTGTCTAAATTACTGCAGATCTGTGTGCTCCACAACAGAAATCACATCAGTTAAAAACAAGTCAAGTCATGCAAAACCCTGGGCTCTGATTCCCCCAGTGAGTCTCTCAGAAGTAAAGCAAATACTCTTTAAAGATTTTACAAGGTTCAGAATATCTGGTTCCTCCCACAATTCTCTAATGCTACGTTGTCACATGGCACCAACTCCATAAGGCTTTACCTGACATCTGTATATAAATTGTAAAGCCTCAGTACTTTCTACCCACTGTCCTCCTTTTTTTTTTCCTAGTATCTATCACAAATAAACCATGAAGTCTGTCAATTTTTTGCTGTTGTTTCTTGTCCCTCCTTTATGTAAAAGTTACTATAGTCAATAATACTTCTGCATTTTGTTCACTGGTGTGGTCCGTGGCCTAAAATAGGGCCTGGAATAGAAAATACTCTGTAAATATGAATTAAAACATAAGTGAATGAATGGCTCTAAAATATGATTGCTCACCCCTTCTATACCCTCATTCTGTTATATATTACAATTTTAAGGTAGACAGAGCAAAAAAGAGTCATAAAGCATTTCACCAAAGAAATTCCCCCAGCTTTATCTTGATAAACATCTGTTTTGGATTTATTTGTCAAGCTTAAATCGTCCTGCCTCTACCAGGGTAACAAAACCAACACTAAAAGTTGTTTTTTTTAATCTAAGTAGGATTTTCATCAGAGTCCAAAGTATTTATTAATTACCATAGTACAGTTAAGTGCATTTGTCTCAGTATGTCTTAAATAAAAATTGCTAGTGACCTCATTTGCTTTTAAAGGAAAGATGCAGAAAGGAATAAAGATGAGCAGGCAGGCAGGCAGGAAGAGAGAAGAGGAAGAAGCACTTTGTTTTATTCAGTTGCTCACCATTGGTTGCTTTTCTAACTCCAGGCTTGAACCAGAGAACTTGGGATGTATGTGGACTGAGCCTGGTTTAAACCACCAGGGTGCACCTTCATGTGGACTTCAAAGCATTCTGCAACAGTAACAATTGGAATTCCCCCAACAACTGCAATAATAACAATACAAATAATATATTCTTAGAGAATAAACAAATGTTCTCAGTGTTTTCAACTCTTTTACTCATCCCGGTTGTCATGTATTCAATCCACTGCTGCAACAGCATTACGTAGCTGGGAAATTCCAATGGAAATCTTGATTTAAGTAAGTTACCTTACCATCTTCAAGGAATACAAGGTATCCGTTATGAAAGTTCAAAGATATATGCTGATTGCTTTCCGTATGTTCTAGTGTCACACATTTCTCCCAGCAGTGAGCTTCACGAAGGCGGTAAAGCACACAGTCTCTGAGTTCCACCCTTTTCTATCATTTGCTAACTGTGAGATATTGGGTAAATTGCTTAACTTCCTTCTGCCTTAGTATCTTCATTTATAAAATATAGCTTAAAAATAAAACCTTCCCCATAGGTACTAGAGATGACAAAGTGAGATAATGAATCTAAAGAGTTTCAGTAAATCTGCTCGTATAATGACGCATCCAACTGTAAAGAAAGGAGCACATTTCAGTTTCCTGTCCTTATGAAGCCCCCCTTGCAACTGAGGGTTTATCTTTAAGAAATTCTAAAATGAGAAAACAGGGACAAGTTGATGCACAGGAGCAATTAGGCTTATATTTGTATTAAATCATTGCCAAAGCTTAATCAATTTCACTGAAAGAGCATTAAATTATGATACTGTATAGGTCTAAAGTATCATAGTCAACATCTTTATATATTAAATTTGTATCAGTCTGCCTTATAAAATTCCCTGTGCCTTTCCAAAGACGAGGTTTCAGTTCTCTCTCTCTCTGACCAGCTACTTTAGACAGACCCTCGAGTTGATTATAATCTTGCTGCTTATTCTCTACTAGTCACACTGCCAGAGAACCACTAATACAGATAACCGGTCTTGCCGGGCTTCCATTATTGTAAACATAACAGCACTGATGCTACCAGTGCAGCGTCCCCTCTGACCTAAACAGAACTCCCTTCCAACGGCGCTGCGGGAGACCTTCTACTCACCAACATACAGGCTTCTCCTGATTAAACCTGCAAGCATCCCTGTGGCCAATGACACGTCACAAGCGCGTCTCTGAAAGCAAAACACTTCCCGTCTCTATAATATGATTGGGCAAGTGTGCCTGAATTCGTGCCCAGAAAGAGTAGAATTGTGTGATTGCTCACACACTCTGTCCTGTCTGGGTCACTCCACATATGGCCACAAGCAGCTCTGCCATCCCACTGCCTGCGTCAGACTTCATTCTTCACAGAGAATGTGTCTCTCACTACAAACTTACTTTTCCCACAGTACCTCACAACCACAGTCCATGAGAAAAGTTTGTGTACATCTAAACTCCACTGTGGACAGAAGTCATGTCCCTCCACTGCCAGAGATGCCTCATATCCATGTTAGTTCATCTAAATGAGTGTCGAGAAGGGACTACTGTTAATCCCTGCATGGAAATTCAAGTGTTTTAGCTATGGGTCAGTGCAGTACCTTGTGCTAACAGGAAAAAATGCTGGTGGCATTCCTTGGCTATTGTTGCTAAATCTGTGCACGAATTTAAAAGCAGGATAGATAATCATCTTATTTCAAACTAAATTAATTTTGCAGGTTTATCATTAGTACCAGTGCAAAATTCACAAATATCCAATATTACATTTCTTCCCTATATTTTAGATATTTAAAAAAATAAATTGTATTAACATTAATTTTATAGATATGTATATATTCTATCATATGTGTATAATATATGTATATACATATATATATTCATACATCCATTGTGGAATTTTAGGATAACAAATTAAATCCTAGAGAATATGTAAAATATTCCTAAATCCCTAATCTATTTACGATTACCAGGAAAAGTATCTCATTTTGACCTGAGGTGAAAAATAAGAAAAATATAAAATCACACTATTAAAAAGCAAAACATTTAAATGAACTTTCATTTTAATGTTGATGACACCAAAATATATTATCATCATCATCATCATCACCCTCCTCCTCCTCAACTTTGGCAACAAAAAAGTCATTCTTCTAAAAATCCCAAGTCATATGAAATGACCACATCAGAGTTCAAGCATAACTCAAAGTTGTTGTTCTTTTTTTCATTAAGATAAAGAATCCAGAAGTTAGGCAAATGGAAAAAAATGAGTCAAAATGTATGAAAAGTATTACTTTATTGCTTCATTTTATTAGATCTGAAGAAAAGAGGAGAGTGAAAGACTTTTTAATTATTCATCATATGACTAAAAAAGAAGATAGTGGCTTAGTCACATATTTTTCTTTATCATTCCTTTATTTACCATTTTTAATTGAGAAAAATTGTTATGCCTCATAGTCAATGAAAATATGTTTTAAAATATAATGACTTTTATAATTCTTAAGATTATTCCATTGAAGAGCTATGATTCAAATAAATTTGAAGTCATTGTTAGAAAAATAATTTCATGAACTACAGGGTCAGATATTCTCTAACTCTATAACATTCCCCAGATAGTTCTAATTAGTTTGTATTACTGCTGACACTGATAGTAAAATGCTGTGAAGTATTAAATTAACAGGCCCTAGAAGAAAATGGAGCTGTAGTTTTCATACTGCAGATGAATGTTTACAAAGCTCACTCGTTTTTTGTTGGTTTTCTAGAAAAACAAATGTGAACATGTATAAACTCTTCCACATAAATCCCATATGATGAGGATACTTGGTAAAATCTTTTTATTTTGATTCATAATATAGTTTCATGTAATCAAAATGCATGTAGATCACATGACAATACACAATACAATGTCTGGTTTCCTTTCATTTCAATACATTTCTGTTCCACTTAAGAGCAATTTCAAGCACAAACTCTTTACAGTATTTTTAATTTATATGTAAACAACCTAATAATCATCATTCGTTCAAGCCCTACACACATTTATAGAATTAGTATCAGACATTTTAGTCCATAAATTTCTAGTCTAGCATTTGCTGAATACAATACCACACAATAAGTGTTTCTAGACAAAGTACAAAAATGTGCAGATAAACAATTCACCAAAAAAGGGAAGTTTTGATCATATGTTTAAACCAGCACTGTGAGAGAGAAATAAAAAGTAACAGGACAGGATTCCCTGCCAAGACCCTAGAAACAAATGAGTTTCATATTTGACACAACTAGAGATTACTAAGAACTATTTAAATGTTCGATTATATTTTCCAGCTGCTTTACAAAATTTTTTAAAAATAAATCAATATAATGTGGAAGTTACAGAAGGCTTCTGGAAGCAGCACAATTCATTTACAAAACAGGACATGTTTCCGGGAATTTCCTGTCACATGCAGTTACATGTGTCATTTTAGCATCACTATAGATCACACAGATGACTGATCATATATACAGATTGTACAAAGATAACTCTTAATTCAGAAACATAAGCCCATCAACTCATAAGAAAGTGTGTGGTAATCACAACCTTCCCTCTTGGGCCATATTTTGCCATCACTCAACCAGAGATGACTCCATTCCAGACTCTTCCTAGCACTCACACTAATTCATCATTTGCATCATTATACCATTTCCGCTTTCCAAGAAAGGTTACCACCCCCTCCGAATGTCTCCATATCCAAGTGCCCAGACCTCTCTGATGGAAACTGGAAGGGGAGCCTAGAACAATTCAATTTTCACATCTAGGCCCAAGGTGCTCAGTCATAGCACCTGACACCAAGCTTAGGCCCAGATTTCTTCATGGCCAGTGGAACCATGGAAGCTGTTAAGCAGATCCAAATGGCCTGTACCACCTAAATGGCAGAACTCACCCACAACATACTGTTTCTTTGTTTGTTTTCTGAATCTGTATCTGAGCATTGTCAATTTCTGGGTTTTTAGTGCTTATTTCCTTCTAAGCTTCATCCAGTTCATCCTCTCAGTTTCATCTGTCTGGTCCATGCCAGTTCTTTCTCCAAGTTGTATACTGGACTACAATTTTTGAAAATCTTGGTCTAGGTCATAATACCAGAGAATACTGAGTTATCTTTGAAATATCCTCCCTAGTTATGCCAATATCTTGGTATTTACAGCTGTTGGGATGGGAATTCAGGAACTTTGGTTCTACAAAAGCTGTGCTAAACTACTTGATGGCTATAGGTTCCATGACCAAGTTACCTTTTTTTCCATCCTTACCATGCTTTGGTGAGTAAGTTTTGGCCAGCATACTGTCCACCTTTGGGACTTGTGCTCACAAGTTCACCATGTCTTATATACAGACCTGCTTCATTCACCTTAAGAGGGCCACTTACTTTCTAACACATGATCTCACCAATGTCCCACTTAGTAAGTTAGTATCCCAGAACAGTGAATTATCCCTTATCCCCTTATCTTATATCCCACCCAAATGGTCTCATCTCATGATTGCCATATACATTTTAGGTATATTGAAGTCAAGTGAAAGGCAGGTTGGTTCTAAGTCCCAGTGTAGTGAAGTACATAAAAATTGTTAAAAAGCTATGTCAAGAAACACAAGAAACAGAAATGATTCCAGACATACTCTGCCCAGAAATGATCTAGTTAACTGGATATTTATGATGTCCTAGAGGGTTTATTTGTGGAACCATTATCATTAAATGATAGTCTTCCTCTGGGTAGCATGATGCGGAAATTGGAATAGTAACTAACACATCCTAGTCAGGACTAAACTAGAGGCCAGATTTGCCCACACTTTGCTTCAAGCATTTGGCAGGTCCAGAGATCACCAGCTCAGGGATAATCATCTTTTTTTTTTTTTTTCAGACTTCTGGATGACTGTGTCAGACCTCTGTACTTTAACATCTTGGTGGTCATCTCAGGAGGTCTAAAATGCCAATTTTAAAGTCTGTTACATAAGTTCTCACACCTTGGCACTGCTGCTCACTGCATTTTGAAATGCATACATGTGGCTTCCCTCTGCATTCTGGAGCATGACACAATAATTGGATGTCATCAAGATAGACCACATCAATGTGGAGGACAAACTGATGTAAAATTCAATCAACCTACTTTACCAGTAAATATATGACCTACGGCAGGAAAAATCAGTCAGATAGAATCTTAGAATCTTTTCCTTTTCCTGAATGTTGTCTCCACCCCAGATTTCACGACAGCAACCCACTTTTTTGTGATCCTTAACCTCAGGGAAGGTTAGTCGCATGAGTCAGACAGCAGAGGTTGCAGTCTATGCATGAGAACATGAAATGGTGTTGTGTGCGTGTGTGTGTATGTGGTATCAGTGAGGACAGTTAGAGAAAGGAAATATTCTATAAGGCAAGAAAGGGGTCAGAGGTTAGAGTGTCCTCCCAATGATCAGAAAACACAGGTGGGTCTGCAGGCTTTTTTTCTAACAGAGCATCATTGCTTAATTTAAACCATTATGTTGTCACATCCATATCCACAGAGAAGCAAAAGATTTTTATTTTCATTCTTTAGCAATATAGCATACAGGATATATAAGTGATAGAAATGTCTTCTATTATGTTGACAATGATAAAAGCACATCTTAAAGACAGTTGTGTCCCTATTTTCAGTTTTACATTATCAGTCATGGAGTGCCCTGGTGGCTCAGACACTATACCTGCAGCTGGGCCATAGGCCATGTATAGGTCCCAGAGTTAACACCTGGGGCCTGAGAGGGGGCTGGGACTTGGTTTGGGAGACAACCAAAGAAAATAAAAAAATTGAAAGTCTCTATGTCCCTTCCCTTCCTTTCTTCCTCCCTTCTTCCTCCCTCCCTCCTTCCCTTCCTATTTTTCTTCCTCTCCCTTCCTTACCTTAAATATATATATATATATATATATATATATATATATATACACACACACACGCACACACATATATGTGTGTATAAATATATATGTAAACTATTTACTACTAAATATTTTGTCATTTGAATAAGTTGAGGTGTGTCTATTGGCTCTTTGTAGAAACTAAGCACTAAATAACGACTTGTTAAATTTGCTATATCAGTGATAGATATTATATATACAACATATTGGGAAAGGAAAAGTAAACTGTATGTATCTGTATCTACTTTTTAAACAGGATAAAAGTATTTTTTCTAAAGAATAGTATATTCTAAACCATTTTCCTTCTATACAAACTTCATTAATCATGTTCTTTTAGATTTAAATTACTTTCTAACTTCATTACTTGTCCTGCATATACTCTCAAAAATCTGCTAATTCAAAGGAAGCACTCAAGCATCCCTCTATGTCTCAAGGATCAGGAAATTTTATGAGAAACATTAAGTGGCTTTGTCAGGTAGTGAATGACCAAGAAATTTTTGCAGTAAGGAATAAACCATGTTCAATTTTAACATTTAAAAGAACATTTCTTTCACTTTAACTTGATTTAAAATCCAATAACAAGCATGAAGATCTTTAAAAATGAAGATGTTCCTTCTAGAAGATGATCGGTATTACTGGTCATACTGTCATACTGGTAATGTGATCTTTTAACCCAACAGAAATTCACATCAAAACAAACAAGACCAAAAAAAAAAAAATCCTGTAATGTGCAGGTTCCAAAGAAAGACATTAACTCTGTCTGTTAACCCCAGCATTGCTGACACTGTGCTTGGGTCATGTTTGTAGCTGTAGCTTTACTTGTGTATTACAGGATGTCTAACAGCATCTCAGAGATTCTATTCCCAGATGACAACAGCGCTTCCCTTTTCCCCTCCCTATGCCACCCGCCTCACTTTACAATCAATACTGTTTCTAAACATACCTAAAAGTTCTAGCGGGTGGCACAGTTCCTGCCACGTCCACTCTATGCCCAAGACCACTGTTTTCATATCATTGACTTCTAGCTAGACATGACAATGGCATCCCCTTTACACCTTGGTTTATTGAGCAAGCAAAGATTTGACTTTTCTTGGTTCTAAACACAAAAAGATGCAAAAACTAAAATGATCTTTTTGTGGGTACTCTTGACTAACCATGTATCAAATTCATCACTTTGGAGGTTATTCAGGTTTATTCCCTTCCAGAAAGGGAGAGAATTTGGTGATTAAAGCAATGTTTGTCCTTTGAGGCCAGACAACTTTAATTCAAAATTAATTTTTAACACTTAGAAGTGGTGTAACTGTGATTAAATTACTTGAATGCTGGCACCTCTAGTCTTCATATTAAAAAGGCATACAATAACAACTCCACATTACAGTTAGATTTCAATAGGATAACATCTTTAAACATATCAACCATATAGTCCATTAGCTTATGCTTAAAACTATAAAAAGATCAGTGTCATTATTTTTTGAAAATAACATTTTTCCTTCTAGCCTTTTAATAATTAAACTAGGACTATATAATGTGCAATACACTCTAGATATATAAAACATATATATGTATATATGTACATATATATATGTTTGCTTTTATGAAAGAACAAGGCAATATGGTAAGCATGATTGTTTAATTTTTCATCTATAAGCATGTTTTCTTTTGAAACATAATAATTAAGAGGAAAACATTTTCTTTCCCCGTTGATATAACAACTAACCTTATGAAAGAATTTGACTGCAATTTCCTACAAAACCATCCTGAAATCTATTCCTTCTAAGTTTTCTGAAACCAATGAAATACATATTTTTGAGAGAAACTAAGTATGTAGCATGGTATGTTACTTAGTATTACACTCTGACAGGAATCACACAGGACATGCTATTCTGCATATAGTGGTTGAAGCTCTTGTGGCATTCCTTACTTGAGAAATTCAAGTAAGGTATGATCGCTGTTCTCAAGAAGTGTAGACTCATGTCACATTAAGAAATGTGGATAAACTATGCTTGATAAAGCTTATTTTAAATTACAGAAATGAAATACCAATAAATGCATTATTGCCATAAATTAATAAACCAAAGTAGAATCAATACAGATAAACTAGTTATCATTTCCAGGGCTCTAAAATAGTCCCTTCTCTTTTCACCAAGTTGAGGTATTTGGGAATTCCTCTGGGTCTGACCTCATCATTTTTCCCAGTGACTCAGGGATCCCCTCAAATCATATCTCACATATAGGTGATAACTTAGGAACATAAATGATAGTGTAGTCCATCCCTTAGTCAGATTTAGAAACCACCTGATAATATTCACTATATCAGGTCTCAGCTAAAACATCTCATCTGCAATACAATCTTCTTGACTGTGCCAACGAGATTAATGAATTCCTTCTGAAATAGGTCCCTTTCAATCTATAGCTTCTTGCCTGTATTTTACACAAAACAAATATGTTCAGAAAAATTAGTGCTCAAAGCAGAAGGCTATGTACAATTTATGGGTCAATATTTCCATGCATACGATTATCAAGTTCTCATTTGCTCTGAAGTTTAAAGAGGCTACTGGACTCCTCTGGCAAAGTCCAAAATTATGGTTTAAGGATAAACCACAGCACACAGAAATCAAGTTAATAATGGATAAAATTAAACAAATAGCAAATAGCAAAAATGACAGGCTGGTTTATGTCTACCAGATTAGTCTAATGTGGAGATCTCTGTAGACTATTATCACATAGACCATGCCATTTTATATATAATGGCTGAACCTCTTGAGGCTTCCCTTGAGAGAAAATGAAATTTACAAAGCTAAGAAAAGTTCCCCAAAAGTCAAAAGAGATAGTTATTTTATCTCTTTACTTCAAGTAATTCTATTGAAAAGATATTAAATTAAGTTCAATTTTAATTTGTGAAGTTTTGGTGCACAAGTTAATGGACTGAAATCTAACACAGTTTAACTTTCATCTAAATTTAAAAAGTAAGTACATTAGGATAATATTATTTTAATGGTGGGTCATTTCTTGATTCTCACTGTTGGATTTCTTGAATCTTAATATGAATCACCAACATTAATTTGCCAGGAGTTCATTGAAACTTCCCTTTAAAGTTGGAGCAATTGTCTGTGTTTGAACAGATGAAATAAAAATAATCATCAAAGACAAAGCTTTGAGTGCCTAGAAGAGAAAACTGTACTGGTGCTAGTCTACCTCAGTTAAGGAGCTATTCATACATATTTTCTAATTGTTAATAATCAAGGTAGTTAAATTCGAATATGACTATTTTGATAAACTTGAGATTAAAGTTCTGAATTTGAGGCTAAGGATTGGGCTGCTGTAAAGATGTTGTTTTAAATATTTTTGAATTGGAAGAAAGATTTTTTCTAGATTTTTTTCACATAATTGGAATGATTTTCAAGTTTCTGCAAATAGTGCAATTATAAGTTTAAAGAATTAAGCATTTACTGGTGAAAAATTATATAGTCTCATTCCAAGCAATGTAATAAAAGCTGAAATAAGTGAAATTTCCATTTTTTCCACTTGCTTTTAAGTTAAATGATCACTGATATTCCAGAAGAAAACAAGTTAAATTTTATTGAATTTTTAAAATGTGATCCTTGATCCTGAAGGCTTCTATAATTAATTACCAGTGTGAAATTAAAACATGTTTTTTATTTGCTTGTCTTGTGAGGGATTTCATCTATTTTCCTATATCAGATTTGGTTCAACAAACATTTCTTGGAATAACAAACTGATGTAGATGCTCGACTAAAATGCTTAATGACGAAAACAAACACATCACAGATCATTTCAATAATAAGTGAAATATAAAGAAAAGAACTGTTGACCATGCCGGTGAGTCCAGTGAAGGGTCTCTGGGGTCAATGAACAGGGAAGAAGCCTTACAAGATAAGAATTGTTCAGAAGAAGGTAAAAAGGAGTTTTACAAATAATATGATCAAAAGTAAAGAACAGCATGGAGCTTAACTACAACTAAAAACAATTTGGAATCACGAGAGTATAGGTGTGAGGTATGGAGGGCCTCTGAACTGAGAAGTCGATAAAGCCATTCAGGGGTTTGTTGTTTAAAATATCAAAACAGGCACATCCTGGTGGAGTAATGGTTAGGTAAATTGCCTCCAAAGGATGCAAGCCACATACCCCTGAGTTTGAGTCCTGGACCAGGGAGCAACAAGCAGTATGAACAACTAAACAAAAAATAAAGTGCTTCCTCTTTTCCTCTCTTCCTGCCTGCTTGCCTACTGCTGTCTTCATTTCTGCCTGCACTTTTCCTTTAAAAAATAAAAACAAAGACAAAATCAGAGCAACATGGTGTTCAATGAGTATCACTTTGAAAGATAACTATCCCTTTAGACCAAAGAATAGTCAGAAAGATTTCAACA
Organism: Solenodon paradoxus; assembly: GCA_004363575.1. Taxonomy (NCBI): domain Eukaryota; kingdom Metazoa; phylum Chordata; class Mammalia; order Eulipotyphla; family Solenodontidae; genus Solenodon; species Solenodon paradoxus. The sequence continues at coordinate 296,645 of RJWH01000370.1, read as the reverse complement.
AGCTAAAGCAAGGAAAGGAAATGGCTCTTCTGTGACAATTTCATTTAACCGATAATTTTACACTGTCCTGCATAATATTTTGGAAACATGGCACATTATAGGGAAGGTAATGAAAATCCAGTAGTGGTAATATTTCACCTCAGTTACTGCAATCAAACAAAGTAGCAAGTAGATGCAGCAATTACTTATTCAAGTGTAAACTATTATTCACTTCATTAGAGCAATGTTTTCTTGTTCCGAGGATTTCCTCTGGTTTTGCTTTCACTCTCTGCTCCTTGCTCACAGAGGAATGATTTGCTTGATCTTCCTAGGTTAATAGGATATTTTCCCAAATCAGTCACAGCAAAAACATTCCTAGATATAGGGACAGACACATATACAGTCTCACACACATTCTTGGATACGAAGACAATTCAACTTTAGATTCTGATGTTCACCCATTAGCCCAGCTGTTATAACAGTATATTTAACAGTACCCAGGGGAATGAGTAAGCCCAATGTTTAATGCAAAACAGCTTGTTGAAAAATATGATCACTTCATATGGTATTACAAAGCAATAAAATTTAAAAAGGAGACCCAAGGGAGATACTTAATGTACATTTATGGAGTTTATCTCACAGGGGGCTGCACACTTACTAAAGTAAGTAGAAGAGCGTATCAGGAAAATTCTAGGCCTAGTATTTCCATCAAAGTTAAATAGAATAAGAAACCCATTTGGAGTATAACTTGAATATATATCATGTTAAACTTAGGCAGCAAACAAGAGTACAATTCACATTCTGTTTAAACAATTCTATTCATACATACTTGATATGAAAATTTCCATAATAATATAATTAAGACTAACAATGAATTAAAAACAAATGCATGCAAGTAATGCACATGTTTTAGGTGAGACCAACAAGCTTCAAGGGCTCAGAATATCACAATACTACACATATGCCTCCTGCTGTATTCTGACATGTATAGGTTTTATTCATAAACATAGGCTTTGAAATAAGGAAAACACCCTATATTTGTAGAATTAGGTTCAACGAACTGATGATGTCAGTCTGATCACTATGTAAACAGGCTAAAAAATTCAACATCACCTAATATTTTGTTTATTCTACCATAACTCCCTTTCTCATGGAACCGCTGAGATGACAAGTTCATATACAGGTCAGCAGCTTTTCCACCACGCTGATCATGTAAGACTACTTTTGCAGAAAAAACTTTAAAGTTGTCAACAGATTTGTTTTAACAATGTTATTGCTATAAACTAAAAGTTTTGTCTCCTAAAATTCCTACATTAAAGACCCAATCCCCAGTATGATGAATTTGGAAGTGGAGTCTTTGAGCAATAACTGTATTTGAATGTGGTCATGAGAGAGACCCTCTAGGATGGGTGAGTGTCCTAGATGGTCATGTGGGTTACTGAATTGTGAGTCTGCTTACACATAGAAGCACACACTCTCTCCCATGTGAGGATATAACTAGAAAGCTTTCACTTATGAACAAGGAAGGAGGCCTCTGCAGAGATCCTGACTTGCTGGTACTTTGATCTCCAAAGTCTAGCCTCCTCCTGTGAGCAAAAACATTTTGTCATTTAAGTCACTCAGTCAGTGGCATTCTATTATAGCAGCCTGAATTGATGAAGACAGTTATTAAATGGTTTTCTTAATATTTCTTAATATACAGAGAAGTAAACTGAAACTTAAGGAAAAAAAAGTACCCTGTTGCACAGATGCTACATGGAGACAAGCATCTGGAATGCAATCATTCTAGCTATAACTGGAGCCGGAAGTCTTTCATGCCGTAAAGAGATGGCTCATAGTTTTGTAACAGGTAAGGAAAGGCTGCTGTGCAACTGAGAAGGGAGTTAGTTTCTCTAATGAAGGGTGTAAGAAGGTATAAAAATTTGAACGAGGTCTACTTGATTCCAGATACTAAGCTCCTAAGGGCCTCACAATGTAAACACCATTGCTATATTCTGTCCTGGTGGCCATGAGCATCAAAAAGAGAAGAAAAACATCATCTCAAGGTTGTGTCAGAATTGGATGCAAACATGAGAGACTGACATCATGGTTTTTCTGCAATGTGCTGAGATCATCTACAGTTCTGTACAGACAGAGAGAAGCATGAGAAAGAGAAAGATGCAGTTCCATATATCAAATGATTGCTTGTCAGTCAGGCCCTTAAAATCACATAAGCATTCATTTCTGTATTTCAGTTCCTTTCTTTTAGACTGGAAAGATCTCAAGAAAACAGATGATGCTGAAAACAACCCTTTTCCTTGATTGTTTCTCCCCTTGAATACATTCCACAAGACGGCTTATGCAATGTAGCAGGAATGAGGCTGCAGGCAGTCCTGTATTAATAGCTAAACCTATCTCCTTCTACCTGCCCCTATTCTTTAGAGTGCTTACAGATTAAGGAATATAATACAACCAATAGTCCCATCGTATAAATTGTGTTAAAACCAAGGGTTTTGTGAAACTTTAATTGAATCTCACACTTTTGACAGCATATCAGATTATATAGTCTTCTGAAACTTGGGGAAGTAAGGATGCTACTTTGACCCTACTCTCAAAGATTTTCCTAAAATACATATTTGAATATTTTAACTTGATGACAAGCTAACATGCAAACTATGTAAAGAAATAAAATATTAGTATATTGAACTACTAAAATGAACAATATATGAACAGTCCAATAAAAAAGGGCGGAAGATTTGCATAGATACTTCTCCAAAGAATTTATACAGATGGCCAAAAAGCACATGAAAAGGTGTGTTACATATCGAGTTATTAGAGAAATGCAAATAAAAGCAATAATGAGATATTATCCCATACCTGGGGAATGATTATTATCCAAAAGTCTGGAAGTAAGTGTTGTAAGGGTGTAGAGAAAAGGGAACCCCTATACACTGCCAGTGGGAATGGAAACTGATCCACACATTGTAGAAAGCAGCATGTAAATTTTTATGAAACACTTTGAATGGAAAATCCATATGATCTCACTATTCCTATAATATATTGGGTGTTTACCTGAAAAAGACAAAAACACTAATTCAAAGAGACATATGGACCTCCATGTTGATTGCAGCAGTATTTATAATAGCCCAGCAACGTAAGTGCCCATGGACAGATGGATCAATAAAGAAGTTGTGGTTATAGATACACAATGGAATACTACTCAGTTATTTAAACACAAATAAAACAAAAAACATATGACCCCCCCCCAAGTACAACTATATAGATTAATCTAGAGGAGGTTATGCTTAGAGAGATACATGAGGAGAAAGACAAAAGTTGTCTGATTTCCCTCATCTGTGTCATATAGAGACCCCCAAACAAAGAAATCAATCAAATGAAACAAAACTAAATTTTTAGTGAAAAGAATGGAATTATGGATTATCAAAAGGGAAGAGAAAGGGGGGACCCAACGGGTAGAATTACATGCTGCGGACAGAACTGCAGAGGTGGCAGTAATTTAATATTTCACATACAGATGCTGATTTATGAAGGTGCATATCTCAAACCTGTGAAATGCTATGATGAAATGTTCCTTCAATAAAATTAAAAATCATAATAGCAACATTTGCTGAATGTTGACTACGTACTAGTTACCATCAATTACTTGACCATATGTCACTTTAACCTGCATGACAATCCTTAGCTAGAGGTTAAGTATCTTGGTCAGGATTACAAAACTAGTAAGGCGTAGACCCTGGAGCTAAGTATTTTGATTTCAGATCAGAGCTCATTCTCTTACCGTTTACCCAGTTTTCTGGGCAGCACAGTTACAACAATAATCTGCTCATCAGAAGCTGCAAAGGGTAAAAAATTCCCCTTGGCCTGGATTGAGAATGACTTTCCTACTCATATTTATTCAGGTTTCCATAAACATATCTACCAACTCTGTGGACTTGAGAGAGGAGGAGCTGCTGATTTCATGTAAGCTTTAAAAAGAAAAAATCCCACAGGGAATCATGCAGTGAAGATCTTCACAACATTTATAACATTTAAGCAGATGAGAATTAAGGACTGGAAGACTTTAAAATTCATACTGGCAGGAAGTCGCAAGCAGTGATGATAAAAGAAAACAAAATGATGCAAATTTAAGTAGATTAAATAGAGAGAAAAATCAGTGGGGGGGAACATCTTTAATCAAGCCAAAGTCCTGAAGACAATAAAGGCTGATGATGTGGAAATGGTTAACAGTTTTCTATCTACTGAGATCAGCCCTATTCAGGTGATTTTGTCAGTTCTTCTAATTCTTGATAACTTATTCTGATAAGCCAAGAATGACTGAAATAAATGCCACATGCTGAAAAATTTTTATTTAAATGTGCTCAAAATTGGAGAACTAGAAGGGAATTTAGATATCACCGAAACTCATCAGGAAAAAAGTGAGACCAAAAAAGGTTAATCAAGCTTAGTTGAGGTCACTTTAAAATTGATTAATGTAAGTTTGAGCAGGACAGTTATGAGAGGCACAGTCTACAGCGCAATTTAAAAAATCGAGCGTGTAGTGCTTCACAGAGAAAGGACTACAGAAAAATATTTCTTCAAGACTATCTTTAAATCCTTTTGAAAATCTGCAGCAAAAAGATGATAAAACATGGTACACTGTAATTATTATTAAAGTATTTTTTAGAGAAGTGTTCTTTATGTATTTTCTAAACTCTGATGATCTCTGCATGTTCTCACTATATCTGAAGATGACTCCAACTCCAAAAAATGTCTCAATTTCTCACACCCTGTGTAATATGTAAAATTAAAACATGGGCAATCTGAATTTGAAAATGTTAATGCTGTTTTGACTTGGGGTGAAAGGGCATATGGCATAGAGACATGAATAAGATTAGATTATTTAAAAAGCAAAAAGATAATGAAATTTAAGGGGAACAAAGCACAAAGCACAAGAGCAATTAACATCAAAGATGTGAGTAGTGTTAGACATAAGGGAATAAGATGCCCTGAGTACATTTTGCATGAGATTACTGACTGAAGCAAAAAGTCTAAGGTTGATGGAAAAGAAAGATTTGGCTGTGCTGGGAAGTTGGGATGGGAGGAGACAGAGTGATTAAAGAGGATGAAAGTACAAAAGGGAAAAATAAAGATGGACTTCATGGAAAAAGAAAACAACTACAAATAACCAACATGAACCACATTTTATTTAGGGGAGGTAGCAACCCGATAGTTTAACCGTACTAAAAAAAGTGAGGCTAAAGTTTGGGGAACTATATAGGGGAAGAAAAATGTGCTCCAGTCTGGTGCTTCTCAGTAAGTGAGCAGGTTACTGGCCTTCAGTAAATGATTCAGAATTTGATCACAGTAGACTCAAACATTCAATTTGCAGGAAAAATACTACTTTCAGATTCCCCACTGTCTTTCATGCAATATTGATATTGAAAGATGCTCTCTGTATGCAATTCAGTATTCTTATTATCTATAACAATAGCCCTATCAATAATTGTATTCTGTTTTTTTTCAAATCTCATCTTTTAATTAAATATTTATATATTTTGATATTAATCTATAGCTATAACCATACACATAAGTTAGAATAAATCACTTAGGAAAGATGCTTGCTATCCGATTTCTTCATTTTCCATCAGAATATCAAGTGCTTATGTGCTTGTTTGAATAGTCTTTCTAATTCATAGCCAAGGGCTATCCCTTTTGTGTGGTGGATTATGATGTGGTCCCAATACTTCATGTGGCACGTAGCTTCCTTAGAGTTCACAATGCTTTGCTTAGGCGTCACTTAAAATCCATTTAGTCTTTATTTCATGTTCAATTTTGCTAGCCTTTTACTTTGAGTTTTGGTCACACAGACCATATCAACAATCATATCAATGTGCTATACTAATTTCCAATTCAAAAGTGTGTTTAAAATATAATAAGGTATTAAATTGTTACAACTTAGATTTAAAGGGTTTAAGAGTGTGCAAGTGGAAGAACTTAAGGATGTTTATCTGACAATATAATATTTATAGCTACCATTTATTTACAGCTTACTACACATCAGGCATAGCATTATGTGTCTTAGGTTCATTGCCTCATTTAATTCTTCAAATTCGAAGAGGTACATATTGTGCTTACCTATATTTTAGAGGTAAACATATAGAAAAATTATTATAGTTCAGCAAGCTATATGTTGAGCCCTTGATGATTGTTCTGTGATTTAATCCTAACAGTAACAACAGAACAGAGGTAAGCTGGCTGTATCTTTATCCTGACTTCCACAAGAAAGATAAACTAAATAATTTGCAGAGTTAACACATAGGGTGTCCTGTCTGAAAAAAGTCAGTTACTTTTTGAATATAACACAGAGCTCAAATTTTTAAAAGATGTATACTTAATTGAAAGCTCTAGTCTCCCTATTATAATGGTCACAAATCTGACACGACTCTAGATGAGTGATTTTCACACCACCAGGAATAGGGTAAAAGCACCACTATTAATTTACACAGAGATGTTAGAGGTTCCTATAACTACTATTTACAAAAATGATTACAGTTAGAAAATGTATACACTGCCACACAAATATGATGATATTTCGTTGTTAGGACTTAATATCCTGCAGAATCATTTTCTTTAATAATTAGAGATTATCTGACCTTTTTCTCTCTCCTCAAACCCAAACTTTGACTTCCGAAAAGGTTCCAAATAGGTTATGTTTAAAAGAGCTGAAGGCAAAAGAAACATTTTCATAAACATCTCAAAATGAGATTACTAAAGCATTCTTAGAAGCCATGACACACCTGTAACTTGTCTTGGATAGTCATTCTGCAAGTATTCACAAAACATCTAAGAAGTGCTTTGAATACCAGGGATATAAACACAGTCTCTGAAGTTAATAAATCAATATTGAGATGGGGAAAGAAAGGTATAATGGTGTTTTCATATGCAACTCCCTAAAATACAATCAATGGATGTATATTTAAACTAGCTGGTGAAGACAGCAAATTATAAGTGAATTATTGCATTTGAACGATGACTCAGTCATACTGTAAGACTGGCAAATTTTACATAAAGTCTTGGCACCTCAGATTTTTCATCCATAAAATAACAATACATGTATGTACCTCAGAAGGTGCTATTTAGAATTAGCCAAGGTAATGCTAGTCACCTGGCATTTCATAAATAGCTAATATACTGTATCTGTTATCATGAACTGTACTCAATATGTATGAATAAAATTCTATGAGAACCCAGACAAAATGCCATAATCTATTTATTTATTTCTTTATTTTGTAGAGGAAAAGGACAGACAGCTAGTGTTAGGGAATTGTCTGCAGGGCTCTAACTTGATTAGTTCTGTGTCTTGATTTGGTAATATGGAGGAGAAAGCAGAAATACGTTCTAGATAAAGTGAACCATTTAAATAAGGGTAGACAGAACGGAAATGTATGATTTACTAGTGAGTGGTAGTGTTCCTGTAAGGTGAAGCATAGGATTTGGAGTTAAAATGGTAGAGCTAAAAAGGTACAATATGTGGCCATTTATAATATACTCCCATGTATGTGCACCCGCATTTTGACCCAAACTTTCAAGGAAAAAATATTCTGTTTCCATTTTTTATCAAAGTATTATTTTTTTATATATATTTGCATTTTTATTAAAAATTAATTTTATCATTTATTTTTTAACATATTATGGTACAAGAAATTTTAAGCAGGGGTAACAAATTTACAATACTTATGCATCATAAAAGGCCAAGAATTCTTCATCACTGTCAATATCAGAATTGGGGTGTGCTTTACTTTCTACATTTCTTATCCTAGTAAATTTAATTGTCCTTAGTTCCACCCATTGCTTTGTGATGCCACATTTTTTTAAATGTTTCATAACCACTTCCTCATAACACCATTTCACGATCTTAGGGTCCAATCACAAACCTGGGCAATAGATGCGTTCTTGATTCTGCTTGTAGGTGTTAAATCATTACCTACTGACTGCATCCATGATATCGACTCTTTCTTCATTAGGGCTTTAAAGGGCTTGTTTGCTGACACATCGAGAGGCAGTTGGCTGGTGAGCCCACCAGATATCACAGCAAGTTGGGTTTGCACATCCACTGTGATTGCTTGTGCTATTTGTGTAATATGGACTTTGAAGTGATCAAAAACAAAGCTGTTTTTTTATGTAATCATCCAGGCCTTCTTGACCAGACTTTGTTAGATTTTTATACCTTCTTCTTCATCTATCCTTTTTCCAGGACATTATTTTGCAAAAAGATATCATTACTGTTATTGATTTCTAGAACTACCCTTTTACTCATAAGTATAAAGTAAAGAACTAAAATGTTTCTATAGATATGGAATTAACTACTACCCATGTTTCATGTGCATCATTATTTCGCCCTTACAAAGTTGGGCAAAAACTGTGCATCATTCACAGCAAAATATGGTAAATGGAAGAACTGGTACAGACAGTAAAGTCAGAATAAAGTAAGAGAAAGAGAAATGTCTGCTATTTAAGTTTTCTCTAATGTCAGCTGAGTTGCCTGATACTAAATAAGTCAAGAGGAAAGGCCACAGCTTTCAGATCTACTCATAATTCCACCACTAAATTGCTAGGTAAATTGTGACATGTTCACATAGAGTGTTGAGTAAATTGTTGAACAATTTGGTGCACCTTTGTAGAGCAGCAGACTAATCACCTTCTATTTGCCAAGAGTGCAAGTCACATATCCAAAGGACCCAGGTTCAAGACCTGGGGCTGGGATTAAAATCAAGATGAACAACTAAATAAAATAAAGTACTTCTTCGTCCTCTCTCTTCCTGTTTGCCTGTATCTGCTTGCCATCATTCCCGCCTACACCTTTCTTAAAAATAAATTATGTTGAATAATTGATAAATAAAACAAGTGAAGAGAATGACCTAATGATCTAACTTGTTATGTAGCTTTTCCTGGATAGATTCCGTAAGCAACAACAGAGTGAGAAACACTTTCTTTATTTGATTACCTTGATATTAGCCTAGCAATTCTGTAATAATGACATGGATTGACCCCTCCGTTAGATTGACATAGCGTATGTCATGGGTATTTTTTCAAATTCTCTCCATCTGAAGTGGAACAGAGTTTACACATTTCTTTTGAAAGCTTGTAGACGATTTCTTTTAACTTAAATAATTAAGCAACCCTTTATTTCTGCTAAAATTCAATATTAAAAGTGCACTACTATCTTTCAAATAAAATATATATGCTATGTCAAATTAACTCTACTCCTCTATATGAGCAGTGATAATGAATGGTGACTTTGAGGTAATTCAGATCACTTCATGTAGTCCAGTTTGAAGAAGCAGGCCACAACTATGTGCTGTTTCATCTAATGAAACATGTTGAATATTATTGACTACTTTGAGTAACTAATCTGTGTCCAATTTCAACAGAAATTAGTCTGAGTAGTTGATACACATCAATTAAGTCAATGCTGATTGACTAAATTTGTGTTATACTCAGAAAAATGACTGCATCATAGTTACTCATTTCTCCAGGATTTTATATTATAGTCCATGAAAAGTAAAGAATATTTCTTAAAAGGTTAAATTATTTGTAAAGCTTCTATAGGTAATAATTACAGTAACATTTCCCACTACTATATGAAGACCAAGTTATTTGAAAATGAAGTTTTCTCATGCTTATGCCTAATAGACAATAGACAAATAGTAGACAAATACTGCATGCCAAAACTTATTTGTGAATTTTATAAATTAGAGAACACATGTGAGATCAGAAGTTTTTAGCACATAAATCCTACAGGATGCTTTTTTAAAAAAACAAACAAACCAACCAATGGCAATAAAGAATGCACTAGATATGAATCAACTCACTATCTCTATAGTCCAGTCATAACTTTTTGATTACTAGAAGCCAAACTGTAAGTGAAACAACTGATGTAGTTTTAAAATCAACATCAGCTCTCCATTTCACCAAGTTGAGACACAATTTCAATTGTTATTTCTGTATCAGAGACATTTGAAAGTCTTTCTTGTACAAATAACTGCACTTGTTTTTCTGCAAGACACATTCTGTGTCACAGAGACCATTGACAATTTCGTTACCTGTGTGATTACAAATACTTTCAAGAAAGTGTGACTCATACTACTTACTCTAAAAGAAATACTGAAAGCAAATAGGAGAATGCATTTGATATAAACACTCTCTTAAAATTATGATAAATACTTAAACTGCACAGTTTTGTACTCCATGGGGATGTGACAATTAAGTGGATTTCACTGTAATAAAATCTTCAGAGTGTTAACTAGCAATCTCAGTCGTGCATGCTTTCAGATTGAAGCTAAAACATTTCCCCCTGGAAGTCTTATGGCAACTAGTCATGCCTATCACTGCTAAAAAGGAAAGCAAGTCTGGATAAGATCTTTCACTTAAACACAAAAAATACATGCTTTTGATAAAGAATTCTCTTACTACAATTATATAAGCAATTGGGGTTTCTTTGTTGTTCTTAATAGAATTTCTTTTTAGAGCAGTTTTCAGTTCACAGAAAAACTCAACTGAAAGTACAGAATTCCCATATCCCCTCTGCTCCCACAAGTGAACAAATGCTCCATTTGGTGAAAGTACCTAACCGATACCACTATCACCCAAAGTCTGCGGTTTATGTTAAGCTTCGTTCTTATCTTATAAATTCTACGTATCTGGAAAATGTATAATGATGATATTTATGTATCTTACAGAATAGTTTCACTGCATTAAAAATCCTCTGCTTACCATTCAATTATCCTTTTATTTCCCAATCCTGAGCAACCACTCAACTTTTCTGCTTTATAGATAGTTTTGCTTTTTCCAGCAAATCATATAGTTAGAACTCTACAGTATGGAGCATTTTGAGATCTCTTTCAATTAGCAGTATGCATGTAAAGTTTCTCCCTCTCTTTTCATCTGATAGCTTATTTCTTTTTAACTGAATATTTCATTGGCAAGATGTGCCAGTTGATCCAATCAGCTTCTAAAGAAAATCATGTTGCCTCCAAATTTCAGTAATTATGAATAAAATTGCTATAAATATTCAAGTGCAGATAATGTGGACATATATTTTCAACCTCTTGAAGAAAATACCAAGGAGTATGATTTCCAGATCACATGATGAAAACATGCTTCCTTTTGTAAGAAACTGTCAAACTGTTTTTCAAAGTTGTGTTAACATTTTTCATCACTCCCAGAAATGAATGAGAGCAGAGCTTCTGTTGTTCCACATCCTTGCAAGCAAATATTTGATCAGTGTTCTGGATTTTGGTCATTCACAGAGGTTTCCAGTAGTATCTTATTGTTTTAAATTGTATTTCTCTGATGACATACAACTGTACAATGTAGAGTATCCTTGTGTATATGCTTATTTGCATATCTTTAGTAAGTTTTCCATTAAGATTTTGATTTATTTTTAAAATAGGATTTTCATTTTCTTAGAGTTTATAAGTTCTTTTATATTTCAGGCAACAATCAGAAATGTCTTTTGCAAATGTTTTCTCCCAGTTTGTGGTCTATCTTCTAATTTTCTTCACGGTATACTTATTTCATGAAGCAAAAGTTTTTACTTTAATGAAGTCAGTGTAAGTTTCTTTTTTTTTCCCCCTTAGATCTTACCTTTGCCATTGTTTCCAAAAAGTTATCACTATTACAAAGTGATCTATAATACTTCTGTTATCATCTAGGAGTTTTATATTTTTGTGTTCTACATGAAGATTTGTGATCTATTTTAAGTTGCTTATTGTGAAGTGTATTAGGTCTGCATCAAAATTATTTTTTTCTATTTAGATGTTTTTTGTTTCATGGACATTTATTGACAAAAAAATTAATTTTTTTTACATTCATTGAATTACCTTTGATCCTCTATCATGCATCATTTAGTTCATTTATGTGGATCATTTCTGGGTTCTCTTTTCTGTTCCATTGATCTATTTCTCTAAACTTTTGCCAATATCACTTTATTTTAATTATTATAGCTGTAGAGGAAGTCTTAAAGTAAGCATCAGCGATCTGACTTTGCTCTCTTTCAATATTGTGCTGTATATTCTGGGTCTTTTATTCAAATATTTTAAAATTAATTTTGCAATCTCTAAGAAAACATATTGAATATATAGACTAAGCTGGGAAGAAGTGTTATCATAACAACATTGAGTCTTTCCTCCCATGAAAATGTTTCCTAATTTATTTAGTTCTTTGATTTATTTAAGCAGAGTTTTCTAAATTTCCCACATATAGGTATTATTGTTAGATTAGAATTATATAAGTATTTAGGTTTTTGAGGTAATATGTAAACATTATGCTTTCAATTCAAAATTCTACTTTTCCATTTTAGTTATATAGGAAAGTGATTGCTTTCGTATATTAACCTTACATCCTGGAAACATATTATAGTTGACTATTAATTTCAGGTAGGGATTTTCATTTTTGGTCAAGCCTTTCTTTTTTGGTCAAGTCTTTTCTATATTGACAATCATGTAATCTATGAAAAAGCAGTTTTATTTCTTCCTCTCCCATCAGTATATCTTTTATGCTTCTTATCTTATTGTGTTAGATAGAATTTCCAGGACAATGATGAGAAGTGGTATCTTATTCATTGCTGTTTCTGATCTTAGTGGGAAAACTTCTCCAAATTAATAACCTTTAAGTTTTATGTTTGTTTTACTATTTTCTAGATTTTTTTTTTATTGAGTTGAGAAGGTTCCTCTCTATTTCCACTTCGCTGAGAGTTTTTATCACAAATAAATGTTGGATTTTGTCAAATGCTTTTACTGTACCTATTTATTTGATAATGTGCTGTTTCTCCTTTAGCCTTCTTCATTTCTTCTTCTATTTCTTTCTGTTAACATGGTGAATGGCAGTGATTTTCAAATGTTGACTCATTTGTAGATTTACTAGGTAAAATCCACATAGCTGTAGCATGAATTTTTTTCTGAATTATTGGACTTGATTTGTTAATATTGCTGAGAAATTTTGCATCTCTTTTATGAGATATATTGATCTGTAGTTCTCTTGCAATAGTTTTAATCATACTATTAGAGCATGCTAGCCTCATAAAATGAGTTTGGAAGTATTCCTACTGCTTCTGTCTTCTGAAAGAAATTATAGTGCATAGGAGTAACATATTCCTTAAATACTTGGTAGAATGCAGTTCACCAGTGAATTCATCTGAGATTACACTTTCTGTTTTGGAGGGTTATTTATTATTAATTTACTTTCTTTTATAGAGTTAGGCCTATTTAGGTTGGCTACTTTTTCTTGTGTTAATTTTAGCAAATTGTATCTTTCAAGAAATTTTTCTGTTTCATGTAGATTCCTGTTTGGTGGGCATAGTTTTAAATAGTAGGACTTCATAATCCTTTTTAATGGCCAAGGAATCTATACTGAAGTCCAGCAAATGTGTTTTAATTATAGTCCTCAAATTACTTTGAAAAAGTTAAATTCTATTATGCACACTTGATTATAACTATTAGCAATAAAAATTAAAGTCCTACAATATCCATGGAAAGTGAAAGTAAAAAAGGAAACAGATAAAATACCCAAAAGGCAAACTGCTTGTAATATTTAGCTTCAGTTATTCAACAAACACTAGCTACTCATGTCAAAACTAATATACTGGTTTCTCCAGAATCTTGGAAGCATCTCAGGAGTACAGACACCAAAAATATGATCTGAAATGTATATAGTGTATTTTACAAATGGTTACATAGCAATCAGTCATATTTCAAACACAAAATATCTGTCATCATGGTGAAATTTTGCTATAAACTGGGTACAAGACAACATTTACAGCAGATGTGAAAATATATTTTTTCATAAGTAATTAAGTTTATTGAATATTTTAGAATAAAATACATCTTTAAATATGAAGAGATGATTTGATCAACACACCATTAGACATAGATCTTACTTGAAAACTGAAGTAAGTTATTTAATCTTAGAAATGCAATAACATTGACAGTTGTTAGTATGAAAACAGGTAACCCAGGAGTGAGAATGTGTCTTTAGTTTTATATTTGCATCTAAAAATAGTTTCACTTAGTATAAGATATATAGGAGATGGATGATTTTTAAACAACAGTTTGCATCTATACAAATAAAAGCAGATTGACCTTAACACCATAACCTCTTATTCACAACTAAAGTTTATTAAGCACTCTGCCGGAGACTTTGTGGAGCTCTTGACATATAAGATCTCTATTAGATCCTTGTTCATTTAAGTATCATAAGCATCTAAAGTAGTAACTGACAGATAATTGTCCCTCGACAAACGTTTGTTACATGCATGAATAAGTTATTTTATCTAGCCCTTATAAATTATTAGTGTCCCTCATTTATACTTGAAGAAACAAAATTCAACAGAAATGAACCACATGCCGTGTATACCAAGCCAGGCATAGGCAGAACTGGATATTTTAAGCTTTTGGGGGTTAAGTCTTGATCTGTCAGGTGCAACAGGCCACCTCCTGTTTACCTCCTAATCAGACTTGTTTATTCCCCACTATGTACTTTTGCAATAGAAATATACATAATGTGCATGCATGTAGACTACATAATATCATCCGATAATTTTATTTTTTTAACTTTTCTTTCCACTTGTTTTTGTGAAATGCCAAACAAATTCAGGGTTATTTCACTTCTTTTTTAGCATGAGCTATAGTTCTCAAAGTCCTTTCAGGAATAAATCACCAGTAAATTTATGAATTTTCACCTCAGTAGTTGCATTAAAAAAATTTTCACTGCCTCATAAATGTGAATTCACATTGATGAGCATAAAATAATCTGCTGAAATGTAATCATAATCTACTTTAAAAAGATCATACAAAACCTTTTCCCGAGTTAGCTTTCACATCATTAGGATGACACTGTGTCAGTTTCTCACCATAAAATACACTATTTACAGCATTTGTAATTCATTTATAAAATTCATGTGGAAAATTGACATGCAAGATCCTGGTGTGAGCCTCCTTTTAACAAATTTTAAAGTCTTTGAGAAATATCATCATATCATTTACCTGCTGTGCACTGCTTTTTGCCAGAAAATGCTCTTGGAGTTTCTCAGCAAGATTAGCAAAATTTTAAGCACCGAGGTATATTTTTTCCTTTACCTGTTCTATGAAGACAAGAGATCTTTGCAAATCATGCTGTATTCTCCTCAAGTGAGTTTTCATGCACCCAAACGATTATTTTATAAGAACAGTACAATTACCTTGATTTCTGTTCTAAGCAAGCCAATCACTATGTGTTTGCTGTATGAGCCTTGATTTCTACAAGTGAGTAGGAAGCATTCTCTTCTTTTCTCATAGTCTCTCTCTCTCGCTCTCTCGCGCTCTCTCTCTCTCTCTCTCTCTCTCTCTCCTGAAAAAATTTTGGAAATTCTTAGGGCTCTACAGAATTATAAGATTAATACTATCTGAAGGTATAGATTCAACTAAACCAGCAAGATTTACCCTCCTCTATTTCTACCACTTTAATTCTTACCTTTATCACTTCTCATGAAGATGATTATAATAATTTATTGAACATATTGTTTTTATTTTTTATTGGTCATGTTCTTAATACAAATATTTGAATCGGGCATAGAAAATTTTGTTTTTCTAAATGTTTGAAATTTTAATAAAATTGTTAGCCAAATTTCTATTTCTCAATGAATGAACAATAACAGAAGTCTGTATGATTCATCAATTTGAATTGCCTGCGAGTATATATCAGGAATCAATTATTACATCTTTTACAAATATTTTTCACATGTAATAGGACCTGTCTACAATTAACAGACTCTGAAATTAAAGAAAAAATTCTGCTTATATCAATAGCTTATAATAGTAACTAACTGGGGGAAAGGATCTAGTAAATATTTCATATGGCAACACAACTTTTCATTGTTATTTATCATAAGGAGTGGAAAGATTCTATCAGAGTCGGAGGACTAATGCTTCTGCTCTTTGTCAGTAATTCAGAGTCTGAAATACAACTTAATAATCATCCTCTTCCCTTTTTCTCCCATGCAGGTCTAAAGCTGTGCTACTCGCCTCTTTGAATTCCTAAAATCCCTTTCCTGTACCCTTATTCCCACTCAGCATTGGTTTTCTCTTTATTCCATAATGCCAAGGGTAGATCTTATTTACCTGTGTGATTTATTTATCTTGTTGCAGTCCCTATGTACTTCATCGAGATACTGATTTTGCCATTTAGTGATTATTTTATTTGATCCAACTTGCACTGTCATGTAACAATTTTGAACCTTACTCTCTTCCTGTTGCCCTAGGACACACTCTAATTATTTTATAAAGTAAATTTTTATTCTAAAAGTTTATGGAGTCACATTGCAAATGGAACTTGAAGCATCAAAATTTTGATTTTTATTATTTTCTATAGTTCATTTACATTTTACTAAAAAGTTTGACTCTGCTAGGAAATACTGCAAACTTACCAAGCTATAGCATATATTACTAAAAGTAATAGGTATTCTTTCTATTTTCTATAAGGTCTTTTTGCAAAATTTAACTGCAAATGAAAACAGAATAAATGAGTAAATACCAAGCTTTATACATATAGACTATATTTAGACATGCTAAAGATAATATAAATCAATTCTAGTAAAGAAAATAAATGGAATGTTATATAAAACAAAGCAAATCTATGTAAAGTGTAAGTGAATTAAAGATGAACAGTTTAGTCAACTAATAATACAACCTTATTTCAAAATACCTTGTTCAATTCTACAATTACATATAAAATTGATCTTAATATGCTACAGAAACACAGTACCTTAGTTTTTCAAAGCTATGGTATTAACTAAAATAAGTTCCTCATTTTTAAGGGTTACCTAGCAGATAAAATTCTTTGAATAGAGGTGTCAAGCAAAATCAACATACATGAATATTAATATTAAATACAAATCCTTTCAAATAAGACTAGATGATTTTCTTAAGACTAGGAAATTCATCTTTATATTATCTATGCCTTCAGATGCCAATGAGTAAATAAATCCTTACAACCACTTGTCCACCAGTTTTATTGAAGTGGTGATATTTACATGGATGTAGGCATGTTAGTATATGATAAAAAATTTGTCTACAAGGTCTCCTCATTTCTTGGGAGGTTTCTGGCAACCTATCTCACAATACAGCAATAGATACAATGCAATAATTTTTAATTTCCAGAATATTTGTTTCAAACTAGTTTTGCCATTTATAGAAATATAAAGAAGATGAAAAGGGATAAAGAAAAGATCTTCTATAATGAGCAAGGGAAACATTGTTGCTAGAAGCTGTATGTGTGAAAATCTAGATTTAATCAAGAAAGGTCTCTGAGTTAAAGTACTATTTTCAGTTTATTTTCTTCCTTTTTCTTTCTCTTTTTTAAGGAACTTGGTTGCTATAATTATTTTTGATATAAAGGAAATTCATTTTAGAACTACTGGAAGACTATCACAAAAACCTAACTGCTATTCTCTCTGAACATTTATATGTAAGTAGGAAATTGATAAACAAATATTTAAGATGCACAAAAAAGTACTAAAATATTAAAAGCGAGTGAATTAAAAAAATCCAAATTTTAAAATGCAGCACTGGCCATTCAAAATATTAGTAACTACCAGAAGGGAGGGAGAGGTGGACAAATCAAATAAAAGCAGTTGTATATATGATGAAGGACAGAATTAGTCTAAGCACAGAATTGAACTTTACGTAGTGAATTAATGTAGTATACACATATGCTGATTTACAATGATGCATACCTAAAACTTACATAATGCTATAATACCATGCTACTTCAATAAGATGTATAATAAAATTAATAACAGCTAGTCTCCTGAGAGACAGGTCTCCAGGGTAGAGACCCTGACATCTTATCTAAGTCAACCTAGACTGGTGGTTTTCCCCTCTCTCCTTGGAGATCTGCATCTATCTGTACACTGAAGACACTATAAAATTTGACCCAGGTTTTTGCTAAGTTCTTCAAGATCTTACATGAAAGACTGTCTTGTTCCTCGAAGTTTAGAAGTGGATTAGTTTTTCTCTTCTAAATCAGTCAAAATACATAGTAGTTATTCTTTTTTAAAATTTTTTTACTTAAATACGTGCTTTTTAAGCTGTTACTCAGGGCAAAATCAAAGGTAGTGGGTAGACAGGGGAAAGTATTAATATTAAGATGAAACAAAACAAAACAAAACAAAACAAACTCAGAACGTTGTCTTCAGAAAAAGATGGTGGGAGGAATATATTTGCAGACCTGGAATATAAAGAAAGACTGGTCATCAAAGGATTAAAGAAGGGTGAACTATATCTTAATGCCTCTAGGGAACAGGTCTAATGAAAAACTGGGACATGACCCTGTCTACCCACTACCTTTGATTTTGCCCTGAGTATTTTCTTCTCCTCTCAGTTACAACAGAAAGACAGTCTCAAGAGAATATCACTTTACGGAAAAGTATGCTTATATTAATATTCCTCAGTACAGGCTTGGCAAATAAATAACCATGCCCAAAATAAGAAGTGTTAAACTAATATAACCTGCTATTTATTTATATGTTGACTTAGTGGAATTGCTATGCAGAAAGGAGAGAGAGAGAGAGAGAGAGAGAGAGAGAGAGAGAGAGAGAGAGAGAGAGAATCATCATCTGTAAATCATACTTTCAATACGAGGGCAAAGTAGAACTCAAGTAAAAAAAAAGGTAGCCATTTCTACTTCATAGTGGAAAATATTTCACCAACTTCACTGTTTTGTCTCAGTTGCCTAATTTGAAGTTTTGAGCATTTTATTTGACTCCTTCTCTGTAAATATCTGGTAAATACAAACAAGCAATGAAGAAATAACAGATAGGAAGAAGGAAAATAATCCAACATACTAAATCCAACGATACTAAAATTGATAGCACAGATCATTTCAAAACTATCATTTAGTTCAGGAAATAAAAATATTATAAGGCATAACTATGATTTACTATTTAAATAGAAATAAAATCTCCATTTTACTTGATTCACAATTTATATACAAATAGCAATACTCTGGTTTGCTCACTACATGTGGCATAGGTAAAATAATTAACTATTTTCAAAGCAAATGAAAATATTTAATATCAAACGAACCAAAAAAATGAAATTAAGACATTATCTTTAGATTAAGATCACAATATGGAGAAAAGAGCTCTTCAAATTTGCTTTTAATCCCATGTAGATAATTTGCATATTGAATTAAGCGCAGATACTATAGTATTAGATTACCTGGGTTTAAATGTGTTTATGTCATTTATTAGCTGTATTACCTCAAAGTGCTTAACCTCTCTGTGCTGCAATTTTCTAATCAGTGAAATGGGCTCAATAACAGTATTTATTTCAAAGGGTTCTGGTAAGATTCAGTGGGTTATAATTTGCCAAGTATTAACAACAGTGCCTGCTACACCCTTGATACTTTAGCAGATACTTGTTGATTCCAAAACAGATTTAACTTCCACTACTGCATTTTGAATTCTTAAAAGATTACTTTCAGCTAGTCCAAATCATAACCAAAAGCAATAAATGTAAAAGTCTAAAAATTCAGATAACAGGTCATTTTGCAGTAAAAATTACACTAAAATGGTTAGCATTCTATGGGAATACTTAATTAATTCACATCTTCAAAGTTCAGTCTCTAGCCCCTTTTTAAAAAGTACTACTCTATAAACCTGACAAGAAATTAACTTTATTTTATTCCCACAATACACATCCTTAATGAAAATGAAATTAAGAAGACTGGGGCAAAAATGGAATTAATGGTCACAGAAAGTAAAATGCAAAAAGAAAAGAAAAATTAACCTCCAGGCTAAGATATTTTCCATAATTCATTACACTTCCATCAAGGAATATAATTGAAGAATTAAAATCCTCAACTTCCAGTGAGAAAACTAAACTTATCAAGTTTACTTCATTTGGTTACTGTACTAATGAAATTTGTTTAAATTCAAGACTAAATAATATTAAAAGGCCGCGGAGATCAAGAAAGAGTCTCCTAATCCACACACAAGACCTCACTCCTCAGATTTGTGCACCTACTTCCTGAGATTTTACATTTTGAGCTTATCTAGATTTTTATCATTCTCTTACATGGTTTCTGAGCTAATGGCAGTTTATAGGCAGCAAAATGGGAGAGGGAAGAGACAATGGATATAAAAATATTGAGAAAAAGCAAAATGCATGTAAAAAAATCATTAAGCACACATTGATGGTTTAATGGTTAAGTTCACCAGAGACAGTGCACATAAATCCCAGGGATTCTGGTTTGTGTCCTGAGGTCAGGGAAAACAACCAATATGATGAACAACTAAATGAAATAAATATTTTATCCTCCTCTCTCTTCCTGCCCACCTGTCTCTGCTCATCTTCACTGCTGCCTGCAGCTTTACTTTAAAAAAATAATTAAAAATACTTAAAGATTAAAAATGCTACAGGGTGCACGTAAGTATGCAGGTATGTATATGTCAACTATAAATTGCCCTAATGCATATCAAAAATACAGGGAGACTTAGGACCGTGCTGCATAATGCAAGAGTAATGAATGCTCGGAATTAATGGCCTTGAGTTATGAAGTCTAAGATGCTGCACATATTTTCCATGGAACAAGACAGATGACAGTTGACTGTTATTTACTACTCACTAAGTGCCAACATTAATGCTTATTTACATTCACTTACTAAATAATTACAAGGTGCCTACTAAACAATTATCTCACTGAGTCTTTGTAAGGTCCTGTCTGAGAGAGGGCTTGTCATATCCCTTTTATGAAGAAATATCAAAGAGTGAGAAAGTCCCCTGATGAGGTCATAAAACTGCTAGAAAGCAGAGCTAGAGTGTGACTCTCTGGAGTCCAGATTTCTCTTTTATATATCAAGATTCTCCATCTAAGTACAGAAGGCTCATTTTTCTTGCCTACTGTCTTATATGCAAGGACAATTGTGCATTGTGAAGTCTCAATACACTTAAATACATTCATAAATAAAACTTCTGTTATTTCTATAAAACATTAACTACAACAAACCATTCATTTTTTTCATTTTGATGCTCTGTCCTAAGCACATGTGCAGATAGCAGCAGAGGGTGGATTTACTTTCTGTCACCAACTCATGACTTTTCCTTTTTTCATGTTCAGTAATCTGCCCATAAACAGCCCAGCAGACAGAGTCCTTCAATCCAGTAATTACCTGTGGCACTAGAAAAAGCCTTTTAAACAAACACACATGAAAATGGCCCTTGGGAATGTCAATCACCTCAAATCCTCATCTATGCCTTTTTAGTCAAGCATCTTATCACCCTTTCACAAAAGGGACTGTTTCTAGCTCAGATAGCTGACATCTATTTCAACTTTTGAAGACTCTTATTCTTGGGAAACTTTCTTGCTGTTGATGCTGAATCTTTATTCTCCTCTCATCTCCTTCAGTTGTATATTCTTTCAGAATGAACTATTTCTAACCAAACTCTGAACATGAAAATGTCTTCAATTCGTGTGTTTGCTGGCAGTCAGTGCTGCAAGTTGGAGAGACACCACCCACCTGTGACTTCACCAAACAGCTTTTATGCTAATCCCACATAGAATCTGCCTGTAAGATTGACAATAAATAGTCTCTCTTCCCACTTCTATCTTTTGCATATATGAATGGATATAGAAATACACAAGTGTGTCTACGTATTCCATGTGCCAAGAATGGTATTTAAAGATGCTATACTCCTCAGGTTTTAGAGAAGCATGCATGCTACATCTTTGATTCACAAAATTTTCACTTGGTTGGCTTGAGATATAGCAGATCTTGAAATGCATCTTAAAATTATAACAAAGTTAATAATGCCTACTTTAATAACAGGTTTCAGAGCTTTCTGAAAATTTCGTAAAATTAATCTAACTCTGATTAAAGTCAATTAAAATGGCATGCTTAGACACAGACATGAAAAATAAATGCTACCCCCAAAAAGAAAAACATCAAGCAGCTTTCTTTTTATGATACACAGACTTACATGAAAACCTACTTCAGTCTTTCATTAGCACATAATTTCCCTGTGGCTCTGTTTTTGTTTGTTTTTTTGTTCTTGTTTTTGTTTGGGGGTTCTTTTTAATTGATTATTTACTGCTAATGGAGACTGCCTAGAGATTTTCCAGTAGGTTTAGTGCCTTGAGGAGAGTAGCAAAATGTTTTCTCATAATACTACACTACTAATACTGCTGTTGACACACCTTAAATTTAACCCTGATATTTAAATTCATATCTATGGTATAATTATGGCACCATGACAACCCTGGTCAAAATTAGGAAGTAAATACATCACTCAACAAATATCTAATAAGTCTGCCATATTCTAGGCATGGTATACAGGTGAATAATAAACAGGCTTTGCTCTCCAGGAGCTCAACTATCATGCGGCATAGTGGGAATTGATCAAGTAACCACAAGGCACTGTGCAAAATGTATGCTAAGGGTAGTACAGTTCTCATGGGTTCGGAGTGGAAGGCACAGTGAAATCTACTGAGGAATAAGAATTTGGCGAGGATCAGAGTAAGAGTAGCTCAGGATATGAGATAAGGGGAAGGTCAGGGGTAAAACTTAGTAGTTTAGGGGATGAAAGTGTCTTCCCACTGATACCAGAGAGAATTCACTGTGGCAGCTAATAAGCTTCAGTCTCAGGGCTCTTAACTGAAACCAAATTCTTTCCAAGGCCCTAGGAATAGCCCCAGCAATGAGTCCAAATGCTTCTGCGCATACAGGAAAACTTCCTGAGCAGGCGTGAGCCTCACCTTATAGAATCCTGCTGGCAAGGCTGACCTCAGACTCACAAAGGAAGTGAGATCAGGGGGTTTCCCACCATTCCATTCCATAAATATGGCAAGTGTCCCATGGTTTGTACAAACAAAATGGTTTATGCTGAAAGCTTGCTTTCTTTCTGGGAGTTTGGAATGTTGGCATATGCTAGGCAGAGGGTGTTAATGTGATCAACTTCAATAAGAGTCTTTAATGGCAGGGAGTGGAGTGGGCAGCAAGTCTTTAATGAGCTTTTCTGGTGGGCAAATTTTTACACTTGTCAAACCATTGCATGAAGAATTGAGCATGTCCTGTGTGACTCTGGGAGAAGATTCTTCAAAGTTTGCAGCTGGTTTCCCCTGGAATTTGCCCAATGAACCTTGTCTCCTTGCTGATTTTTCCTCTGTCTTTTCACTGTAACAAATCATAGCCTTGAAGCTGTGTCTTCAGCTAAATGCTGTGTCCTGTGCATCCTCCCAGCATACTCTCAAGCGTGAGCATTCTTGGAGACTTCCAACATAGTCTGTTTTATAAAATGTGCAAAAGTAAAATAGTTGAATTTCTTTTATTAAAGAGGAACTCCTAACTTTATAGTTTTTCAGCCTCACAAATCTGGATCCTTCTCCAGCTATGTGGGGCGGGAGATAGCAGTGGAACAGGGTATGTGATCAGACATTAAGTTGGAGAGACAAAAAGCAGGGTGGCCATTGCAAACATAGAATGTATGCCAGAAAGATAACCATCATTCTTTCTGTAAACACATCTACATGATTTTGGACATGACTTAGAAATTAAGGAGCTGCTGCTATAGTATTAAAAATGATAGACTATTCCCCATAGGAAGAGAGTTGTGCAAGAGAGAAGACAGCAGAACAACATGAGGTCTTTTGCAGCCGCTATAGGTCGGGGCTAAACTTAGACTTATAAAGTTTGCTTCATAAATTCCTAGAGTTCCTGCAGCTATCAAGCTCAAGAGCACTTTTATTTTTAATCAACATTACATCAGCAAGGTTGAAAATAACTTATAAGGGCAGCCACGCGTGAATACAAGTGATGTGGGTAAAATTAATGACTTTAATATACAAAATATAGGTGTTTAAATACCAATTATGGAAAGGTTAAAACCTAAACAGTATGGACACTGGCTCTTAACGTGTAAGGGAAATCTGGGACTCTTTGCAGAACTCTTACCGAGAGTTACTCCAATAAATGTAGGAATAGCTCAGCAAACTGTCCCTAACACTAATTAGGTGCATTCATAAAATCTCCCATATTTTAGATTTTTAATATACTTTATTAGAAAATGTAAGACACTCACAAATCACTTGAAATACATTTAGCAAATATTTACTGAGCCGTGGCCCTGTAGCAGCTCTGTGCCAGCACAGTGGATACGGTTTGAGCTGTGACTGTCCCTCTTCAGGGCAGAAGCTCACACTTCCCAACTGCCAGTGCTGCTGCAGGTACTGGCTGCTGACAGTCTAATGCTGGGTCCCTAGTAGGAAGTGCCTGCTCGAAAGGAAGACGTTTCCCCCAAGGTCACAAAATCCTCCTGGATGCCTATGGAATACAATGGCTGGCCAAGATGGGGATAGAAAAGTACAGCATCCTTGCCTCAACTTGGGGAAAATGAAGCATCATTGAAGCTCCAGCATTCCTTGAGATCCTGACTAAACTTCTGTTGTAACTTCATTATTGTTCAACTTCTCTCTCTGCTCTCCTTGTGTTAGGTAAAATGACCCAGCACAGGCAGTACAGATGGAAAATGAATCAAGTAGACATTGCCCCAATCCTTAAAGAACTGGTAATATAAATGGGAATTGAGACAGGCCAACAACATCTACTTCATGAAAGCAGAGATATAAAAAAAGAAGAAGAAGGGGAAGGAGAAGGAGAAGAAGAAGAAATAACATGCGGAGTATACTATGGTAAAATCAAAGGAGGAAGAACTACAAAAGCTGAATGAATAAAAGTATCAGTCATAGAGAAGGTATGGGATATTCTTTGAAAATCTACACATTATTGGCATTTTTACAGAGCGAATGTTTGCCATTCAGGGAGGAGGAACAGTGGTAACAAAGCAATGGACTCAAGGTCTGGTGTGGAAAGTAAAGAGTGAAGAAATGGGATGCATGACTGGCAAAGAAGGTGATGAGCAAATTGTGGAGGCATGGAAGTGTTATGGAAAAAATGTAATTCTACCAGGCAGTGGGAGTAATTCAGAAGTATTTAAATACAGGTGTGACATGTTTAGGGTAGGCTTAAAGAAATGGATAAAGCTGGAAATGAAACCTTAGCAATAGAGCTCTAGAGAGCTTTCTCTAGTTTTCATCTACTCCAGGGCTGCTTCTCAGGACAGGGAGCCAAGAGATAAATGCCACAGGTTTACAGTACTGCCAATAGCAGGTCAGGGTGAGGCATGGGAGGTAGACCAACCCTTACTGGTTGGTAATGTTTTATCAAAGCACACACAGATCCAGAATGAAGAGAGATGTCAATGGTTGACGAATAAAAAGCAGGAGCAAAAAAAAAACAAATTCAAGAAGTTGAGGGCGGGTTAGAAGTCAGTGCATTATATAGAGGCTAATACGCACCTCAGCTATGGTCAGAGGTCGAATGAAGCTATGACAGAGATGACAGGTAGAATTAGAAAAGGGATGAAGGCCTGGAAGTCATGCCCTGACAAAACCAGTGTCATTAGTCATTTAAAATGTATACACAATCAACAGAACAAAAGCTCACAAGCGCCCTCACTGAAGGAAACCACTGAGCATTATGACCGCTCCAGGTGAGAAAATATAAATGAGATACAGACTTTAGTGTGAAAGGAAAATGTGCTGGCAATGGTGTGACCGAAGTAAAATGCAAGCAGAGACTGATATGCTTGGTTAAAATAAGTCAATGATTGTTCCCCTGTTTCCTAATCTTGGACTCTGTACTGGAGAACTGCCACCCCGGTGTCCACATAGAAAATGCCAGAAATGAGACACAAACATACCTGGCCACTGCTTCCCCTGGCATGGAATCTGAGGTCAGAATCACAGGAGACCATCTGGGAGGTAGTAGGAGTGCCAGAAGGGAAAGACACCCCCTGGTGGCTGGCTTCTGGGCTATGACAGCCATCGGTAAGACCCTTGGTTCAGACAGTTGGCATCTGGTTATAGGACTCAATCTAAAGAGCAATGTTACATCTACACACAGCTCTCATCCATTCAGCCACACGTGAGTCAAACCACCACAGGAAAGCTGGAACTGAGCTAGCCGCAGAGCCAGGCTGGATATGCTCAGGTCATCTGTCTAATTAGATCATTAGAACCAGGAGCTGTGTCTGTGCTCTTCTCTGTCTCTGCCCACCCCAGCCCCCGCCTCATGCAGATACAGAGTGGATCATTCACACCCAGTTTTTAAAATGGAGTGAGGTTGCTTTCCCGAATGACTTGAATCCAGGTTTATTTTGCATATTCTTCATTCAAGCAACTCCCCCAAACAGACTAGCTGGCAAGCTTCTCCAAGTAGATGACTCTCTTAAGGAAGGCAGCCCGTATCAGCCTATCACACACATTTCTCCGGAGGCTTATCAGTGATTTTTAACCAACAATTCTAATGAAGAGTGTTCACATGCAAGACTGTTGCTAGGGCATTATTTTACGCAACTAAGCAGACTGCGAATACATTAAGAGCAAATGTTAAAGAGAGGTAATATGTTGAAATAGAACCTGAGCAATAAAGATGAAATTCCATAGGCAGTAAAAATGAGACAAAACAGGGTGGTAGTCAACTTGCAGAAGAATGTCTCAAAATTTCTGAAACATAAAACACAGCTCATCATGAATATTTTCGAAATGTAGTGCTCCCTTCATAAATGCAAAGTTTGAAAGGAGACAGAAAAAACAAAACAGCACACAAAGTTGTGGTCTCTGTGGACAGGAACAAAAAATATTTGAGGAGCTACTGCTACAGCAATGCATGACTCTGCTATGAGTGGTCATTTTCTGTGGGATTCCGAGCTGACACATCACACGTGGCCTGAGAGACAGGATGGCCTGGGTCAGAGCATCCACCCTCCACGCTCCATCTCTTCAAAGGTCCCATCTCCAGGAGGCCTGCGTCCTCTTTTCCTCTGGATCACCAACAATATTCCCCTAAGAAAAAAATCAAAGTCTTGGATTTGTTGGTCCCTCTTCTCTCAAATTTATAATTAAGTCAAAATAGCCTTCAAAATAAGTACAAAAGCTCAGTGGTCAAGAAAATCGTTTTCTTTACTGCTGCCTACATCCACCAAGTCACTGCCTTGCCATGAAAAGGAGGCTCAACCACGGCTCGCTCCAGAAAAAGCAGAGAGACGATATGCACAGACCTAGAGTACGTTACTGTGCTGAAAAGTATGGAAGTCACGTCTGATGAACAATCCCTTAAAATAACTGCTGAGGAAGAGATGACTCAGTTATTTCAAACCTAACTTTCATTTACATCCCCAATGTCACAATGTAATCTCAGTCTCAAGCACCAACAATCAAGAAAAAAGACTAGTATTTCCTGAATACCTACTATATATCTTGTAAATTATATCTTCTTGAACTCAGAGCTACCGTAAGAAACAGCATCTCTCTTACTTTCTCATTCACATTGTTCTAGTATAATCATTATTAATAGAATGATTTAAAGGTTGAATACTAGAACCAAACTGCCTAGAGCATGTCCTAACTTAAAACTACATAATCTTGAGAAAGTCACTAAAATTCCATATACC
This sequence comes from Solenodon paradoxus, assembly GCA_004363575.1. Taxonomy (NCBI): domain Eukaryota; kingdom Metazoa; phylum Chordata; class Mammalia; order Eulipotyphla; family Solenodontidae; genus Solenodon; species Solenodon paradoxus. The sequence continues at coordinate 269,145 of RJWH01000370.1, read as the reverse complement.
TCAGTTCCTCCACATAGCAGTTAAGAAGAATTCCTATTTTATAAATCTGTGTTATAAACTGCATGAGTTAATACACATAAGTCATTTAAAATGGCATGTGGCATATAGTACTATTTTTCTCTATTTATAGGCCCATTTCTCCAACTAGATTTTGTTGATTCCTGATTGTTACCTCTAACATATGCCTCCCACAAAATAGGTAGTCAATAAATATTTGAATAAAGGAAATAATTCATACATTAGTTCTGTGAAGTAGATATCTGCATCATTATTTTTTAATTACAACTCAGGAACTTGTTTCTTCAAGAAGAAATGCATATGGAAAATAGCCAGGAAGATGCACAGTTAAAATTGTACCACTGTATCATCCAGTCAGTCTACCTCTGATATATTTTAAGGGAACAAAATCATTATCTTAAGGAGATGCCTGCTTTCAGTGTTCATTGCAGTGTAGTTTATAATAACAAAGACATCAAAATTAAAACCTATGTTCACTGGTGGATGCACTGGTAGCACTAGTAAAGAAAAAAATGATAGATATATACATAGAGAGATGATGTGTATATGCACACAAATGCATAGCTGCATATGTATGTGTACACACATACATACATATACATAGTGGAATATTACTCATTCATGAAAAGGGAAAGAAATCCTTCCATTTGTGACAACACGGAGGGACCTTGTGGGCATTAAGCTAAGTGAAATAAAACACAAAAAGACACATACTGTTTCATCTCCCTTACTTGTGGCACCTTGAAAAATGGATAACAGAAGAGATTGGCAAAGGCAGGGTGGGGGTGGTAGGGAAAATGGATGAAGGTCACAAATTTAGTCATGAGTTCTGAGGTGCAATGTCTAACAAGATAAATATACTTGGTTGTCCTGTACTGTGTATTCAAAAGTTGCTAAGAGAATAACTACTTGAAAGTTCTCTTCATAAGAAAAAAAATGTGAAATCTTAAGCCAATACAAAACTGTATGTAAAAAAAGGGAGGGGGGAAGTAACTAATTCATAGAATCAAGATTTGAAATCAAGAGTCTATCTTTCCCACTGCAGCGTACAGAGAAACTGACTACAACGTAAGGCCTCTCTCCCCAAAAATAACCGCATGAAATCTTCACTTCGGAAAATGGCCAACACGTAGAATTCGGTACAAAGTGTTTTTATGCTGTTTCATTTTAGAGATTCTTATTGTAATTTCTTAATTAGGGACTCATCCTTAGACTTCAATTCCTAGCATTTGTTCTGATGCTATAATGAGTACATCGAAATGAAATCCAGTGAGGATCAGGATTTCTTATAAATGGACTGTGGCCCAAAATATAAAAAAAAAAAAAAAAAAGAAAAGAAAAGAAAAGAAACACTGTCGAGTGAAAAAGAAAGACAGCAACAAAGGAACAAAAATAAACAAACTTAGAATGGTCTCAAAAAATGATGAGATATCATGCTACCCATACCAATGTTTTCCTTAGAGAGGGCAGAGAATGGGAGAGAGATGTTATTCAAAAATAATATTTTCCATGCTGGGTTTGTTCTAGGAAGAATGCCCAGCTGTCACACTAAAGGCCAACCTGGCCTGTCGGTCTGCCTCAGACTCCAGAGAGAAGAACTTGGATGAGATTGAAAGGAGCTGAGTAGGTGACAAGAAAACAGATTGAAAATAAGAGGGAGAAACCTGCCATGTGACACTCATGGAAAATGCCCATTACAAGATGCCTCTGTCACATTTCACACATCAACCAAAAAGAGGAGAGTCTCTTCTGGCATAAGAAAGCTGGTTTAGATTGACAAATAAAGGGCATATTGCATTTAAGATATTCTCAGCAGGGAGTTTGAGTACTTGCTGCTTTTAACACAAACAAAAATGCTGCACAGTTGAAATACACTTTCAAGTTGCATCAGTGTGTTTTGAGATAGGGTCCTTACAATATGCTCTGCACTCCAAGGATTTATATGCTTTCCTGCTTATTAAAGTGGTTACAGAAGCAAAAGGAACCCCATTCTAAATAGCAAGCTTCTTACATAGAAACACATATGGCTAAATCATATGTTATACTTTTATTTTTACAATTAAGCCCCGCTGTTTCTCATTCTCAAATTTATAATAGTCTTAGAACCTGTTATTGCTCCAGGGTCATTAACATTCTATTTATAAAGACTCATTTCTAATTCTAATGCGCATATGCATACATGAGCTATGAATCAAGATCCTGCTGGAAGTGCACTCTAGGTAAGTACACTTTACTGCTCTGCCGAAGCAATTAATTAGCTAAAGCTGTGGATACCCTCGCCAGAGCACTCAGGAGCCATAACCAAAGGAGGAGAGGCAAGGCAGCAAAGGTAAAGGAAAGCAAAAGGGTGCAACCAACATTGATAGCACGGTTCAGGAAACAGAAAGACAAAAACAGTTATCTGTAGATCCCAATAGACCTATCAATCAGAAAATTAACATTGTAATAAGTATTAGGGATAGAGTAACTTGACAGAGTAACACTATCTTCTCCCACGAGACATTCTCATATACTCTCACTCACACACATCAACAAGAAGTTGCAAGTATGCATTAGATGAACAGAGATATGTCTGTGTATATTACAACTACACAGACACATTCACTTTTTTATACTAATGGGGACTGAAAACTTTGAGATCATGCACTTGGTGTTTTTAAGAACTTAAAGATGTTTGATTTTCAAAAAGAAAAAATATGCATCTATTATCAACAGGACATGTGAGTAATAACAGAAGAGAAACAATGTACATCCAGTGGAAGAGACCAGCTTAGCAAGAGCAGGCCAGGATGAGCAGAGCTGTGGACATGCATGCTGTTTTTGACAAGGCAACACGTGAACTCAGTAAATCAAGAATCACTGAAGCTTTTCGTTTTCTGAGAGAGCCATACATGTGTGGGTGTTCACCTGATAGGAATGAGGATGTGAGATGAAGAAGAAAAGAAAACGCAAGTGGAGCAAAAGGTTAGACAGTTAAAGGAAATGCTGTGAAGATCTTTACTTTTGGAGAAATAATGAAAGGGTGCACTTTCTATGAGATTGTGAGAGAAAATGCTTTAAGGGAAGATATAGAAAATAAGGCCACTAAAAGCATGATTTCATGTACACAGTTCACTTTCCAAAACGGTCTTTGTGTATATTAAAAAAAGAACAACTAACTCAGGACCAGGGGCTAGTAACTATTGAAGAAACGGACAAACCTTACCATTAATGCTTAGCGATAGCGAAGTGCTCAAAGCAAGCAGGTGATCAAACATGAACAACCAACATTACAGATTCAACAGCAAGAATATCATGTGTATTACCAGAGAGGAAGAGAATATGAGAAAACAGGTAAAAGGGTGCTATTCTTCCAGGTTGCTAGTAAAGCCGTTGTTTTAAGTGACCAATATTTATTTTAAAATATTACTGAAGGAACATTGCATCCTAACATTATACTGATTTATGACTAAAATCTAAAACAGTAAAAACCCTATTAAACATTTATTTGCTGTTTACTATGCAAGTGGCACTTCCAAGGACTCCTAAATAGAGTAACTGGTTCAATGTTATCCTGATAAGAAAACAGTGAAATAGGTGTCATTATTGCCATTGCACAATGAGAAAAAGGAAGCAGAGCGAGGCTCCATGCTGTGATCGAGGTTCACATGGATTCCCTGTGGGGATCTGAACCCAGAGAGTCTGGCTCCACATTCTGTGACTTACAGAAACGATGGCTGAGCCCTTACTAGGCACTGAAACCTGCTCTAAACAATCTACTTGCATGCATTTTTTTTACAGTCCCATGAAAGATATCTACATTTTTACATACACAAAATTCGAGGCTTCAAACCTGCCACGCTAACACATTATCTAAATATGAGACTAGACTGAAACCCAGGTCTATGAGATGCTTGGATTCACAGGGCACCGGAAGTCCCTAGTCCTTTCATAATCATCTCTACTTTTTGACTCATTCTCTGATACACTCATCATTTAAAGCACTGGATCCTACCCTGTGTTCCCAGAGCAAACAATTCTGCCATCCCAACCATAATCATGTGTCTAAACTCATGAAATAGGCCTACATTTAACTATGCCCCCTGCGTTTAACCAATATACAGTTCCCCACCATTTACTAATATATTGACTTATATCTTAAAAAATGTGTATAAATGACATTTTCACTTGGGTCAAACGGGAGATGTTATTTCCTAGAGCTACCTTGAGAGAAGAGTGCATTTCTTTTTTTAAGACTCTAGAATATCTCGGCATCTTTCAGCTTACTGGTGTCAAAAAAATGGATTTGTAGATTTTATTTTCTAGTTTTGACTAAACTCAACCTTAAAAGTGACCTAAAATCTTTCTGCAAAAATCTCATAGGTTCAAAGTAATATCAAACAAGTGAAAGTAAACAACAAAAAGAAACAGAGCTGGCAGGGTTCTTTGTCTGCCAGCATACAAGCTAAAATGTATGATGTCTACTCATATCTAGCATGGTTCTTAAAATATAGATTCATCATTTCTAGAAAAAATGTGCAATAGTTTTAGATAAAGTGAATATGAAACATAATTTTATAAGTGACATTTTATATAATATGCTTGAGCTATGTATTTTATCAATATGTTAGTAGAATATAAATAGCTACACATATATTTGCACTGTGTACTAAAATGAGAGATAAGAGACTGAAACAGTTCACAATACTCTAGTCCATTCTGGAAATCATATTTAGTTATAAGCTAGTTTATCTCACTTTTAGTAGTTATATATTATATACCAAATAAATATATTGGACTCAGGGTTAAATTTCTTTTAATAACTGAAACACAGAAATCGAGATACATGCTTTTAAATTTTTGTCTTAATTCTCTCAGGTAACTAGTTAAAAACAACACCATTAAAAGCCACCATTTATTGAACAGCTGTGATCATGTCTGACACAGGTAGGATTTTCATAATCACTAATTTTATTCCCAACAACGATCCCCTCAGTAACTAATCCAGTTGAAATAAAAATGATGTGAAAAAAATGAAAAATAATTGTCTTGTCACTGATCAGATAAGTAAAGTTAAACAACAAACACAAAGTTATTATTTTGCCCATTACCTTTGCAAAAATAAATTATAATTTGGACTGTCTAATATTAAGAAAAAACATGAAAACTGGAACTCTCATTATCATTTATTAAGGTGCATTCCTGGGAAAGTTAATTAACATCTCTGGAGTACAATTTCTTCAAATTCAACTCTTCAATTTCTTTTTGTATAATCAGAGCTATAATGCCATAGATCTTAAGGACTATTGTGAGAGTTAAATGTGCTAATTTATGAGAAAGTTTGTTCATAAGAGTGCCTTATATGTAAAAATCCAGTAAGTTTTAACAATTATACACTGCTGAGGCAAAATTTATATTCTCCTGAAATACAAATTGAAATTATTTACAAAAAATTATGTAGGGGTGATTAACAATAATTTGCCATAATTCTAGAATGCTTCCTCTGCTATTGCCCACCCTCAGGAAAAAAATACACAATATTTTAGAGAAATGCTTATATGAACATACAAAAAGCTACTTATTTTCACAATATATATAACATCAATACAATCAATGTGAGGGAAGAGAATTAATCTATACTGGGAGAAGTATATATCACTATATGATATGTTCCTTATTAGAAAGAAATACTAATTTAAGTAATTTTGATCTTAAAATCTTTACTTTAATAACTATGTAAAATAAAGAAAAGCAGGCCATAAAATAATAGGTTAGTCATTTTCACATGCACGTTTATATTCACACATATACTCATATTTACATATCACTGTGATGGGTGAGCTACGTTGGGTATCAGATTGGCAGAAACTATTTTAAAATTATAATATTGATTATATTTGCTTTATAGCGTAATAAGTGTGATTCATTGTTTTGCATTGCCAAAGATGCTTCTGTTTCTGTGTTCTTAGTGATACTTCCTCTCTATTTTTTCTACCCTTTTCTCTAGCCTCATTTTACTTCACTTAATGCTAAAATCCAATAAAAAGCCATTTTTGAAAAGACTAAGATTAACTGTAGACATGGTTTCTAAATTTTTACTGACTGAATACAATTTTTTTTAAAGTTCAAAAGTCATTTTTGATGTTTATTTCTGGACATCTGAGGTTTTCAGAATAGAGCTCTTCTTTGGTTGTAGTTCTTAGTGTCTGAGGTTGCTAAGGAATATGAATAGTTGTAGATAGAGTTAATATCTGCCAATATTTAAATTACCATCAAAATATCAAAATATGAAAATATCGAAAGAGTAGGAAGGAAAGGAATATTTGAATAATTCTCCATTTACTTTCTTTGAAGACAAAGCCCACCTGCTTTTCCATAAAAGATATTAATAAAGTTTTCCTCATTCAAATTATACCTCAGCTACTGCAATTCACATAGAAAATCACATGCATTATCTAATTTTGGACATATAGAAGAGAAAGATTAAAGACTTTTTGAGAAGATTTTGAAATGCCTTTCTTCTACCTTTCCTATAAATAGCTATGAAAGTTGATTAAAGACAACAACAAAAATATCATGTATGACATTTTAAACTACTTAGGAATCAATCACAATAATCACCCCTAAGAATGTGGTTACTATGGAAAGTATTCCCCCGCATCCCTTAACCTAAAAATGACACTGGATTCCTACTTGTCTTCAGATGTATGTATTGTTTAGAATTTCTATTTCAATGTTTAAAATGTGTATTAATTTGTAAGCAATCTAAGCCAAATAAATATTATTTAAAGCAATTTCCCAAACAGTGCATCATTTCTATCTTTCAAATATTAGATCACGTAAACTTACATTTTTAACATGTTACATGTACTAAAAAACTTTCTCCTAATCTATAGATACTTACAATTAAAAGCCATATTTTCATTAATCATGATAGCATTGCTCTTTTTTTCTAGTCTTTTTTGTTGGAATTGTGATATTTCCCCATTGCTGGATGACATTTGTGTTTTTCGTTGGTGATATTTTTGTGCCAGAGCACTTGACAAATTCCAGGGAGAAACTTGGTGGCATGTTTTCAATTTCTTATATTGAAATTTCATATATATTTTTAAAATATCTCCACTTGGAAGAGTTTTATAACTAAACATGGAAGATTAAAACTGTTTTATTATAAACCTATACAGTCTGTGAAGCTTGACTGGATTAGTAAGCAAGCAAGGAAATATGGGTAAAAGTCATTCTTTCATGCAATAGATATTGATTCCCTTTTGTTGTACACACTGAATTTATAGCAAATATGTTAAATAAGGTAGTTGTACCTGTACCTCCTTGCCAAGCAACATCCATTCTAGGGAATGTATACTCCATTCTTTTTTTCTGGAAGTTCTAAAATTAGATGCATTTCTAAATGTTTAGAAAATGGACCACAAGCTTTATTCTGCCTCTGAAAATTTTCTCAGAATTGGAGAAGACTTTGCAAACTGTGTAGCATATGCTAAAAGAAGGCTACTTGTTTCGGGAGGTGATGTGCTCTTTATTTGGGGAGTGGGGTGTCAATGATGGATAATCATGAATAAACAAGCCCTGGTTCTAGAAGCACTGTGACTGAAAAGGACTGCTAAGATAACACATACAAATAAGCACAAGTAATAGAAGCGAAGTAAAGAATAGCAGGGAAAAAAGCAGTCGAAGTTTCAGCTGGACCAGTCACCTAAACTGAAACTTATAAATGGCAAACAACCCACTGAGAACCAAAGAGCTGATGGAAGTTCAGGATGAAGAGGGCAATAGTGGAACCAAGTCAGCACGCAGTGAAGAAGGAGTGGTGCCAATGGAACACTCTGGAACTCTGGTAGGGACCGGAGCTAGCTGCAAAGACCAGGAAGTCAGTCAGGAGAAATCCCTGCCTTTGTAGTAGAGTGCAGGTTTCTGGGTCAGTTAGTGGCAGCTCTGAGCATCTAATAAAAGTGGGGAGGATGGTACCAGGTTAGATCATTGTAAATAGGGTGAGAAACAAGACTTGAAAATGTCTGGGAAAAAGCATTCCAGTTGAAGAGCCTTGCAAAGGCCCTAAGATAGTGACTAGTTTGATATGTTACTGGGTTAGACAAATACGTGTAACCACAGCCTAGTGGACAAAGGAGGAGTCTGTTGGAAATGGTGTCCAAGAGGTAGGGAGGAGCCAGACACAAAAGGTCTTATACGTAGTGAGTTTGACGTCACTCTACTAGCACTTGGCATGGTTGGTGGATGAACCACAGGGAGAGAAACAGTAAGCTGTATAGTTCAATAAAGGATCCTCTAGTGTCAATCATTTGCATAAAATTCAACCTCTTTTCATCAGTTCTTCTTTTTTTTAACCTCCCTAATACTAATATGTTATTTCTTAGTGTCCACAATAAATATATTAAGGGTGACCTTCCTTACTGACTTGTCAAGGATATTCTCAGTTTATGCTTGTTCCCCCGCATTGTATTACTAATAGCACCATTAATCACTCTCAAATGTGTCCTGGTTTAGAACAGGGTTGTCAAACTATGTCAGGGTTCAGACAGCAAGTATCTTAGGTATGACGGGCCAGATGGCAATGCTACTACTGTAGCACAAAAACAGCCACAAATAACATGTAAATTAATGAGCAGGGCGGTTTTCCAATAAATCTTTTTATGGAAACAAAAACAAATTCTGTATCATTTTAAAGTGTCACAAAATATTCTTCCTTTGCTTTTCTCTAATCATTTAAAAACATTAGAGCCATTTATACCACGCTCACAGGCCTTACAAGAAAGGTAGCTGGATTTGATTCAAGGGTTGAAGTTTGCTGATCTCCCTTTTAGAAGGTGACCATCTGAGCACTAACATTGATGGAGGACTAGTCAATTCTCACAACAAGCCTCTGAGGGAAATACTAGTATTTTAATTTTGCAATGAAGATACATAGGCAAGTCGAAGGAATTCACACAAGGTCTCCAAGTTTGTAAGGGGCACAAAGACTAGTTTTAGAATCCAGGTTCTTAAGTGCATTCCAAGTACTATCGCAACCTGTTTTCATTCTCACCTGTTCCTGGGCATTCTCTCTTCCCATTTGCTTTTTTAATACTTGCATAATTTTAGTCATTCTTTCTTCATTACTCCCTCCTCCTTTTTCATGCCCTTGTTTTCCCAACCAATATCAAAATGATAACTGAGCTACATGCTTAGGTCTATAAGTAATAAAATATCTATACTCATTCAATATTTCCAGGTGTCTTTAGTTTTTCTAAATATAACTCTTCCCTTCATATCCCTCAGATGAAACATGTTTCCCCCCTAAGCAGTAGCATTCTAGATGGAAACGTACCTATTATATAATTTCCTTATAATTCTCCTTTAACTACAGGTATTATAACAACTGAATCCTTTGCAGTTGTCTTGTAAGCAAACCCCTAATTCTCCTTCATTTCCCACATATCTATAATGAATAGTGTCAAGTTGAATGAGATTCATTCTAGGGATTACTCCATGATTTCTAAATATATGCTGTCCTATGGTCCAGTGCATTAAACTGGAAAATTTGCCACCATACTGAAGACTTGAGGTTCTATATTTCAAATAACTCTCTTTACAAATGAATTCTTGGAGCACAGGTTGTTTTTAAATTGGGGGCTTTCAGTATACGCTCTCTCATCCGTCATGGTTTTAAAGCATTTGACAAGTGTTTACTTAATGGTGGCTGTCTGTTTTCATAGCACAGATGGATCAGAAAGAGAGGAGGGTAGTTAATCCCAGGACCACTTTCACTGTTGAAGCTTCTTGCCAGCAACAAGACAGCAGTAAAACTCAAATAGTTTATAAATGTCAGCAAAATCCTAAGACCAAATGACTGCCCGTCATTTTTTTAGTATCTTTTACTTGGGGGAAAAAAAAAATAAAAAAAATAAAAAAAAATATATATGCATTTTTAAAAGGCAGAGAAAAAAAAGATTCCATTGGATTGCTGATATGCACTACCATTTTTGACTAAATTGTCCTTAACAAACAAAAACAAAATCAAGTTGAAGCTGCTGATTTAATCTACTCATTCCATACTGATTTCTGAAAATGTTAAGGGGACATTAAAATCAAAGATGCATTTAAGGAGAAACATACACTTAGTTTGGCAGGATGAATGAGGACAGCCTGCTCGACTCATATTAAGATTGCAGATTTATCAACACTGGGCACACAAGGGAAAGACATAGTGAGAGTTTATGAGCTCTCTGAGAGGATTGATTTTCACAAGTCCCTGATTTAGCTGGAAGGGGTACCTATATATTTAGTTAGCAAAAGGGTTAATGGATTTAACCTTTTGAGAAATGTACTTCTTTACATGCATATAACATGATGGATAGTTAACTGAGTGCGCATAGGTAAACATAGGTGAATACAAATTAATTGGAAAGTATAGGGTTTATTGTTTATTTTTCTTGATAGATGGATCTCATTATTTTCCTTGGGCAGACAAAGCCATAACAGTTTCCAGAGAGAGAAGAAGTGACAGCTCCAGGAAACTGCTTACAGATGGACAGCCGGTAGGCTAAAAATATTACTTGTGTCCACCTCATCAATAAGCTGGCTCCACGAAGAGTGGCAATTATTCTTTTCCTGCTTGTGCTGCCCTCTGAGAGGCATGAAGAAGATTATTGATAACTGAGTATGTAGAACAAAATATATACAGTAACACAAACTCATTTACTATGGCAAATCCATATCAGAGAGCACCAGTGCCTTTCATGCCATTACTTAAAGTGGCAATGCACAGTCATCAGTGTCTTAGAGGATTATGCTGACCCTGTGTTTTGTTACAATCCTATTAATTATTAATGATGCACATTTATTATTTACCTATATTTAGAGAGTCTGTATCATACACTACAAAGGGGGAAAGAAACGTCACTGAGTTGAAGGAGGAAAGTCCTTAAACTTACCTGCATATATAAATGTCACACGAACCAGCCTTTATCTTTAGCTGTAACAGAGAGGCTCTTTAAGTTGTTTTTATTTTTATTTTGGGGGGCAATAATACCAAACCAAACGGAGAAAAATATAATTGTATTTAAATCGCAAGCTATCAATGCTTTTTAAGAATCAACATAGTTTTATTATTCCTTTTAGCATGAGAAAAAATGCAGTGCCAATTATTGTGTGGAATTAAAAAAAAAAAATTCTCAATTAAAGGCGCTACACAAGAAATGACAGTTTCCAGGCATCAGCACAAACTAAAGGGATTTCAATGGCCTCATTACTTTTATTACCATGCATTGCTTAGCCAAATCTACTGCAAGGTTGTGTTTAGACACAGATTCTGTCATGCACTCAGAAATGTGAGCAATGAATCAGCTCACCTGAACTCACTAGGACAACAAGCTCAGGACACAGTAAGTGCTATACTTAGCTGGGACAGGCAGTAGGATACTGCCAGAGGGAGTTAACTAAGATACTGACCAGAGATGGAGTTAATACAAAAACGAAGACAATTCCAACTATACTAGTCAAATCTTGATACATTAGGCCATAGAATTTATGGTATTAAGGACTATCTCTCTCTTATTGCCTTTCCTTTTTTTGATATCTCATTTCCTGACATTTGTATTCGCAATAATATTTAAATGATGCATTTTTTTGTTAAATTAAGTAAATAAAGAAATAGCACAAACAAATTTTAAGCATTTGAATTGAGAAAAGATGTTCTATACTTCACTAAAAGTTTTTGATTCTTCCTGGGCTTGAAGGTCAGAGCGATTAACTGTGCTGTGTTATTCTGGAGTTATACAATTATCCGATAATCAAGAGATTCCATCCAGAGTCACCATGACTTGACCATGGGGAACCTTGTTGCCCGTTTTCCTGCATGTCTGGTCTCTGAGGAGGAGAGTTCATTCAAAGTTGAACTGTTTTGTGAATTTTAGAAAGCAATGGATAATTAGGGGAAAAAAAGCAAAAACTAAATATCCCCCTTCTAATTCTCAAATCACCTTCCCATTTTTAACTTCAATCTTGTAAAATGAACAGAATTTTCAGAGTCTGATAAAGTTCTTGCTTTTCTCATTAGATTCCCAGGGTACTCATTTCTGAAAAGAAAATATTACTCATTCAGTAGTTAGTATTATTATATTTTAAATTATGTCCTTTTTATGCTGTCTTTTTAAATTCATAAAAAAAGACAACTAAATGAGTTGGTATTTCTTTGCAGGGAAAGAGTTACTGAAACCTTAGGAGAATTTAGAATGCAAATTGTTTCTCTCACCCACCTATGGTGAAAGAAACCATAAATCAGTTCAGATGCCTGGATTTTCTTTTAATAAGTAATACAAGAAAATCCAGGTTTAAAAAAAAAGCATCAACAATATAATTTACCTGAATTTAAGTCAGGTTATTAAATGACTCAATTTAGTCAAAAAAGTAATATCTAAGGTCAAATTAATAAAGGTTATTTTCCTTTCAATCATACTGAAATTCTTTAAGAAAACCCTTTGGCCATTATCTTACGCACTTTTAATCATAAGTGACTGAAATTTCACAAAGAGGAAAGTATTGGTTCCTCTGATCATGCCACAGGAACAGCAGTGATGGAGTGAGACCACTGGAACTAACGACACAGGGACCAGAATGCAGTTAGGATTTTCCTTCCCATCTCCCATCCTACATCTCACAGTCTAGATGAAAGCCTGGGTTGGTGGTGTTTTGTGTGTGTGTATAGGAGATGCCCACTGTAGATAAAGAGACAACCCCTTCTTTGATCTTTGTGCCAGGGAACTGGGTAATAAGGAATCAGACTTGCTGAGATACAAAATCTATCATTTGACCACTTGGCTATTGTGAGGAGGAAGGTAAGAAGTTGCTCTAAACTCAGAGAGCACCAATCCTTGAAGTCCTAAACAGAAAAAGCACTGCCTGACACTGCTGAATGTGACCAATGGACTAGTGGCAGATTAAAGCCTGATGTTTTACTTTGTCTCCTGTATCTAAGCGAACTATTCTTGCTTGCTCATATATCGTAATAACATTATGAATATGGTTAGACCTCAGAAGTATTCCTGAAATACATTCACCAATTTTATTTTGTGAAATTTTATTTTGTGACATTTTATTCTGTGTTTTAGAGCATCTTTTTATTGTTATGGTCATTTTTCTTGTAATTAAAATAAGCAAAGTAAGTGCTGTCGTAGGACAACTTACAAAAGGAAAATTCACTTACCGGGCCTGTTATGTTTCATGAGGTCTGCTACTGCTGTAACTTTAGGCACAAATCGTACCATTTCCTTCCACTTATTTTCATCTAGCACTGTTCTGTCTTATACTTCCAGGCCTGTTCTACCTGTGTGTCAGTCCAATAACAGTAGAAATCACTGACCTGATCTTTCGTCTGTATTTTTTCACTAACTTTACTTTAAGAGGGAATATGAAGTTACTGATAAAACAGGACTGACTCAGGAGACCTCTGCTTAAAGCTACCTCCCCACCACCATCTGATGTGATCTTAACCAAATTTCAATGATTTTCTCAGTTTGACTTCTCTTTGGAGAGCTCTTATGAAGACAAAAGGTAATATACCTAAAATACTTTACCAAACATAAATATTAAGTATGTCCATTAATGACATTAATTTATACTGTTATTCCCTCCTTATAATTTTCCTAGATCCCTTTTTCCTAGATCCCTTTATTTATAAGCATTAATCTTACTATTGTTTTCTACATCCTGAGAGATCTTGAAAACTGGAAAGTTAGCAATTCTAATATATTGAACTTACTGTTCCTAAAATCTTATAACTGACAAACAAATCCAGTTTAAAATTTAATTATTCTTATACATATTTTTTCTCCTCAAGCCCTTTGCATACATTCTCATATGCTAATCTTCATGTACACTTCAAATCTTACCACAAAAAGGAGACGATCTTCTAGAACAAAAATTGATCTCATAACTATGGACCAAATCCACTCTTGATGAAACTGGTTTTCATTATGCATTAGGAGTACAGAAAGAATCAAGCAATGAGCACTATTTGAACAAGAAAACAACACTACCACTCCTTGAAGAATTGCCAGGATCATAGGCTGTTTTTGTCAAGGGTTTTGGGAACTTAATAATGTAAAGATTGGATTTTGCCTATCCTTATGGAGGCATAGCAGGCAGCTCATTGTTAAGGATTCTGGTCCAGGTCAGGTGGTGTTTATCATCCAATGATGTGTTGATATCAAATACCAAGAAAAGGTACGACTAAAAGTAGTCTATTGCTTTCAACAAGTATTATAACTCACATCTTGTGCTTTCTCCTCTGGTGTGACATTTTTACTCGTTTTTTAAATGTCATACACATTGTGACCAGTGCCTCAGGTGCTAAAGAATTTAAGCAAATTTTTTTCCTTTCTCCATCTCATTCATTCAACCTTTCCCATCTCTCTCTCCTCTCTCTTCTTCCCTTCCTCCATTCCTCACCTCTTTTCCTTCCTTCCATTTACCCTATCTTCCCAATTTTTCTCCATTCTAATTTCTGAGTCGCCATTTCCTTACCCTTTCCATTTCCTATATTCAAACCACTGGGTCACAGATGAATTACAAAAATTAAACTATCATATATAAAGACCTACCTCACACATATCTGCTAGTATCAGACTTTCTCCCCTGATTTTTCTCATCCTCCTCTTAACTGAAAATGATCTTTGTCATTCTTTAAATATCTCTAAGTATTTTTCAGTGGATCATTTCAGACACGTATCATATCCTGCCATCTGTTATAGTTTTTCCTATAAAGAGTTTCTCTTTTTTATACATCTTATCTTGTAAAGCTTTTTTTTTTTTTCACATTGAAGCAGAAGTGTTTTAAGAATTTTTTATGTTCTATTCACTTTACAGTGCTTGTATTAGGCTGTTCCTTATCAGTAGCAAGAATTTCTTTTGGTTAACTGTGTAATAAAAAAATACTGATTGGATTTAGTTTTTATTCCTTAGGAGCTCTTGATTTCTAACAGAAACATTAAAAATTTCAAGAAAAATGTTCAGAAATGTGCACATGCATGTATATTTACTCCAGCACTATTTTTAGTAGGGCATGCTTTTTCATAATTGTGAAATACTTGCAGAAAGGCCTACATTTATATTATATAACTATAGGCATCACAAATAAAATATTCTTTTGAGGGTTAGGCATCTTATTCAAATGCTTTCTTCTACAATTAATACACCCATGGATTATGATATTCTGGTTAAGAACAATTGTTTTAAAGTAAAATGAAATAGTTATCCAAGACTCTATTAATATGGTTACAAAGATTTTGTCTTACTGTTTATATATCAAACTCCACTTTTAAATTGAGTATTTTCTACAAAGTATATACACAGGACAGTACTGTCCCATCAAGTATAAGGCTCAGTTACTGAAACAATATGATCCTATGTTAAAATAAGGACTTTCTTTTAGTGTTCCTTTATCTCATCTTCTCAATTCCAGATTTCATAAACAGTTACTTTACATTTTTAACATATATCCTCCCAAAACACCTTCTTAAGTACTTACATTTACCTATGAGATATACATGCATATGTACGTATATATACACTCTTGTTTTGTGTATTTTTAAAAAATCTGTGTGTTTTCTTTGTACATGATTTCAAACTACACAATTTAGTAGGTTATGCATTCATGCAAATTTAGTATTTTTACTATTACTTAATTTTAACAATATCAAAGCTGATAAAGTATGGATGCAATTAGTGTTTTTGCTGTTGTGACTTGCTTTCTTCTAATATCTTTATGATTAATTGATTAATCCTGGACAGGGAAGGTGGATATCTCACTGTTACAGACACCCCTGAACTCAATAACCATGGCATAAGTTTCTCGGTGAAATTTTATTCTGTGTTTTTTAGCATCTTTTTATTGTCAGGATCATTTTTCTTGCAATACTTCGTGCTCTAAAGAGTTAAATGCTCAAACTAAATTCTGAAAATGAAAATATATTACTTTATTTTACCAATTAGGAACACTTACCTGGTGTTGAAAGCATCTATCACTTGGAAATATGTGAAAGGGGAAACAATGTTTGTCTTTATATTAAAGGGAGTGTAAACTTAAAAAAGCATCACCTCAAAGAAAACTTGATTGTATCTTCCACCTAGAAGATTTACACAAACTTGGTAGGATATATGATAATTGTACTTAAACATTCCCACAACAGTAGCTACAAGATAAAATAATAATGTATATATAACTTTTTCCTATGAATTAGTTGAAGAATAAAACAATAAAGTACTATTGAATGGCATGCCCCAACGGCAGTTAAACTATATTTGAAGTTTAGGACTCCTATCAGGACGTAATTTGCAAAAATAAACATAAAACAGATATGACTATGTCATGACGTCAACTATATAATTCCACTGTCTCCCATTGCTACTGGTTCTCGCTAATGGAAAGTGAGTTACTGACCTATTGTATTGGAATGAGCATGCAACTGGAATTAGAAAATCTGAGTTTCAATCTCAATCCCACCTGTGTCTTTTACATGCTGCATGGATCTGGAAAGATCATTAAACTATTTGAGTCTCATAATCTTTATATTTAAAATGGAAGCAATAGTACCTATTTCACAGAGTTGTTCTGAGCATCAAAAAATATTTGCAGGAAAGTTCTGCAAAATTCAAAGTACTATACAAAGAAAGTTATTCTTGAAACTTTTATTATTGACACAAATTTAATATACTATATAGATAAGGACTACAACCTACCTGCTAGTCAGGCAGTCTGCTCCCTACTAGCACCCAGGACTCAGTAGGACTCTGTAGTGACTTAATGTCATAGGCAACTTTCAAATGCTTCTGAGTTTCCTTCTTTAGTAATGCCACACCTACTTTCTCCTCGCCCCCTCCCTCAAACCCTCTCTTCTAAGCTTTAAGTATCTAAATTCTGTAGTAAAAGCTAAACTCTATCAGCGATTTTGTTAGGTATTACTAAAAAAAAGTTACCAGGGAGTCAAGGCTGAAGTCCTTACATTCCCCTTAAATGAACTTAACCTACTTGAGCCAATAATTTTAACCCTCTTCATTTAGCCCATTCTGTACCTTGGTACCACAAGCTGCTAGTTTCTTCCCCAAGATATCTAACAGAGAACAAAAAAAAAAAAAAGAGGGTGACTGACCTATTAACAGAATAAATGACCACTTTTAACATCATAGAATGCTAATTCTCAATGGCATTTATGAGTCACTATTAATAAAAACTGTACTTTCTGAACTCTCATAGAGCTGTCTTTGAAGTCAGTACAAATCATTTCAACACAATGCTTATTCTCTTTCTCCAAAAAGCTTAAAGCACCTGGGAGACATTATCTAATTAATCCTAATGCATGCAGAGAGGCTCTGAGGGGGTGTTTAGGAAGACAAAAAATGTCTATAAAGTTCACCATGATTATCATTAAAATATTATCTATTCAAATATGTGTATGAAACACAAGTCTTTAGCCACAGGAATTCACCTGAAATAATTTTAAAAGCTTGTAAAATAAAATGGAGTTCTATTCACCACTAGTAATATAAAAATTTAAACTGTTAAAATAGATACTCGAAAGGTATAGCATTGATATTTAAGTTATTTTGACTCATAGGCATTTTGTGCATCCCCTACAAAACAAAAGGATAAAATGATTAGTATTTAAAAATCTTAGTCATCTGCAAAATTCTAAAACCTTTTGCTTATTCAATAAGTACAACTGATTTTACACAGTTCTAGCCTAAATTTTAAGAGTTTGTGTCATTAGGCACACTCGCATTTTTGAAAAATAGGAAAAATTAAAATGATTTTAAATGAATTAGGTTTAAGAAGCATTGGCTTTAAGTGGATGAATAGTCTTACTTAACTAAAGAATGAAAGTGATTATGGACATGTCCTACTGGAGTGCCAGTTAGGTCAGCTGCCTCTGGAGGAGCACAGTCCATGTACATCCCAAGGATCTGGGTTTGTGTCTTCAGTCTGGGGAACAACCAATGTGAATAACTAAATACAAATAAAATAGTATGCTTCTTTCTCCTCTCAATCCCTGTCTGCTTGTCTGCCTGTCTATTCACCTTCATTCAGGCTAGAGCCTTGCCTTAACAAAAGTGATTATGTAATAAAATTTATCTTGCCTTACTTGTGATGAGGGCACGGGCACACACTGACCTCATTTTAGCTTAATTAACATCCTTGACTGGGAAAAGTCAGGATATAGTTAATAAAATGAACTTCATTGGCCAATCTCTTTGCATGGTAGAGTTCTCCAAGGAAGCCTAGTAAGCCTCAAGTCGAGCTGAAGTTTGCTCATCTTCCTCAGTAATTTAGTGATTTTATTGAGTCTTGGGGATAGCGATGCAGATACTGACTCTGCTTATTATACAACTAAAGGATATGACCCTGAATCTTCTTTTTAAGTTAATTGAAGATAAACTAATATATATTTAACTTTTGTGGACACCTCGTTCAATGCCCTGATCTAATTAGGCTGAATGAAACCCTAGTTATATATTCCATTAGCATAATACTACCATGAATTTCTTCTTCTGTAAGAGTCACACTTAAAATTACTGCTTCAGTGCTCAAATGCATTTTGTTTGGCATAGTATTTGCTACTGAGTGATATCTAGAAGAATCAAAGAGATGACAGGAATTTATAGATTCTCCCTTGTACCTTAGAGTACGTACTGGGGAAAAATTTACATATACTGTTTAAAGTTGATAATGGCCCTCCTTGTCAAAATCTCTGAGTACTCGTGATTTATCACCTGCCATATGTAAGAAACTATCACAAGTCACATGCAAACAAGCACATGTCCAAAAATGGATGTATAAGTCTTTCCTTATAATTGTAAACATCGATATTAATAAAACTATGAAAAATAATACAGTATTGACTTAGAAATTACCAAGGTAATGACAACTTAGAAATAAATATTGACTATAATATAATAATATGTGCTTTAAAACTTAGGTGATCTTAAAAACAATGGAACTAGATACTAAACAATAAGTACAATAATAAACTGCTTTCAAATAGAATCCCACCTACTCTCTTCAAGAACATTTGACAAATTCACACTATAAGTATATTTATTCATTGAATGTGCCTTCCTTTAATGATCAATATAGTTCAAAGTACAGCCCTAATGTGATTGAGAGATGCACTTAGGAAATTACTGTAACCACAGTAAGTAGCAGGCTTTTGTGTCTCAAAGAAAGCATTTCCTTTAGTTTTCTCTTAACTAAATTTTCAGTCCTTTATTCCAAAATGTGAAACAGTTCAATTGATAACTATCACAGAGTTTTAAAACATATCCCCAATAATTAGAGTCCTTAAACATTTTATTCTCTTTAACACATTTAGGATAATTGTTAGTCTGAAGTAGATGCTTGTATATTTTCACTACTAGAAGGAAAGACTGAGCAAGGAATGCTTACTGATAACTTTTTAACGTTAGTCAGTGCAGAAAATTCCTGCAGAAATATTTAAATCTTTCTTCTTCTCATTGTATCACTTACATAGAAGACTGCTTAATTGTGCACACATAAAGTAGGGTCACCAAAGCTCTGTGTTTCCTCTCTTCCCTTGGATATTGGTACTCTGATCTCAGCTACTGTAACAGTTTCTTCTACCAGCTGCACAATGATTAGTTTCAAATTTATAATTGCAGTCCAGATCTCTTTGCCTTCCCTGTACAATCACATCAGAGCTATTTTTTTCATAAATCTTATCATGTTTTCCCCACTCAAAATCCTTCACTAATTTCCCACTAAATATTGGATAATCCAACTCCATATTATACTCTACAAAAACCTATATAATAATCTGATTCAGGGGGATGTCTATAGTCTAACCTCTATCTCTACTCTATATTCCCAACTTTAAGTATTCTAACTACATTATCTAAGAAATCACAGGTTTCTTGAGTCTCTCTGGCTTTTTCATTGCATCCCCTGGAATAGTTTCTCCTATCCTACCCAATTAGAAACCATATACTCATTTTTAGGTGTTTTTTGTTTTTGTTTTGTTTGTTTGTTCGATGGTGGTTTTTATTTATTTTTGTAGTAACTATTCTACACATTAAAATAATTTCCTGTGTATAAGTTTCCCATTTCTTAGATATATTTCAACACACCATGCTTCCACCACATACTCATTTTTAAGAATCAGTCCCTCTTCTAAGGGTAATCATTTCATGATCACACCAAGAGAGAAATATATTTCCAAGAGTAGATTTTTCTTTTACATTTCTTTCTAAGATGCTAATACAAGGGTTTTCATTCATTATATATCCTATTTCAGAATATGTAATCCATCTTAGACATATCCTGCTTCTTTTTTCCCCATTGTGTGTTGCTTTCTTGAAACTAAGAAGCTATGTTTGAACTACATCATTTCCTCTCTTTCATCCTGTATTCTTTCAACACATCCCTTCAACACTCCTCAATGAATTTTAAAGTGCCATGACTTAAAAGGGTTTGAAGACAGAGCTGTGATGAAAGTTGTGCTCATTAGAATTCAAAATATGTATGGAGTGATGAAAGTGTCATTTCATGTTTTTACCCAAAATTCAAGTCCTCATTCAAAACTGCAAACTATTTTCTTTTCATACAATATTTTGAAGGACCATTCAATATATTTTTACATATTCAGAAATCTCATTTTATTATAAATCAATTAGACAAATCATAAAATATTGTATTCTTCAACCCCAGAAAGACATCTAGTCTAGTATCAATAAGTCCCATGTCTTTTGATTCTTCTTTTGATGTTTTTCTAAGTTTGAGACACTTTAACAGTCTTTGTGTTTCTAATATTACCAGGATATCTTTTATTTATTCTTGTCTTCATAACCCAGTAACAATTCATTACTTTTGTTGCAGATTAAGTTCTTAACGGAAATCTATATTTAATTGTATATTCTTAGCATTTCTGTTTATTTTTTTCCTGCAAGTAGTGAATAAAGTGGTAAGTATTTTTGGTCTAGATCACAAGATAAAATTTGCTCTGCAAAGTTTCTTTGAAACATCTCTAATTTTGCTATTTTCATCAATAAACTCACTTTGTTTCCTAGGTTATAAAATTTCGGAAATGTCTAAATGTCATTATAAGAAAACAACTTGTTTTTCATTATTGTTCAGCATTTATATAAGAAACATTTATAATGCATACAATCATCTAAGCTGCATAAATCCACAAAATTGTCTTGAACACTGAAAGGAATACCTGATTCTAGAAAGTCCTAATTAGATATGGCTGTATTGTTTAATCATGAAATAACTATTTTATATATTTAATATGACTCAAAATACATGTATGAATTGGTTAATGCAAATATTGTCAAAACTAATCTAATCTTGCTTTGATGATTCAGTAGTTTCTTTGTGATCACACAGCACTTCGTATGCATCATTAGAAACATCAATTAACATTGAAATGCTTCCATATGGTGGAAATGATAAAGACATTAAGTCTATTCACCAAGATTTTTTAATATATGGGAAAACACACCAACGCATAAGATTAAGCAAAACAAGTGGAATATCAATCCAATCAAATGTGTAGTATTTGAGTATGTACACAGAAAAAAATGATAGAAAAATCTCAAACAGCAGTTGCCCCTGGGTAATGGGAATAGCCTATAAAGGAAATTTTCTTCAAGTCCACAAGAAGGTATTAGGTTTGTTTATGGAAACGAAATAGGCAAAAGTAAGAATATATTAATAGGTTGTAACACATTTTGATTCCTACAATTAGGGTGTGGCTTAACATTCTTGTATTTGGAGAAATATTCCCCTTCAGAAGCAAGAAGAAAGCTACCATAGACATGTAATGTAGGAGTGTTCTAAAGGGGACAGGAGTCAGAAGAAGACACTGGACTTCACAGAGACAAGTTGATCAGAGTGTGTGACACTCAATCCTACAGAGATATCAAGAATGCCCAAGACCAAAGCAATGAAACTGATAACTGATATTTGGACCATATCACCCTAAAAGGGCTCAAATACCTTCACAACATAACGTCCATTTGGAACTAGTTAATATTTGATTCACAGGCCACGGATCTTGAGAATTGGGGGAGGTGTTTTGGAGTCTACAAAATGGAGAAGTACCACTCCTTCCTAGGCAAGCCCTGCTTGAATATTTATATAGTAATACAAATACTGCTGGATGTCAAGAGACAGATGGATCAAAGGTCTTCACTCTCTCTTTAGTCCTGTTAAATCCAGTGCCAAGAATTAGCTGAGTATTACATACAGCTCCTGCCCTCTAAGGTCACTATCTAAATGATCAGAAGTGGTATCTCTCATTGAGATTCTAAGGGTTGATGACAAATGGGTTGCCTGAATTTGCAGCAGGGCCCCTTAAAACACAGTCTATGAATAGCCAGAAGAGAAACTCTATATCTCATATTGGTTTCCTCAGTGTAATACTATGGGGCTCTTGACAATTCCCTTACACATGAAGATCATGCCCCTTTCTCTTTAACTATACAATTCAGAGTAAATTTTCCCCACTGCTTTGTAGTTTATTTTCTCTGCCCTATAACGGATACACAAAAAGCAAACTTAGATTAGCTGTTAACAAAGGGTGTAAGACATGGGATTTATAGATGATTATAAATCATGATGTAATCATCACTTAATAACATAATTATGATAATTATGTGTGTATATGTGTGTACATATGTATATAAGTATGTATGTATGGATGGATGTATAGTCAGTTGTAAATACAGCCTGTTTTAAGATACACTAGAGATAATAGAGGCACCACACTCAGCAATGCTGTCATAGTTCTGAAGGAAGAAAAATATGATACAAGCAAATGCAAAGACCTCCTACCTTTCTAATTGGACTTATCTGAAGGTCTGTCATGACAGCAATCAGATCGTAAAAGGGTTAACCAGAGAGTACCCCGTGAGGAACTGGAAGGTGTGTAGGTATTGGTTTTTACTTCGCACTTAATATTGACCATAGGAGCGCTGTCTTTCCTGACACACAGAATGAGCTTTTCATTAAGCAGATTTTGAATACGTTGATATACCTTCTGTCATTATGACAGACACCACAAACTGTCCTGCTCTACTCCTTAACAGCTCTGCAGCAAACACTTCAGAGCTCAGGTTCTAGAGTCCATGGGGACACATGAGGGCTCAAGGTCTGCATTCCCATGTTCAGGTAGCAGAATCTTTTCTCAAAGCATCATACCTCTAGGCCAGTGGTCTCCAATAGTTACTATGCAGCAGAATCACCTGGAAAAATTATTAAAATTCAGATTGCTAGGAATCACTGCCAGAGATTCTGATTCAGTAGGGCTGGAATTTTCCATTTTTAACAAGATGCCAGGAAAATTTTCTGCTGCTAGTCCAGGGATCATATCTTGAGAAGGATTGCTATGGAGAGAGTTTTGAAATGTATTTGTGCTGACTGGTGACAGGTCAGTGACTATATGACCTGTGCATTAACTTGACAGGTTTTTTCTTCCATCCTTTTCCCCTTTCCATAAAAAAAAAAAAATCTGAAGCTATGTTCATGGTACAAATTTGAAAAAAAATATACCCTTCTATTCCCAAAATAATAATCTGTACAATAGACAACACATTGTGTATTTGTCCAGTCCCTACACCAAGAGTGAACTCTAAGGTAAACTAGCACATGTCATAGTCATGTAATCCAATAGACTCATGTGTTGTAACAAAAATTCCACTTTTGTGTGGGATGTTGATATGGCGAAAGGCTATGTACATGGGTACTTGGGAGGGGAGAGAGCATATGGGAAATATCTCTATCTTCCTCTCAATTTTGCTGTGAACCTAAAACTTCTCTAAAAAACAAAAAAATAAAAATAATAAAGAAAAAGAAATTAAAATAAAAATCCTTTCTATATTTAATAGCATTTTGTCTTTACCAAATGTGCAGGAAAGAGCTAAGCAAACATGTTAAAATCAGTGTTTATCATTTAGTTCAAGCTCTCCTTCTCTGAAACCACAGTACGATAATAAAAAATGCTAAAATGGCTCGTACAAAATCAAGACTGATCAAATTGTTAAGAGTTTGGAAAACTCTGGGCTAAGCAAAGTTAAATAAGCTTTTTTACTGGAAAACCTCTCAGAGAGTTATGAGATAATATTCACTGGGACTCACAAAGAAGTAGGAACACTTTATCATTTACAGAACTTGTTTCATTAGGGGGCCCATTTTTTAGTGAAACACTAGTGTTCTGATAAAACAATTTGTAAAACAGCATCATTTCCCCAAGGTCTCAGATAACTGATTGCCTGAAACTAGACAGGATTATTTTTCTTTTGAAATCAGGTTTTATTTAGACCTATTATCAAATCCAAATTCATAAAAACCTACCGGAAAAAAATGTGAAATAAATTGTTATTTTCCCACTTTGGCACAGATAAATATTAGAATGCCTGTTAATTACTTAATTTATCCTATACTTGATATCCAAACCAGAGACTTACAAAAGATAAATTTTAATTTTCATACAGACCCCATTCTTCAAATTTGTGAATTTCATAATTATTTCTATTTAAATACATAATACTCTCTCCACTATACTATCCAAAAGATCATTAAGCTATTAAGTCAAACATTAGATATATACTGAAAGGGGTCAGAGATTGATAAGGATTACTATTAGTAACCTTTTAAAACCATAATATCTCAATTTCAAATTACAGAATATGGCTTAAATGTCATTTATACATTGGAATAAACTGAAACACATAATTATCATCTCCATGAATCACCATTTAGTCTCATTTTTAATCCTCCAAAGCTGACAAAGGTTACTAGGCTACAGTCCTTGTTTTGTATTTGATAAGCATTAAGTGCTTAATTTTGAGGATTTCACTGATCTCTTAGACAAGGGCAGACACAAACTGTTTTCTAAATGAGAGTAAAAAATGTGTATTTATAATCATATGTATAAATATTTCCTCTTGCAATGAATACATTTAATACTATCTGAAAGCATAAA
This sequence comes from Solenodon paradoxus, assembly GCA_004363575.1. Lineage (NCBI taxonomy): Eukaryota > Metazoa > Chordata > Mammalia > Eulipotyphla > Solenodontidae > Solenodon > Solenodon paradoxus. The sequence continues at coordinate 244,141 of RJWH01000370.1, read as the reverse complement.
ATCAAGAAATTCTTATATCTTTCTATGATACTACATAAATTCCACAAAACCTTTCCATTTTTCCATGGAGAGGAGTATACATTCTTACTTTCACTTACCCATCCAGTTGAGTAGTATTAATCAGTTCCAGTCATATACAACATATACCAGACCAGACAATAAATTATTTATCAGAAACATACATTCACTAGTATAAAAATATATTAATAATATACTAATATTATATATCAATTGTATATTAATTTATTATATATAAATGCATATATGTGTTGTTGTATATCTTTTCAAAAAGTATGGTTTTGAATTAAAAAGAAATAGTTATATATAAAGTTGAATGGTTCCATGAAAGAGCAGGCTTCACTGATGAAGTGACAGTTTTTTGACAAGTCCCCAAAGTTAGATGGAAAATTTCAGGCAAAGGTGCAAACCTACTCTTCCAAAAACCAGAAAACCCAGTTTAAGCTGCATCAGGGTGTCAAGGCAGGGTGAAGAGTGGAAGACTTTTTTTTTTCCTTCACAGTGATTACGTTATTCAACTTCAGTTCTACTGATTAAAGTGAAGTTTTCTTCTGATTTCATTTCTCTTTTCAGGTAAGAAAATTCCAACCTTAATATCTTTCAATGATTATTTCGGGATGTTTCAGAAATATAGATAACTGATCAGCACTCAGAATGGTTACTATCTGACAAAGCAATTGACCTACAAAGTAGAAGGTCAAAAAATACCATTTCAATTTTGTGTAAGTGAATGACCTTGTTTAACGCACAGGGAATGTGGAAAGAGCACTGAGAGAGCCCTAAAGAGACTGGGAGCCCCTGTGGTGTTTGCAGAATCACGGAGGATATGCATCCCATGTGGTTATGAGAGAGGGAACTTCCTGTTTTCTGGACAGATCACCCACAGTTCCTCAACTTAAAGAGTCAGCCATTATGGGAGGGAGAAATACTTCAAAAGCAGTTTTTGAGAGTTCACAGATAACCTACACATTTCCTTAGAAAAACGAGGGGATAATTCAGTACAGTCCTTACCTGATGCCATGGAAACTCCACATTTATATTGGCAGAATTTTTTTACTAATCTCTTTTACAGAAGGCTTTAGACTTGTTATAGTTGAAGATGACTGTTTTTAATTTGGTTCTAAAAACTAATTTCATGGTTACTAATTAAAATGCTTATGCCAATGTATAAAAGTCTACTATGTAATAATGAGGCATTGCAACCCTGATGGTTAATGTAATTACACTGTGAAAAGGAAGCAGAACCTCAACACTTTACAAGGAGAACTAGAAATATTAAATTATTCCTTTGTAATATAAGGTACTAAAGCTTAAAATATTAAGTAATTTGCTAAAGGTCATAGGTAGTGAATAAAGAACTAAACACAGTCTTGACTGTCATTTCAAGCAAGTCTCCACCAATACCACTGCAACTCATTAGTGTTTACATCGAGAAGACTTGCCTAGATAATAATGAGCAGTGGACTAGCTATATTTCAACATTTTGCAGTAAATTATAGGCTATCTTGTTTTCCATTCACCAAGGAAGTGAATGTGAAAGTGTGTATGATCCATAACTGTAAACCATCCAAATGCATCAAGTGAATACTTTATTTCTCTTCATATCGTCAATGACTTCATAGCATCTTGTACATCCTAGATGCTCAAAACAGATGTCTTTCCTTGAACATTCAAGGAATGTAAGAGAATTTGCTGAAATTTTTCTTCAAACTATTGTATTTAAAAACATAAAGACAGGATTTTAGTTATCAACTATTTGGTCACAGGTATTTTAGCACGCTCTCTTTTAAGAGGTATTATTTTAACTATTCTTAAAGTGGATATTGACTGTTAGAAGGCCTACAGGTACCTTGTTTATTATGAGTTTATGAACAAAGTTGAGTGTTTTTGGTCTTTTCAAAGACCTTTTATATCTGTAGAAAACAATCTAATTAACTGTTTACATACTACACAAAAGAACTTAGATGGTGGACAGGTGGGAAGATTTCTAAATTAACATCTCTTCAAATAAATATCCTTTAGCTATTTGCCTAATATTTTAGTAGGAAGAGGGAAAACATTTTTTTAATTTCATTGAAGAAACACTGCATCCTAACATTAGATCAGTTTAAGATGTACATTATTATCAATCAACCTCTGTATATAAAACATTTAAGTTTACCACCAGAGTCCAGTTCTACCTTTTGCCATATAATTAATCCCCTTTACCTGAATTGCTTAGCCCCCACTCTCCTTTCCTTTTGGTAATTTTATTTTTTTTAAGTCCCCATTAAAATAACAAAATAAGTACATATGCCAAACATATCTGAGCAAGTCACTCCATTTGTAATTAGCTTCATTTCACAAACATATCCCTTTCATTCGAACAGAATATAAGAAATTCTTACCAAAAAAAGGAGTAATTTTCATGCACAAGGTTTCAAGTCTTTTTGAAACATATATTTATTTCCCTTTAGCTTTCACTGGATACTATAGTTATTTCAGTTCATTTAGAAATTATTCTGATTCTCAATAGTAGCTTAAATTTTTTAAAATTTATAAAAGAAAAATTTATTGCTGGAATTAGACTGACAATATGCACCAGATTTCTGGGGGCTGAAACTGCCAATATCAGTTGCCTGAGTGTTTTTGGTCTCTGACTTAGTATAAGAAATATATTTTCACCAAAAAATGTGCAGAGATGAAGAGATAGTAAATATACTCACCAGGGATCAGTTTACAGGTTGTTTTTCCCCCAAATGCATAGATACAGAAACCAATTTACAATTCCCAAGATAAGTCAGGAATCAAAAATGGAAGTAAGAGTTAAGTGGGCTTATATTTTTTAATTAGTACAGCAATGTTTTGGAGCCCTGGCCAGCTACAAAAGGGGCCACCCATTTACATAGTCTTATTGTCCTAACTCCAGAGCTTCAGGAACCATATGTTCAAATCAGGAGAGGTATTCACACCTCTGCCAAGTGCCATCCTTATAAGTTTTGGAAACTGTTTCTTTCCTGTTTTGGCTCCAAACACTGTAGTCAACAACCAGGTGAATTGTATCATTGTATCTGTAAGTGTAAGTGGGGGAGGAATAGACTGGAGGACAAATACTCAAGTGTTTCACTTAACAAACTGTCCCACTACGAATAATTAAAGCTTCAATATGAATCCAAGTTTTCCTTTTCAGTAGTAAATAGAATATAATCAAGATAAGTCCCATCCAGTATCACTCTGAGATCCCCAAACCTAATCTTTATACCAATTTGAAAGATTATACAAATGAACATATCCATAAATGATTTTCTCTCCCTCCTCATTCATTTTCTTGCATAGACCTGAGAACCAACATCTCTTCTTTAATAGCAACCAAAATGTTATTTTTACTGTCCATTGTAAATATGAGTTAGAAAAAAATCTGACTCAAATGAATGTCTATTTTCTTCATCATGTTTGGTATAATGGAAATTATGTTACCATGGCACGGTTCTGCTCAGACATTCCTTCAAGGAAGAATACACTGAAAAGTACAGTCAAATGATGTCTCATGTTCTCTCTGGGTGCATCAGCCAATGACTTCGTGTACTGGAGGCTTTGGGTCTAGTCATTTCTGCTCAACACATAAGGCCTCCATGGTGATTTCTGTACTGCAGCATCCATGGGAAGGTCAGAGACTTTCTCAGAGCTGTCCCATAGACCGAATCTCTTCCTATTTAATGCTCAGTCCTTCCCTGTTCTCTCACAGGTGTCAGCCCTTCATCACAGACTGACTTTTCTCTCCCCTTTACTTTCACAGGTCTGACCCCTAATAAACACCTTATTAGTTAAAATAAATAAATAAATAAGAGCAGAGAGTAAGGGATTCTGAAACAGTAAATAAACCTGACTTATGAGTATAAATGGAATTCATAAACAAAATTAACAAAATCACATACTATCTTAACAGTGATATAATGAGATCAAATTACACTTATTTCATAATTGAAGGATGATTCCTCATAAGGAAATCTGTTTGTAACTGAAAAATATGAAGATTAGCTGAACTAGGTCCTGATACACTCAGACCTGATGTTGATTTTATACACACACACACACACACACACACACACACACACACACACACACACACACATACATATTATATAGAGACATACATATATAAATAAAAAACATCATGACTCCTTATTAATAATAGACATATTTTATTAAATAAAAAATGTCCAGCATTATTACAGTGATTTATACCACTGAAATTGGCTTTGATTTTAATTTCTTATCTGAACCAGTTATGACATGAGAACTACAGAATAAATTCATAGGAGGTGACATCTGTGTGTGATTGAGAAGAAGGAATGAGAAAAAGGGCAATGAGGGAGAATAGAAAATACATTATTAATATATTTGTCTGAAAATTAAGATTTTGTGTCCAGTAGTGATTTCTTACATTTTACTTCAAATCTCACAATACAAAATACGAAGTAAATATGCAGTACTTGGATACAGTCTTTCTTGAGTGTCTTATTTCCTTTTGAGAATATGTTAAAGTGTCCTGGTCAGTTCCAAATAAAAGTTGGGTCTATTATGACCAGGAATCAAGTAAAATGGAAACTTCTCACATCAGCTGACTTGTGGATCATCTCCTTGCACATTCTACTTCAGTGTCACCTAAACTAAATGTGATTTGAAGTCAGCAGCTTGGTTGATTTTCAGATCATCAAGAGAAGAGATCTCTTAAAAACCCATTTTCACTGTACTCAATTAAATCAGGCCCCAAAATTCTTGTCCCTTTTGCAGATGTGTTTATTCAAGACTCAAGCCTTGCAAGACTAAACTCAGGTAAATCATATGACCCTGACATTTACAAAATACCTCTACTTTAAATTAGCACTTCCACGTGAGTCTGCTGTCCCTTGTAATCTTGGACCATCCATTAATTGCTAAGCTTCTTGAACACAGGTTCACTCCAGCTGCTTCCCTTTCTTGTAAAATCATTCTGTTAGACCTTTAGAGCTGCTTTTTGATCCCATCACTCTACAGAAATTTGCTCATTTGATCAGTCCCAGAGAATTGCATTGCAAAGCACCATTGGCTCATCTAGTCTTCCAAGCAATGTCATTTTAATGTGAACCCAAAAGATCAACAAAACCTCCAAGTAAGACCATGTGGTTTCCAAACCTGCCTCAAGATGCCATTTTGTACACATAGAAAATGATTCTGTTTTAATAGAATTTCACCCTATGATTAAATCTAATGTGTTCAAATTTTCTAAGAGATAATATTTAGAAAACTCCAAATTAAATGGGTTTTTCAGTGGCCAATAACTAGGGAGGACTGAGAGGAAAAAAAAACAAACACATCTGCGAAAGCAAATTTCACTGGTGTTGATTCAGAATGTTTGAGAAAGAGGTATACCGAGAGGTATAAAAGCACAGGAATAATTAGTGTTCCATTTTTTTCCATGTCAGAAATCATTAAAGGAACCCAAAAGTTAAGGCTTCTTCTAAAGAAGATCATAATACAATACAGCAAAGTTTTCACATTTCCTGAGTATTGTGAATCTACTTATCTTATCATGCATGTCTCTCTGCAGGTAAATTCTGTGTGACTTCCTCCCATTGTATTAAGGACTGGCCTTGATCTCTTGCCTTTTGGAAGGAAACACTGCCTCCTCCTCCTGATGCCTGCGTCCTCCCTGCTTGACAGCAGAAGTAAACAGCCCAGCAGGCTCACCCCAAGGAAGGGAGCACATTCTAGCTTGAAATACCAGACCTAGGCTTGTCAGTTCTAACCCGACCAGTGTTCTCTGAGGAATACTAAACTGCAAGAATGAAGCTTTGATAATCCAAATGCACTTTGATAGAACATCAACTGAATTTAGCACCGAAGAGCAACATTTTTAAGGTTCTAAATTTTAGCTGGAGGCAGAGGGAATACCAGAAGGAAAATAAATGAAAGCTGCTTACCACTTCAAAAGCTAATCTTTGTAATGCTTTCATTAGCAGTTTAAAAAACCACATACACACTTCTGAAGTAGAAAAGAAATGATTTTGATGCCTGATGGCTACAGGGTGTAGTTTAACTTCTCAGTCTTTCCATAATAGGCAAGGTCAGGAATTTCTTTTACGGCTATTGGGTTTGTAATACATTTTGCTTATTAAAAAAACCCAAAACATATAAACATAGATATAGATATATATATAGATATGTATATAGATAGATAATGGGAAGTTTAGATTATGAACTGTTCATTCAATTCTCTCAATAAATGATGTGCTACATTGAGAATGAAAAAGGCGCAAGTTCCTTCTAAAGAAACTACCCCATTAGTATAAAGGGTATAAAGACACCATTTTCACTCTTAAGTAAACACAGTATAGAGACTATAAAGAAGCTGAAATGAGAATGGGAACTAGGAGAATCTACAACATCCCTAAAATTTTAGCAAAGGAGAGATGAAGGAAAAGAAGTGAAAATATAGTTATTCAAATCTAAGGAAAATATTTGTGAATCAAACCAAAATACACAATTCAAGGCCATATAAGATTGCAAGCAGTAAAACAGCTAAGTCAAATCTCCATGCTTGACACATATACTGTTAAAGGTTTGCTGTCCTTTAGGAAAGATACTTGCCAGATACAATGGGGACTTTGTGGCTATTAAATCAATGGTATCATGGATATAACATGTGGGCTGAGGTATGACAGAGAATTCCTAATTATGGTATCTACCTATCCATTTTTAAGGAAGAGACAATATCCATTATTTATTCTTTTAGTTGCAGGTAATTGTAAAGTATCTTATGTTGTCATAATGGCACAGTTTTCAAAGCACATTTCTAACGTCTTTGTTATTTTCTCTCCAGTATCATCATCGAATACGCTAGGTTGACAAGCTCTTTTGAGACTCTTAGCCTGTCCTTTCTACTGTTAAGGGGGAACTCCACATATTATTTCTAATTCATCAGCAGTAGTAAAATACAGTGGCAGGGTCTTGAAATGTTTTAAATAGAAGTATTCACTATTACTTAAAACATGGTGGGGGTTGGAATGTAGATGGAACTAATAAAAGAATTGTGGGGTTTGGGACAGAAGTAGCATAAATAAATCACAGTTGTGAATGATAATAGAAAAACAATGACTTATAGTTACTAAACACTTGTGTATCAGCCGCTATTATTTAGACTAAATCATAAGTAAAATAAATGTACATAGAGATGAAGTAACTTGCGTAGAATCACATAGTAGGCAGAATAGGATGAAAAGAGCAAAGCATTTTTGAAGAAATAAGGCACCAGGGATTTTTGATAGGGGAAAGAATAATGAGACAAATGCCAGGATAAGACGGAGGTAACACTTTTATTTTCCAAGTATTAGAGAGCTACTAATAACTTTCTTAAGCAAATTGAGGCAGAGTACAGTTCATGACAAATTTGCTATTTCCACAAAATGTGCTGTAATTTAATGTCCAGGCTTTCTTATGTGCAATGCTCTTAAAGCTATAATTTCAACATTTATTTATGATGGTTGAATTTTTTGTTTTGTTTTGAAAAGATAAAACCCAAATTTATAAATAATCTTTTTATAGCCCACTTTAAGTTTTATTAGTCACTTTTAATATAGGCCCAATGTTTTTATTTTCTTTCATTTTTGTGGATTTGAAACATTTGTGATAAAGCATTATTAGATGTCCATCTTCATGTATTTTTGGTTATTACTGAAATTTCAATCATGAAATCAGAAAGTCAGCTTTTCTCAGGGAAAATACATTAAATATAGACTGTCCTGGATGTCTTTATAAGTAGCAATAACGAGAGAAGGGGATCATGAGAATGTAAATGTGGCTGACTTTCACACAAAACCTAAATTAACTAGTGGAGAACTTAATCACTATAATTGGTCAGTAATATCATTATGAAAAGTGAATAAATAATCACCATAGTGTTAGTTAACAAAACACAAATTTCAAACTTTCATTATAAAAAATTGTTTTCCTTTGGATTATAAGATTCTATACCTAGAGAAATACTTTTATCACTATATCAACAGTAAGGTTTATGTAATTAAACTAGAAAATATTTTCCTCCCCATTAATATTAGTTTTAGAAATTCTAGATCAGTCATTAGAGAATCAAAAGTAGCGATGAAAAAACCATTTTGCAAGAAGACTTCATTCACCTACATTATTCCTGTTTCCTTGACAACCTGCCAGCATTCATGACCCAAACAAATTCCCAACAGTGTTACAGAACAGGCTTTTAATAATGCAAAGGCCTTTCTTTCTTTTGATGGGATGATGTTCTCTTAGTGAGGATGGAATCACCCATCAACAATCTGTTCATCAGTTTTCCCTTCAACGTTCCAAGTGTGATTTAACCTTTGTTAAACAATTCTCAGATTATTTTACACTGGATGCTACTCAGAAAGCACATTTATAACTGTGATATAGTTGATGACCAAGGCTCTAAATAAGCAGCTGTTTAATACATGAAAAGTTGGCTATTATCCACCTAGTCACATATTGCTGTGTTAAATAATATCTTTTAAGTGTTATAACTAACAAGAGAAAGGTAACATAATCTTTCTCAGATATTTTCTAACAGGTATTTAAAAACTTAACTGGTTTTTAACATAATCATCCAAGGTATTTTAAGGCTTTAATGTAACACATTTAACTCTACATAATAGAACACTAATCTTCATCCTTTTTAAAGTCCCTAAGAACCAGACAATATGCTAGTCCTGCATACTTGTAAAGAGATAATGCATCAAGTAATTTTCTTTTTCTTTTTTTATAATGTGAATCACTTGTCTCTCTATTCTCTATATTTTTGCCAAAAGAACAAGAAATGCGTTTGCTTTCCTTGGGTCAGCATTTTATATTAAAAGCGTCTGTCTTGCCAGCAATAGACAAAGTGATTCAGTTTACTGAAACATGTAGGTTGGGTGTTGTTAATCAATGACATTATATTGATTTTTTTTTTCTAGAGAACAAACTAACACAAATTATTATATACAAAAATAGGACACTAAGCAAACACATATTATCTGAAAGAAAATATTGTCATAGCATTGTTATAAAATCTTCTTTGGTTTGCAGACATGACAATAAAGGAATGGCTAAATAAAGGAATGGTTAAATATCATTTAGGGAAAAAAGAGGCTTTCAAAGTTCTATTTTTAGTTTATATTGCTCTTTTTTTAATTGGGAAAACTATCAAAAGATAGTAAAAATGTTATTTCATTAGTACACTGACATGGCAATCCTGATGGAATAGCGCCTTTGCTCCTTGGCTTTTAATGGATGTTTTCATATGGGTATGTTATCTACCTACCTACCTACTAACTTTTATAAAATTAGAGTGATATAACACCAATAACAAATGGATAGGTATACAGAAACTTCTGTAACTTCACAGGTGTATCACCAGCAAGTTATTCCTAAATATCTCTAAAAATATGGGTTCAACATCCTAGGGCTAGATAAGAGAAGATCATAATAGAAATATTACTTCCTGGCCATCTCCTGTGGAAACATACATCCAGCCTAGTAATACTGGTCATGGAGAACCTTCAACATGTAGCAATTTCTGCTTCATTAGTCTTTGCTACTTTCTTTAAACTCTCCCATCCCTACCTCTGCCCAGCCCAACCTTTACCCCAAACACCCACACAAAGCTCAGCTTCACCAACTTCTGCTTGTTTGTGTTCTCTTCAAGAAAATTATTTGAAAAGTGTTGTTTTTCATTCTACCCTTTTGTCAACCAGTTCTACAGAGAAACTGGTTGATTCCTCTTGAGAAGTAAGAGCCACCAAAATGGAAATCACGAGAGAAAGATAATGCAGTTAACAATCAATAAAAGGGAGCAGGTGATTCTTTTTTTTAATTATTTTTTATTTTGAGTACTGGTAATGTTGAGCTATACTTTAGTTCATTTCAAACATATAATGACCACATAATTTATTTGAGGCACTAAGCTAGGCTCTAATATATTTATATATTTAATATATAATTCATATGTATATATATATATATATATATATATATGAATGAATATGTTCATATACTCCAGTAGTATCCTATATGATGTGGGTCAAACTGTCTGCCTCTAAAGCTAGATTTGACAGCTAATATCTTAACTGGCATCCCAGACTCAGTCTAAGAGACATCAGTTTCTAAAATTTGATACAGAGACCAAATTATCCTTGGAAAGTCCTTAAATCATCCATTTAATTCAACATACAACATTTTGTACACCATCTCTGTCATAATGAATTTGCATTCAACATTGTGAGAACTACTTAATAAGACTCAAGGAAGAATCAAAAACAAGTAACAAGTTTGGTGGAAATGACTGAAGATTTAATGTTTTCTGTGCATAGTTACTAAATTATTAAGTGTTAGGAAGATGAAGAATTTTAAAGAATCCTTGTTTGCTTGAATGTTTATTCAAATTTATTTGAATCAAACTTTACTTCTTTAAATGAAACAAAGGTTGAAGTTTTTTGGTAAGATTTAAAATATAGTAATACATTTTACACCATTTCACTTAAGGTCTAGCATATGGTGGCTACAAATAAATGCTTTCTGGAATTGATCTAAATTTTTATCAGATCTATAACCTGGAAAAATACCATAACTAACCATGTGCTTCTCTGTCTTTCCAAAGAGATATCACTTCTGACAGCCCCAATTAATAACCATCACTCTCAGGGGCTCTTAAATACTGAATAGGATAGGGCACGTCTTAATTCATTCTTCATCGGGAGTTAGTCTCTGAAATTGGCCTCTTTAGATAAATGTATGATATATTCCACTACATACGAAACAATAACACGTGTGCATATACAAATACATATATATGTGTGAAGGTTCAGAGAAGAACATTTTAGAATAGATTGAGACCTCAGTGAATGTTTTCTAGAGTGGATGAGACATAGGTTATAGAATCCAAAAGGATGTGTAAATTAAGTAAGGAAAGGACATAGTCTATATAGTGCATAGAACTCCACATCTTGCAGCGCTGTTATAAGATTTGGATATACAGATAGGTAAATATTGGAAACATTGGGGCATGAGGTCAGTATGGTCTATGCTAAGAAGATTAAACTTTATCCTGTAAGTATTAGGGAAACATTTAAAGATTTTTATTATAAATGGAATGACTGGATTTTCATTCAAGATATATATATAGATATATACATATCTATCAATATCTATATATTGAGATAGAGAGGTTCCTTATCTACAGTAAAGAGTAAGAGAATGTGTAAAAGAGTGACAGCCATTGTCCGTGCACTGTAATTCAGAGTTGACTGCAGGATGATGGTAACTCCCGAAAGGAGGTAGAAATGTTGCGTATGAGCTTCCCATGGGTTATCTAGGAAGATAAGGTCACTAAGAATTAAAATATCATAAATGCAGCTAAGGTAGACGATATAGACTGAATTATTCAAACAATGAATAATTAAAACCTATGAGAGAGAAACAGAGACATGTGGAGAGTGAGATCCATGGTAGATGAAGGAAAACAACTATTGAAAGTGCACAAGTTATGAGTTATCAGAAGACAGGAAGAGACATGAGAAACAGTAGGAGGAAGCTGAGGAAGTACAAGAGTGAGGGCTAAGCATTACAGCAGGAAGAGTAGAACAGCAGTGCAGCCTCAGGATTACCTAAGACTCATCAACACACAGTTTCAATCTATTCGTGGATTCTGAAGCCACAAAGGGCTGAGAAGTGATTGTGAAATGAGAAGGTAGAAGAGTCAGTGTAGACAATATTTCAAGAAGTTTAGTTTATCAAAGGAGAGATTAAGAGACAGCGATGAGGTCAGGCTTGGTTTTATTTTTGAATGAGTAAGTTTAATATGTTAACAGAAAGAGGCTATGAAATAGGTTGGTGTGTGAGTATGTGTGTATTTGTGTGTGTGTGTGTGTGTGTGTGTGTGTGTGCCTGCACATGCAGCCACTAACACTGATCAATAGTGGCTGCCTGAATCCAAGATCAAGAACAACCATGTCACCTGTATAGTTCAGTGAGGGAGTAGAGTGAGGAAGCAGTGCCTAATGATGAGTGTCTGCTACACACAGGGGAGTAGTGAGATGAGTGGACTAGATCTGCCATTCCTTTATACACCTATGCCAAGTCTAGGGCTATTCACAGATTAGATGCAAATTAGACATGCTACCAAGCATTTCAGGTTTCAGGTTACACAGAGGAAGGAGAACTGAAGAACAAAGTGACCTTGGTAAGGAGATACTGTGAGGAATCAATTGAGCTATCATAGCAAAAGACTTTTCTAATATCAATAAATCGGTTATTAGAATATTAGAGAAACACGAATATAATCCCCAAGACATTGTTTTCCTAATTACGTATTTGGAAATCTGACAAAAAAAAAAAAAAAAAGAATACCTTGTTACTAATTTTGAGAATTTGGTTGTTTTTTTTTTTCTTTTTATACATTGATTTCTTATCTATACTTTGCTTCTAAAAATCTGGGAGGGGTTCTTTATGCTACTGTTATGTCACCATTTCTCTAGAGTTTTGGATTCACTGGGTTGGGACAAGAGCAGATTTTCTTGTATCACAGATCTGAATCTGTATTACATACATGACCCAAGCAATCAATACAGAGTAAGATCTATGAGCTGAGTGCTGAAAAAATAATAATTATGGCTGCCTCAATTCTTAACCTTAGCAAAAAAAGAGATAGAGTTAGATAAAAATAACTGCATATTGGTTAGTTTAAAACAAGAATTCTACCAATAAATTGGCCTTTGGTTAATTAAAGCAAAATGTTTTCTCTACTCTAGATCTATTATACAAATAATTACAGAACAGCTTATGCTTAACATAGACCATTTAGAAAATTGATGTATTACTAGTTATGAATTATCATAAAATATACTTGAATAATTAGGAAAAGCACTCTGTTGAAGTGGCAGAGTTGTGAATTCTTTTTTTAATGTTCATAATTAGTGTCTGATAATCATGTATAATATCATATAAATAACTGATTTTCCCAAAGCCTACTTTACCTAAAATTGATAGAGAATAAAATAATTTGAGTGCATATTAAACAAGTCCATATGTTATTTTATATATATTATTGTATTAATTTATTAAATTTTCATTTCATTGTTTTTCCTCTTCCTTGGTAAAAAAAAGTATTCTCCAGTGTGAGAGGACTTGCTTTGACTGCAATTTAGTAGGTGGAGACACCCATATTCAGTAGATAAGTTACTCTCCAGTTTACTCACTGTGCATGCTAATTCATTATATAGTCTTTTATAAAAGTCATTCAATAATGTTAAAATATAAATGATCTATATGTATAAACTATTATACCAAGTAAACTTTTTAAAGACTAAGCTAATAGGCTTGATACAACATACATATCAAATGATGTGGTTGTTGCTTCCTGAATCAGGGGAATGTAATCTGACCAGAGCAAATGAACCATCACACTAACCAATAGAAGTACAATTTTTTTTTTTAAAGAATTTCATTCTTTTAAAGGAAAGGTACAGGCAAGAATGAAGATGAGTAGGCAGACAGGGAGAAAGAAGGAGGAAGAAGCACTTTATTTTTATTTAGCTGTTCACAAATTTAGTCTATCCCGCAGTAATGAGAAATTCTCTAAAACTTCACATTATTATAAATGCCTTAGTTATAACATTGACTTTATTAAATAATACAACAATAATGTTCTTTAGCATCAATGAGCTAACATTTAAGAGATCTATACAGATAAACAAATGAACAAAAGAACATTTTCAAAAAAAATTTTAGGCACACAGCAGGACTTAGAGTTGAAATGGGGAGGGAAATTTGTTAAATTAAATGATAAGGGGTAAAAATATTTGAAAAATGAAAGAGGAGCAGTATGCCAAGACTGGGAAAAGTGTGAACTGAAGGAGTAGTTAGGAAAAGGTGAGTCAAAGAGCTGAGAAAGGAAAACAAACAATCGGAATATCACTTGTAATTACAGGTGTGTACCTGTGTTCACATTTATACATAAGTACACCCAAATACATTACATACCATATGCCTCTATGTACACATGCATAAATGAATATACACATGTATAATGTTAAAAGATAAACTGAGGCTTATTAAAATTTTAAAGAGTTTAGCTTGAACAAAAATTGATTGGAATAGGGCATTGGCAAATAGTTAAGAGTTGAGGATTGCACCACCAAAAGGAGCTAAGGGAAAATTTCTAGAAAAAGGCTAAAACAAAGTAAGCAAATCACTGACTGGTTCTAGCTTAAAGCATAGTTGACTGTGACTGATTGTCCTTAGGTTCACTTGCATAATCTGGAGGCATTTGAAGGTTTAGACTTTGGTTTGCTTACATAGGCCAAACAGTATTACAGCCACCTCAGTTTAATGACCTATTTGTTTAATTTAACTACATTTGTCTATTCTTATACAGGTGGATGTATGGATGCATGGATGCATGGAAGGATGGATGGATGGATGGATGGAATGGGATGGATGGCTGGATGAATGGATGATGATGACGATAATTATATAGGCAGATGATAGATAGATAGACATTAACATATGCAGTTGTGCATTTTTTTAAGAAAATTTAGAACTTGGGTTGGGTTGTGCTGGTGTCCACAGATACTGCCAGCAGCAAAGACTATACCGATGCAGCAGGTTTAATAAAAGTGACTCTGTTTCACTTGCAAACACCCCTGTCCTACAAACCTCCCCACTACTCCCAGGAATTCAAGCAAGGCACTCACAGTCTGAAGACTGTGGGACGGCAAGGAAGAGAAAGGGTGGGCAAATTAGCTATAATTGGATCTTATTAACTTAGTCATTTAAATTGCTAATGTTTCCAAGTAGACTCATTTGTATATAACTCATCTCTAGCTGAGTGAACTTGGCTTTTCTAACCCTTGTATGTAATTGGAAAAGAATGAAATAAGCTGTCATTTATCCTCTTTTTTCATTTCAAAAATAAATAGTCAAAAATGTCTAGATCCACTACATTTGGGACCCAGTTTTTATATCATCCAATTAAAGAGTATGATCATGAAATGACTAGATTAGACATGTGTTCCATTAACTTCCAAAGAAATCTCTGCAAACCTAGATGATGTAATTAAAGACAGTAAAATGGGGGGATGGGGAGAATTCCTGAATAAATTACTCAGCAAAGGCATACAAGCTATATTCCAATATAGGAAATTTGTCACACAGTTTTTAAATGTTCTTCTTAAAATAAAACTTTATGTAATGTAAAATTCCATAGCAGTATATAGTCAGCTTAAAATTTGCCTTCTTTCTGGATTATTTTTTGAAGAGAAAATTTCCAATGATATGAGAGGATAGAATTCATACAATATAATATTTAGATATTACAAAATGCAATATGGTGATATGCTACACAAATTAAAACAGTTTTAGTAGACTTTATTATGAGATACAATTTTGATTTTTTAAAATGCTTTGTCTTCAGTATCTAAACTAAATTCAAACTAAACTAAACCTAAACTTACTATAATAACTTCTCAACAAGTAATGGCTGAATAAGTATTATAAATTTATTAATTCACTTCATAAGCAACAGAAATTTTTTAGGTTTTTTTTTTGTCCTATTAAAGATAATCATTGCCCTTAGATAACAATATACACCAAATCCTTTCCTAAAATACATACTTGAGGTAGGAAATTCATATTTTATTTCATTTTTGGTTTGCCTATTCTCAAGATGCAAACACCAAGAAGTTTTGGCTCTTATCTCCAATTTTAGACAACTTGCTTGAGGAAAAATGATGCTAAGAGAATAGATCCAATAAATAGAGAAACTCTGTTCCAATATTAATACGCAAAAATTCTATTATAAACATTAATTTTGGAAGGAAGACTATGACTTCTTCACCAAGAGAGAATGACCCTATTCACCGTGGTTTTTGGAAATACAAAGAATAATCATAGACAGCAATAGGTACAGTTACACGTCACAGGATCTCAGGGTAAACCATTGTCTCTGCTTCCTGCTGCCTTCTCTGTTCAAATATGATGAAAGGAATAGGGAAATAAGGCAAAGTGATGTTTTCAGACCGACATGAACAACAGTATTAAAGAAAACGAATAAGCAATAAGGTCCCTACCCTTTATAGCCCCTAGGCTGCCAAGTTCTTAATGTATTTTAACAGCTTCCATGAACACTGTGTTTCATCAGATTACTTTCTAAGTGTAGCATCACTGATAGACATTTTTCAAATGTCATTTATTTATAATGGAAAAAGAATGACTATCTCCAACCAGGATGGAAAGTGGAGGGGGATAATTGATTGTTTTACTGTGATTATGCAAAAAATATGTTAAAAGTTTAATGTAATTAATTTGTCTACAGCAGATTACAAACAACAAAATTCCTATGCACAGTTCTCTCCAAATAAACACCCTTATACTGACTGAAATTGATCTAAAATCTTTATCATTTCTAGAAGATAATCTATGATATTTACTGTTTGTACTGATACCCCTTTTCCTCTACAAACATGAAGACATCAGATACAGGTGACCAAGAAGAGTTTAGTACTCCAGTAAGTAAGACTCGTGAAAATTTATTTTTAAAAATGTATGTTTTTGAACCTGACACACCTTAAGTTGAACTTCAAGATCAAATCTCTTAAAACAAGAACATGCCAGAGATTATGATTCAAATGCCAGCAAATCTTTTAATTTACTTCAGTCTACTTTCTTTCCAGTCACAGTAAGAGAGGCAGGAAATTATATTCTAAAACAGCAAGCCAATGTCACTTTAAATTATTATTTTGAGAGCTTCACAATAAGGTGAGAATGTTAAGAATAAAAACAGGTCATCAAGTGGCCACAATTAATAATAAAAAGCTGTCCTAAAGTGGGTAGATGTGATGTCTTGAAGGGCACATTGACAGTCTGGGCGCAGCCCTGCATTCAAGTACTGGTGGCAACACATATCCTGAGACAGACTCATTAATTAAATGAAACCCCTGGACTTTTTATTATTTTTCTTATTTAGAAAAATAGACATAAGAAAAAAACCAATCTCATGCAATTTCTGAGAAAAGTATCAGAGAAAATGTACACAAGGGATGTAGCAGCACCTGGAACCAAACAAGAAGACCAGCAACCACCCTGTGAGTAGGTACCTTCACTCAAACCATGTCTGTTGCTGTGATTGAGGAAGCTCATTTATGTTTGCAAAAGAGGCTTGTGGTCCAGGGAAGCGGTCTCAGAGAACAGGAAATTATTTGAGGGGAAAAATATGAATGGAGAAATGTTATTCCAAAGCCAATTTAAAAATATAATTTCAGTTTCTTTAAAAGGAATATTATGGATTGTCACAAGAATTCATACAACACTTCAATCTATTCCGAGCTAGAATTTATCCTGCTTTCCAAGAAAGGACATATTAAATTGTCAAGCTAATCAAAGTATATAGAGCATTTCATAGAAATGCATTATTTTTTCTTTTTTTAATCCAACAGTTCAGATTATATTTATGATTAACTAGCCTTTGAAAGCACCATTCTTTAAGAGAAACAAATTTCCTCAAGAGTTTAAATTTTGCATGAGATCCTGCCCAGGATTCATTGGCCTTTCATTAGTAAGTATAAAAGTATATTTGAGGTTTCTTTTGTACATGTACATTTTGGTAAAAGAGGCCTCATACTGGCAATTGGTATTCCATTTATTCTGTGGTATATACTGTTCTCCAAATTTTTGCCATATAAAATTAAATTATAAATTTTTAATAAATATATCATTTTAATTTTAATTTTAATTTTAATTTGAACATTTTAGTAAAAACTTTAATAAAATTCAAAATACAATTTAAAATGTAAAGTTTAGAATATATTACAACAGATATTTTGCATGTTTTGAAATCTACATTTTGTTCTATAAATTAAACCCTGAATCACCATACCAAATTTGAAAATATCTGGAGGGACTGAAAATTCTTAGGTTTATAATCAGAAGTGAGGAAAATATATAAAACTACTATATTAGGATGTGAGAGAGCGCGCAAGATATATTGTAGGAGAGAAACCCAATGTTCCCATCAATCTATAGTGCTAGTCACTATAAAAGTAGAATATCTGTCAATATATGTAGGGGGATGAGTAAAAGTGGATCTTGAATGATACTTACTCCAGAGAAGAGCTCATCAATACTGACTCTTCTATGAGATCTATAGAGTAAAACGGACTGAACTTCTTTGAACTGATGTATGTATCAAAGGACATGTTATCATTACTAATGGCCCAGTCACAGCTAATGATTTTATGGCTAACCAGAGGCCTAAGTAGTTATGTTAAACTTGCAGAACAGCTTTGTAGCACCTCATGGTGGTTTTTATTCTCAGCCGGACCATTTAAAACGTGGTTCTTTTAATGAACTATGAAATGATCCAGTAAGATCCTCTCAGGCATGAGGCAAGCTGTGTAACATCATGGTGATGGAATTTAAGCAGCCGGGACTCAATGTGAAAACTAAAAGGAATGGGGTTTAAATTTCAAAATTATCAGACATGATAACAAATACAATTTGGTAAGGTAAAGAGGAATGTACTCTCCTTTCTTAATGGTAAAAATACTTTTTATTAAAGAATATACTAAACAAAGCACAGACAAGTATATCTATATATTAAACAAAGTATATAAAATATATTAAATATATAAATAAATACATATATAATTAAATATAAATATATATAAATTATATATAAAATATATTAAACAAAGTATAAAACAAGGTATGGAAGGAAGATAATGATTTGGGTTTGGGACATGTTAAGTATGAGCTGTATGGGCGATATTCAGATGGAGACCAGCAGTCAGCTGGAAATAGCAGTTGAAAGTTAAAAAAAAAACAAAAAGAAAACTTTAAGAGATTACATCTTAAAATGTTGTCAGTAGGTGGATCAATAAATATTGGAGAGTAAAGAAATTATCATAAATATCATCCTAAAGATTGAAAATTTTATAACAGAAAGCAGAAAACAAAAAATACAAAAAAGTACAGTCCCAATCATTTTCCATTTTGTTTTTTAAATCAGTTTCTAAGAACCGAAATAATAATCATAAGATAATAAATGCTTCCACTATAGCAGTAACTATTCTTAATTTACTGATCCTTTACTGTGTTCGAGTCACTATTCTAAGCACATTCATGTATGCATGGACACACACACACACACACACACACACACACACACACACATACAAATCATCAAAAAGTCCCTATTTTACAAAATCTATCCTAACGCTACTTTCTAGGTGAGGGAATTGAAAGTAGAAACAAAGGAAGGTTAAACTGCCCATGATTAGCAAGTGATAAAGGAGTGTCTGAATCGAGGAAACACTCAGCTGCAATACCATTGTATAAATATAACTCTAAAGTAATCCAGCATGCCATCACCAGCTTTCTCAATGACTTGTCACTGGGATCAACCTTTAAATTTGCAATGAAAGCAGACACATAAGCAGTGCTAACTACAACGTTAAACTCTGGAGAAAAATAAATGTAAAATTCACCAAGGCCATAACTGTAACTACTGAAAGGATGCTCACACAGTTACTATTACACTTTCCTTTACTTAAATTGACCACCAGTATTGAGAGTAGGTTAGACCCTTGTCAGTTAAAAAAAAGCCCAGGGGTTACTTTGATCTCTGCTTAGGGAGAGTAAGGTCATCTTACAAAGTCCCTTTGATTTGTTCAGTCCTTTAGACAGCAACTTCTCAGTTAGAAGTGGGAGTGGTCCACCCTGTTCAAAGGGAAATAGCTGTCCCTCACCAAAGAAACTGTACTTCCTTGAAATTTTAAAGGAACAGATTTTGTAGTCAAGGCCCTCTAATAGGCCAAATCAAAACCTTGGAGATTCATTTAAAAGCAAGACCCTGGTACCTTTAGATATCAATCGTGTTTCATTGATGCACTCTTTGGAATGAAAATGGAGAGCAGCACTACGAGGTTAAGGTTCTCCTCTGGATGATGGCGGACTGTTCTAAGGAGATTTCACACAGTCAGGTGACAGGAAGGCAATGCTCTTCAAAGGATATTACCTAACTGTGTATTTCTGTTACATAAACTTTATTTCTTTGCTGACTAAGTAATCTCCATTAATATATTTGAAAATTTTACTATTTAATAATCAATTACTTCAATATAATTAGATTATACCAGTTGTTCTCAAAATTATTTTGAATCAGACCCTATTTACAGTTAAGTAATAAACAATTACTAAGGATCCCAAAGAGGTTTAGATAAGTTATATATCGATAGGTAACATGTCGGAAATTAGAAACTTGTTTATGTGCATTTTAAAACAAAATAGAAAAATCTCGGCATTATTAGGAAAATAGTTTGACCTTCCTGATTTGTTGAAGAATCCAGGAATCACACTTTGATAAGTGTCATTTGATAATAACAAAGTGTATGACTATACAGTTAAATAGTACTACCAATATTACGGCATTGATTTTTAATTATTGAACAATGATTGAGACTATAAAAATTACACCATTCCCCTTTGAATTGCATATGTCAATGGTTGGGAAACATTAATAGCTATTAGAAAATGAAGTATTTTATGGGCAAACACTGTGTGTGTATGTGTATGTGTGTATGTATGTGTCTGTATGTGCATGTATGTTTATGTGTTTGCATGTGTGTATATGTGAGATTAAGAGAACAAGACACAACAAAAGGGATACTTTCAAAAAAAACATGGGGAAAAATTTTGAAAGTCTGCTAAACACTGGGTATTGTCAATATCCCTATTGTTTTAATTTTTAGCAAATAAATAGTTATCATTCTTCAGCATTAGGAAAGTCTGCACATAAAGAAACTACACCTAACCATAGGATGAAATCTGTTTTCCGAAGTGTACTGACAGTATGGAAACATAAACAGTGATACTGGGCAGATCCGAAAACACAGAGGGAGAGGGACATGGCTGAGCTCGGGGCAGGTGTGGAGAGGCAGGGGCAGTTGATGCTCCCACACTAGGAGCCAGCACTGTGAAGGGAGCACCACGTGCTGGCGGGGTAAACAAGCAGGCAGGCGACTGGAGACTTCGAATCTCCCTTAGAATGCCATAATCAGCGCTGATGACGGCTTAGCATTTACGTTTACAAAACAGAAGTCCGCACTATCAGCTAAAATATGGGACAGCTAGATAGCTAAATAAGTAAATTGGGCAGACTTGCTCTTCAGAGAGACAGAAACAGAGCAAAGACAGAAACAGAAACAGACAGAAAGCAGGGACAGAGGCAGAGACAGGCAGATGGAAACAAGACAGAGAGACAGATAGTGAGAATGAGTCAGATGGAGAGAGAGACAGATAGGAAGGAGGACAGAAACACAAAGACAGAGACACAGAAGAGAGGGAGGCAAGTAGGAGACTGGGAAAGAGGGAGAGAGGAAAGAAAGAGATAAGACAAAAAGTGGGTGACTACAAGGAACAGGTACCTCAAATAAAACGAGAGAAGGAAAAGAACAAAACATTGGATTTGAGGATTACAACTCCTCGGCAGACATTTGCGACAGTTATTAATTTTGACATAGCAAAGAGCCCAGGAATCTATTTTCTTTTTAATTTAATATACATTTTCATATGCATCAATATGGGAATCATCTTAAAGTATATGCCCAAATCTCATGAGAGGTTAATAGCCTTTTCTCCAAGAATAGCCCAGCAATTGGCATCACGCCAGTGTGAACATTTATTAGCAGTTACATGCAGTGGCCAGGCTCTCAAGGGCTCCATGCAAGAATTAACTATGCTATTGTTCACCTGGGCTGCATTAATGAGTTTACCTGATCTGGCCGGTCTGGTGTCAGTTTTAAAGTGTGGTCTGTTGCCAAGACAGCCATTTATCAGGGTCACTTTTTCAGGATGACAAACACAAGATTTAAAGCCTGACCCAATTTCTGTTATTGAACGGCTTCTTCAGAAGCAAGATCAGCATGAGTTTTCATAAACATGTATCCCGGCAAACACACTTTGCCACAGTTCCTGTTACATCTAAACTACTGATTTAAGGCTGGTCTTCTCTGAGACCTCATAATGGGATTTGTTCTGATTCTCAGGAATGGCTTCACACATGTCAGTCCCACTCCAACCCAAGGGCTCTGGGGCAGACGGAGTTCTTCCGGCAATAAAAGATACAACAATGACTTTCACACTGACATGCTTACTGAATGAATAATTCCAAAATATTTTACAAAGTGCTGTACATAATAGAGTTATGTTTTGATAAGAGAACTCATGACCTACGACCCCTAACCTAAGTGTTTGCATTTTGTTTGGTTGACACAACACTTCTACTCTTCAGTTGTTCCAAAAAAAAAGGAACTGATGCTTGTAAACATGCCCTCAGCTGGTGAAGGAAAGATGAGGACATAGGCAAAGAAAGATCACATTCATCTTTTGACACCATTGAAAGCATCTGACCAAAGCAGAGCCACTGGAGAGCTCGAAAAAAAAAAAAAGAAAGAAAGAAAAAGAAAGGGGGACAATAAAACCTAGTATTCTTCAATCCTGACTGTGCCCTCTGCCCTGGACTGACTTCAAGTCATGACTGGGTCAGTATGTCCAGGCCAGCAGGAGATGGGGAGTGGGATTGTTAAACAGGACTTGCTCCTCTGTATCACTGTCTGTCTGTCCTTTGTTGAATTATCAGGTATACAACACCCGTTTAATCTTTTATTTCCCTGTTCATTTTTTGGCCTCTTTCCCTGTAATCCCCAACTCAAAGCCTCAGAGACATGAGGATCAGGATTCCAAGTATAGTGAGGCTCAGTGGAAAGGGGACACTCCCATGCGCTCCTTGCAGGTGCTGCCTGTGTTCAGGGCAGAGAGATTTAAAAGCATTGATATAGTGATTCAACTTGGTCTTCTGAACCTGAAAAATGTCACTAACAACAAAAGGCTCTAGAGTCGATCTGCCTGGTTCAAGTTCCAGTTTGTTCATATTTAAATAGGTGACCTTGGAAGAGGTCTCTATCAGGTCTCAAGTCTTTAATAATCTCATCTGTAAAATGGAGATAATAAAAACAATCAGGGGATGAAACTAAATAACATACATGAAGTACTTTCGGCTAGTCATTATTAGTAAAGAAAAGGAAGAACAGGGAGACAAGAGGAGAGAGAACAGGAGCTTCTCAGCGAAGCTGCGTTGAAATATAGATTTATTAAGTAAACTCATCTTCCCATTTACCCTCTGACAAATTCAGAGACGCATTTTGTGTAATAATAATCTAGAAATACAATATGAACACCCTCAAACCTAACTAAAAAAAAACCACACCTTGTAAATTAACTGCAGTGTTAGCAAGTGTTTACTAAACTCCAGCCAGCAGCTGTGCCAATAACAAAGGGAATAAAATGCTCCCATGCTGTCAATTTGTAGTTTTCACAATACTTTTAATAACAACCCACCCAAAGACACCAAAAATATCCTTTATGAGAAACAAGATTTATAAAACATGAAACTGAAGTTTCACAGAACCTCATATTTTCAAAATGCTTTACTCAAAAAAAAAAACCTGATTCTGCTCTATTTTGATATTTTCTATAATTTAATTTAAATGATGCTTAAGGATCAGCTAAAGACAATTTCAAAAATAAATTTAACTTGTAATCTGTGCAATCAAATGACATTGAATCTATCATCTCAGAATGGTTAGCATTTGGCTTGACCTTAACAGGAATAAGCTCTAGATTAGCACAACTAAGGTCTTCAAATACTAGTATGTATGGCAACAACAGAAAGCTTGAGAAATGCCAAAAAACATCACTTTTCTTTGGTGAAATGAGATGCTCAATATAGGTCTTTGGATAGAATACCCTGCCCTTCTATCTGTCTGGCAAATATCCACATAATAGCATCACCTCTGGTTGATGGCTAGAGCCTCAGGATTCTGTTGCCTTTCTTCTTCAACTATGACTGTCACCAGAATCAATTAGCAGGCTGGTTAACTGTGCCTTAAGAAATACCATTGCATTTGTTTCAGAGTAAACTTCACTGCAGGAGCTAGCCAGGTGCCTGTGAGCAGAGTTCAGCTGTCCCTGAGCTACCAGAGGGACTACATGATATTTCTGTGAGTGGTTGACACACTGTACATTGAGCAGAGTTGAATATGATTGGTGCTTTCATTGCAGATTCACTATTAGCAATGCAAGGACTGTATGTAGATTGAGAGGCATACAGTTCACTTGCCTCTGACCAATGAAAACTAAAAATTTACCAGAAAAAAATATCTATTACAAAATGACCAGATTTGCTGAGGTCTGTTAACCACAACTGTTTTATTCACAGCATCCTACTAAGAATCTGAGAGTGACTTCTATTAATTTCAATTGCCCACATGCCTCAATAAAAGACCTTTTTCCTTTCAGGACCTCAGTTATATACTCCATAATTTGGTCCAGATGTCCTGATCCCACGCCCTGCTTCAGGTATTATGCACAGGACCCTTGGAGCACTGCATCTGCCAAATCCAATTAGAGGCAACCTCAGGGTTTCTATTAGAACAATTAGAAAACAACAGCACTGAATGTGCAAGCACTATGGGTATTACTCTGTTAGACCAAAGGAAAGAGGTGCAAGGGAAAGAGAGAGGGAAAAGTGTCATGCTTAATATTTATGCAGCCATTTCAGCTCACCTGTGGTACCCTTAAACTTTTCAGTGAGGTAAACCAATAAAAATTCCCTTTTCCATTTTAAGCTAGATTTGACTTGTGTTTTAATCTTTGGAAACTGGAAGAGAACTGATTTATCCCTCCTATGTTCTTCTCCCTCTGGTTGAATGAAATTCTTATTTGGCTTGATAGCCCTTTCCCTGAACAGACTACAGTAGAGTCACTCAACAATGTTATCTCCCCCAAATACTGGGACCTCAATCCTGGTTTGCTCACTATTACGTGAAAAATTATGAATATCAAAACATAGTCCCCAACATGATTTGGCTCTAGAAGATATGCTTGCATAAACTGCACCTGTTCTCAAAAACTGCAGAAAATGTACTTTTCTTTTTATGTGATTTTTACTCAAAAACTTATGCATATAACTTAATAGCTACAAGATAAGAGGTACTGACAGATGTAAGGCACACAAGACAACTGAGTGGGGATTTGGAAATGATTCAGAGGCAGGGTTCAGTGAGGATGCCCAAAGGTACTTTTATGTGTTCAACTGCTTGACAAGAATCCTGTGCCTTCGATATCTGACGGGGTCGGGACTCCCTGCAGTCGCACTCTGGGCCATTTCAGTCAGATGTGCCATCTTAACAGGAGGTAAGCTGGCTGAAAATATATCGTTGAGGCACTCTTCTTGTGAGGTAGCTCATGGATAAATTGAAGTTTACAATTTACTAGCCCTTCCATCGGGTTGTCCACTAGTTCTCAGCATTGGTGGAGGCAGTTGAGGGTAGTGATGATAGAGGAAGGATTAGCTTTGTCAGATAGGAGATAGGGGTGTATTTTTCCAACACAGGTGGAAGGAATCCCCCGCATAGATCTGGAATGCATGAATGAGATAACTGTTTGGAGCCTCTTGAACCTAGCTTCAATTTTAAACAATTTTAAATTCAGTATCAAGACCAGACTGAATTCACCTTTTCTATTAATTGATCCTCAATTTATTTAATTCTGGATAGAACATGAGTACACCTGCATCTTTTCTATGTACTCAGAGTGGCGCTGACCACATCTGGTATGACTCCACCTGACTGCAGGATGAACCCACTAGTTATCAGTGAAGGTGGAGTGCCCTGACTTTAGTTTCTTCCTGAAGGTTTCACACAGCTTTGTCTCTGAAATCCCTCCTGGAGTAAACCTTCCTGGTCTTTGGTTCTTCCTAGTAGAGCTTGTTTCACAATGCAGTTGATGCAAGCTTTGGAAAGGATGATGGAACAATCTTCAAAGCATCAGAATGTCTCATAGCTTTGGCATAAAGAAAACAGAGTATGCCAATGGATTATTTTTATTGACAAGTCATCATGGAACTTTTCAATCTCATCTATAATCCCTGGTATAAGAACATGACTGAAGTCAAATTCCTTCAAGAAATTACTGATTGGAATGATAGCTGTCATCTGGACCTCCTGGGCTCTCATGTAGATTTGGTCCATCAGCGGCTATACGGTTCACTGACTATTGTCACCAGTACACCAATAAGCACTTTCTGTGTCCAGTTTTAAGTAGTCCCAGTTGTGACATAAGTGTGTATATGGAGCTGAAAATAGTCTGCATGTATCACATTAAGTTCAGCCACAGCACGGAATCATTTTTCAGCTGCATGAGTGTGGGACTGTCACAGGAATCGCCACAGTGCAGTAAGACTATGACAGAGACCAAGCCTGTGGCCAGCATCATCAGATACAGCAGAAACCTGGCAAGCTCCTGTTCACACCCAGTTGGAAGTCACATTCCCGAAGATCCATCTGACATCTTACCATGGGCATCAACCCGGAGGAACTGCAGCAATGCTGGAACCACACACAATCTTTATGTGGTCATGGGGTGTGTTTTCTGTGAATCGCATCATTGTATATAGATCAACAGACCTGGAGCATGGCCTTCACTAAGAGGATGCTCTGCAGGTTCTGCACATAATCCCATGACTGGAGTCTCTCAGAGTTCCAGGCATAGAGTCCTGCTTATGACAGAATCATGGTTTGGTCCAATCAATCATGCCTGCTAGAAGTAGGTTCCAATGTGCACTACTTTTTAAAAATCTTCTGCCATAACTTATCTCAGGAGCACCTCAGAATTTCTTTCTTAAACACTGCAGGACTTTCATAATACAGACAGAAGTACTATTTAAAGTACATTCTACACAAGCAATATATAATACAGCAGGTTGAACATATAGCCTTGTTAAAAAGTAAGGATGGATGTAAGAATCTATCACAGGAATCTCTCAAAGAAATGACAAAATTCTGTCTCAAAGAGTGACAACAGGAATGAAATGATGGAAGATATAAAAGAGGGAATTGATGAGGTGGTGACAGATTGCCAAGTGGCTGAGATGACTTCCTAAATATAACTAAAATTCAGGTCTTGCAAATCGTGTCTCGTGGTCACTGGTTTCACTAACCCAGACTTTCAGAACTAATTACATTTTTATGTGAATGGACACTAGAGAACTTTCTTCAAGAAGACAAATTGTTGGAGTCAGCAATAGAAAAACATAGAACAATATTGGTTTTATTTTTATCACTGAAATGACTGTGCTGTCTCCAAATACAGTAGCGATTTTACCAAAATTGAAGTAAAAGCAGTAGATAAAAAGGGTAATAATAACTGACACCAGTACACGGCTATTTCTTTTTTCAAACCTATAGGATATATGACATTAAATGACTATGACACAGCATATGGCATCTATCAGTACATAGCGGTTCGTGATATACATAGAAAAAACTATTTTATTTAAACAGTTTAAACACATTGTCAACTGATTTTGAAAGAATTTATTTGTAATAGTGAGCTTTGGCTACTTACAATAATGGGCAATTGTCACAGAGAATTTTCATTTTGCCAAAAATGTGAAAAAAAATATCTAGGCAAGAATTTGTCCATATTAAATAAGAGATAGAAAGAGGTTCTTCTGTTTTCCTGAATGGTTTTTCAATATTTAAGTTTACTTTCAAAACAAAATATGTGATAAATTTCATTAGTTTCATTTTCTCTCCCCTTTGGGGGTTGCTTTCCCTTCTTCTCTCCTTTTCTCTTTAATTTTGAATTCCCCTCTTCAGAATTTTCTTGCTGATCAACAGTTACTTAGGTGGGTCCTTTTCTTTTGTCAAAAACAAGCATCTTAGAGTTCTTAAGCTTCATTTCTCTTCTCTGAAGATCACTCATGCAACCAGATCTACTAGGAAAAAAGGACCTGAGTCGCCCTGGACTGCATCCAACTAAACAAAACCAACGTACTAGCCAGATGGCTATAGCAGACCCCAAAGGAGACCTGAGCGGGGCCACAGCTTCTGAATAATTTTCCACATTCTGAACAGTGGCTCGTATCCCTGGTCCTGAAAAATAATGTATGTACTAAAACTAGTGGCTAAGAAAATAATTCAGAGATGTTATTACCTAACTTGAATCAACTTGGTGTTTTAGTTCATACAAACTATGGGCATGAGCACAGAAGTCCACACAGTTTCTCAGTGCACATACAGCTCTAGTCCACATTACCAGCTCCTGTCTCAGTGTCCAGCAATGTCTGCCATGCTGTCCTTAAAGACTAGATTCTCGCAAAAGCCTGATAGTCATCATTTGCCTCGCTGCTATCTAAGTAATGGCACTGTGTTTCCCCTTGCTGAGCTCCACTGACCCACTGAAATCACTGCTAATCCCCTCAACCCCCAATCTGTGTTACTGCTCTGAGAAAGCTGTGCCCTTTGGACACTGTCTTAGTTAAGTCACAAGCAGGAGCTGTGGAAAGTTATCTTCCCCCGCCCCACAATCTGTTTGGCCATCCGAGATATATTTTGAGTCATTGCCACCCACTTTACCTGCCTTAGTGTGAACAAAATCTCATATATTAATGTCCATAGACATCGAACACGATTATTAGTAAATGCAGTATTAGACACATACTAGACACATACTTCACACAGTTTTGGGGAAGACACCCCTCTGAGAGCTCAGCTGTTAATTTCGGGGCACCAGTATAGATGACAAACCCAAGGACCCAGGTTTGACAGTGGGTACCAACAATGAAAACTAAAGGAATAAAAAATGTCAAGTGTCTCCTCCTCCTTTCTCTTCCTCCTGTCTGTCTACTTGTCTTCATTGTCACCTGCTTTGCTCCTCTAAAAAACAAACAAATACAAAAAAACAAGAACAATTCTGATAAAACAATTGCTTGTCAACAGAATGTTTGAAATGAGTGGGGCATTACCAAGAAAAGAACAGCAAAGAGTAGGAGATGACATAGTATCAAGGTATGATTTGGGTTCTTTAAAATTGAATATATTAATATGAACTATGTGCATATGTAGACATGGTAGATTACAATATTAAATTAGAATATAGAAGTTAGATCGAGAATTACCATGAGTGCTTTTTAGAAAACACAAAACATTTTAAGTGTCCATACATGCATCGTCAACAAGTATGTCTACAAATACTCAATTCTGCATCTCTTTACAGCCCCAGTATTACCAATTTTTGACAGATGACTGACAATGAAATAGATACTGTCTTATTATTTGAAAGAATAAAAGGAAATACTATTTCCATAAAGAAGAATAGTTGAATTTGTCAGCTTTGGGTCAAGAAAAGAATATCAGAATGATTACAAAAGGACTAAAAGGAAGATGGGGGAAAATATAATCATGAATTCATTTCACCTCTTTAGCTAACAATGCTCCAAACAGAAAAACTTATCCTTGTGTCTTTAAAACGCACATCAGAGCATAAGTTGGTTCAGCATGCCAGCAGAGCTTTGCTCAAAGCTTAGAACACAGTGTGGGCAGTTCAAAGCTTGCCAAAATCTATTTATAATCTATTCGAAGTTTTTTCTCATTCTCAGTAGATTTGCAAAAATTCAAATACAATATAGTACTGCAGGTGTTTTATTTCCAAGGTTTTTTTCATGATTACCATTCTTTTTTTCTTTTTGTATAAAGCAGAAAAAAAATGTTAATACTTTCTTCTGGATGGATAAAGGTAAATTAGGATGGGTCCCTAGCCAGGCTGGACTTTGAACTAAATTTCATACAGAAGTAAAACAAGAGAACTTGCACTCTAGGGCCAGAGCAACACAAGACTCATTTGGCAATGAGATGTAGGATGGATTATTGTTTAGGATAAACTTTAGGAGATTTATAAAATAATTCAGGTATAAAATGAAGGTGTGAATTAGGTGAAAGATAAGGAACAAGAAAGGAAGGGACAGAGAGGAGAATACATTAAAAACCAAACAAGAAGACTGGCTCCTTGTAATTTATTCAGTGACCTAGTGGTCAACAGAAAAGGTTTTCTGATTTATTCTTCATTAACTATCACTTGATTCTTAAATATATGTTATGTTGTTAGCTTTTTAAGTATTTGTCTTCTATCTACAATTATATATTAGCATCATGGAATGCACAATAATATTCAGGCATCAATATACCCGAACATGTAACTCCTTTAAAGGGTGCCAGAAGTGTGTCGATTTATTGCTGGAGGAAGAATATAGAAGTGATAATAGGTAGGACTTTGTCATTGTTATTAATATTTCTACTGGAAGTCAAGTGCGAAAAATCTCTTTTACTAGAATCTCTTTCAGGACACGGACTTGTGTCTGTATCACTGTTGTAGAGCATTTGGATGCACTACTGTGTGGTTAAAAAATGTCTGCTGAAGGAATAGGCTGCAAACAATTGTACTCGAACTAACAATGATTATGATTCAATGTAGAAATGCTAACATAATCATCATTAATACAGGACAAATAATGGTTTTCTTTTAATAGCAAAACTTCATTCGCAATGTGCATTTATGCTTGCATATATATTAAAATATATGTGCACCTTAGGAAAACATCTTACATAGTCAATTTAGAAAGTGGCACAAAATACATATAGTGATTTATTCCTTTAACAATTCATCCAACTTGATGTGTATGCATCACTGTTCACCTTTCCAAGCAACATTTCTTTGAAATCTGTCAATTTAAAACATTAATAAATTCTCATTCACTTTGTAGAGTTGACCCTCATAGCTGTATGTCCATATATACCTAATTGAAGCATTCATGCAGCATTTTTCGAAAATGTATTCATTCATTTTATGATATGTTTAAAATTCAGATGTCTATATATGAAAAACAGTAGACCAGCTTCTGCTATATAGTCAAATGTAATTTTAGAAAAAACAGTAACTTACTTCTGTATACTATTGATAAAAATGATATGAAATGAAGAATTAAATCGATTATCCTAACAATTCTGAATAATGGTAAATTTTTCACAAAATGGATATTACTGGTACATACCTACGACAAATGTATCATTTCTCAATTTCTCTATGTAGACATATCACTAGTCAATCACAGTTTACAGAGCTGAATAGTTCTTTAAAAAAATCCAATTTTTAATCTGACATTCAGAAGTCATTTTTTAAATTAAAGGGAAAAGCTTTTATGAAAAGCTCTCCTAAAGGCACAAAAAATAGGTTATAAAAGGAGTTTCTAAATGGAATGTCCAGTTTGGATTGGTCTGATCATTCTGAAGAGATGTTTTATCACATGTTAATGCTATTGAAATCAAGCCTTATGATATTTTAATATTTTAATCATCTATATAACAAGATTTATGCCACGTGCTGGTTCCTTATTATTTACCTAAATGATGTACAAGTAGCTACTACTGTGGATTTCACAATTTAGTGGAACAGGGAGAATTAAACAAAGAATCATACTACAATGAGACAAAGGCATCTGACAGCAATCCCACGAACTAACAATAGTAATTCTGGTTGTTTTAGGTGTTTTGATTGCCTATCCTAATAAACAACAAAAACAACAAATAGTAGCATCTTGCCTACCACTAAAAAATAAATGTGTTAGAAATTCAAGGATATTTTGGTTAAATAAATGCAATATATTACATAGTGAGCAAAACATGCTTAGGCTATAAATGCTACAAATTATGCTGCTACAAGATCAGCTAAGAACCTAGATTCCTAGCCACTACAAAGGGTGAAAAACTATCCATGAAGCTGAAATAAAATTGAGAAGCGATGACAAGACTTTCTTCTTTCTTCATTTGGCTTCAAAGAATTTAAATTGTTGTCCAAGCTACAATTCAGAGTAGTTATGAGCATATGTGTGGGTTTTCAAATTCCAAGAATAATTTGGTCCTTTCATCTGTACTCCTGTGGCTTCTGCTGTAGTGAGTGAAAGCTGATGAATTCCAAGGTAAGTACAAGATAAATATTCTGCCCTGGAACTTCAGCTGATTATTCTCACTTTTGTCTCATTTGCATTTATTAAAATTCAAGTTCCGGGCACTACATTTTGTCTCTGGACTTTATGCTTTAATTAACAAAGTAAATGTATGTGCGGTAAGAATGAAATTCTAAGTCTTTGAAGGATAGAGCAGTTATTCCTTGTTCTTATATCCTTACCAAGTCATCAACTGTCAACTTTGATGTTGCTAAGTAAGTGGCTTTTAGGAACAGGATGTGTTATTAAGGAGATCAGGGTTTTTGCTTGTTTTATTATCCAGTTCCTAGAAATGTATCTTAATAAGGCATTCTACTAAGCATGCCTACACTGCGTCCTTTAAGTAAACTATATTAATTAAATGTATATGTGAAACACTGCTGAAGCATTCATATGTCTATTTGTCATGCTAACACTCAAGGAAACAATTAAATATAGAAAGACACATATTCAGAAGCAGAATTCCCAAGCACCTTACCAGGTGAAGCTGAAACATCGCTATATTTCTCTTTCTGATGTACTAATGGAAAAAATGTATAGTCTCTGACCTCATTCCCTGCAGGTAATATCTATGTCTATCAGAAATGGCCCTCTGGAAGTAATGCTTAAGCTTTATCCCCAAGCTAGTAGTAGTACTCTTAACAAAACAAAAGCAGTATCTTTACTTCAACACCTCTAAGGCAACATTTTATTTTTCACATTTATAACATCACTGAAATCAGGATGGATCTTTAGTTTATAAAAAGTCGCACTTTAATTGAAAGTACTTTCCTGTCTTAGTGGCATATTGAATAAAATGCATTGCTGAATTAACGGTACCTTAGGATGAGTGAAATATGATTACTCCCAACTTGTAGGAATTTCAGATATGGTAGCAATAAGCATTAGAAATACACTAGATTAAATGAAAACCTTTTGGATTTCTTCTGAATAAAGATACAGCAGAATCATTCCTCTGCCCACGTGTCAGATTGATCTTAGAAACACAACGAAATTTATAGTATACCTGCACAAACAGGTAGCTTATCACCTACAACAGCACCAGAGAATATAAATGGCAGGATCTCATTTTCATAAATAATGCAAGCACCAGGGCTATTTTAGCTTATTGCTTATTCTCCATTCTCCAAAGCTTATAACTTATACCCAAATGATGTAACCTTACCATTTGCATTAATTCATGGATTTAAAACCAACCCTCTACAAGTTCCCTGGGGGTAGTTTAGCTTCATTTGTATGCATGTAAATAGCATCAAGACTGACATAAAAATTAATGAACTATTTACTTTAGAAGACTATGCCTCGCTCCTAAATTCAAACAAATGCCCAAGTTTTATTAAAATAAAGTTAAAGCTATAAAATCTTATATAATGAAGACAGTGTCCAAGTCGGTGACATTTAATTTTGAAAAATATAAACTAAAAACAAATTTACAATGAAAAGAAATAATTGTCCAACATACACTTTAACCTTTGGGCACCACCACTGCAGCCCTAGTTCCCACCAAAACAGTCTGATCCTGACACAACTGTGATGTTCTCATGCAATCTAGTGTCAGCTCAAAAAAATCCAGAACACTGAGAGTTCAAAGAATCACCTAAAACTGCCATTAATTAGTGACAATCCTTGTTACCACTGTATAGCCCTGATTATAAGTGTATGTAGCTCATTTGTACTTTTGTTACATATTTTAACTAAAAATTCCTCAAAGACAAACCTGTATTATTTGACCCCATCTCTTTAAAATACTTAGAACTTCCAACAAGTGTCACTGACAATGAGTGTCACTACAATACTCCATAAGAATTACCCTTGTACATGCCAGTCATTCTCTTGGTCATTCTGTAGAACTTCCCACGTTGCTTCCTCACTGCAGTTCTAATTCCAACCTAGTTGTGTTGGATGCTGATTTAACAAATGGGTATTGATTTTAGGATCTAAATTTTCCCAGATTTCTTTAAAATTTGGAATGTTAAATTTTCAAAATTTAAATTTGAAGTGGTTTCTGGTTTTCATTTTATTTTTTTAACTTACTATTTTTTTTTCAAGAGGAAGGAAGCAGGCAGGAATCAAAGCCAGTAGGCAGGCAGACAGGAAAGGAGAGGGAGGAGGAATAATTTTTTAAATTTATTTAGTTGTTTATTTTGGCTGTTCCCACCATCCTGGGTCTCAAACTCAGGTGTTTCGGCTTTAGAAGGAACACAGTGGAACCACAAACAATGCCTGAGGCACCAGGGCACATCAGGGTTTTTGTTTTAAAGCACAGAACATAGGATAGCTTTCTCCAGTTCTAGTTGCTTCAGAGAATCAATGTGGAAAGAGCCAAGCTTTTCCACTGCAGAGTACACATGTAATTGTTCAGTTGAACTTTGCTTATATAAACTTATACATTTTATTTTTCAATAGATTACACACAAAAGTCCTCAATTAGATTATATAGAAATTATTCTTCTCATGGAGGCTGGATTTCTTCTAAGGAAAAAGAGCATATGTAGCTGAGAATTTCAGTATTATGAAATACCACCATTTGCAAAATATAGATGGAGCTACCATGTATTATGTTTAGTAAGTCAGACATCATGATTTCACTCACATGTGGTATATAGAGGAACCAAACTGACAAACGAACCAAATAAAAACAAAAACAGACTTAGAAAACCAAAAAAGAAAGAAGTATACAAATGGATACCTTTGGTAGGCTGCTCCTCCTCTAATACCGTCTGTCTTTGTTATATTAAAGAAACAAACTCAAGTCAAAATGACCTATTGAAGGACCTAAACCCACAATTATAATTAATATGAAATTCACTTGAGAAAAAAAAATACCATTGAAAGAAGAAACATTAAATGAGGTTTGGACTGTAGAAGGAACTGGAATCTTAGGAGATCTGTACAAAACTGTTATAATTCAATTGGGAAAACCCTAGAGAGGCCAGAAAGCAAATTATTCTTTCATCAAAGAACAACAGACTCCAGCTACTGACATACTGGTTCACATGTAGGAGAACTTATAAATATCCACTTTGCAAAATCCTTTCTTGCTCCACATAAGATCATTCACTGCTTCAAAATGATGTGCTAAGCAGTGCAAGTTGATAGGCCCATGGTGAACTGTCTGTGAGCCAGGACAGTTGGCCACCCCTATCACCAGAGGCCATTTGAACACCACAAGAACAGCAGATAGGATGTTTCTGGATTCCTACCACATGGTGCAGCTATAAATGGATAGTAATGAATTAGATGAAACACGTTTTATAGGCTAGTTCCATTTGGCTATGTTTATAAAGAACAGACACAGGAATACTATGTGAGAAAACACTTCAAGTACATTGCATTGAGCGCGCATTCTCTATAAAGCAAGAGATAATTATTAAAAATATATCAGCCTAAAATAGTTTATTTGAATGCCTCGATATAATAACTTTGATCAAATAATAGAATAATACAGTTGACAGAATGGTCACTGCATGCTAGAAGTTGTTATGCATCAGAGAAGCAAGCTAAATTTTATCAATTCTCCATTATTCTTTTATGAAAAATACACAATTTGTAATAACATGTAAGTCTATCTTTCTAAACAACTATTTCCTTCAAAAGAGTTTCAACTATATTTTACCATGGTAATAAGATAAAATTATCAACCTAAGAAGCCAGATGCTGAAACCAAGTTCAAAAGACTTCTTAGAGAATAAATATCTTTCTTTAAGAAGAAGCAGTTTCAAAGACTTTATAAGGACAACATTCTAAGAAATATCAAGTATATATTCTAATTTCAAATAATCAAAAAGTTTAAAGAGAAATGATGCATTTTTAGATGACCCAGGCATAAATAAAATAAAGACATTGCAATAAAATAGAGACAAGAATATTTTTAAAACATTGTTTACAAATTGATAATCTGAAATTCATTGAAAATGTATTTTTAACTTTCAAGCAGTCAAATTGGAATAAAAAGCTACCATCATGTGCTTTTCTTCATATATTAATACTAATATAAAATATTACAAGCTTGTCAGCTGTCAATAGACAACTACCAAGGACATTTTCTAATTTGAAAAATAACCCATTTATTTAAGAGTACAATGGCATAACATTCATTTGAACTTTTTTTTAAAGAATAACAGGCAGCAACAATAAATATTAATGAGCAAGTACTAAGGGCCTTACCAGGATAAAAAAAAAAAATGCTGTTTACACTTTTATCCTGCTTGATAGACCTGAAATTTATATTTTTTCAGTAGAAAAAAATACAAGTCAATGCAGGATAAAAAGAAGGGCAGACGGGAGAGAGGACGTGAAGAAGGGATGGAGGAATTAAAAATAACTATAAATTGAACGAAAGAACTCACTATATAAATAGTATTGTTTTCCCATGAGTATTGTTTTCTCATACATGCTTCTGTTGTTTCAAAAATTGTCATAATATAAGCTTTTAAATTTTATACCCAGATCTTATTGATTCATGAAGACTGTAATCAAAAGTGAAATCTTCCCATTTATCAAGATTACAAACTAATTCTTGAAAATTTAAACAAATTCTTTTATGTATGTTTGGTACTTTAGTCCACTGTAAATTTAGTAATATTTGGTAAAATCATAACATTGATAAGAAAAATAATGAATGACAGTAAAGTAATGTATACTCAGCCGACTATTGGTGCTGGAGACTTTCAGTGTCACTTTTAAAACTAATTTGTAGATTATTGAGTCACTATTCAAGCAGCTAGTATTCAGAGGGAGATATAAATAAAATATTTCTGTGAATTTACAAGAGTTACCAATATTCGAATGCCTTTCATTTATAGCCGTTAAAGCCATTATTTTGGACTTCCATCTGATGGAACTCAAAGAAGAGTCAATTCAGCTGACTACTCATTTCTTATTGAAATAAAGTTTCATCATCTTTAAAATATTTTATCTTTTCAGGGGCGACTGTAAGGGGATGAAAGGAAATTTACCTTTAAAAAAACAAACAGAAAGCTATTCCAGTACCTGGTACCTTACGTAAATTATCCTACTTATTCCTCTGGAAATCCCCTAGGTAGACAAGAATTATCAACTTTTACTATCAGGAAACTTTATACCACAAAGCTGATTTATAGAAGGTATTTTGTGTTTCTAAAGACCACCTTCAGTTTCTCTCCCTCACTTCCGTGTATTTTGCTCGAAACTGCCCTGTCATGTTTATCACCTGGCTGATTCTTCCACATCCTTAGTATCTCCGGTGCCTGTCACTGTTATGTCATTTGTTAAATGTACCTCTTTTGAATTCATGTCCCCAGGACATTGTGAGATCCTTAAGAATAGAGTTCTTGTCTTTCCTTTCTTTGGGTCCCAAATGCCACCAGTGCCTGACACATGGTAAACATTCACCATATGTTATAAGAACAAAGCAAACTCTCTTCCCTATCTTATGCTTTTTATTTAGAAAGCTTAAAAAAAAGCTTAACTATTATCAGTCTGGTTCTTTATCATATGTGATATTTGTTTCAAAAACTGGGCAGGCCACTTAGCTCTCACACATATATGCCATCGTAGAAAATAAGGGCTGAATGTAAAATTTCTCAGGGCCTTGTCAGGATAACACAGGACTAACATAGGTCACTGGTTTTAAATTATTTCTGTAACAACTAGCATAGGGAAGCATATAAAATGCACCCCTTCTAAGTGGTGTGAATCTCTAACGTATATATGGAGATCACATTTAACAGCATATCAAACATTAGTGCTTTTGAAAAGACTGCAATTAAGGCAATAGACAAGATGAGGAAGGAGAAGACACATGGAGCTTATCTGAGTGCAGTCTATTCCAGGTGGTGTGGGGAAGGTTATGAGAGGACAGCAGCAGTTGTAAGTGGATTTTGCTTTTCTCTCTGGTGGAATGCTCACTAACCCCTGGGGAAAATGTCCTAAGAGCCTTACTATTTGCTTACAGAGAGCTGAGCATGACCTACAATAAAGTGGTAAATCATGTCTAGATAAGACATTCAAATCCAACTCTCGTTTTTTGGGCTAGAGGGAGCACGGAAATGTTTCCTCCCCAAGGCAAACTGGAGAGGAAAACATTCTCTTCCCACCCACGGTAGTAAATATTTGAGGAAGTTTAGGAACAAATTGATTTTTTAAACAAACAAAAGCAAAACAGCCTTTCTATGCACTATTCAGGGTCCCCAGAGATAAACTGAGCACGCTGGTAGATGTTACCTCAGAATCTGAAGAAAATCTCAAGTTTCTTTGTCCCTCTCACTTACCCAAACTGAGATTTATTTCAGGGAGCCCTGTGTGTAGAACAATCAAATTTAGAGTGTCCATTGCCCAAGGGCAAAAATATTCTCGTCTCCATAGAAAACTTTGCACCAGTCTGAAATCTCTGGGGAAGTAGCAGAGTTGTCTGTGGGCAATCTGGCTCCACACCTGCAATCTCTGCTTGACCAGAACAAAGCCTGTTTTATTAGCCACTTCAGTTGCACACAAGGTCACTCAAATTATGATTTTTACTACAATTAACTTAACTGCACAGCCATATATAGTTCAGCTGCAGCTCAGGTCTATTGGAAAAAGAATGAAATTCTTTCATAATTCAGAAATATCATAAAATAAAAAGACTATTTTCAATGTGATCCTTAATACAAAATGGGCAATTTAGCAATGTAACAACTCAGGGCAGGCACATGGATATAAAGGACATCCTTTAGAAAAATATTAGGACATAAAACCTTATATGAATCATAAATAAAGTATACAAGCAATGGAACTCTGGGGAGAATGCACACAGGATGTGGATCACCCTAGCAGCGTGGACTGTTAAAATAACTACTGGTAGGCTCTCATTGAATCTATGCTATTAATACCATTATCAATAAGCGTCAACCTTTAAATGTTTTATTTCAAGGAAGGCAAACAAAAGGATGTTAAATGCAGATTTGTATGGGTTATGTTTATATGGCCCCTAACTAATGTGTCCTTTTCATGATATTAAAGAACAAAAACATTGATACATTAGCATGTTTTATAAAATGTTAATATTTATGGACTACTACTGACCATCTAATGCTGGTCAGACTGCTGATTCACGTAGTAGTCAACCACTTTGATTCCCCTATACCTATTAAAATGAGTTTTTCTTACTCCAGTTGTATTATCACTTAATTATAATGAAATGAACTGTTTAATTAGGATAGTATAACCATGATAGAAAGTGATGATATAGGTGAAAACCCTTGTGCTTTAGGAATCCCATTAAGAAAGACACTATGTTAGGACTATGGAATTTTTAATATGCCACAGTGCACTAAACTTGCTATGTGATTTATTTTATCTAATCTTTACAGCACACCCATGAGAGAGGTATATCCCTGTTTTATCCACTTTACCAGATTGGGAATAAAGGTTTATAGGGCTTATACAATTTGTCCAGGTTCTCGGAGTCTAAATGGAATGGGGCTTCAAACTGTGCTAGTATAACTAAGATTATAAGCTCAAAATATTTTTATTATAGCTTATTTTCATTATATGCCTTATTTTAGAGGTAGTCAAATGAGGCCTTTATTTAGGTACCACAAAGGAGTAACTTAGAATTACAAGACAATAAATGTATCTGGATATAACACCATTTAGTACCCACTAATAGAGATCACCTTTGTGGCCATTTAGCTTATTCTTCTAGGATCATGCCAGCTTTTATTCTTCTAGTTCCAGATGTATCTGCCACTAAAATGTTTCATAGTGGATCTGCTTTAAGTGATCTCTGCTCATCAAGGTCACCCACGTGTTTTCTGTTATGTACCCTTTTCATAGCATTAGACCTCACCTCTTCAAATCATTACATCCAATGCCTTAAAAATAAATACTTTTGTTTTTATTTGACTGCATATTAGTACATGCTTTTATGTAAATTTATTTTCTCCATAAATCGGGCTCAAGATTTTGTTTAATGATTTAATAATACATTTACTCATAAAGTCCAAAAATTGTATATTCCTTATCAGTTCATTCTTCCATTCTGCACATTATTTCCAAAACTGTCTATCTTCATTCCACCTTTAATACCTGGAAGCTTTCTCCCACTTTTTTTCAGAAAATTTTCCTTCATACATTATAAGAAAATGTAGTTACACATTTTCATAAGAAAATAGAGGAAACTTTTTTACTTGCAGTCACAAAGCATTGCCTAGCCATCTTCCATTCCTTTCTTCTTCCAGCTGTTATATGTTGTATCATCCCCTTGCCTAAGAAGTTTCATTTTCCTACTCTCTCATATACATTCCTTCTTGGGGAATGAACTAAATCAAACAAAAGCAGACTTTTAGTATACAGAAACAAATTAATGATTACCAGAAGGAAATGCTGGGGATGGGGTGGGGGATGAACAAATGGGGTAAAAGAGGTCATTTAAATGGTGAAGGACAGAATGAGATTGTTGGTGTTGAAATTAATGTGATAGATACAGATGCTGATTTATGATGATGAACACCATAAACCCGTATACTGTCATAATATAATATTTCTTCAAAAAATTAAAAAATAAAAGGGTTGTGGAGGAGGCAAGGTCAGGGGAGAAGGTGTTAGCTTCTTTCCTAGTCACTTCATCTCATGACTCCATATCTACTGTCCCCATTCAGCTCCAATCCAGAGGGACACTGCTCAGACCAGAGACCATTTACAAAGACATTTTAATTTGAGCATCTCTCACTGAAAGACTGACACAAAAGGATAAAACCAGCTACAAAAGATTCTTTCCATTTTTTTTTTTTTTTAAGAATATACCACATCTACAGACAATGAGGCTTGTCCCTTCCCTTTGAATATGTTTTATGTCCTTAGAATATTTTAAGATAAACGAATTCCAGTGGAGTTTGTTTCATTGCTCGCTTAACTTACTTGCTAACATTACAGGACACTCTATCTTCTTGTTGGGAAGTTCATGTGCTCCTCCTGGTTTTCTTCTTTTCAGGATCCTTCCAAGCATTTCTTCTCCTCCCTCACCGTTATTTAGTAACACAGGATCTCACTTCCACCCTCCCAGTGCATGCTCTGCATACCCCATCTCATTCCTGCCCAGACCTCAGCTGTCATCCCTGTGTCAATGATTTCAGACAACAGACACATTTCTCAAAGGCAGAAGAAACCTGCCAGAAACAGAGGACGCAAAAATGTACATATCCATTAAGCATAGGTTAATCACTATTCTAACTGTAGAGATTTAAACTACATTAAGTGAAACTGACATTTCTCATATGAAATTCAGCTTAAATTTAGTTATTAATAAAGTATTTCTTTACTGTTATTTATACTACCTTTATTAAAACATGCAATATGTACATACATTAAAGCATTCTCTCTCTCTCTCTCTCTCTCTCTCTCTCTAATCAACACCCTAAGTTTGTGATTTACAATATATTGTACTTACATTTAACTGAACATGTTGTTTTACGGTTTGAAATTCTACTGATTAACTCTAACAGCTTCATTAACGTAAATGAAGAGCTTGCACAAGTATAACATATGACCAAAACTGTGATAACAAGAAGGTCGCATTAGAAGACATTTAATTGAAAGACAAGCATGGGAACTCTTTCATCCAGCCAACATATTTCTGAAAAACTTAAAGCTGGAATGTCAGCAAAAGGCATGATTTCCAGATTCTGACAATGAGCGAACCTTTTGTATTGTGCTTTGCTTTTGTGCTTTGCAAATAGTGTATTATAATATTTACAAACCTGCAGGTTTGTAGCAACCCTGTGTCAAGCACATCTAATAGGTATCATTCTCCCAACAGCTTGTGCTCACTTATTTCTGTCACATTTAATTAAGGTATGTACACTGTTTTCTTAGACAATTTTATTGTACAATTAATAATAAGGCTAAAGCACATTGTAAAAAATTACCTTTTTCATGCACTGAAAAACCAAAAATTCCTGTGACTCAATTAATTGCAATATTCCCTTCATTACAGTGGTCTGGTAGGAACTTATCATATAGCATTTCCTTGAAAGGAAAAGTCTTATTCAACATTGTTTTGTTATACTATTGACTAAAAAAAGATCCAGTCAATACTAAAGGAAAGAGCAGGATACACTCACAGACTTAAGTTTCATGATATCATTTTGGTGAGAGTCAATTCCTAAGAATCTACTGATGATGTCAACTGAGGACTTCTTGTAGCTCTTAAGAGATGCCTATTACTTAGTCCTATACTTCAGCTTCCAAAACGACATCAGATAAATAAAACCATAAAATATTTGTGATGATTAGTGAAAACTCATAAGAATTCAGAGTAAAGAGTTTCTGTTAATGTCAAAACCAGCTGGGCCTTATACTCTATACCAAGAACCCTTATTTCAACACTGAAAAAGTCAAGGGTGGTATGGTCTTTCCAGTAATAGTTCTCATTTGAAATCCGCTGTACCCTTCTAGAATAATTGTATAAAATTATGTACCCCTCAAACTCTTTGATGCTGACATTTAAGTTTCATAAGTTTAAATATCAAGGGCTATAAGTTGGAACAAATAAAAAATATTGATATTTTGAAATAAAACTTACACAATTATTTTAATGAATCCACAGTAATCTAAATATGAGAGAAGCTGCATGAACAAAATTTTATTTACAACTGGAAATTTATGTCAGTCCTGTTTCTTTCTGAACTCATAGTTCCATCTCCACAGAATTACATCCTATATAATGAATTTCATGCTAGAAAATATTTTATTGCTATTTCTCTGCAACAAAAATAGGTATGCAAAAATAACATTAAGAGTCATATGTTCACAGAGAATTTAAGTGCAAAAATTACTTCTAAGCGATAATTAAAATTATTTGAAGAGTGTAATTATCAAAACAAATGTTTAAAATGGTAACATTTGTTATATTTGTTGTTAAAGATCACAATTACTGGAAACTGATATTGCTTTGGATAGAACTGACTTTTTCCCTCACTCTTTAGGTGTTCCATTAGTGACTACTACTTATTGCTAAAGGAGACAAAGCCCAGCAACAAGTTTCTTCCACGCTTAGTTTACTATAACTGTGATTTCATGTTCACAGAAATAAACAGCTGGAAATAGAAGAAACTCCTTCCATTACAGTAATGTCACTCAATTCCTCAAACTCTTCAGTTATACACCAAAAGTCAGTGATCTTTCATCAAAAATTATTTTAATCATATATTGCTGACAATTTAATTAGATCCTTCTGCAACTTTGCTTAAAGTAGAGAATTGTAAACCACTACCTAACTTGCAAATGGATTTGTGACTCAGTCATCAGAGCCTTTCTGTCAATACACAAGTTCTCCTGGCACCCCTTCTCTCTCCCTCTCACTCCCTCTTCCCTCCCCTCCTTTCCCCTCCCCTCCTCTCCTCTCTCTCTCTTCCTCTCTCTCTCTCTCCCTCCCTCCCTCCCTCCCTCCCTCCCCTCCGTTTTTCCGTTTTCAAAGCTGAGTCTATAAACCAGTAGAAATTCCTCATGTAGCATTGGGGAAATGCACACACACCACAATCAATTTTGCATTTAAATATGTTCAGTTCTCCTAATAGTATATTATTAAGGAAACACAGGCCACAGAGTAGATTTAAATACAATATTTTAAAACAAAAGATCTACCAAGGGCTTTCTTATCAACAAACACAAACATCCCCTCCATACACACACATGTTAATCGTTCAAACACCTATGGCAATTTATTCCATTTTAATACAAATTATGTAGAAATGGTCCAGAGAATACAAGAATTCAACTTATTTTCCGCAGCAAGACTCTATGAGTCAAAGAAGGAAATGCATTATTAGTAATACCCGTTAATCCATTCATTTAAAATTGGAGGAGGGGCACTGGAAGATCGCTTTCCTCACATAAGTTCTGAGAAATAGAAAATTGGCTCAACCTAAAGGTTTCCCACTACTAACACCATTACTTCTTAACGTATGAAAGGAAATTATTAAGAGAGCAGCCAAGTACTTAAAGCAAGTGCTGAGCAGTTTTGCAGCCTTAGGAGGTGGCAAGCTAAGATGCTCTTGCTCTGTGGTAAATCCGGGGGCCAAAATAACCAGATAAACTCAACTGTATCTGAAAGTAACAACATGCTATTGCTGATTTCTTCTATCAAATAACACAGCCTCAAAACAACAACGAAACCAATGTGTGTCAATTTTTATTGGTAGAATGTAGCTCTTTTAGGAAGGTTTCTTTTCAGTTTGTATTTTTAGCATATATTTGGCAAGAGATTAAACTGCATGAGAATTGTTACTTATAAAAATGAAAAGGAAAAAACAATGAACGCACATAACCTTTGCTAGATGCTAAATCATAACCCAAAAAGGTTTATCTTCTTAATCTTTTAATTCACATCTTTCTATGATTTTTGCTGGAAGAACTAAATTAAGGGTAATGTCTTCTTTCCAATCAATACACCATCTAAGTGGAAAGTGATAATCACTCAAAATGAAGGAGCAACAGTCTTACAGTCTTCTCATGCCTTAAAATCACCTTAACATACAAAAAAAGTCCACTTACCTTCTTATATGCAGCTTTCTGAAATGACCCTCAAGGGCCCACACCCTCTTCATCCTCAGCACGAGAGTCTCTTATGACTGTTTCGGGAGCTCACCCCCTTGACTAGGTTATATGTACAGATGATTGAAGAGAACCTGATTCCCTTCGGTGAGATTATCCAATTGTATGAGCTCTTTAAATGAGATGAAGACATCTCAAAGAGAGGAAACTGGAGATCTAATATATGAGAGAGATTAAATGTGAGGGAAATTCT
Source organism: Solenodon paradoxus (assembly GCA_004363575.1). Taxonomy (NCBI): domain Eukaryota; kingdom Metazoa; phylum Chordata; class Mammalia; order Eulipotyphla; family Solenodontidae; genus Solenodon; species Solenodon paradoxus. The sequence continues at coordinate 199,418 of RJWH01000370.1, read as the reverse complement.
GTCAGTTGTTTCAAAGATGGAGGGGCCACTTGAAAAGGAAGGCAAGTTGCCTGGAAAAGCTTAGAGCAGCCCTAATAGTTGACAAGGAAAGTGGCAGCTGAAATCTACAACTGAAATCTGCCTTGAAATAGGCCCCAGAGCTTTAGATGATAATGGAGCACAGCTGATACCATGATTCAAGCCTTCTGAGAGGCTGAGCAGAGAAACCAGTCACTGAACCCATTCTTCTTACTTAACAAAAGTGAGCTAACAAGCACTTATAACTAGTTATACAACAACAGATAAAACTACCTACGGGATATGTTGTAGCAAATCAAAAATACTGATATTTTGAAATAAAACAACATAATTACTTTAATGAATACTACCTATGCATTCCACAAGGTCATTAGATAAACTCCAATAGCTTCGACAGTCTTCAAAGACCCTACCCTCCTCTACCTCTCTGAGATAATATGTGCATTGTCCATTTTTCTACTGCTTTTGGTTCTATACTATGAACAAAAACCCACCAGTATCCATAAAAGGCAAAAAGGCAACAAACTTAATTTGATGAAAACCAGGATCTGAAGCTATAATACATGTGACAAACAGGAAAGAAAGAGACTGACTCTCTGCTTTTCTACTATTCTATTAATTGAGTCTCTGAACTATAAGTAAACTACACCATGTCCTTTCTTGACATAAGCATTCTCATTGGCCTGCCACCTTTCCTGAAGAGGCAGTTACAGTTCCAAGGCACAGATGAGAAAACTGAGTCTTAGGAATTTGTTTCATTAATATACTTAATCTTATCTTCACTTTATATTTCTCCTATATTTCACAACTAAAGTGTTTCTCTACCCAAAACTCCAACTTCACTCAGCCTATAATACTTTTCAAATGGCCACTCTCCAGACAACCTCACCATCAAATCAGCTAATAAAGTTTGGGTTCTTCCAGTTCTTAGTACTTTTATTATTATTATTTTATCGTAGTAACATTGCACTGTAACATTACATAGGTTTAAGATGTACGTTATGATAAATCAACACCTGTATGTTATACATTAAGTAACCGCTAAGAGTTCAGCTCGGTCCTTCATGATATAACTGAGATATTTACTGCCTACCCTCCCTACCTCCTTTCTGGTACCCACTAGCTTGTCATATAGACTTAAAGCCTCTTTTTTGTCTGATTTGGTTCATTCATCTGTGTGGTTTATCTATATATACTAGATATGAGTGAAACCATATGTCGCTTGTCATTCTTAGTTATTGACTCTGTTTTTGGAATTATTCATTTGTCTGCTGAATTCACTTCCTAGGAACATTGTTTACACACTGAAAGTGTGACTAGGCAAAATCTTCCTAGAACAGTCATTTTTAAGTTCCAAGTGTATAGGCAAATCACATGGACGCCTCAAAACATTTATCCGGGTGCCAGTGCCACAAGTAACGACTCGAAGTAGAACCCGAGAGTCATGATTTTTAAATTTCTCCTGGTGCTTCTAACATGGCGTTAAGATGAAGAACCCCTGTTCTAGAGTTGGTTCAGATGGCTGAAAGGGCCTACAGGGTTGTTGGCGGGACAGGAAGCAATGGGAAAAGGGAACAGCAGATGACGGACTCTGCTTTTTCGCAGCCAACACCACAGAAGAACTGCTGAAAAGAAAGTTTGCTAAATGTTTTGCAGTTGCGTTGATGCAAAGAGTTACGTGAGCCTTGCCATATAATAGGATTCTAATTATCAAAGATTTGAAATTTTGCTTTATTTAATGTTATACTTAAGCCTATTTTAAAGTATCTTAATCTTCTAAACTCACTGCTTGTATTTATGCTCTGCAATTCAACTTAATATATCTTACCCTTTTGTTTAGGCTTCAACTTAATTGTTCTCACTTCTTATATGATTTCCTGTATCCTATTTGAAGTATTTCATTATTTTTTCTTTGTGAAATTTTAACTGCTTCTGTAATTATTTATGTTTTATCGGAAACCTCTTCACTAACAAAAATAGAAATTAATACAACAAAATGTAATTTTGCATATACAGTGCCAAGCCCAAAGATAAACTTCTCTACACAATACAATCCATTCCTAACTACCTTTTTCAATTCTTTGAACACATTACATCTCTCTGGCCTCTTGATTTTCTAAGGTACTATTCCCTCTACCTTATGTCATTTGGCCCTGTTAATTCTTCTTTCTTTTTCTGGTTTCAGGTAAAAAAACATTTTTTTCAGGAATGTCTTCCCAGATGTTGAAACAAGGATTTTCCTTCCCAAATGCAATCCTTGCAAGCTTGATTAAAATCAAATACACATGAGTCACATAGTTTATTTTTCTTAACGGTTTAATAGAGCTCTTCACTACTAGTTGTGTGTTTAGTGTATAACCAAAATCCACTAAAGATTTATTAAATGAAAGAATGTTAACAGTGTGGTGTGTATCTGTGTGTATCTGGTGTGTATTCTGAAATATATATGAATTTATTTACAAATGGGATCATACCCTATAAGTTGTATTTTTTTTTATTCAATAGCATATCATAAATTTTCTTAAGTTAGTACATGTAGATGGAACTCATTCTTTAACTTTATATACTTTCTTTTTAAAAAATTATACTCTTTACCAGTGAGTTTGATACAGCCTTTCACTGGTGGAGTATATAGTTCAGCCAATGAGATACCATCTCACATGGGTTGACAATGGATATTATCCAACAGAATGAAAACAACAAGTGCTAGAGAGAATGTAGAGAAAAGGGAACTCTTACACATGTTGGTGGTAGTGTAAAATGGTACACTCATTATGGAAAGCAGTAGAGATTCCTCAAAACATTGAGAATGGAAATCCCATATGCTGCAGTTATTCCGCTACATTGGGTATTTACCCTAAAAATACAACAATATTTATTCACAGAGATATATGCATTCCCATGTTCTTTGCAGCATTATGTACCATAGACAAGAGCTGAAAACTCTCTAATGCTCAGTGACAGATGAGTAGATAATGAAAATGTGGTAGATATAGATATAGATGTAGATATGCATATTATAATGGAATACTACACAACAATAACAAGGTGAAATCCTATCATTTGTAACAACATGGATGGAACTAGAGATAATCGTACTTAATAAATTAAGTCAGAAAGAGAGACATTGTCTGATATCCCTCATATGTGGAATACAGAAATACCAAGAAAATAAATGAACTAAATTAAACTAAAATAAACTTTTAAAAAATGTACTAAATCAAACAATAGGCTTTTACCCCCATGAAAAAGGACAAAACAGTGGGTTCAGGAAGATATGAGGGGTCAAACGGGTTATAGGGGTATAAGTGTATAATAAAGAAAAAGATGAAACAGTGGTGAACTTACTGTATTATACACAGATGTAGATTTATTATGATGTATACCTTAAACTTATTTAACGATTTTGGCAATATTCCTTCATTAAAACCAATTAAAAAATATATCCTTGTATACAAACATTCTTTCATCAGTACATTTATTTTCTTAAAGTCTTTCAAGTGGGATCACTGAGTCAAAAATGTGTAATTGCAACTTTGGTAACTTCTGCCAGATTTTTCCCAGGAATTTTCTTTCCAATTTACACTTCCATAAATAATGTCTTGCTAAAATTTTTGTTCTATGTATTGCATTTTTATTAATATTTTATTTGCTGTTATAAAATTTATATTTATTTATCTTGATTAATACATATATCAACTGATACAAATCACCAAGTGATTCTTTTTACAGAGATGTTAGAACTAAATAGTGTAAAGTAGTTCTGTGTCAAAATTTTAAATATTAACTCACCTATAAATGTATAAAAAATAACTAATGGTAGTAACAACTTTCCTATGGATGTACATGCTTAACTAGAAATGAATCCAGTGGAATAAAACCTCACAATACCTAAGATTAATTGTCATGTAAAAAATTTCAAAAGAACAAGTACAAATTAAAAATAAGATGGTTGAATCCAGCCTCATATCTTAGAATTTTATATAAATTGTATTTATGCACGCTGAAAATATAAATGATACTGTTTCACACATTTTTAAATCTTTGAAATCTGTAGAAGCACATGTAAAATTTGAATATAATTGCTATTAAAATTGAGAATTAATTGAAGTAACAATAAGTGATAACAACAAAAAAACCCTGTGCTTTCATTTTAAAAAATGCAAAGTCTCATAATACTGATTCATCTTTATTTCTGACTAGTAACGTATTTACAGAGAAAAAAATCAAGAAAATCTATAAAATTTCTAGAGTTTTATAACAGAAGATTCTAACACTTAATATGGATAATAGAATATATATCCTCAGCTATTTACCCTACTTTAGTTTGGAAAAAGAAATGCCAAGATTTGATTTATGTTGCAGAAAATACCATGAATATCTGTTAATAAGACAAGATGTGAGGGAACACTGGGGAAATAGGAAGTGTTTGGAAATTCTTCCTAGTCCAACATCATTCACTTTAGAGACTCAGAAGTTTAGAATGGTATGTGGAAAATGTCAGCAGATGATAATGCTTATGATACCAAATATGGTCACAGACAAGAAAGAGAAACCAGGGTAGTGTGGTATTGTGGACGGGTGGTGAGGTAGGGAGATGATGGTCCCTTGTGCGTTCTCTCTCTCTCTCTCTCTCTCTCTCTCTCTCTCTCTCTCTCTCTCTCTCTCTCTCTCTCTCTCTCTGTCTCTCTCTGTCTCTGTCTCTGTCTGTCTGTCTGTCTCTCTCTCACCTACACACACACACACACACACACACACACACACACACACACACACGCACACACACACATACATTCACACACACACTCTCTCTCCCTTGTCAAACTTCTAGTTAACATGTCTATCCCAAAGCCATCTGGCCAAATTATCAAGTTAAGTCCCTTCCTACTGACAGGAGTTCATCCAGACACAGCCTCAATAATGTCAGGAAGTTCTTTCAGCTCTTTGCTGGACATCTCAATAAGAAAGTCCCACAGGCATTTCCAAATCAATCTGTCCAAATTCAAAGTCATTTTATTCCCTGCTGCAAAACTGTTCTTTTTCCTCAACTGTTCACTGTCATAGTTAACAGCCCTACTATTTCACCAAGCAAGGCCTTCTGGCATTAACTTTCATCTACTCTCTTCCGAACTCCCACAACCTGGCACATAGCAGGCACTGAATAACAATATGCAAATAAAAAAGAAAAAAATAAGGAAAGAACAGAAGACGAAGAGGAAAAACATAAGGGGAGGCAGAAATAGAGGGAGAATTGGAAAGAGGAAGCCCAAACATGTTGTTTCTATAGCTCTTCCAAACTGATGACCTTCAGTTAGGAACGTCTTTAAAATTGAGTTATTGCACTAACCTACTACAGCATCTCCAGTCACCTGTCCATCATTCTCCTGTATCTCAGAACTCTTATCTTGCTATTAAATGCATCATTTTCTATAGTATCTTTCTCCAACAGTAATAGTCAGCTCTAGTTTAAAACAGTATTTAATGGAGTCCACTATTTATAGATTAAGTTTAAATTTTTTAGTTTAATTGGGAACCTTAACATCTTATTCTTAGTATTTTTTGTATTTTAATTCTCTAACAGCCTCAAGCTCAACCAGCTTCCTTCTCTCATATTTACCAGAGGCACCTTTGTCAACTTTCTTCATGTGTTTCACAAATTGACACACTGCGGCCTGATTCTTTCTCCTCTAAACCCTATGCAGTCTCCTTAACCTGAAACCTAAAAAGTCACTTTCTCCATAAATTCTTCTTTGACATTTTTAAGGAAGAAACCCCACTTTGTGTGTCTACAGAATTTTAAGTAAATTACAATATTAATTTCAGACAAAATGTGACAAATAGAATATTAACATGAGCACATGATTTTCTAACCTGGGAATCCCTATGAAACCAGCTCCACTGAGAGCTGACCAGGGCTGCCTCTTACACATCTCTGTATCTCTAGCATCCAGGATCAGAGCCAAAAAGATGTCTGCAAATGTTAGGCTACTTGGTGAGCAGTGACCTGGAAATGTGTTTTAGTCAAAGATAAGTAAAATGGAATGTAAGACTGTATGGAATTGACCTAAAGAAAACCTTTCAAGCTTATCACAGAGTTTTATAATTTTAACTTGATCCTGGAAACAATCTGTCTGTGTTAGAGTGCTCCTCAAATGTTTAATGAGCACTCCTAGGTCACTCTGATATATACCTAGTAAGACACTGATCTGTACCACTCAAAACATCCCCTCTACCCTTTCTCCTGACCCTCTTCCCTCTTCCCTCCCCCACCACCCTACTACCTTCCCTTTTTCCTTCCTCCTTTCCACACCTAGAGCTCTCTTACCAGTAAAGTAGATAAGTAATGTATAATTGAAATCTTAATTCTCACCCTCCTAAACTGTAGTCATTCTGCCATTTGAAGAAACATCAGCCAAGTTTTCTAAAACAAATATACTCTGAGCTAAAACGCTATAGTTTCATTGCAGAGAACACTTAATCTCTCTATCCTGCAAACATATTTGATGGAGCCAAAGTGATTCGAACCAGAGAGTGGCCATCAGGAAATACTGCATTTACTCAGGATTTACACTAAACCAGAAGCCAGCACTGTGGATAATGCAAAAAGTACTAGAGGTACCTGGAAAATCTTTCATTTTTCCTGGTCAGAAAGTTTCTCTAAATTAAAGAGGATATACCATTTCTTTGGACTGGTTAAACTGTCTACATAAATTAAAACATTTGCATACCTATTTTCAGACTCATATGATAAAGACTCTTCACCTGTCCCATTCACTTAGCATCCACTATTTGTATGAATATAAATTTAAAGAGAAAGATAAACAAGCCAAAAAAAAGATCATTTAAATCAGCACAGGACACTCAATCCCAGAAGCTCCTTTTTTTCACTCCATTCTTCTTAGATCCCAATTCAGACTTGTGCAAGACCACTGAGGAACCAGAAGTTCTACAGAGAATAATTATCCATAAACAGTACGTAAATTATTAAACAAATCCAACTTGATCATTCAAAAACCTTTGCTACTCAAAAAAATGACATCCATTTTAGTATTCAAATCTGGTTTGGAAGTTAACTCTGCTTCTGATATTGCAGAACGCCTTCTATTTTGTAATTCTAACGTGGCATTACTCTTGGGCATTACTGACATTGTTTAAACTGCTGGCATTTACAGAGTACTTAGCAGTAATACCAGCAAATCAAGTTGAGGTTTTAGCAACACTAAGTTTTAAACCTCAGCCTCATTCACTCTCTGTCCTAACCATTAGTAATGTATAATTGAAATCTTAATTCTCATCGACTTAGGCAGAGTCAAACCACTTCAAGAAACAATAATGTTATCTGACATGCATGACTTTTTGATTAAAATAACTTGTCACTTTTACAAAATGTCCCTTCCATATCTCATTAGTAGCTTCACAGTCTCCAATCCTTAAAAAAAAAAAAAAAAGGACATTTACTTAGGAAATATCTAGAAAATATGTTTTACTCCTGGAAATATTACTAGAATAATGTTTATCTATATGTCATTACTAGAAATAAGTATTCTGGTTTCTATAAATAAACCTATCAAAAAAATTTAGCAGAATCATCAAAGCATCCCTAAGGACACAAAAGTCTATTTGAACATCAAATTAAAAAATACTCTCAATTTATAATTTATTAGGAGCATATATAAATATTTGCAAGACTAATTTGACCAATCACTGTCTAATACCTGTATTGTAATAGTGATTGACAATTCTGTATATACTTGCAGGAGAAAACTGAATGGGGAGAGAGAGAGAGAGAGAGAGAGAGAGAGAGAGAGAGAGAGAGAGAGAGAGAGAGAGAGAGAGAAGCTATATCTGACCAGGTTTTATGGTTTTGGTCTCATTACCCTTTAAAACCATGGTGAACTCCAGAGGTTTTTAAGGATATATAGAAGACAAAAACCTTTTAGAGGACATCTCTTTGAATTTACTGAACTTTCCAAAAGGATGGAGGTTGACAAGGACTATAGCTCAGATGAAAAGCAAAACACTGCTCTGTAATAGGATTCTGGAAGGTTTGAGGGGGTGAATCCTTAGATGTCAGATGATCTCTCTCCTGCTTGAATCCTTTGATGTTAGGACTCTCTCACAACACGGCCCATGAGAGCTCTTTAAATAAGACCACAAAGACCAATCAAAGACGCAGCTGCACCAAATTCACTGAAAATCCTCATTGATATGTTCAACCAAAAACCTTACACAGGTTATGGCTACCAAAGACTTGCTTTAGAAATCAACTGAGAGTCTAGAATGCAGATGTGGTTCAGAATTGAAGAGCTAGGCAGGCATCAGTTCCAGAAAAGATCAGAGCCTGAGGACTTTAAAACAAGCCAACATCACCCAGAAGAGAATATTCAAAGGAGGGAAGACATATAGTTCCACACCAGTTACACTGCCACTCGGATTGAGTCCAGAGATCAACTTGTTAAAGACATTGAGGTTCCAGAGTCAAGAGTCCAAACTTGGTTTCAAAATGGCAGATCAAGATTCTATATCCAGATGAAAAAAGGAGCCTGAAGAGGACTTGGAGCAGAAAGAAGACGAGGAACAAGATCCCTGAGATGAGAGAGTTCAATGCAGAGAAACTACACAAAATGGCACTTATTTCATTAGCAATTCTCTTTTATGGATTCCAGATAATAAATCTTATTATCTGAACCAGAACAGTGTGTACAGAAACCATTCATTGTATTTGATATCACCAACCTGGGCATCAAATCTTTCTTGTTCTTCTTTGGAACATATCCCTCTAGACATACTTTCAGTTTCTCCAGAAGCCAGGCCTTCTGGAGAGAACAAATAGGGCCTCAGGAGGCAACAGAAACACAGAGAAGGAGCCGCACAGCCCTACTGACTCATCTTTGCTCCAGGGTTCAGATGCCGATAAGCATGAACTTATTAGTATCTTTCAGTTTCCATAATAGTAACTGTCTCAGGCAACATCAACAGTGGATGTATGACACGCAGTGTGTCTCCCACTCCCACTCCATGTCATGAGCCTGCACTCCTCAGTACCTTGGCCACCTCAATTACCTGATTCACAAGGGTGCACAAACATTTTGCAATTTTGAATAAAACTATGTTAAAAAATAAAAATGAAGGATTTCAGTTTCTAATGTTTGTACTTGGTCTGTCAGGTAAGCTGGACTTCTTAAATAGATATCAATGCAATAAATAGAGAGATCATTCTCTAGAATGCTCTAAGGCATAAAGCACTGCATTTGCAGAAGATTTGCTCTGACATAATTTAGTTTCTAATAGGACTAAAGATTTTAAACATTTCGGAATACAGCTGATGCCCAAGAAGTCTTAGGGCTGGTCCTGTAATGCCATAGATGATTTAGGCCAGAAATACATTGTGTACACACACACACACATATAGTTATATCTCACAAAAAAAGACTCTCTTGAATGATTGGAACTGAGTAAATGCCACCCCCGGACCAGTACCTATAAAACATAACTTTAAATTAAGGATTTCTAATAAGTAGTTTTTAAAATGAATCTTTTTTGATAAATATTGTGCTCATCAATCAGAATTGTTTGATTCTTATTATGAGAGTGAATGCAAAAAAAATCCCACTTTTTATATATAGTAATAATATGCAGCAATCACAAACATGATTGCTTAGTATTTATGCCTATAAATGATCATTGCATTTGTTTCATAGGAGTTTATCTCCTAAGGAGTGACTGGGATTCAGTCTATATTCAAACCCTTGCTGAAATGCCATGTTCTCTTTACCTGATAGGTAAAGTTCTAATCAGATTCAGACATATGCTTTGTGAAGTATTTTAAAAATAAAAATTCATTTTTGATTGAGAAGTCTATAGTTATTTAGTCATGAAGCTAACTGATCTGATAAATACTGAACTCCTGAATTTATTGTTAATATATTCTTTCTGTAGAAGCAAGTCATTCAGTTAAGAAGCTTTGTAATGTATATGTGTATGCATGTGTATACATATATTCACTCATACACTAAGACATGCATATTTGAACTTTGAAAATGAAAAAACAAAGAGAAAAGCAACACCCTCACTGTCATATTTTGTTCTGTTTTTAATTAAGTTGCTCAATAATGCATTCATTTTCTGAATGTCGATGATAAAGACAAGTTGCATATTCAACACCGTGTACTAATACAGGTGATTAGGAGTAGTGTTCACTGTTACTGTTAGGATTTGCATTGATACCACATTAACAACTATTAACACATTACCCTCTATATACATTTGCCACAAAGTGTGAAATTTAATTGACAAATTTATCGAACGATTTACCAAGAAGGCAAGAATTGAACTTTTAGTGGTGAACTTACTGTAGTATAAGCAATTGTTTATACCTGAGATATATATTATTATACTACAATGCTACTTGCATAAAATTTATTAAAAACATATATTTCTTATGATTGTTCTGAATATGAGCTAATCTTTGAGTGCTGAATGAGTGAGTCAATCTTGAGCACTAAAAATACAGATTCTCTTTCAAATTGAAAACAGTGAAAATCTAATCCTTTTCTAGACTCATAGTTCAAGACAGAAAGTGATACAAATACTAGTTATTTGTTTAATCTAAACTTAAAACACCATTGAAAAATAATTTTGGGGAGTCTAGTATGCCCTGGAATCTTCACTTCACTGATATGTCATGTCAGAAAATCAAGAGTCTAATTAGTTGCAAATGGAAAAGTAAATTCAAGATTTTATTTGGGAGCTTGCCCACCCAGCTGTACCCTGCCAGCAGCGGCCCAGCAGAAGAGGACATCTGAGAGAGCAGAAGCAGCCCCTCCTCAACTGAAATCAAGGGGCTGGCACCTGCCACGGGTTGATACGGTTTAAGAGTCTAAAGTAAAAGAAAAAGAAAGCCACAGTGCTAAATCCAAGGCCAGAAAAGAAAGTTATGCCAAAATCTAAATCACCCCAAAACCTTGAATGGCCCAAAGAGAGGAAGATGCCATGAGCTTTCCAGAGAAGAACTCCATCGACATGGATCGGGACAACTTAACAGATAAAGAGTTCAAAAGGATAGTTATTAAAAACCTGAAAGAGATTCAGGAAGCTCACATGACTACCCAATGACAATTTGAAGAGTTCAGAATAGATGTGACAGATCAAAGGGATTATTTCACCAAGGAGACTAGGTTATAAAGAAAGTCCTAGCAAAAATGCCAGAGATGAAAGATACATCAAAGAATTTCAGATAAACATGGAAAGCACCATAAACAGACTCAATCATGCAGAGAATGAATATCAAATACTGAAGACTAGTTAACAGAGGCAAACCTTATGAAAGAGAACAGAGAAACAAGACTGAGAAAAAATAAAGAAGCCCTACGAGAAATTTCAGACACTCTAAGAAGAACAGACATAAGGATAATAGGTGTCCCAGAAGGTGAAAAGGAAAAAGGAGCAGAAAACCTATTAAAGAAGCAACAGCAGAGAATTTTCCAAATCTGTTATAAAAAGTAACCATGGATGTTCAAGAAACAGAGAGAACACCAAAATTTGTAAATGTAAATAGACCTTTTCTGAGACTCATCATAGTAAAACTAGCTAAGGTCAACAACACACACACACAAAAACCCTCAAGGCTGCTAGAGAAAAGAAAAACAGCCTACAAAGGGACACCCATTAGGCTATCATAAGATTTCTCAACAGGAACACTACAGGCTAGGAGAGAGTATCATTTAATATGATGGAGAAACAAAGATCTTCAATGACAAACAAAAGTTAATGGATTTCTCTATCACCAAGCCTGTGATTCAAGAAATCTTGAAAGGAGTTCCACAACAGGGAGAAAAAAAGCAATGATAAAACGGTGATAATCAAAAAGTAAATGAAAAACAAAGATGAAATGAATAGGAAAGAATAAAAAAATGTATATCAAAGGGGAACAGAAAAACAGTTAACCTATACAAATGCATAAATATGACGTGGCTTCAGCTCACAAAAGTCTATTATAGAGCAGTAGAGTCATAAACAACTCACAGGACAGGCAAAAAAACTCAATTCTAAAGAGATACATAGCCAGCAAGAAGAAAATACTGACAAAATAGACACTATAAGCCATCCAAAGGAAAAAAAACAAAAACAAAAAACAAGCCAACTTAAACAAATAACCAATAAAGTAACAGGCAGAGAAATGCAACAGAGAACAAAGGTTCAAATGACGATAATAAAGCATTACATTTCGGTCATCACCCTAAATCTGAATGGAATGAACTCACCTAAATCTCCTAAAATGTAAACACATTGTGTTGCCGGATGGATCAAAAAACAGAACACGTCAATATTATACTTACAAGAAACACATATCAGATCCAAAGACAAACATAGGCTGAAAGTAAAGGACTATGGAAAAATATATCAAAGCAATAGAGATGAAAGGAAATCAGGAAATGCAATACTACTATCAGACAAAACAAATTTGCAACTAAAAAGGGTATCATGAAGCAAGGATGGACACGTGATTGTCAAGGAGTAATCCATCAAGAAGAAATACTGCTGTCATCAACATATATACACCCAACTTAGGACCACCTAAAAACATAAAACAAATACTGACAGAACTCAAGGCAGACACTGACAGTAACTCAGTTATAGCGGGGTCTTCAGCAACCACTTACACCAATAGAAAGACCACCCAAGCAGAAAATCAACAAAGAAATAAGGGTTCTCATTGTAACAATAGACCACATGAACCTTACAGATGTATCCAGGGTGTTCTAACCCCAAAGAAAGGAATATACAATTTTTCTCAAGTATACATGGAACATTCTCAAGGATAGACCATATTAGAAATGAACCAAAAAAAACAAAAGTGGAAGAACCACAAACATGTGAAGGTTGAACAATATGACTCTGAATAACCCCTGGACCATCAATGAAATTAAGATTCATCTGGAAATAAAAGGAATTTCAGGAGGAGTTTCCAGAACACATGGGATGCTGCAAAAGCAATTCTGAATGGAAGGTTTATAGCTATACAAGTATGTATCTAAAATGAAGAGAGATTAAACCAAATTAAACCCTTAGCCTCACACCTGAGGTAACTAGAATGGTAAAAATAATTAAAATCAAAATGAGCAGAAGGAAGGAAAAGATAAAAGCTAGAGCAGAAATAAATGAAATTGAAAACAAAAAGAACATCGAAATAATCAATGACTCCATAAGAGGTGGTTCTTTGAAAAAAATAAACAGAATTGATACACCCCTAGCTAGACTCACTAGGGAAAAAAGAATGAAGCCTTTAATAATAATAACCAGATATGAAAGAGGTGAGATTACAACTGACATCACAGAAATGCAAAGGATCATGAGACAATATTATGAACACTTTTTTGCCAACAAGTTTGTCAATCAAAAAGAAATGGACAGATTCTCAGGATCCTAAAATCTCCCAAAACTGAATCAGAAGGACATAGACAACTTAAATAAACCAATCACAAGTACAGAAATTGAAGCAGTAATCAAAAAAAAAATCTCCTTAAAAACAAAATTGAAGTTCCAGATGGATTCACTAGTGAATTCCATCATACATTCAAAAAGAGCTAATCTCCATCTTCATTAGACTCTTCCAGAAACTTGAAGAAGAGTGAAAAAATCCAAATACATCCTATGAGCTCAATATCACCATGATTCCAAAATTAGAAAAAGACAGCACCAAAAGAGAAAACTATATACAAATATCACTGATGAATATAGATGTATACATTCTCAACAAAATCCTGGCAAGTAGAAATCAACAGAACATCAATAAAATTATATACCACAATCAGGTATGTTTTATTCCAGGGATGCAAGAATGGTTCCGCATAGGCAAATAAATCAATTAATACAAAATATCAACTAACTGAAAATGAAAAACCATATGATCATTTCAATATATGCATAAAAAGCATTTGACTAGTTTCAAGACCCATTCATGATTAAGAACCTTACCAAAATAGGAACTGAATGCACATACCTCAACATAATAAAAACAATATATTACAAACCTAGAGTCAACATAATAATCATTGGTGAAAAATTGAGAACCTTTCCCCTATGATTTTTAACAAGACAAGGTTGCCCACTATCACTACTACTACTCAACATAGTTCTGGAAATCTTGGTCAGAGCAATAATGCTAGAAAAGGACATTAAAGGAATTCTAACTGGAAAAGAAGAAATATAGGTATCATTATTTGCAGATGATATGATTATATATCTAGAAAACCTAAAGACTTCATGAAAAAACTGCTTGAAACCATATGAATAGAGAAGAGTGGCAGGATATAATATCAACACATAAAAGTCAGTAGCAGTCCTATATACAATTAATGAAGCAGAGGAAAAAGAAACTAAGAAATTCTTTTCACAATAGTACAAAGAAAAGATCAATACTTGGGAATAATCTTACCAAAGGAAGTGAAAGACCTCTTTATGAAAACAACAGGGCCTTAAGAAAAGAAACAGAAGATACAAAGTGATGGAAAAAAATATTACAAACCATAGAGTAGAAGAATTAATATAGTAAGAATGGTCAGTCTACCCAAAACAATATATAGGTTTAATGACATTCCCATCAAAATCTCAGGGACATTAATTAATGAAATGGAGCAAAAATACTAAAATCTGTATAGAATCACTAAAGGCTTCAGATAGTCAAAGCTATCTTAAGAAAAAAAGAACTGTAGGGGAATCACTCCCTGACATCAAACTATATTACAGAGTGATCATCATTAAAACAGTATGCTAGTGGAACAAAAACAGATACACCAATAAGTGGATTTATATGGAGAGTCAGAAATAAAACCACAGAAATATGGACACATCTATGACAAAGACACCAACAGCCAAAAATGAAAACCAGGAATAAGTAAAGTTTATTTAAAAGAGTGCTGGGAAAACAGGAAAGACATTTGCAAAATAATAATAAACTGGGTGTGCCCTGGTGGAGCAGCGATTAGGTTAATCACCTTTTAAGGAGTTTGCTGTGTACCCTTGGTTCAAGGCCCAGGTGGAAACAACAATGTGAACAAAAAGATGTTCCCTCCTCCTCTCTTCCTGACTGCTGCCTACTCACCTTCATTATGGCCTGTATTTTTCTATTAAAATTAATTAATTAATTAATCAATCAATCAATTAATTAACTAGATTACTCATCATCACCATACACAAAAGTTAACTCAAGATGGGAAAAAGACCTGGACATAAGAACCAAAACTACAAAAAAATCTAGAAGACAATGTGGTAAAAAAAACACTCCACAACATCAGCCTGAAAGAGAACTTTGGGAAAAGTAGCAAAAAGGTCAAAGTAAAACTAAGTAGTTGGGACAACATCAAACTGAAGAACTTGTGCACAGAAAATAAACCACCAGTAAAACCAAAGACACACCACTGAATTGGAGAACATATGCACACAGCATACATCAGATAAGAGCTTAATCTCCAAAATACATAACCAACTCACAAATCTCAACAATAAAAAAGTAAATGACCCGCCCAAAAATGGGTAAAGGAACTGAATAGACATCTATCTATAGAAGACACACAGATGGCTTATAGGCTCCTGGAAAAAAAAAATAGTGTACATCACTCATCATCAATAAATGCAAATAAAAACTACAATGAGATACTACTACCTCACACTAGTGAGGATGGTCTATATCAAAAATCTGGCAATAGCAGGTGTTGGCTAGGGTGTGGAGTAAAAAGAAACTCCTATCCTATTGGTGGGAATGAAAATTAGCGCAACCTCTTTGGAAAACAGTATGGAGATTCCTCAAACAAATAAAGATGGATCTACCATTTGACCCAGAAATCCCACACTTGAGCATATACCTAGAAGATACAAAAATCTATTGTCAGGGAAAAAATATCTGTACCCCCTATGTTAATAGCAGTATAGCTCACAGTACGAAAGACAGGGAAGTAACCTAATGCCCAACAACAAATGACTGGATAAAGAAGTAAGTCAATGGAATTCAATGCAGCTATCAGAATATGATATTGTGCCCTTTGCAAATATCGATGGATTTGGAAGGGATCATCTTAAGGGAAATAAGACAGAAAGAAAAAGAGAAATACAGGATAGTTTCAATCATGTGGAATATAATGAAATGAAGCAAATAAACAGATAAACCACAACAAAAACTCTCGACACAAGATGATGACTACACAAGACGGAATGGAAGAGGGAAGGAAAAAGGGGAACAGGTGGTGGTAAAGGACTCTGGAACTCTGGTGGAGGGTGTGGTATGAAATATAGATTGAGATACAATGTCAATATTTAAAAAATGGATAGAGCATTGTGAACAAAAGATTAAATAAATATCAATAATTTTTAAAAGATCATATTTAGTAAGCATTAATATAAATAAAAACCCCATAACTTTTATATGATAATTCTCTTAAAGGCATGGTGAAATCTTAGTAAAGATAAGGATTGTTTTAGTGATAATACACGAAAATGACAAATATTAGCAGGTGAAACACAGTATTTCAATATTTTAAATTGATACACATGCTATTTGACTATCATGTTCATTTAGTTTTGAATAATTGCATGTTCTTCCTCAAAAGATACCACAAACACTAATTTGCAGAGATATATACACCACCATGTTTTCTTGCAGCATTACTTATAACAGAATTGGAAACTGACTAAGTGGCCATCAACAGATGAACAAATAAAGATGTAGTCTGCAAACACAGTTGAGTGCTACACAACCCTAAAAATGATAAATCCCTGTCATGTGGATGGAACTAGAGAGGATTATTACGAGTGAAATCAGAGGAGAAAGACAAATACTGGATGATCTCTCTCACGTATAAGGAAACAAAGCAAAGCAAACAGACAAAACAAAACCAACCCTTGGATAGTGACAGCAGAACTGAGGTTACCAGTGGGAAATAGGGTAAGGGGTGGAGGCAAGTGGTGGTGGGTCCAAGGGACAGTGGTGAAAGACTTTTGGCAATATGGAGGTGGGCAGGTATATTGTCATGTATTTGAGGAATGGTGAATTTGCATTTATAGGTTTGTATTGTTCTGTAAATCAAACTTACCTCAATAAATATTAAATTAAAAAAATGCCAGCTACAATCTTATGGCTCAGGCAGCTGAAACAGCTGGGATGTGGACCAAGTAAAGTCTGAGTATCCAAGTTTGTGATCCCAGATGTGGGTGAGATCAGGACCAAAATAAAGTAAATAAAAATTCTTTTTTCTTCCTTCCCTCCATTTCTTCCTCCTTCCTTCCTCTCTTTAAAAAAAGTAAAAGTACTCTGTAATATATTGTCCACCTATGAAAGTTGAGTCTTTGTTTAAATAAATTCAAATATTAATACATGCTTTCATCTAGTGGGAGTTAAGATAAAAAGAAAAATGAATCAAATCTTTGACAGAGAAATATGAATGATAATTTTTTTTTTTCAAACAAGGGGAAGGACACAGAATTGAGGAAAAGTATCTGCAGAAACCAAACCACTGCTATTTCTGCTCGCATAGCCCTAGAATATCTGACTTGTAAACATGAGTGATATTACAGATGAAAATAATTTCTGGGCAAAGGTTAAGATGTAGGTAATTAGCGAGATCACGCTTACATGTTACTTAGCCTATCTTCCTAAATGAGATGTATCTCACAACTTCATTACTTAGTTATAGCCTTCCTTTTGAGAAAGATTCAATTGGCTAAATTGTAACCCTTACATTTACAGCTCTCATAAGCCTGAACTAGTTTAACCTTTTCAATTTTTAAATCGCTAATAAATAGCTGACTGTCTTGATTTAAAGTAAGCGTTAATGTTAAAGTTAAAACACATTTACAGACATGCTCTGATGATCTAGCAGATAAGGCCACTGAACATATTCCATACACATCCCAAAGACCAGGTTCAAGACCCATGTTTAAGGGGAACAACCAAGATGAGCAAGTAAATAAAATAAATTAATATTTCTTCTCCGCTCTCTTCAGCCTGTCTGCTTAATTGACTTCATTTCTGTATACACTTTTCCTAAAAACAAAACAAAACACATTTAGGAACAGAATATTAATATCCCAGGTCTTTATTTCCTTTTTGATTGTTCTAAATGAGAGAAATTCAGACCAAAATAGTCAGGTTGATTGAGAACAGTGAAGGCCATCATTGTCTTCGTCACTTTCTTAACTGTTCCTTTAAAGTCTTAGAAATTGAAATGTACTAGTAATGATGCTGAAATGATGGAAAGTAAAGAAACTCAATCTTATATACTTTGATTTTTAACTCATTTTCTTGTAGAAAAGGTTGCTTTTAATGTAGTTACATATCAAAACAATGCCTCCTAATTTTGGCCATTTGTTAATATATGATGTGCAGTGGTTCATTTTAGGTCCCACTCAGTAGATGTTTTTGAATACCGTTAACATTTAAATCAGGATAATTTGGGTAATAGCAATTGCTCTCCATATTATGGGCAGAGCTCATCCAATCTATTGAACTAATTCCCTAGCAAGAGGAAATTCTTTGCCAGCAAACTACCCATGAGGACTACCACTGCACCATTAACTATCTGAGGTCTTCATCCTTCCAGTGCACACTGCTGATTTGCAGCTCACCTGCTCCCATAGTCTTGTGAGTCAATTTCTTGTAATTAATTTATACACATACATGCACACACACGCATACACCCCACTGATCTCTCTGGAGGACCCTGACTAGTGTATGATATACAGACCAGTAACATTAAAATTTCTGTCTGTAAAAGGATTTTTTTTCATAAAGTTGCAGTGCTCTTGAAACCTTTCCTTACACCTGACAGTATCTTTTAGTGTTTTTGTGATTAATTTATCTAGTTTTTTATCCATATGGAATATATGGAATTAAAATTCTGTACTTCTTTTTCATATTCAAGTTTAAAAGCAGAAACATAAATTTAGTAGATTCCTTTGGCATATTCCTATTCCCTTTAAAAATATATTATTTATACAAACACAGTTAATTTACCACTTATTACTTACTCAAAGTGTATCCTTTTGTTTTATCTATTCAACCTTATAGAAAAATGGCTAAAGAATTGTACAGTGCATTCCCTGGTACCTGGGATGGGTGTGGTAAGATAGCTTTATTTTCTGCTTCCATTTTTTAAGTTTTCTTCTTCCTCCTTTTTAATAACAAACTAAAGTGAAGAAATAAGTGGATTTGGGGACAGAAAATTAATTTTTTAATGATGGGTAGCTGCAGAAGTCAAGTACGCTAACATTTCATTATTAGAAGTATTACAAAAGTTTTATCTTCCCTTACCTTCTTCAAGACAAGTCTCTGAAGAGCGAGACACAATGTTAACAAGAGGTGTGCAGGCGATAAACTCCGTCTTTTATAAGTTCTATTAGAACTTCTGCTAGAACTCAGAAAATAGAAGACAATGTCTTCCTTAATATTAATTCCCTCTCAAGGGTCCCTACTGAGGCGCTCCAACTCAATTGCATAATCTTACCTCTGAGTCAGCTGACCTTTCCCTGGTAAGTACTGATTATTCTAAGAAGCACATTCTTCAGTTCAATGGCCAATCTTTTGCCTATGCAAGCAGAAAACTCTAGACTGATTTTCCAAAAAGTAGTTTTACTTTTTGACATTGGGTTTTTGTCTCACTATTCAGAGAACATGATTTTTTTTTTTATGTATGGAGGCTAGTAGTCTCCATTAAATACTTCACAGTCTCTATCAAATGCCCTAAAAGAAGATGCTTGGAAGAACCATGCTAATTTTTATTCTAACTGATTCAGTCATTTCTCCTTGAAAATACATAGTTTTAATGTAACAGAAAAAAAAAAAAAAAAACACAGCAGGAACCAATATATCCTGCTGCTATACTTACTTCAAAGCTTTATCCTAAAAGGACTCATTTCTTGACTTTTTCTCATCTTTAAGGGAAAATATTTTTTGAAGAATTACAGTTTCACTAATTTTGGAAGTTATAATGGAACTCACCTCAGGCAGCTGTAGAAGATCCAACCATTTTTGGTGTATGAATTCAGTAATGCTTCATAACGTACCTATTCAATTCCTTTTCTTTATTAAGGTGCTCTCATTCTGATCTAATGACATTCTCTATAGATGAATGGATAGATATTACAGATTCATTTTCATCATTTATATGAAAGCACTTCCACTTTCACTTTTCTTTCTTCTTACAATGTAGAAGTTTTATGTCTTCCAGCATAATAGCAAAATTTTCCATGCAATCTTTTCTTTCCTAGCTTGATTTTTAAAATAATCTTCCTTTCTTTTAAAAAAACAGGTTTGGAGGACTTCTCTTTTCTTAGTGGTTTTAATTTTCAGAAGTTTGCATCTGTCACATCATTGATCTATGTAAGGAAAGTTCTACCCTGTAACAATTCTTCAACCATTTCTGCTCAAACTATAACATGGATTCATAAGCATGGTAAAACAATTCATGGCATTCTCTGAATAATAGCTGTAAATCTTGAGTTATAAATAGATAGGAATCCAGATAGCAAATTGTGGCCAGACTATAGTGATAAAATTCTGATTTTTATCTTTGAATATGAAGTCTAGGAATCTTCAATTTAACTGACCTGCTGGCAACTGGTAATGTTTCTCTCTTTGTTTTTTGTTATTGTTTTTTTGCTTTTAAGGAAAGGTACAGGCAAGAAAGAAGGCAAGCAGGCAGGCAGGAAGAGAGAGGAAGAAGCAGCTTTTATTTATTTGCATTTAGTTGTTCATCTTGACAGTTGCCCCAGGTCCTGGTTAGCCAACCCAGGTCCTTGCGATGTATGTGGACTCCACCAGCAGACTTAACTGCAAATCCACCAGGGCCTGCCATGTTTTTCTCTTTTGTGTAGGAAGACCGGGTTGTGTTCTGGACACAAGAAAACTATAGTCACAATAAGGTTCTGTGTTTTTTCTGATTTTAGCTTCTCTATCCTCTTTCCTGGTATCTTACCCCATTTCTTTCCCTTCCCCAACTTAATTCACATCTCAAATTCTAGCCTGTCTTCCTTTATTCTTTCAGGAATATTTTATTTAACTTGTAGTCGCTAACTTCCAACAATAAGCCTTTAGTTTTCAGGGCTAGGTTGTTCATGTACCTGCAAAGACAGAAAACAGTAAGTTCTGATGGTGAAACTGGACCTCATGGTTTCCTGCAGAACTGATGTCTTTGGGAGACAAAAGTCCTTGAACCGGATTACCTACAATAACAGAAAAACTTACTTAGAAATGAAGCCAGAAGACTCTGGACTTAGTTTTTTAAATGCTAGATCTTTCAAAAAGGCAGTATTTGTTGCTGCATCTGTGAAACAAAATACAGCAGCAAACAGACAAGCTGCAAAGAATATTCATTTCTTATTTTGAAAGTATGAAGACCCTGATTTATCTGCCTAATATTCATTATATAGCTACGACGTGCTTACTATCTATTGGTCACTATTTTCAGCACTGTATGTGTACGCAATTATCAATATAAACCCCAAAACAACCTTTATCTAGTGATGACAGGCAAACATCTATAATCTTAAAGATCTGCACAGTAGGCAAGGAGACATATTTAGAAGTCATAGAGGAAATGATGGAAGACTAGAAAATAAACTCTACATATTTCATCCACACGTTTGTGATGAAGATTTTCTGAGTAGAAACTACCGACATTAGTGGGTCAAAGAAGACTTACTCTAAACTAACATCACACTGTTGTATACCTTACAGAGCTTTTTCTATAACCTCCAGAGTCCTGTAGCTCAATTATGTATTTTTTCTTTCAATCATGCAATAACATAGTCTGAATTACTCAGATGCGAAACCTTAGTTCCTTTTTCTAATTTTCACAGTAAATTAAGACCTTTTCATTTTGCAATTAACCTTCCACAATGCCATTTGTCACAAGAACCCCTTGAGTTTAGACATGACCTAAAATCAAAGATATACTGAAAATTCATATTGATCAAATCTGGATAATAATGTATATTTAGCCGTCCAGGTTATTCCAAAATATAATTAACCCCCTTTTTAACCTTTTAAATGTATTTTCAGGAATATATCAACTCTCAACTATATTAATTTTCATATGCAACAGCTAAATTTTCAAGGGGCAAATGGATCTCATTAGATTTCACTTGTCCAGGAAGTAGGAGACAGCTGATACAGAAATCCTCAAAATCCTCCAACACCAGCTAACACTGTGGGTTCAATGACTGTTTAATAATCTAAAATAGCATTCGTTATCTCTACATCATCCTGTACTGAATAGTCAGTAATCCTGTTACAGCTTGCTTTATAGGGCTTATCAACACTTAAGGACATTTGCACTGTTTAGAACATACTCCCAATGTTAAAACAGCTTCAGGCATATATTCTGCATTCGATAAATACGAATCAAAGAAGTGATTTACTCTGATACTTTACAAAACATATGACCCCCAGATTTGTTGCTCAAACACCAAAATTTTTAAACCCGGTCTTATTACAAAATGACTAGTATTCTTAAAAGATCAATACAGCTAAAGAATGGAGAAAAATAAATATAACATAAAGTCCTTCTTTCTCATATGAGAAAACTAAGGTCCAAAGAGAGTAAGTTCAGAAAGTAAGTCAAAGGTTGATTCTGAGTCTTCTTCCTCATTCCGTTTTGTTTCCAGTGATAAATTATGTCTCTATGTCCTAGGATTTTGTGGCAATTAGAGTCCCATCTGCGCCTTTATTTTATGTTCTTTTAAATTTATTTTCTCTAATATAATTAAATTTCAACTCATTTATTTCATTTGTTTTAAACACCACAAAAAAAGGCAGCATATACAACAAACTCCCATGAACACACTAGTCACACTTTTTTAATACTAGATATGAAACTTTGCAAATGAAGTTAAAATCTATTTTAGTTCTCTCCCTAGTTCCACTACCCTTTCCCTTCCAAGGAAGGAAATCATTAGACTGAAACTGATGTCCAAACAAGGTTTTTAAAATATGATACCCATACAAGATCCATTTTAAAGATTCAGCATTTTTTGTGTTCTTAATTATATAAGTAATATACTATTGTACGCTCTTACCACTCTGTATTGTTTTTGAGGCTATGGATTTGATATATCTATATCTAGTCTATGACTGTATGTTGGCACATGTTCATTTATCTTATGATATAATGATTCATTTTTGTCTGAAGGTAATATTTTCCTTCAATCTTTGACGTTGGTCAATTAATTTTATCTACTTGCTATTTCTTTTTGTTTGTTTGTGGCAGACACTGCTATTTCTGCAACTTAAAGTTCTTTTTCTCTCTCTCCTCTATTATAGATGATGAAAAAGCAAAATCTTCCCTTTCTTTAGCTTCCTTCCCACCTATGGGAGGACATGTGACACCATCAAGACATTGGAGGCTATCTGGAGAGTACATTCTGTTAAAGCTTTTGCTCTCCTGAGATACAGGTTAAAAGTCCCTGTGTGACTCAGTATTCAGCAATACCTTTGAAATATGGACACACTTGGAGCCCTGGCAGGCCTCTTGAAACCCTCAGTAAAAAAAAAAAAAAAAAAAAAAAGTCTGCACAGATGCTGTTTGTCATGCTTGCATTGGTGAAACTATGCTATCATTCATGTGTGCATACGTAAGGGCCTGTCTTCCTATGGGTGAGAAAATTCCATCTCTACCATTACTTATGTGCATTGCTAACCCATACCCATCTCATCACAATGATATTTATTTCCATTCCATTATATTTCCCTTCATTTCAATAGATCTCTCTTTTTAAGTCTGTCACACCTCCTTGTGAAAATATACACTCTAGTTCACATCAATACATGCCATCATGAGCAAAATTCTCAGCATGCATAATCTGTAGTAAAGGCGAGTAAGACTGGCTGTCATTTTTTAATAAAGTTGTATTTATAGCAAATCTCAGTGAAAAGCAAGCAAAATCTGAAGACAATAATACAGAAAGCCATATCTATTTTTTAAAAGATACTGAAATAATGATGAAATTATTTGGTGGTACTGGAATCTGTTTCTCCAGGTGATAGCAACCAAATCTTTAAATCACATATTAGTCAGACATTATTAAGTGGGAGACTATGAGGTAAGAGAGAAAGAGCAGATTTACAGAAAAGCAGAAATGGACTCTCCTCACAGAGTTCACAGCCCAGGGAAGAGTAACAGAGGCCCGCCCCCAGCACTGCCAGGTGCTGGGCCCTTTAGAGATGACTGTGCAAGTTCTATGACTTTGAAGGCTTGGGCCTGCCCGGCACAGCCACTGCAGGTTTCATGACATGTTTGACCCTGGAGTTGATATTTAGTGATGAGCAGAAATCTGCAAGGCAGACAAGGTCATTCCAGAGAAAAAGGACAGTATGAGAAAAGACAAGAAGCACCTGGGCAATTTCAGGCAAAATGTATAATGAATGGAGCCTCGGTATGAGTAGTGGGGAGGCCAAAGATTGCAGGCTGTGCTGCTGGCCAGGGCAGCACCCAGGGGAGGTTAGCATCCAATCTACAATAACAAATAAATTAAGAATCTTTAAAAAAAAAATCTTCAGCACTAAACTATTTCATCATATAGCCCAAGGAAGTATTTTTTTTTAATTTTTAATGATTTCATTAGTCTGCAATATTATCTAAGTTTTAGGAAAACAGACACACAGCTCAATCAATGTGAATATCACACTGCGCCCAACAGCGGAGTTTTAATGTCATTCACTGCTGTCGTTTTTACCTCATCTACTCGAACAGCACCACAGAATTTTCTTAGACTGAAATCAAGACTGTGGTTACCTGAAGGGCGATGAAGGGAAAACGGAGTCAATTAAAGCATTTTTGGAATGTGTTCAGATGATGCAACATACAAAATTTTTAAATGTACATATTTAATTTCTTCAGATATAGAGAAATATGCTTAATATCTGATTTAGTAAATGCATACTCCGACTTTTAACATTCATTTTAAATCGCCGTGTTTGTCCTCCGGAATGTATTCATCTGATTCACTGTAAGTCATCCTGGACCCTATTTTCTGCACAGGTGATTAAGTGGAGGACATAAACCAGAGACGTCACCATGTCCCCTTATTTCTCTTGTTCTTCCTCCATTTCCTTTACAATCCTCAGCCCTTCATCTCCCTCTCTCTTCACAGTGATTATACTGAGAACACATCTGAAACAAAAGGCTGGGTGAGAATTCCAACAGGTGTAATTAATGTCAAGTGCTCCGGCAAGTGGCGTCGCTCTCCCGCTGCCTCCTCCACCTGCTGCTTTCGGGGCTGCCTTCTGAATGCGTGTCCATCTGTTGAACATGCACATCCAGAATTCATCATTTTGCATCCTGAGAGGCACCTGAACCCTCTTCTCGTCTGAAGTGAGTCCTCAGAGCGTCACTTTATAGGCACAATTAGTTAAGCATTGTGATGCCACCACGGAGCTCAAGCACACAGGTTCCTTCTGCACTTTCACTATTTCAGGATGCTTTGCTTATATTCAGAAGTTGGTCTTATGAAAAGGAGGAGGATCCCAACCCTATGTTTTGCTTGTAAGTAGAACAAGTATAATAATGTCATACATTTTATCCCCTGAAAATTATTTGCCATTTCAAAGAAAATGTTCAGTGTGGCAATGACTTAAAATATCCATGTGCGGCACACACACACATGCGCGCACACAACTTGACAGTGGAGTTTGAACTATTAGAATAGGTAATAAAGCAGTTACTTGAGAGAAATCATGAGGAACCTACTCTAGTGCTTCTCAAAGCAAAACTGTGTCCTATTCAAGTTCCACATAAGAGCAGACTTTGCTCATGTTTCACTGGACCAATACGTTTGGGGACTTAATGAAAGAGAATAAAAGTATAGATGATTTTTTTTATTCTTAGACCTTAGAGATTTTTGTAATATTTATAACATATTTTAATAATTAAAGAATAAAATCATCCTAGTTATTTTCATCTGAAGGAACTAAACTTTGCTTCATTAAGCTTCACTTACAAAAAAATAAGATTTAATTTGTGATGACTGCTAGATTATACAGTGGAAAGTAATCCTATTTTTGACTGGAAAGTGCCATGAGCTCTGGAACTATGTCTGCAATACTATTACTCCTGAAGCATTCCGAACACCCAGCACTTGGGCCATGATGGGTGATCTATAAATATTTGTTGAATGAAAAACAGTCTTCAGTGGTAGGTATTAATATTAGCATTTTAATGATAAAGCTCTTGAAGTTCTGAGTTATGTAACTTGCTCAATATGTTTCCGATTTTTTTGCTTCACAAACAAATGAATTGTGACACTTTACTTCTTTGACATCATTAGCTTTTCCTATACTTCTTTCCAAGAAAATCCACCATCTATAAACTCTCTTGCTTGGAGAGCTCAGTCTCAGCTGCAATCCAATTAACTTGAGCAGAAAGTATATCAACACACTGTGATACCCACTAATGAATTACAAAGAACCCTCAGCCTGGGCAAAGCCTACAAACCTATGTAGTAAAATTCTGTGAAAATGTATCCTGGCCATAAAACAAATTAGGACGTTCAATAATCAGTTATTGGATCTGACATTCTGCCTAGTCTCTTTCCTCCAACTCTTAGGGGAAAGATGTGGTTAGAATTAAAGTTCTCTTTGGGGGGCAACTGAGTATATGTGGAAGGGAAAGAGAAGACTATATAGAAGATGGTAATCAAATCAGTCACAGAACACGAGAGAGCAGATGAATGCTCTTGCATTCTCAGTATTCTCCCAGTCACGTGTTTCTGGGTCAGTTTGACAAAAGGGATGTTAATCAAAAGGAAGATACCTGAAATTGCGACCATTATCCTGGAAGTTCCAGCCAATCAGAGGACCTAGAATCATTCTTCCTAATACTTAAGCTTTTTTAACCCCAACCAGGAGATGGCACCAAACAACAGTGAAGATGCAGATGGGTTGTTTAGAGCAATCAACCCTTCCTTGGGGCTAGCTAGCTAAGGTTTGCCTGTACTTACTGTATTCATCTTGTACTAATATGCACTAGTATTATAGCAAGTGAGAATGTTTGAACCTCTATAATTAATTAGACTGAATTTTATTCTAAAATGGTAAGACAAAATGTAAGAAGGGAAATCAATAAAAGATGCCCACACAAATTACATGTGAATTCAAAGGAGGGAGAACACACATCTGATTGGAGAAAAGAGGAAATGAATCATGGACAAAGCATCTGCGATCAGCCTCTAATGCTAATAGCATTCTGGTAGAAAGGAGTGGTAAATTCCAAATACAGGCAACAAAATGAGCAGCAGTGCCAAAATGACTTTTGTGAGAATTCTGAAAATAAAGCCCAAGTCTAGTTTGGCCAGATCACAGGATATGAGTAGGAGAATAAGCACATGGGATTTAAAGGAATGAATACAGATTGTAGGGAGTCTTGAGGACTCTGATAAGAACTATGAGCAAAATGCTGACAGTACTAGACGTCAACAGAGGTTTTGGACCTTGGAGGAAAGGGCTTTTACATGACAGGATAAATGTGATGATTCACACACCTAAATTTCCAGTTCTAATCTCTTCATCAAGCTAGATTTTTTACTTCTCTAGGAACACTTCTAATCTTGCATTTCACTATAAATTATGTCATCTATTAGTGACACATTTATCATTTTTACTTCTCAAACATCACATCTAAGTCATCAGACTTCAGTTTTGATTTTCAGCATCTCTGGTTAACTCAGGACATGTGAGGAGCAGTGACTACACAGGTGGCCGGAGCAGGACTGAGGCGGATCACATCAGTACACTCCAGTGACAGAGCAGATGCATGTCTCAAAAAAGGACCGCATGTGCTATCACGAAATTCCAAATACTGAGTGCAGTGGAAGCTAAAGACACAACTATTCTGCATCAAAGAAAGATTAGCAGCAGAAAAGAGGAACCTGATAACTGTACCATCAAATGCAGGGGGGAAATGGTTACCTGGGCCATAAATATAAGCAAGGACTCAAATTTAGATAAATCAAGAGAGGAGTCTGGTGACTGATACATGCTGAAAACATGAGCAAGAGGGACAAGAGTCCAGACAACAGGACCAGGAAACATGTGTGGTTTGCATCTGCGAGGTAAGTGACAGATGCAAGGCTCATTGAGCTTTCAACGCAGACTGGCCCGGTTCCAGGAACAGGAGTGAAGCAGAGCTTCCAGATGGGGTGCAGAGAACTAGATGGAGACTGGATGAATGTGGGTGCAGGGAAGTAAGTGACTGGGCAACACTCCAAATCCATTTGACATTTTCACTTAAGAATTACTTTTCAAACATTTAATCATTTTTGGAACTTTTATATATGCCCTTCCTATATCCCCATGTCCTTTCTGTAATGAAATGAGGAAATTGAGATATGATATAGAGATGAGAGGGAACTTATGTCTTTATAGCAGATACCACTTTGAAGCAAAGTTTTTCTACTTCTGAATAGGGGTGACTCAGATTAAAATTTAAGTCACTGGAGGCTATTTCTACAGCCTTATAAAGCAATGCAATGTTGCTAACACTGGAGACTGATAATAGTTAAATATAATGAAATGAACAGAAGTTCAAGAAAAGACAATAGAAGGACCAAGAGATGAATGGACATCTATAAAAGATAAAATACTGACTTATTCACTAAATTCTAGGTACTAAAAGATGATAAAATTTGAGGGCAGAAATGGTTCTCAAATAAATAAAACAAACTTGATGCAGGTAATTTCTACTTCATCCAACAATGCATTCTTGGAAATCACACAATAAAACAGCTTGTATTTTCCCACAGGAGTAATTTTGTAATTGGATATTGTGTTCCTGAACAAAGATTTGTTTTGCACATAAATCAACAATATTATCAACAATATGCTATAAAGATAAAACAATGTTAGGCCTAAATAATCATTTAAAATATCATCATTATGTTCCTGTTCTTATGAAATGGGCATAAATGAATAGTACATGTTGATTATGCAAGGGTTCAAATGCTCTATAAATTGTACGCACCACACATACTCATAACTTGGCAATCTCATAAGTTTGATCTATCCAAAAATGAATATACTGGCTACACAAACATAATTAAATATTTAGTCAATATTGAGTGTCTTTAAAGAATTCAAAGGAACTATCTTGGAAGTCTACTACTAGAACTGTACTGCTTTCTTTTTTGTTTTCTAATCATATCTATCCATCTATCTACCCACCTGTAATATTTACTATGTTGCAGGTTATCTTCTAAGCATTTTATAAGTGCTAATTTATTTACTCCTCACAACAACACTATAAGTTATGCAGTTATCATGCTCACGTTACAACAGAGGTGAGGCAACTTGAGAGCCAGATTCATAACCAGGATACAAACCACTACAATGTGCTACTTCATAAGGACAACGGTTATTTTTTGCTTCAAATTCCCTATGAAAAGTAGAAGCATTCCAAAGACATTTGAGCTGTGCTCAAAAGTGGGATCATTAATTTCAAAAAAGTTCTTTCAACATTTCTTCTGAGGATTTAAAGGGAAGAGTTAAATCTTTGATTCTCTAGCTCATCATTTCTCCTTTTATTTCCTCATTCCAAAAACATCAAACATAATCTGAAAGATAAAAGCGGGTCACACAAAGGCAACCTAAAGAGTATATCTAGAAAGCAGTTTATTATATGCCCTTTGCCCCGAGGATGAGCAATCCAGTATGCACATGAGTTTCAGAACTTGGACAAGGTCAATCCAATCATTATTTTCCCTCCTCTTGTGCAACGTCTTCCTGAAGGAAGCAAAGTCCGCTCACTACCATAAGCTTCAACCACCAAGAATAAAACAACAGTGATCCAAAGCTTGTGATGAAAAGTTAAATTCAATATTTGCCAGCCAGCAATGAAGGAGGGGGTTGAAAAACTGAGAAATGATTAAAATAGAAACATTTATGCACAAACAATTTTAGTCTTTGCCAAGTTTTCAGTCTCAGAGACAGCAGAAACTGAAAATACAGATAAGATTATAAAGGACCAGGAGGCGGAAATCGTTGGTTCTAAAAAACTCTGCAAGGAGAGATAAAGAAATGGGAAACATTTGATTTTGATATAAAGATGGTCATATGTGTTCTCCCAAAATTCATGAATGCCTCCATCAGAGACTTCTTCAGACACTAATTCTACATTAGAGTGATGACTGCTGGGACTCTATATGAAATATACCATTATAACATTATAGGGCTCAAAATTCTCAGTAAAAATCCAAGAAGCCTTTCAAATCTTCAAATAAGGTTTGGATATAAGTACAAAATTTTTCTTGCTGTGATTCATTCAGAGAAACCAAACAAGATGTTTACTTCCCAGGTATCTTAAGATTAGTTATAAAAAGGTTAGATTGCATATAAAATATTTTTATATTTTTGTTTTTATTATCACCCATTATAAAAAGGGACAAAGTAACAGTATGAACATCTAAGCTGCTGGTCAAGAGATTCTAATGATTTTCTTTTTCTTTTATTTTTTTCTGTCTTACTAAAGTACAATTTCAATAATGCTCCAACTGGCTTAATTAAACTATATTATAAAATTATTTTTTAATCTGATTTATTCTTTAAGTAAATCTCGAGTCATCAACAGTTTTTGAATGCTGGACAAATAATAGTGTATTTAAACTATGTGTTTCTAAATAACATACACATTGTGTGTATGTTTGTATATATATTTAGTTATATTTATATCATATATGTTGCTAAAATAATATAAATTTTTAATTATATATTTATCATTATGTATAGTACATATATGTCATATGTGCACACTTAGATGTTAGGTATAGGATAGCTTTGCAATTATATATGATAATCACATATGTAGTATGTGTAGATATTGATTGAATACTATCTACTTATATTCGCATATTTTAAAATTAATTATATATTAGACTGTCTTAAAAATGTCAAGCTTCTAACAGGAAATGGATTTATATTGGATCTAAATATCAATTTCACATATACACTTATAGAACGAGGCCCAATAAATATGCATAAGTTTCTTCTCATTTCTATAACAAACTACCTAAAATTCTCATTTCAATATAAATCAATAATTTTATATATTCATATATTTCACTGAATACATACAAAATAAATTATAATTAGAAGAATAACCAGTAGAAAGAAAAGGGTTTGCATTTTTTTCTTTTCAGTATGTTTACTATGTTATAACGCATAGTCTAAAGCATTCTGTCACTGAGATATTATGTCAGTATAAAAAATATGAATATCACAATGTGTCCCTTTCATTTTCTCCTATATAACTTGAAACAGCTTATAAATCTAATCATCCTTACATCATAACAGCTCTTAATTTTCTGTAGTGACTATTTAATGTTAAATCTCATTCTGTCTTAACTTTCTTTGTGCATGTTTAGAATATATACTTAACACATATAATATAACTGAAACATATAATATATATTTGCTATTTACATTGAACAGACTGTGACTTCCAGAACTTACAATAAATTAGCCTGGTTCAATGAGTGTGGAAAAGTTTGAGTATGTACTAACTGGGTCCCTAGTTTAATATAAAGTTTCTTCTTGAGCAATTAATGTTAGAGAAGCTTTATTTCAGAATTACACAAAAACATAACTAAGAGTTCATTCTCTTATATGTGTTTGCATACAAAATGGAACAGAACAGGACAGGGAGGACAGGGTACTATGTGGCTCAGATGGGCAACAGGATGGCTTGCAATCGTGTTCACTTTGCCTGATATTTGGCTAGATGGACAAATAAAGTTGAGATATATTATTTCATTCTCTAACTCCAAAGTTTAGTACCAAAACCTATCAACAATATAAGTTATTGAAGGGTGGGGGAAGCTTTATTGCTAGGTATTAAAAATGCATCCTCCTGTCATCAATCCAAGAAAATACATTATATTATTTCACAAAGAATAAGCAGCAGTGGTCATTCTTGGTTCAAACCATCATCTCTCCAACACAACATCAGCCATAAAAATAAAATGGTTTTCACAAGACACCTAACATTATTGATAGTCTAGTACAAACCTATAGCCCCATGGTTGACATAAAAAGAATTCTATTAGGGAGTTTTATTTGCATATGCCAACAAACATAAAATGTTCAGAAAGAGGAGTAAACTAGAACAGAACCTGCATTATGCTGAAAAATACCAATAATAACGTGCTGGCAATTGGGCTTTGATTGTTCACACATTTCTTCTGAAGTGTTTTACTAGCCCATGAGCGCGAGGCTTACACAAGTTTGATTACAGCCACAAAAGTATTTAATGAATCAAGAATAATAGAAGCATTTGACAAAAAAGGCTTTATGCACAGTTTTAGGAGTTATTTTGTTGTTGTTTTTTTTTTGTAGAAAATGGGACACATGAGTGCATTTATGGCACTATTTTTTTTTTCTTCTGCTTTGTCTTCTTTACTGGAATGTCACTTCCAGATTTACAGTTGCCACCCTGAATTTCCAATGACCGAGAGCAAGAGCTACAATTGCAAACTAGGGAACAAAACAGGGAACACACACACACACACACACACACACACACACACACACACATCCCTCTTTGCTTTGCATCTGTCATAGCATATGTCTCTGATACCACCAATGCACTGTCTACAAAAGATGAAGCTAGGAAATGCCACTCCCTTTTTTTTTTTTTTTTTTAATATGATAGCATTGACACATTTCTTTCTGTCTTGACTCGAAAGTTTCTTGACACTTAGTGACATTTTTTTCTGGGTAACCCCTGAAAATAACAAAGGTCATATTACTCCCCAACTCCTATCAGAGTAAGGTCCATCAGAGGGCTCTCATTCATCTAGAAAGAGAGTCTAAGGAATGTTCTTCCAGAAGGAGTATCTACTGCCTAGTGTAGACCTATCACACTAAGGAACTTCTATGCTACAAGGTTCAGGTTCTACTTCCCCCTAATAGATATGCACCGTAAATGCCCACAGCTTAGGCGACATGAGCAGGAGAGGGCATGTGGAATATTCCACTGGAGAGAAGACAGATTCTAAAGTTCACCAGAGGAAGACCTTGGGGTCGAAATCATACAAAGACCTCATTTCAAAAATGTCTCAGGGAGCTATGAACTTGAGGTAGGCCTCCATCTGTAGATTCAGCTGGAGAAGGAATTCTCTGGAAATCAAAGCTTCCTAGAAAATCCCTTCTGGTTATGCAGATCTTGTTGAGTGCTTAGGGAGACTGAACAGAGCAAATGTGGGGGCGAAGTGGTTCCTCCACAAGGCAAATGACAACAGCAAAGGGATGGGGACCAACAGATGGAGAGGAAGGCCCCATAGACTTCAGAGACTGAAAATTATGGCTATAAACAGATCACAGGTGGTTTTAACTTGACATGCTGCCTAGACTTCGCCTGCAAATATTTTCTTAAAAAACAGAATTTGCAGCAATATTAAAATAAGAATTTTACATAACCTGTCCAGTTTATGAAAAAATTTTCATCACAGCACACTCACATGATAATAATCAGGGAGGATTTGTAGAACTTCAATTTTTTAAAGGGACATAGTCTCAGTCCCTACCTTTCCACAACTGTCAACTATGAACTGTGTTTTATCCATGCTTATAATATAAAAAGTAAAGGGGGAAATACATCAAGAAAGAGAAGACCTATAGATTAAACATTCCCGTCTCCCACCAAAATATCATGTTTTGAAAATTCAGTCCCCAGGGGGATGGTAGGAGCTCATGAGAACTTTGTGAGGTAATTAGATCATGAGGGTGGGTCCCTCATGGATGTGATTAGTGCCTTTATAACAGAGATTCCAGAGTTCCCTTGTCCCTTTCACCGTGTAAGAAGTGACCACAAAGTTTATATGACCATGTGTAAATCAGTGAGTCCTCACATCAAATCAGTTGTCAACTTTATCTTCAACTTCCTAGCTTCCAGAGCTATATGGAATGAATTATTTTGATTATAAACCACCTAGTTAATAGGCTTTGTTATAACTAAAGTAATGTGTCTTCGAGGAAAAATTCATTTCCCTAGTTACAGATGTTATTTGAAACCTGAGTCTGAAAATGAGTTAGCTCATATTTTCAGAAGTCAATGAATATATTTCTGTTTTTTATAGGCATGATGCTAACAGGTTTAAGAAACAAAACCTAGTTGGAGGTGGAGAATCCGTTTCTTCATGTAGAAAGGAGGGTGAATATACTCATTTGGCAATCACAATAGAAACTGAGGGAATACTGTATTCAAGGACATGTAAGAAATATTTTTTAAAGCCACTTTCTTAAGAATAATCATTGTTAAGTGAGTACAGTGGCTGCCACTTGTTAATCTGTGTTTCTCATTTCTCTTCCTTTCTTCCTCAGTCACCTAAAGGGCTCCGGGCTGAACAAGCTGGCCACATGCAGGAAGCCACAGGCCTCTGGCTCACTGCCTTCTGAATTCACAGTGTGTTACAGGGAAAACAACTCCACAGTGGCTACATAGTCTTAAAGGAATCATTTAGAGAGACAGGTCACTCCTTAGACCCCAGTAAAAGACCCTGCAGCATCAATGCATTAAATGATCCCAAAGAGTGACAAGCTATTCCTCAAATTCTGCTGCCATATAGAAATCTGGCAAAACCACAGACCTTATACATATGTATATATATATACATATATGTATATATATGTGTGTGTGTGTATGTAATGAAATATGTATGAATATAACATCATCTCACAAACTTTCTTTCCCATATCATCTCCTCCTGCCAGTCTCTATTCTAGACTGCAAATACACTGATAAGGTGAATAAATCTTTCAACTAGGAATCAAAATCTTTGCTGGGGGTGGTATGGTAGAAAACACCTCTTAATGTAAGCAACATATTCAAGAACAATGGCCAATAACTGCCAAGGAAATTTCTGGCCATTTGGATTTTTTTTCTAATTTAACAGTTTCCATTCTTCCACTTGATGAAGAGTAAGCATTCATTCATTTACTCCACAAATATCTATTGATAAAATGGTTATATAATAACACTTGTATACTCTGAGGATAAAGTACATAATTTCTATATTCAGGACAACTGAATAGATGAGGAAATATAATGTCAGCCACTAACAAGAGCTTTCAAAAACTCAAATAAGATAAGCAATATAGGCTGATGCAGTACAGGCTAACACATCACCCACCAGAGCTCTAGCACCCATCACCACGATCATTTTCACTCTTTCAATCCCAGATTCCATGCATTCACTCCCTAATCTAGTAATTACAGAATTGCATCCTGTGAGTTTTGTTGTGTTTTGTTAGTTCATCGGTTTTATTTCTTCATATATCACGTATGAGTAAAAACAAATGGGACTTCTCTTTTTTTTCCTTTTGGCTTATTTTACTTAGTATAATCACCTCAAGTTCCATGCAGGTTGTTGCAAAAGGCACTGTATCTGTTTTGTTTTGTTTTTAAATAACTGAGTAAAACTTCATGGATTATGAACACCATGACTTCTTTATCCAGTAATCTGTTGATGGACATTTGTATTGTTCCCGTGCCTCAGCTAGCACATGAATTATATTGCTATAAACTTAAAAACTAAAAAGCTTCTGTACATTGAAAGAAACACCATTAAAATGAAAAGGTAACCTAGTGATTGGGAGAAGATATTTATACAGCATCTATCAGACAAGAGGTTAATCTCCAAAATATATAAAGACTTCATATACATCAACAAGAAATTGGGCAGAGGATATGAATAAACTTCTCCAGAGCCGATTCTGATTGCTTACTTACAGACACATGAAAAATGTTACATTACTTATAATGAAGAAAATACAAATCAAAACCACAAAGAGATGGCCACCACAGATGTCACATCTGTGAGAATGGTTTATATCTAAAAGACTATCGAAAACAAGTGTTGGTGAGACTTTGGAGAAAAAGGACCTCTCATACTGTTGAAGGGAATGTAAATAAATGCAACCTATTTGTAAACCAGTATGAATATTTCTATAAAAAAAGAGTAAAAATGGAACTAACATTTAATGAGATTTTCTTTAACTTTCACGATCTAACCAGCAGAGTGCCATGTGCCAAAGATACAAAAGTTAAAGATAACACACGTCTTAAAGAAATAGCTGTGTGTGACACTATCTGAAATGAAATAAAAGAGAGTTAGTTATTCGGTTTGGTGATGATATACTTATTTTGGAATTGAGTATGGATTATTTATTTTTCTGTAGGCTGGTAATATTTATGTATAGATTCCTGTGCTTCCACACCAAATCTGACTCCCAATTTTATGTATGAAAATCATTGATTTTAAACAGAGACTTGACCATAGAATCATGGAAGTCTTGAGCTGAATTGATTTTTATTCTTTTAGTACGGACCCACAGAAACTGCAGCTTGATCTCCTGAGGGAAACATGCACATACATATATAAAACGCAGTCTTTTATTTCTCCTGATTCAACTTATAATTTGGATGGAATTGTTACTACTATCAAGAAATCATGAGAATCTGATAAGTCAGAAATGGAGAGAAGTGACATCAAGGGAGGGGATTTACATGTTTGCGCTTTGATCTTCCAGAACAGATGTTACAAGAACTATATGCTCGGTGCAGCCCTGCTGGTCAGGTGCTAAGGAAGCTAAGGTGCAGGCCATGGAAAGCCTGTGGACCTGGGTTCATGAACAGGGACCTGAGGTATAAAAATAAATCAATAAAAATTAATTAAACACGGGTCTATCTTGACTTCTTTCTTCCTCCTTTCCTCTATCCCTCTCTCTCCCTTCCTTCCTTCCATTCTTCCTTCCTTCCAAAACAAGCAACAAATTATATTTAAAGAAATACTTACAGCAACTTACATTTATTTATAATCAAGTTTACAAAGAAAAAAAGAAAAAAAAATGCTTTTAAATATAAAAGTTTAAATTTAGCCCCAGAGTTACTTCAGGTCACAATATGATTATACGGATTTTATGCAGCTTTCCTCAGTATTATTTACCAAGTTAATTCAATTAACAAAGAATCAGAAAACAATTCAGGATGTTTCATTCAAAAAAAAATCCTACATGTTTAAGTTCTGCCAATAGAGTATGAAAGTTGAAATAAATTGAATATACACATATATACATATTTAACTGAAAAAATATAGAAGAGTTTAGTATAACAGATGGAATGCATTCATGATATTCATAAAATTTAGTCTGTGAGTGACAATTAGTCACAAATGATAAGCACTTCTCCTTAACTGATATAATCAATTCTATATTTACATATCTAAACTAATTTCTTTTCTTATTTTTCCAGACCTTCAGTTTCTCTTTGAGAGTTAGCTATAGATTTTTCTTTCCTATAACCACAAATGTGTCATATAATGTATAAACATTTTTTAAAATGCTGATTGAACTATTAGAGTTTGCCTTGTACAATGTATACTTTTTTTGCCCAAATTTCTGAGTAAAAAATAAGGATATACACTACACATGAGTAGTAATAATTCCATATCTATACAAAGGTTTTTAATTCCTTTATTTCTTGCACCTTGTATCTGTTCTTATGTTTTGTAACTATTTGTTAAATAAATTTTCTTCTACCATGTTAAAAAATGTTAAATTCTTTTACAATACAAAAAAAAAAGTAGCTGAAAGTTTTGAATTAAAAAATTAAAATTAAAGATTTATTTCCTGAAAGTTCAAAAAACAAATGTGGATATGTGACTATACTATGCAATATATGGTGATATTGGTGTATTTAATCAGCTATATATTTTATATATAGATATAGCTATATACAGATAGATAGATGTATTCTGTGTCATTTCTTCTCTTTTCTCTTTATCTCTATTTGTCCCCTCCCCATTTGTGCTTTTTCTCCATCAGTACACCCCCATAGATCAGATCAGGGTCTGGATCATACTTTCCAGTTTTCTTCTCTACTTCCAGCTACCTTCACTATAATATCCTTAACATTCTCTCCTTCTCCTTGTTCCTGTCAGAAACTTCAGCTCCTTGGTACCAAAGGCTTCAATGGCTGGGGGGGAAGGTCATAAATGGGAGAGATAGGGTGATATCCCACAAAGAATGCAAGCCGGGGAAGGCCCATAGATCTTTATTCAGCATCTGGGAATTTCTAGGGTTGAGGCAGTTGTGGGGAAAAGGACAGAAAGTAGAGAGTAGTAGTTACCTATGCCTCTGGTCCTCTGGATGACTGAAAGTAGTAACAATGTAAGAAATATGATCTTAAGTCCTTAACAGTGTTTTGAATTTAAGTTCCTTCAAATACAGGACCTAAATAACAATCTGGCGGTGTACAGGGAGAGGAAAATAAAAAAGAAACATGTAAGAGTACTGGAGAGGATTGAACACAAATTTATTTTACACAAATATACTTCAAATGCCATTATGTCCCTCCTTAAATTGATTTTGCACAGTCTGGCTTTTCATGAAAAAAACACAGACACACATATTCAGTTTTAGTTAGACAAGGTCATTGATCAAGAAAAAGTCCCAGTATTGTGTAAACCTTGATATATATTAGCTACCACACACTTCCTAGATCAGCACTCTGACCTTGAAGTTGAATAACTGAATTATGTACCCTTTTCACTTTCTCACATTTCACTATTTAACTCCGGGGTACTGACCTCTAAAGGCAAGGACGTCAGGTGTAGGTGTCGCCCACCGTCCGAGACTCCATCCTACTCATGAGTGTAGGAAGATAAATAGGGGTACCAGACAGACAACTGCTTAGTAATTCCAACAAGAATAGTCTTTCCTGGACATATTAACATCTAGAACTTTAAAGGCTGTCACATGAATGACTATTTTCCTGGGAATTAAGATGCTTTGTCGGACAGAATTCACAGGTTGTACTCTATCAGACTTGGCTTGTTCTACAGAGCTGGCAACAATTCAACTGTTTCCCCACAATTCCACTTATTCTTCCTTTGCACAATACAAAAAATGACATAATCATCAGACATGATGTGGAATAGTTAATTATGTAAGGCAAATTATCTGAAAATGACGAAAAGATGTCAACTTCCTTAAGGGAAACATCTTGTAAAATTTCCACGGTGATAATTTCATCAACACAGAGTTTTGAAGCCCCATATAAAATCAGATTTAAAAATTGAAGTGTAAATTTCATTTAAAGTACATTTACCTCATCATGCATATTAAAGCATTTCAAAGAAACATTTTAATAATATTTTATACAGGCAACATTAAAGAGAAAAATGTAGACAACACATACAATTTCAGGAAAATTAGTAAATTGGGTCACTGAAATGATAGGTGTTCATTCTTAAAATCATTATTAATATGTAAGGTCCTCTTTAATTCTAAGAGAAATATTTTACTTTGCTCTACTCACCAACCTAAATTTCTTATTAACCCGCCAGGACAGAGAATATACATTGTGTTGGTGCTGATAGCCCTCCCTTTTATTATGTAAATAAGACTACACAGTGGTTACAGATTTTGAAAAAGCTGTAACTAATTATACATACATTATTCTCCAAGTCTATAATAAAAACAGAATGAACCTGATAGTTGACATAAAGAAATATACAGTTTAAGGAAAGGATATGGGATCAGAAACATATGTTACCATAAATTATAATCTAACAATTTAAGGGTGAAATTATGCTGAAGGCTAAGTCATCCTTAGTGGATTTAATGACTTACTCAACAGAAATCAGAGTTAAACACTCAAAAATTGGTTTAATCTCACTTGAATCATATGTGACTAAAAGTTTCAGTTTAACACAATTGATTAATTAATCTCAGAAATTAAATTGCTATGTAGAAATAGTTCACTCCTGAAGACAGCTCATGGCATAGATGTTTACTTACTGAAAACACAAGTAAGAAGGAAGGGAGTCAGTCTCCCACAAAATAACAGTACGTGCTGAATAAGGTGGTGTCTGTGCAGTTACCAAATTCATCTCCAGGATGTAGGCAGATTTGAGAAATAGTTGTTGGGACCAAAGGGCACATGTTCACAGTCCCACAACCACTGGAAGAAGTTGGGATGACAGTTCTGAAAATGAAGGGGCTCTGAGGGGCCACTACCTGGGTCTCACCTTCTCCAGACCTCAGAATTAGACTCCAATTTCATATCTATTTGAGTTTTACCACATATTCACACACACATAGAACTGATTGAATGAAGGATGGGATTTCATGTTAACATTTTCAAGTTGCTAGAATTTGTATAAGGTTATTAACATTTCTTTATTTTTCTAGTATACTAGGAGCTTCAAACATACAAATAAGCTATACCACTCTTAACCTCTAAAAGGCCCTGGTAAACCCAGAATTAGAGAATTGCAGATACTGGAGGGTAATAGAGCTCTGCATTGTGTTATCTTTGACATATTTTCATAAATGGCATTACTTTTGCTTTTAACCTACTAACTGTAAGAGCAGGGGATTTTTAAAAAACTACAGTAGATCCCTGAATAAGGTCATTACATCCCATGTTTTGTTATAATGTTGATGAGAGGATCACTGGTTGCGTGGGGTTTGCACTCGCAACCCGTGTCTGCATGGTTTTCCCCAGATGTTCATTTCCTTCCAAAAATGTGTTCACTAAGTTAACTGGTGTGTCTGAATGGTACAGCCTGAATGAGCGTGGTTTGTGTGTGAGTTCACCCTCTCATGAAGGACTCCATGTCCAGCAGGTTCTCACTTTCTGCCCTGACCTACTGAGACAGACTCCCAGCACCCTGTACTGAAATAAGTGGGTTTGAAAATGAATGAATGAAGGAATGTAAATTGTTATTTAATACAAACATTTGGGGGGGGGTCTTTATTTATTTAGAAATGTAGTATTGTTTTTGTAACAAGTAACGCACCGTAGTAACTTAACTCTTGTTTCTATTAATTTGCCTATGGTAAAACTAGTTTCATTATATTTCATTTGACTTAAGTTTCCAAGAATCTATTGATAACATTAAATGAGGACTTACTGTGATTGCTTTCTCAAATATAAGCAGTTTTACTGCCTACATAAATAAGTGAAGAAGGAAAAAAAAAAGACAGAGGTCAATGTGAGTGCGTTACCATTAACAAGTTACTGCTTATAAAACACCACGGTTTTATTCTCCCTTTATAAATATGTGCAAATATATAAAACATTGTTCATAAATCTTCAACTTTCACATACAAAATTTATATATACATATTTGTGTGAGCATTGACTTGATAGCTCCTAAACCACACTTGGTATTGTACTTGTTCCTTAGCCACAGGGTGGCAGAAATATTAACTTAATAAACTCCAACAACATAAAATAAATGCCATCTAACTCTAGAGCCTGGACTCTAATTTAAGGAGTTCTCTGAAAGTATTTTTAAAGATATCAAGAAATGGTAAATAATCACAAGAAATGGCTTTTACTGCACTATTATCTACATAAACATCAAGCCCAAGTAATTGTTTCCCTTTAACCAAAAGTAAATTATCTTATTAACCACAAAAGTTACTTCTTAAAAGTGATGTTTTTTGCTTTTTTTTTTTTTTTTTTTTTAAATTATCGAAGTGGTTGAAACTGCAATGGAGTGGAGGTAAATTAAGGTTGTATTTCTTTATTAGGCATCAGAATAGGACATGAGCCAAAGCAATAACTTGATATAACGTCCAAGAAAGGCTGGCGAGTGACACTTTGTGACTATGAAGACACTATTCTAGTAACTTCCGAGGTTGTTGAGGAATGAGAGACTCAAACATAAGGACACATAGAGGGTTTGGGGGGTATAGTGCCAAAAGAGAGTTGGTACTCAAGACGATGATGGGCTGGGCGTTTTCTTTCCAGGTACAGGGACAAGGTCTGCAGTTTGATTACAGAGCTGAAGTGGGATTCTCATAATTGCCAAGTCTAAACTATAGGACCTACCACCTGAAAGAATTATTTAATTTCGACCCTACCACGGTGTGAAAACATGGTATACCATCTGTAGGCTGGTAACCCGCTGCTTCCTTCAGAAAATGCAAGGTGGAAGGAGGAGGAAGAGGAAGAAGAGGAGGAAGAATAAGAAGAGGACAAGTATGGAAAAGACACTAAAGAACGACACTTTTTTTTTTTTTTTTGCTTCAGGCTTATCAAATTTTGAAGGAAACTGGAGTTATCTCATAGGACTATAGAGAAAACTTCAAAGAGTCCCTTTGGACTCAATTAGTGCCTGTGAATATTTATCTGGGAAGCCATCCAGAGATATTTCGCAGGTAGCTACTTAAATTCAGTGA
The DNA here is from genome assembly GCA_004363575.1 of Solenodon paradoxus. NCBI lineage: Eukaryota > Metazoa > Chordata > Mammalia > Eulipotyphla > Solenodontidae > Solenodon > Solenodon paradoxus. Next base: position 157,174 of record RJWH01000370.1, on the reverse strand, counting down.
GGTCCAGTAACACAGCCCTGTGAGCAAACTGTGTTTGCTTGTTGTTTATAACTATGACATTACTAAGAATTTGAAAAAAAAATGAATCAAAATGGTATTATTTAGCTAAAATTGGTCTCCATAAAGCATCTCTAAAGTGCTCTTCCATCCACTTCAGCTGGATACCTAGAAAAAATGGAATAATCAACAAAGCTGACTTACAGTAAAATTTAATTTTCAATGAATTGGAGATAAGAAAGTCATATTGACTCTTCATGGGAAAGATAGTGTTCCTACTGTGAGTCAGCTACTTTATATATTACCTCCTAAAATTTTCCAACAGCCCAATGAGGTGGGCATTATTTTCACATTTCAAATTGAAAACTGAGATTGAGTTCAGAAGAAAGTCAAGAACTAAGTTCAAAATATACCAAAAGGAATTAAAATCATGATCTTGTAGAGATATCTACATTCCCATATTCATTGCAGCATTATTCTCAATAACCAAGATAAAGAAACTAAGTATCTTTTGATGGATAAATAGATTTTTTAAAAAGATGTATACATTATGGAATATTATTTGTGGTGAGAAAGAAGGAATCCCTACCATTTGCAGCCACTTGGATAAACCTTAAGGGTATTATGCTACGTGAAATAAGTCAAACAGAGAAAGGCATCCTAAGTATCTGATATCACCTATATGTGATATCCAAACTCAGAGAAACCAAGAGTAGAGTAGTAGTTTCCAGGGGTGAAGGGTTAGAGAAAATGGAAAGATTTTGGTGAAGGATATAAACTTCTAGTCATAAGATTAACAAATTCTGGGCATTTTATATATAATATAGTGATGATAGCTAAGACTTCTATAAGAAAGAAGATCTCAAATGTTCTCACTAAAAAAAAAAAAAAAAAAGAATGAGCTATAATTGTGATGTATAAGAAATGTATTTTTGGTCATTCAGATGATCAAAATATAGCTTCTATATATTTTGGTCTTCATCTACAGTAGCTGACTCATAGTCCCCTGACTCTTGAATTTTATATGTTGAGAGTGATAAAGGTATCCTGTGTTCTATGAATGAAGTCACTCTGGGGATGTACCTAAGGATGAGGGCTGGCTGTCAGGTGAACAAGTCATGTGATTAGAGAAGGGAGAGAGTTTCAGTCCCACCTCCAAAAGTCTGGGGAGTGGGCGAGGGACTAGAGTGTGAGTTTCATCACAATGAATAATTATTACATCAACCATGCCTATGTAATGAAGTTCCCATAAACATCCAAGAAGGGGCTTTGGAGCGTTTTTGTGTTAGTGAACACATGCGAGTGAGGGTAGAGAGTATACCTGGAGAGGACACAGAAGTGTCACACCTTTTCCCAAACCTTGCCCTGTGCATTGTCTCTGTTTCTGAGTTTCAGGTAATTAATCAATAATTCAGAGAGTAAATGAGTTGCCCTAGTTTTGTGAGCCACCTTTGAAAATTAATCAAACCTGTAGAGGGGTCCCGGGAAACTGATTTATATAACCAGTCAGTCATAAACATAGGTAACAACCTGGCCTTATGATTGGCATCTGAAGTAATTGGAGGAGTTCATGAAAATCTCCAACCTGTAGTCATTTGGTCAAAGCAGCGATGACAGCCTTTCCTTGTGACTGGTATCTGAAGTGGAGGGTGGAGACTGAACTATTAATCTGTAGAATCTGACACTGTCTAGGTAAGTGTCAGAATTAAGTTGAATTCTTAGATACACTGAAAAATGTCTACAAATTACCTGCTGGTATGGGAAAGCCTCCAACAGGCTCAGTTTGGAATTGGGTTCAGGAACCTATTCAGTAACTATGTGACAGGAGAGAGGTATTAGCTAATGTTATGATGGTAATCATTTTGCAATATATAAATAGAGCAGATTAACACATGGATATGTTAAACATACATAATGTTATATACCTTTATATTTTAATAAAGGTTGGGTTGAAAAAAAGAATTGAGTCCAAAAATGCCACTCTGAAACATGAACTCTTTCCACAAAGAAAAGAAGAATTGCCCACAAAGAAATAGTAGGAGTAGTAAGAAGGTTTTTCATATCTTTGCATTATTTTTTTCCTTAAGGATAAGAATAATAATGCAAGTTGTAAGAAATACCCTGTAAGCACTTATCTACTATTTAGGTTGAATGCCAGTTGTTTGTGTCTGTCCCAATTTTTAATATTTAATAGGTGTTAAGCACCTTAGAAGGATTTAGATGTATTTTACACACTTAATTACATATCATAGATAAATATAAGTTTTGATATAAACCTGTGGGCTGTTAACCTATTATAATATTTTGTCAACTATATTCCTTTACAACTACCCCTGATGAAAACATGCAATTATTAAAACTACCAAAATAAATGCATTTGAATTAAAGCAAATTCAATGTAAATTTTATGGCCATTGGTTTCTTAATGCATATGGGATTGAATAGCATGTAATAACTTAGCGGCTTTAAGAGAGAAAAAAGCTTACAACAAACATAGAAACTAAAACCTAACAATGGGTGAGTATAAGCACTTGACTCAGTTATTATAAAAATAAGTACTCCTACAGGAATGAATTCGTTGTTTACAATGAAATCTTAAATAAAAAGTGGGGCCTTTAAAACAAACACTAACTGTTCCAAAGCTATGAGAAAGCTTATTAATTTAAATCATAGCTCATAGGCTAGTATTTAAGAAGCCAGTCTTCTTCTGTGATGACAAATCACACCTCAAAATCGCCTTCATAGTCATAAAACCCCAGAGCTATGCAAGTCCCTGAGTTGTCCTTCAGCTTCGGCCAACAAAAATATCAGCAATAAGTACCGCTTACATTGCACCTGCAGCATACTCTAAATAAAGGTAAATAAGGCATTCATGCAAGAAATTAACACATGGCAGAAAATAAGACTGAGCTCCAGGGTAAAATTCAATCTTGTGTCACAGTGAAAATCAAAGAAAATAACTTAGAATATGAAATCCATAAACAGCATCTCATTAGTATAATTCAAAACTTCACTCCAGGGACAATATTTTTTTAATATTTATTTTAATCTTATTTTAACATGTTCTTAAAAAATTCTTCACCATGCAGGATTATGTGCAGGAGAATACTATCACTGGTTTTCATTTAGTTACTAAATCTCATTAATATTATGTCTTTTTATATTAATGTTAGTTGTTATTTTAATTATTCCCATTGTCTCATTTAGTTGGAAAAATGAACATTCTGCTCCAATATGCTCAGGTTTTTTCTTTCACTTCATAAATGGAAAAATAATTTCTCATGTGCTAATCAGTAACGGATTTCAGACTATGACACCATTGGAAAAACTGTTCTAAGGACTCATCAGCAGTATGTAAAAAGTTAAGTGATCTAATTTTACACACACACACACACACACACACACACACACAAATTATGATGTTAACAAGTCAACTAGCTATTTTATGGTGCAACATCATGTGCTGATGCTTTGGGACTTGTCTGAAGAATCACAAACTAAAGTTAAACCAAACCAAGACTGAAGCCCATGGGTAGAATCTTCAAAGAAGTTCTTGGAGAAAGAAGTGGCAACATTTCATGGGCACAGTCCAAAATAAGACAGGATAAAGAAAAATCACAAGAGAATTTCTCATAGCATCGCTATAGCCAGACTCTTGTCTCAATTCTGACGCAGAGCAATAAAATCCCAGAGATGGTGCTCCCAAAGTTATGTAACGGCAGGGTAGACCTAAAAAAGTATTCTGCTTAATGCTACTGTGCTGACTGGTTTTAATAATATTCTTTCTTTGAAATACTTTCCTAAAACTACCACATGTATGTAAATAATCCATGTGAAACACAGCTTATATGAATATTGCTTATACTTCAAGTTTTTGCAGGGTTTGGTCTTTAGCCTGGCAGACTAAACTGTAACCTTTGATTCATGGACACCTGCCTGCTAACACTCTCAGTCAATAATGCTCTAAGACTACATCCTGGTTGGAATATTTTATTCAGTGTTGTGTCTCTTCCTGCTACTTACTTTATGTTCTGATAAGCAGTTTGGATTCATTGAGACAGACAAATACAGGCTAGTTATTAGCAGAAAACCAAGAGTGCATAATATTGGTATCAGTATGGCTATACTAAGTTGATTCTAGCTTCCTTCCAGGAAATGGTACAGAAACACCAGGTTACAATCATCCAGACATCCAAGACTAATGAAAGTTTTTTAACCTTATAGAAGGTGCCATTTTAGAAGAGAACACTAGTTCCATCTGAGACTAAAAGGCTGGGACAACCCTGAATAGTAGCTGGAAGAAACTGTGGCTGGAGGAAGTCTGACTTGAATAATAAAGAAAATAGAAGAGAAAAACAATTGGATATCAAGAACGAATCTTCAGTGGAGCTAAGCCATTTTTTCAAAAGAAAAGTTCTGACTTATTAGTGGACCATTATCTAAATTTTGTGAATCAAGGTTTTTTTTTCCCACAAAATAAAAGGATAAAACTGAATAAAAATAAAGTATAAGTGCTTCAGAGTAATGTTAGCTATCGGCCATCTAATTTTTACTTCATTTCTGACTTCCGTAATCTGCTTGACGATCTGCTCTGGAAACAAACCGACGCCCTAAAACCAACGCTGGCTACCAAAATTTCACTTCCTGGCAGACAAGGTTGGCTTTACTGTTTATTATGGATATTCTAGGCAGAACAGTGGCTGCTTTCCCCCTATATGTGGTCAGTGATGCATAGCCAATGTTCACTCTTCCTTTACTAACATATACTAAGTAGAAATGCCTACCTGAGTTGGACGACTTCCACCCTAACTTTCCATGTGTCCACAGTTGAACTTAGCTTCTTGTTATCAGGTAGGTCTGCAATAGTCAGGAAATGGTGACCATTCTCTGACTCTGCCTTAGAAAAAGAGTTAAAGTCTTTAAGAGCTGCCCTGGTAAATGAGTTCTGGCTCATGCTAACTGCAGATTGTTCCAATCTCTGAGCACTTGACTGAAGAAATTGTAAAGGCAATCACATTGAAGCACAAAGGGCTCAAAAAATCAAAACAATTTTTGGAGTGTGTTTTCATGGCACTTATCCTTTCCCTTCTATCTCTTGCCCTAGTGTTGGAAATGACCTTATTCAATTCTAAGCGCTGTGATTTTTAGTTAGAATTGCTTTTGACTATAAGCAACAGAAAATCCAGCTAACAGTAGCTTTTTTAAAAGGGTTGATTCTTCTCACAAAACAAGACTAGTTGGAGATAGACAGCTGCTCTTATTAGTTTAGCAACTCAAAAATATCAAGACTGAGATTTCTAGGATTCACTTCAAGTTTTCTCACAAGTTCTGTGCATCAAACTCCTGCTCAAGGCACAAGATGGAGAAGTAGGATGGACAGTGCTGGCCACATCTGACCACTTTCGTCTATAAAACTCTTGAGAAACAACAATCAGATTCAGTTATATGAACTCCTGCAAGTGAAAATATGGCTCTCCAAAGTAGGAAACAAACTGTTAAGATGAACTGAACTAGGCAATAATTATTTGCTTCTAAGGGGCACATTTTCACCCAAAACAAAATGGGTTTTATCAATAATTATACAAATGAGTATAATGAAAATGAGTATCAAATGAGCAATTAACAGAGTTATCCACTTCATGCCACTTGAAGATATAAAGTCATTGGGTCCAAGGAATATAGATATGCTTCTTTTCATGAATAATTGAGTCTTTTAAATGTGAGATATAGTATCTTACCACATATTTCTTGTAAACTAGGTGGTGACAGAATTATTGTTAAGAAATTTCATCCTTGTTTTCATATGCAACAGTGTGATCTCAGTATTTTATTATGTAAATGGGAACAGCCAATTTCCCAACAATGGTCCACATCTCAAGTTTTAAAATAAAGTGTTCAAATATAATTGGAAAGCAAATTAAACATTATTACATCAACAGAGAAATTTTGAACAAGTCAAAATATTTTCCAAAAGTCAAAACCTGTCCTGGAAATCCAAAAGGTTACAAATAGAGCTAAGTTGATTTAATAATAAATATGCTCTACCCCAATGTATCATTTCTAGAATAGCTTTAAGAGGTGAGTCGAAGTATGGCAGGAACTAGTCTTGGTGCTTCCCAAGGGCTACATAGCCACCATGATATAACATTGTACAGATAAATCAATATAACAAATTTTTCAAAAATTCCAGTGTCAGCACAGTAGTAGTTTTAGTGGTTTGTAAGTCCATAACTGGTACTAGTTGCTTTATGAGGATTTTAGTAGTATATAGTGGTCACTGAGCTAGCTATGATTTCTCTAAGAACTTAACTGGGAACCCTTCTCCAGATTCTAGTAATAATAAAATTGATTCTGTTTTTAATGAAGTTAGTATCATTTCAGAAAAGCTAGTGGACCAAGTGTTACTTCCTCTAGGAAAATATTAAAGACCGTGTTCTATAACATAATTCGTTTTGTTCCCGTCATGCTTCCTAAACTTCAGGCACACATTATAGACATAAATCATAACATTTATTGGCACACAAATAACAATACTTTAGCTTAAGTAGCCTTAACCAGAAGCCTTGCTTAATTCTCAACAATTAACCAAATTAGTTCACTGTGTTATGGTCTCAGTCTTTTGTGCACTCAAGTTCCCAATTCACATGATGAAATAATCCTAATACCCAATGTGAAAGGGTTAGAAAATGAGGATTGTGGGTGATATTAACTATTCCTTAATGGGATTCGTGCTCTTGTGAAAAAGATCCTACAGAACTTCTAAATGATTCTGTCATGCATGGATACACTGAAAAAGTGACAGCTATGAACCAGGAAGAGGGATCTCATCAGTAGGTGACCTACTGGTTTCTGATTTGACCTTCCAGTCTTTAAAAAGAGGAGAAATAAATTTCTGTGGCTTATAAGCTACTCAGTTTATGACATTTCATTATATCAGCTTGAACAGACCAAGATACACTGCAAATGTTGGCTTCTTTTAAACATTCAATATTTCATATGTATATCATTTCCTCATAATATGTAACTTCTTTAAATGACAGCATATTCTAGATTTATAACTTTTTTAAGAGAAAGGAGGATGAATTTAAGAATTTTTTTATTCAGTTGTTCATCTTGGTTGTTCCCCCAGCCCCAGGATGTGAACGGTTAGAAAGCATGTGGACTTAATTCAATCAGAGGTGGTGTATCGAAGGACTATTCCACCAGGGAAAGCCTAGATATCTGACACTTTAGCTGTTTATTTTAAGACTCCTTTCTTCCTGTCGAATCTTTTCATCACTATCGAGGATATTTTAAGATGGAAATTGTCTTTTCCTTGAGATTTATCTTCTTCAGATGTTTTATGCACTTAGTTTGCCCCACATCTCAATATATAAAAGCAGTAATAGGTGTAAGTAATGTATTATTTCTGTTTTATACAGTTGTCATTTGATTATCAAATCCATCCAATCCAGGATCTTCAGTTAGAACCAGTTCTGCAGCTGCTCTCTTCTCTTTTCCTATAATACAAGCTCCTTTCTTTGGACCCGGTGTTTTTCCAACATGATGCTCAATATTTCAAATTTATCTTCAAAATAAAGGTGGTTCCTCTTTCTATCTTCAAGGCCAGAATGGGGAGATGCTGTTGTATGGATCTTTTCAGAATGAACGTGGGGCTTTTAGTACACGTATGGGACGCTGGATGCAGTCAGCAACTCTGTCAATTTTGTTGTCGCTCTCACACTAGGCTTTCCAGAGGTTCAAATGGAGAAATGTCATGAAATGTCATAGCATGATGCATTTCTTTTTATTCTTTTACGTGCCTATTTTTCTTCCTCAAGAAAAGATGAACTAAAGCATAGCCACAGCAAGCACGACTATCCACCAGTTTCCCTAAGTGGCTAAGAAAAATGGGGAAAAAAGCTCTAGGATGATATTTGTGGTTATAAATGTAACACAACTTACATTTAGACAATTAAATATCTTGTTCGAATTACAAGATGAGCCTGTATGCTCTGCAAGAACTCAAATATTTTATTTGTATGATTAAATGACATTAAATGACTGCTATAAAAAGATACAATTCATTTTTCTAAATTTAATAGACTACTGGAAAATATTTACCTGTTTAAAAAATTGCTCTAATGGCCTATAATACGATTTTCTTTAGAACCAACCTTTAAAAACCTCTCATTCTAAACTTACGCATTTACAGAATCATGAAATAATTATTTATGATGGAAAGGAGCCTTATAAATTATCCAGATATATTGACAGTTTATCAAAAATGTAATAACTTTATTTAATTTATAAAGTATCACATGAATGAATGAGCGTATTTGTGAGAACACATCAGACTTATCAAATTCACCTTGTAAAATAATAGCTTTGATAGTAATTATAGAAGTTATACACATTCCACTTGGGAACAGACTTATAGTATCATATTTCTTCCCCAGAAAATCATTATTGCCATATAGCCACTTGTTTTTGCAAAAAAAATCAAGAGATATAAAAGAAAACTTTTTCAATTATATTTCTTTCTTTCTTGTTGCAATTCAAGTTTCCCATATGTAAGCTTGATAAAAGTTATCTTTTTAATTCACTAAATATAGCTTAATTTTTGCTGGAGGATTCTGTTTTTTAGGAAAACTATTCAAATGTCCATTGAAGTGATAAAACATTTTAGAAAATACATTTAACAACCCTTCTGAAGACTTATACCAGTATAGATAAGGTTTCTCATTTCAGGTGAGTTTAAATGGTTTTATTTAAATTTCAGCAAACAATTAATTTTAAAACTGCCATTAGGGTGACTGACAAAAATTAATCTTGGAGATTCCTTTCTGAGGAGTCCTATGGCCCAATCAGATTTAGAAAAAGAAGAAAATATACAGGGGTTATTTATTCTTTAAGATTTTCCAGCAACAATCATAATTTTGAGGCCTTGGCATGGCCATTTTAAAGCTCTTCTAGACCAGGTGCTCAGGACACACTGAATCCAGCGAGGGAGAAAGAACATGCACATAAAAGGGTAAGCAACAGCACACTGTGGAATATTGTGCATAAAATAAATGGCCTAGAACATAACACCTATAAAAACTGAGGAAAAGAGGATTCACTATGTGCTGATGTAGTGGAGGAAGATTTTATAGAGAAGTTAGGCTTTGATATGTGCTTGAGAAAAACTATGGTATCATTCCCATGAGTAGTAAGGAAAAAGTGAGCATTGAAAATTGGGGATACTGGTGTGAAAAATACAGGGTAAACCAAAACAGAAAATATAACCAGACACATCAAATAGTCCTACTGGGTCACAGACAAGGGCTCCAGAGTATGAAGTAGAGTGATTCAATTAAGCCAGTAGTTAAAGAACTGACCATAAAGATCTCGCAATGCTAGCTTAAGGCGACATAGACTTTTAGATAAGATCACCAAAATCATTTGCAAAATTGTGGAGTTTTGCTGTTGATGATTTCAAATATACCTGTCTAGGACCCATTGGAGAGATGCTGATTCCCAGAGACTAGGATTCAAGACTATTTTTAAAATGATCCACAGATACAGTGCCAGCCTCAAAGGCAGGTGACCTGTGAAGTCTTGTGGGCCGCATGCTAATAAGGGTCCCAGACTTAGTTTCATACTCTGTTGTAGTCATATAGAATTCTTAAGCATGTCATCACTCACCTCTTGTCCTTCACTGGTTCTTGTCACTCCATTCACATACAAGGTTCACAGGGGCCCATGAACACAAAATTCCAGTAGACCCCAAATGTACAGGGGTTCAACAGGACAGAAAGTGAATGCAAAGTAAGCTATGTCTATGACTGAGTAAATGGGGATGATATCATCTCCTAAGAGGCCATGATTTCTGCTTGAAGCAGAATTTCCTTTGAAAAAAGAAAGTGAGTCTGGGAAGATATTCTCTGCAAGAGAAAAAGACCAAGGAACCCAGTCATTTTCTTTCCTGTTTACATGACTTCTCTGTATTCTCCAACTGTTTATACTGAAAATGATAATTAGGAAAGAAAAAGATAACCTGTTGTCTCTTTACTTTTCAGTTCTTCCTTATCATTAGTGTGAATCAAAAAAGTGTTAATAAAGTGTGACTATATCAAAAAGTTAAATAAAAGCATTTGAGATTTGTGCATTATTTTCATTGTTCTGATGAGAACAAAACATGTGTATGTACAAAGTATAAAATATAAATTATATAATATCAATGTTTTTACATATGATTTAAGTGGTCTTATATTTGCATTTAAATCTATCATGATACAAAATAAAGTTGAACAATAAAATCTACATTAATAATTTAATTTTATCATATTTAAATTTTTCTTTTTCTTTACTTAGCACAATATTAAATAAAATTAAGAGACACATGAGAAGTTGAGAGAGAAACCACAGAAGAAAAAAAAAATTATTCCAGTTACTTAAGGGACACTTTTTTTTTTTGCCTTTTAACAAAGGACCCCACATTTATATTTTGACTGGGTGCTATCAATTATGTAGATGGCCCTGCACAGATCATTCTGATGATGAGGACTGAGAACTTCTGATGTAGTTAACAGAGAAAAGGTAAGGAATTTTAAGTAGAGACTACTTCATAAGGTTTAATCCCCAGAGGTCTGATTGAAGTAAGAGAAATATAGGAAGATCCATTTGAGCAGCTTAGAACAGATCGGTGAAGAAGAAAGAGCCCCCACGAGGGTGAGTGTGAAAGTAAGAGAAAAGAAACAATAACAGAAAAAGGGAGTTGACTCAAAATATCAGGAAAAGAAAAGGGAGAAACATTTTTTTTTAAGTCTCCAAATGTGGAAACCTCCATGACTGGCTAACAGCAAGGCTGTCAAAAGAAATAGAAAGTCAAAAGTCTCCACTTTACACATGTAGAGTTTTAAAAGGAAGAGAGATGTCGAAGAGTAACTAACTGTTCATTGTCCAGTTGGGTAGTTCAGTTGAACTGAAGGGAGACCTGGCAGCAATAGCCGATAGGAATTTCTCTATGGAATTAAATAAAAATGTTGAAGGAAAGGGGGTAGAGACCGAAGGCAAGTCACAAAATGTAAGCTTTATGTGATATCCCCACATAGGAAGCAAGAGGAAAAGAGCAGACAACATAGAGTCAGACAGAGCAGTCAAAGGTATGAGGAAAGTGAGGATAGCAAGTTGAAGCACTTAAAAAGAATTGACAATGGAGTAGATGCCATACAACACAGACAGTGAGACGGGATAAAAATGTTTTAAATTTTTAAGTATATATTCATAAGTGACCTTGGAGGAAGCAATTTCAGGAGAGTAGCTTTTCAGAAATTGTCATACTAGAGAGAATTTAAAGATTGTGTGGGTGGTGATAAAATGAAGGTTGCAATTGTACTGCTCATTTTTAAGATGTGCTTGGTAGGAATGAAGTTTAATAGAAGAGAGGTGAGCAGGGTTAGAATTCAGTGAAGTTTTTTTTTTTTTTCAAGATAAATGATCATTTAAAATATATGTTTATGCTTTTATCATTATCTTAAATGTTAATGGTAAGGATGTGCTCTATTTTTATAGACAACTGATCATTCTTTGAATAATCAAGTAACAAAGAAATGGATGAACGGAAGGAAAGATGAATGAAAAACATTAATGAAGTTAATGACACAAAAGTGTCATCTCTTACTTATCCAACAATAGGTATGTGCTACAGGGACCAACCATGAGGGAAAACAAGAATCAAAACAACATGCTGCCCTAAGGAAGCTTCTAGTAGATGATATATTTACAATTCTATTGTTAAATAAATATCAAGCAGGCTCTACGAAAGGTCATAATGAAATAAATAATCAGACAAAAATTAATTACAAAATGTCATATAAATATGTCAGTGGAGAGTGAAAAGTACAGGCACCAGAAAAAGTTACTCAAAAATAATATTAGAAAAGGGACCAAGAGTAAAATGCTAATCCCTCTTCCTCAAAGACCAGCAGAACAGTGAGAACATGTGAAACTACAGAGCTATGGAAATGAGAAGATGTGACATTGACCTGTTTTAGAGAAGAGAACACAAGCCAGAAGTCTTTGATGGTCTCAGAGTTAAGAGGTAACCCCACCTACTGTGAGAGAAGGTAAGAACATCTGTGAGTGCTCTACAAAAACAGATCAATAGGACTTCTGACTGATGCTGTGTATTCATAGTGTCTGCAACAATCCACCCCTATTCTCAGGCAGAAAACACCTACTGATTTTTAAGATCTCATTTTCCTCTTGAAATCACATAAGCTTCTAGCCATACACAATCATTCTCCTCCCTGAATTTTTACAATCCTTGTAGCTGGTTCTATATGTTACTAAACACCATTCTGTGTGGTTCTTGAGTTGTGTTTAATTCTGAGACTTCTCTACTACGTGACTTAAACAAAAGACATCACAGGAGCAATATTGGTAGAATACAAAATACTGACTTCATAGTTAAAAGTAATTTTTTACCTCACTAGTTTTCAAGAATTTCAAAGAGCCATTTACTTTTAAGCTATAGTCTAGTTAATAGAAGGAGTCAGGTCTAATCACTAAGTTAACTATTATCACAAAAAAAAGCAGAATTAGCACACATCTTATTCCCAGTTATATCAGGACAAAGGAAAGTTGAAAAAAGCAGAAATAACTATGTAATATGGAAAATTCACGTCAACATGCATGTTATCAAACTATAGTGATGTGAATGAAAAAAAATTAGACACATAGGTAATTCTGACCAAAATTCGATTTTTCTAAAATATCCAATACGTGAGATTTTTTTTTCTTAATCAGTAAAATATCTTAACTGGAATTTTATTTTAAAATATGATCCGATACTTAAAAATAACTGTGTGGACTGTTTTCACTACTCCTATTCACTTTCATTGGAATTTTGGAAAGTTGTACATTGGTCTTGGTTTTCAACATTGGATGGATTGAAACTATTGAAGACGATGATTTCTATTTATAGTAGATGCTTACATAAAACCTCAGATGATCACAAGTGATAAAAATCTATACTGTGTGAATTCTATGTGCGACAGTGAGGGGCAGGCACCTTTCACTATGCCACCTGGAAAAGTTATCTGTTCTGCAGTATAATCAAACAGCTGAACAGCCTATAATTAATTCATTGTGTAGGCGACCGTAGTCAAAGTATCTCAGAATTTTGACTCAGTTTAAGCATGAACCCTAACAAAATGTTGGATTTTTTTTTTTTCCTTTTAAGTTGACCTGAGCTAATAATGAATAAGGCTGTCTGTCTCGGGAAAGACAAGAAATAGAGTCCTGTCATCTCCTTCTAACTTCTGCCTACAATGTCAGAGTTGAAATGAACTTTGGAGACCAGAGATCGATCTTCTTCATTTGCTCTGCAAGTGATAGTGAAGCTCAAAAGAGGTGGGTTACTTATCCCAGGAGGCACACTGAAAACACCTTAACAGTAAATGGTAAGTGACCCATTCAAGATCCCTTTCATTCTAGCATAACCAGTCAATCGGTTTTTAACTTTCATTGTTATTGATGTTGTCACTGAAGTAGAAACACAATTCAGTGAACAAGGTCAAGAAACACAACATTTTTCATCCTGGCCACTTCCCCACCTTATCTACCAAAGCAACTTTTACCCTGATTCTAGACTGGAGTATCTGTTTTATGATTTTATACAAATAGGAGATACAGCATAGGTTCCTGTTTGACTTTGATGAGGAAAGTGACCCAAGTTGTTTCCTGTAGCTGTAGTTTATAATTTTGGCTGTATAAAATTCTACTATGTGAATATATCACAATTTCTTTATCCATATAATACGTAGACACCTCTGGGATTTATTTCCAATTTTTCAACCATTAGAAACATTGTTATGACTATTTTTGTCCATGTTTCTCGGCATACACATTCAAGTATTTTTGTTGGATATATGACTAGAATGACATTAATGGGTCACACAGCAGACCATGTTCTACTTGAGCAACCGTTTTACAAAGTTATTGTACCAATTCACATTCCCACCATTAGAAGTTCAGAGTATACTCAGATCTTTTATAGAAACACTTACTACATACCTTCTTTTATAGTACATAAACCAAATTAATTTGGGAGCCTGCAAACATGACAAAAGAATAGAATCTTCTCTTGAGGAATTCTCAGTGAGACAGAGGTAAAAGAAAATTAACAACTATCAAAAAGTTAGTATGTACATTAATATTAGTGCTATATATACATATATATAATATAAATATTTGTGTAATAACCTGGTTTCTGCCTCCATAATGTACATGTGATCAACACAGACTGGAAATGATATCATATGAAAGACAGTATGGGCATTAATGAACGAGTGGTCAAGTTTAGATACACACAGCAGTCAGAAAATTCTTCATAAAGGTGACATGTTAAGATTGATTTTCTGCCAGGGATACAGAGAGAGAAAGGACTTTGCAGAAGATGAAAACTTAAATCAAAGTCTCCTAATACTTTATCAGAATGCCACAGTTGGAAAATTAGGACAGGAGGGACAAAGAATATGGTTGAAAATATTCTAAATTAAGGGGCTAGACCATGGAGTGTCTTAAGAGTTCAGCTGAGGATTTTGGACTTCATTGCACAGACAATGAGCAACTATCAAAGGGCCTTGGATGTGGAGTACAATGATCATATGTGAATTTCAGAAAGGTCATTATGGCTCTGGAGGAATGACTAAAAGGACATGCTATTAAAAACTTATTTTAAGATTTGCCATAATAATCAAAGAGAAAGATAATGATGATGGTTTTTATCATACTATTTTCAGAGGAGAGATAAGAAAAAGAGTAAACATAATGTTAATAAGATACAATCAACAGAATAGCCCAAGAATTAGATGTTGTTATAAGGAATAAGGAGGCATATTAGGCTTTTACTTTTGCTAACTAGGTAGATATTGGTGTTCTTGACATGAATAAGAAGATTGCAGAGAGGAATATTTAGAACAACGTACATACTAATATTTCGGAGAGATCTAGCAGATATTTTTAAGATTTTATAAAGACATGCAGTGTTGTCAGATAATACTTGTTTCCCACTGAATAGCCATTATTCATCTTTCCTCTTAATTACTGAATGAATTAAATTTTAACTGGGTTCATGGAGTCACAATTATGTCTACATTTATGTTTGTGATTAAATTCTGAACAGTGAGCTTTGGACGGAAGTTATTTAGCAAGCTACGTGTCTTGATAGTATTAAGAATGGCTGGGTACTTCAAATAATCCTCCCTCTCACTACTGGAAAGGGAACGTAATGACACATTTTTCCCAGGTGAACAAGGACAATACACTCAGGAATGTCCAAAGCGCAAGAACGAAGAAATGAAGATCGTCTTATAGAACAGAGTTGCTCCATCCTCCTGGATATTGTTTTAAACTTCACTTGAGAAATACACACATGTATACATATATGTTATATATGTGTATATATCTGCTGTACATACGTATCATAAATCACATTCTCTTTTAGTTTGTCCTAACAACTTAAATCACACCCTAACACATGGAAGCTAGAGACAGAGGTGTCTGCTACAGCTCAATGGTCCAGCTACCAAGTTACAGTTCCAATCCTCCCACCACGAAAACGCAGGTAATCCCCTACAGCAAAACATAAAATAAATCCATAAATTATATAGATTTGTGTGTCTGTATATATGTGTGCATATATATATAAAACATATATGTATTTTTGCTGTTTGCAGTTCTTGAAGACAGTTTCACTGACTAATAAGAGACTCTGATTAGTTCCTTTCTCTTTTTCCAGGTAGAAAACAGAATGTTTAAGCAAAAAATAAGAAAAACTGTTTAGAAACCTCAGACTATAAAGAAAATAGTGGGAAAAGAAAGTTATTTTTACTTCCATATAATTATAGATGGTGGAGAATTGGTAGACAAAACTCAGTTCCAAGAAATCACTGAGGGAATTAGGTTCCTTCCATTGTCATCTTTTCCACGGTCAAAATGGTTGCCCCAGAATTCAGGCAGTAGGAAGGGAAGGCAGAAAAAGAGAATGTACCCAATGTCTTAAGATGATGAACCCAGATGTGGCTGGTGACTTAGAATATAAACCCAGAGGTGTGACATATCACTTTTGCTCTCCTGTCATTTCCAGGAACTTCATCATAAGACCACACTTTTTTTAATGTGCAGGATATTTTGACTACAGGAAAAATAATAATAAGAGGTGGCAATGTAAAACATAATCTTGTACATTATCTTTGTTCTCTTTGTGAGTTAAAGAGTCTAATGGACAAGAACGCTTTGCCACAATTGAATTAAACTGCATCTATTTACATACCTTTCACCATGTTACCATATCTTAATTGCAAAAATAATGCTGAGAGTCCCCTCTCCCCACACCCCCTGCCATGGCTGAGGCTGAAAGGGGTAAACTATGAAAGCTATGGATGTGAGTTTGAAACCTGAGGCCAGGGGCTGCAAAAGTCAAGAAATTAAAATAATTCTCAGAGTCTTGCCTTGTGCCCAGGAAGAACAGGATAAGTCTAGGTAGCCGACTAGCAGATTTTTCCACATTAGGACACAGGAGAATTTCAAAAGGGGGGAAAACATAACAACACAATGGATTTTGACCAGATTGTAAAGAATCTTAAAGACTTAAGCAACAAGATTATAACTGATCTTATTACAATTTCAAAGGCTGACTAGAGATGAAATGGTGGTAGAGAGGTTTTAGAAGCCATTACTTAGATAAGGAAAGCATTTATATAGTCTGGAACAAAGAAATGACCACGACAATGAAGACAAAGGGTAAAATTGGGCGATAACTCCTAAAAAAAGATAAAAAGAGGTTGGAGGAGGGTAGGGAGAAAGACAAGTCCTGATGTTCATTCAAGGTTTTAGATTAAAAAAATTAAGATATTAAACACTGCAGCAAGGATTTGGGGAAGAGGAGAGTTAGGTTTAAAACAGACTGCTAAAAGATAATTATGGGTCATCTAAATAGCAATGCCCCCAAAACAGGTGTAAATATTTTCCTGGATATCCATAAGTGAGCTAGAGATTGATAAAGTTGTGGCAACAATCAGAAGTGTGCTTGAGCAGAACAGCGCAACAAGTAAAGAAAATGAGGGACAGTGTGTGAAATATCAGTGATTAGAGGAAAGGTATCAGTTGCATAGTTTGGGGGCAGAAAATGGCTATGAGCCCAAAAAGGTTCACGAGAAAAAATTCCTTGAACCCTAGATAATACAGAGTCATAATTTCAGAACCATTTCAGACACAAACCTAGCTAAAGAAAATATCCTAGTTTGCATTTCATCCTTATGATATGTATCTATGCATATATATATGCACGTATATGTGTGCATGCTAAATTTATAGAGAATAACTTGCGGTGTGATACACAACATAACAGGGCAGTGGTATGGCTTACACAAGAATGTTTCACAGCCCTATGAAACAACCACCAGACTCCTTCACTAATCAGCCCATGTCTATTCATAAGAAGGTTTGAACAGATACCCAGGAGGCAAGTGCAAATTGAAAACAGTACTAGTCATATCCACGTGGTTGTATAGCTTTTGGACATTTCTAAAATATCACTAGAGTTTCTGGATTCAGAGCCTTTTTATTTGGGACTTAATCCCGAGGTCTTCATTTGAATACAAACTATTTCCAGGACAAAGTTTTATATCCTAAGCTTGCCCTGGGTGAAGGACCCGAGCCAACTGCTATCTTTTCCTTCTGCAGGTCAAGAATTCACCCACTTAACAAATATACATTGTGCTGATGAGAAACACTGCTGTTTTAAATGAACACACTCATCGAAGCTCCTGTAATCAAAAGTAAAGGCCACCTATACAACCGATCAAAAAATAAAGAAAATTCCATTGTCGATGAAAGTTGAAATTTATATTCTGTTAATAAAACATTATTTTAGCCTTAGTTACACTTGATTCGATGATAAAAAGTAACATTTTACTTATTAACTAATTTTAATTAACTACTTCCTTTTTACAAGGTTTATTTACAAATAAGCACGTAATTATATGTACATACATACCAATCTTTACGTATAACCCATTACCTCCTAGTTTCCATCTTTTTTGAAGTATCTACAAAGAACAAAGGCATTTCCTTCAACTTAAGACTTTGTACAAGAAATAATTCTGAAGAAAATTAAGAAAATACCATGAAATTAGAGTTCATACTTAGAACTAGACAATGGAAACTTTAGAAATCACTGAGTCTAATCTACTTATTCAACAGATGAAGAAATGAAGACCCAGAGAGCTTAAGTGAATGATCCAACCCTCTTTAGTCCTATTCCTATTTTCTTTCTAGTGTAACACTAAATATCCATTACAGCAAAAAAATAAGTCGTTGGACAATAAATAAATTCACAGAAGATTACATGTTCCATAAAATAACATCATTTACAAACATGTCATCCCTTATAAATTATAAAGCTCCATCCCTACTGTTAAATCTATGGGCTATGATAATGGATAGATTATTTCTTTTCTGTAGATGAGGAAACAGACTGAGAATTGTTAAATGGCTTGCTCTAAGTTACAGAGTAAATTCAGTGTTCTTTCTGCTGTTCTACATATGTCTATGCAAGATTGAATAAAAATAGTTATCTAGATCACCAAACTATGAAAGAGAAGTCGAAACTCAGGGCAAAGACTTTATGGTGATATTGCCACACTAATGGAATTTACACAACATGCATATGGCTATGCCCTCATCTGCCCAATGGTCTAAATGTTTGTGAAATACATTTATCCAATTCAACTGTAATGACAAATGCTTGACAAGAATATTTTAAATTGACAAAAGTATAACTCATCTTATGCACATATACACCT
The DNA here is from genome assembly GCA_004363575.1 of Solenodon paradoxus. NCBI lineage: Eukaryota > Metazoa > Chordata > Mammalia > Eulipotyphla > Solenodontidae > Solenodon > Solenodon paradoxus. Next base: position 138,344 of record RJWH01000370.1, on the reverse strand, counting down.
AAAACCATTAAAATGAGGTTCACATTTGAAAAGATTCTTGATATGTAAACTACCATGTTACCCTAGCTTGTCAAATTCTTTCTCAGATTCTGGTCATGAATGAACATTAAAAATCGGATCTATCTGTTCAATGCTCTAGTGACTTTCTCCAAAGATAAAAAAATGATGAATATCAAAAATGAAACAAAATATCTCATTTTCTACCAAGAAAGCTAATAGTGCTTTCAAAATGGTTTATGGAGAATGAAAAGCTGAGACATGTCAACAGTAATACAAACCAAAACATCCACAGACTCTGTTTAAAGATCAGTAGTATCTACTTTGTTTTATTTCTTCTACCACCAAATTAAGTGGCTGATTTCAATAAGTTTATTCCTGAAAGGAACATTAGCTAACATTAATATGGATATTTCATGTATTATTTCTGTTAATCCTTTCAATAAGTCTACAAAGTAATTACTCTTAAAGACCCATTTAAAAAAAAAAAAAGGAAAATGAAATATAAAGACATTTAGCTCTACTGGACCCACCAGGGAAGATTCTCAAGTAGTCTGAGTCCAGAACCCACGTATTTAGTCATAATAGTCTATTCCTTTAGTTAGATGCTACCTATGGAAGGAAACTAAACACACTGCAAGAAAAAACCCAGTATAGTACATGGCGGACCTGGTAGAATAGCGGTTAGGTCAATGGCATCCTAAGGAGCACAGGCCACATACCCGGGGTTCAAGTCCCAGGTTTATGGGGAAACAATCAGTGTGAACAACTAAATAAAAATAAAATAAATGCATCTTCCTCCTCTTTCTTCCTTCTTGCCTTGCCTACTTGCCTTCATTCCTATCTACACCTTTCTTTTTTAAAAAAAAAGTATTGCAAAATATAATTATATAATATTTGACCTGAAAATCACAGTGAGCTGTTATAACTCTAACAGCAAATTTCTTTACATTAAAAATCAAAAATAAAAATTAGAAGTAGATTATGCTTTACTTTTCAATGAAGCAGAGGGCAATTCAGTAAAATATGAATTTTCTAATTCCCACCTCTTCTATGCAGCACATACTCTCAGAACAAAGGAATAACTGAAAAGTATTCCTGAGCAAACAACATAGATCGGACTTCATGCACTTCAATCCACAGACACTGAGAAACATGAGCTCCATCAACACCCAGTCACACACTGTTTTACGGTGGCAGCAAATTATTCTTAAATTTGAGTTGTCCTTTCTCTGCTCTAAAACTGACCAAGAGCTACATAGACAGAAATGCCAAAAGCAGGCACCCTGCAAGGAGAATGAAAGAATTATAAGGAGCTTACAATATTAATCTGAAAGTTTCCTGTCTGTAGGGCTTTCAGGTCTGGGCAGAGTTCTACAAAAATCAATAGGTTCCAAGACATTATTAAAGCCCAACAGAATTGTCATATGTAAAACAGTACATTGTCTGACAATTTACAACACATACAGATGAGACTTAATTCTGGCAAGGATTTATTTTTCGTAGCCTGACTATAATCTCTCTGTTTCTCATTTCCATAGATATTTTTCCTTAGACTACATAGCATGAATGTAAAATAAGATAGGACACACTGCTGAGGAGTGTACAAATGTGTTTAACTATTTAAATAAGCGGCCTATCAACTAAGAATCTTTAAATGTTTCAAAAAAATGGCATCTTAAGAAATGAAAGAGAAATAGACTGCTGGACAAGTTCATTCTTACTCTTTTATAAAGGAAACATTTAAACAAGTATCTCTATAATGACAAATGAAAGTCAGAACACCTAAGATTAAATAAATGGGCTTTTTATAATAGTCACACATCTTGAAATAAATACAGTTACTTTATAAATGACTAAAATTCATCAATATTTGTCATTTTGTAGAAAAACACTGGAATAATGACCGCAAAGTGATAATACCAGCTGGAGTTTCTCACACATGTATACATTATAGTAGGTAGCCTACTACCGTAAAGAGACATATTATAGTCAATGAAATCAGAAATTTTGCTTCCCTATTAAGATATGTCTTATGGTCTTCACCTTTCCCTTGGACAAACAGGATGTAAGCAGAAGAGTGAGAGCAGAACACTGAAAGAAATGGATTGTGTCATCTGAGAAATAAATAATTTCAGGGAGCTAGGACTTTAAATATTTGGAGGATTTCCCTGTCGAGAAGAAGTTGGATCCATCCAGTACCTGACATAATGCTTAACACAGTATAGGTACTCATTAAATATTGACTCCTGGACCGATGGAATGAATCAGTTAATATATGTCATCTACTGGTTATTCCATGAGCCAGAAAATTACTCCAGAATCACAGAATTAGGTGAAAGTTACAGGAAGCCAGAGACTTGCTTTAATGTATGAAAAATAGAAATCATAGCTGCCCAGTGATGGAGATGGCTGTCTCTATACATTGGTTCTGTTTCTCTAGAGAAGAATAAACTAAATGAAATACCACCAGTGTATGCACTTTGTTCACAGTACTATATACAAATACCACATACCACTGGCCCAAGGTTTACGATCCATACACAGTTAAATGACTACTGTAAATGACTACCAATGCCAAATCAGCCCAATTTAAACTGTCAATACTATAAAGTAACAATTAGAAACCAAGGCTTTATTACCAGAATTCTAGAAATAAAGTATTCCACCCCATTGTTACCATTACTGACATCATGTATTTCTTTTCAAACTGCTTTGCAAAAACATATATATATATATATATATATATATATATATATATATATACTTTGGAAATGTATACAATCTGCATAACACAGAAAACAATGCTTATGTAAATTTCATTTCATATTGATTTTTGTCTTTCCATCATATTGACTGCAAAGTCAAGCCACGTAAAGAAAATCAATAATTGAACATTCAAGAAGCATTGTTCATACAAAGGGCTTACTACTATTTTGCATATCTATTCTTTTTATTTTTCACATTATGTAATGCTGCAGGTTGAAAACGACATCACTGAATAAATTAAAGTTAATATTCTCCTGCCTTTGGAAGGAGAAAAAAACTTATTAAGTCCAGGCAGCATCTTCCGTCCTTTTTTTTTTTTTTTTCTGATGCTTTATAGGTTCTTTATCAATATCAATGGCATAAGACCATATTATGCCATGACTGCCATTGGAATGAATGGTACTACAGCATCCTGTTATGAAAGGGCATTTGATGATTTGGCAGGTGAGAGATTATTAAATCCTGAATTTGAAATGCTGGAGCATTATGAAAGTACATAGTTCAAGCAACTGTGGAATCCATTCAAACTATATCTCTCTTCAGAAGACAAAATACCATGTAGGTTTCAATGTTCAAGTGTTTTCAGAGGCTTTGAAAACTGAACACCTGCAGTTATTTACATATGAACTTTGCCTTTTACAGTGCATTGTCTGTAAAAAAATATATATTTATTAAGCTATACTTGATTACTTCTGGAGTTTTGAATCAAAAGATACAATGCAATTAATATTCATTGTTTCACATTGAGAAACATAAATTTCCTATCTGTCTTTCAATTAATGTTAATAATATGGATAAGTATGGTGTTGCTTTCCCCGTATTAAACATTTGATAAACCTTTGAGGAAACATGGAAATTAAAGAGCTCTAAACTTTCAGCAAATCTCACACACACAGAGAAAAACAGATGAAAAGAATGCATACAGAGTCTTATTAATAGTTTGGTGCTGAATATTTAACACCTGGATCTCTGAGAACTAAATGTGTATGCATATATACAAGTATAAGTCTCCAATAAATACCTATAATGTGTAGCACACCTATACAAATAAGTTTATAATATGTAATACTATTTTTTGAAAATTCCAAATAGCCAGTCAGTAGCTGCAATCCATGATATCATGATTCCTGAGAGATATGGAGCCAATAGGATCTATGTGAGCATGTGAGTGCATATATATCTATATATATAATACATGTATACATGTGTCTACTTATGTAGACACATGTATAAAAATTCACATGCATATATGAGATATGAAATGTATGGGGGAAAGAGACAATAGGGAAGGAAAAGAATCAGAGAGAGAGAGAGAGAGATTAAGGAAATTGCTCACATGATTATGGAGGCTGGCAAATCCACAATCTATAGGGTAGATTGGTAGGCTGAAGACCCCAGGAAGAGCTGAGTCTGTAGTCTGAAGTCGGTATACTAGAATAATTCCCTTTCCTTTAGGAAAACTCAATTTTTTCCTATTAAGATCTTCACTGGTTGAATGTGGGACAACACATTCTGAAGGAAAATCTAGCTATTTGACAAAGGAAATTAACCCTCACAGTAGTCAATACATGGTCCAATGGACAAAACAGCGTATTTCTGCCATGGCTGCTAGTTGATATTTTTCTTACTGTAGTGAGTACTAAGAAAGCAAAACGAAGAAAATATGAGTCTAAAAGAAATGAGAAACTTTTCTGAATTTGATAATAGTTTTCTAAGAGAATATATCATCAATTATTCTGCTGTTGAGCAATGTAAAACATAGAACTTTTTGAATACTTTTAATCTACATTATTAATGTTTTTCCAGGACTTTCTTAAATCTACACAAATGATTAAACAATAAACCAAAATGTGACTTGGAGAATTTTCTGATTTTCTTAGCGTAAGTACACCTACCATGGTCAACTTCAAGTCAATAATATAATGTCATTTGAGAGGAGTTGGTACAGCATTACAGTTACACAACCCACTGCTAAAATAGATGAAGAGGTCCTCAGGAACATAGATAGTATTGAGATGTAGTAGCAGAATTAGAACATGATAAGTTCTGAATATGATATGTATCTTTAAAATGATTTACTTCATGGTAAGTTTATATAATTTCATTTTTATTAATGGCTGTGTTTAACAACCAGTTTGCAACAATTCCTAAAAACTTAACAATGAGTCTTGTGAGCTAGTACAAGCTGGTTCCAATAAACCTTCCAGCCTTGCCTTCCATAATAATTGCTGGTATATGAAATTTTACAAAGAGAAAGCAATTCAATTGGAATCAAGGATTAACATTAATAAAATATAATGAGCTTTTCCTGCAATGTGTTCAGCCTTATCAGTTATTAATACTTATTATGAACTTGCCTATCAGATCCTTTCCTGAGGGCAGGCTTTGATGAACAGAATGACAGTATGGAAACATCTTGAAAAGAAATACAAGAGGAAAAGAAAACAGACCCAAGGAGACTCTCACAGAAGCAAAATGTGCCAAATCAAAAACTTAAGTTTGGATTAGTCTTTGATTTGTGGTTATTCATATGGTATCAGTGCAAATATTGAGAAATTTCAGTTGTTCAGTTTATATAACAAGCTTGTAGATCGAATACCAACTTGTTTAAGAGAGCCCCTCAGAAGAACACATTATATGTATACTTTGTGATTTCAAGCAAAAAAAAAATCAAGAAGTGTCCTTAGACTATATGCTTTGAAATCCACTTCAATAAACTATAATTTTTCTATAGAGAATGAAAGCATTTTAGTGGCAAACTAAGGCACACATTAATTTTGCTAGTATGTTATACTTTTCACTGGAAAAGTGAAAAAGATAAAATTTAAGATTACTTGCTTTTGTTCAATACCATTAGTTTGTCTCCTAAAAATCTTAGAAAATGTCAGCCTGTTTTCAGAGCAAGGAGTTCTGTGAACACTAACAAAAATCACAAATTTGATAGCACTAGAGTAAAAATAAAAGCTCCACCTGTTATAATCTATGATTGTTCTAGTCTTCGCACACAGCAGGGTATTAGGGTTTTTCTTGTTCGGCAATTTCTCAATTTTAGGAAGTTTTAGAGTGAATCAGGGAAGACATCACTATCAGTATCATTAGTTTTGAGCTGTGAAATGCTGAGTTTTAGTAATTTAGGTTCAGTAGGTAGGTAAGTAGGTAGGCAGGTAGGAAGACAGATGACAAATGGTGTATTATAGAAAGATGGACATGGCAGAATAGGACAGAATAGAATAAAAAGACAGACACATAGAAGAACACACTCCTTTATACTTCTAATCTCTACTTTCCTGACAGAGTAAGCAGTTTAAAAAAAAAAAAGTGAAGGACATAAAATCTGACTTCAGGCCCCAGGTCTCCATCTCTATCTTTTATTTTATCCTGTTCTCCATTTTTTGGAATCTTACATTCTTTTCTACCCTCTCCATTATATTGGAGTTAAATCAGAATCCACAGTCACTTCAAATATACCCTAAATTTCAGTTCTAGTTCTTTCATGCCACCCTTCTCATCTCAAAACATATGTGCCGTGGTTGAAGCTCTCCTTGTTTTACACTCTCTGCTGGTTTATACTTTAAACTCTCTGGGGCAAAACTTTCCAGAAATTATGACCATGCCCCACCCAAATATGAGTCACTTTCCAACATATGTCTCCTAAAGTGAACAGAATACTTCATTGAGGGGCAATGATTCTCAAAATGTAGACTAGATAGGAAGCATTTGGGAAACTTTCAAAATGCAGTCTCGGTTGTCACTACACCAAAGAAGAGCCTCAACTTAGAAGCCTTTTTATTATGAACTCTCCTTCAATTGAGTCACAATTTACAAATTTTAAAGCATGCATTGAATTTTGTTCTCAATACAATTGTTAGTTAATGAAAAATGCATACATACATATATGTGTACATATGACATATTAAAGTACATAAGAATGTAGACTTCGTAATAGGAAAATCAGTCTTAATTAGTGGAAAATCTGAAGTGCCAAACATTTTAAAGGCATTTTAAAAATTATTTTCAAGGACATTGCAAAAGTCAAATCAATTGCTGACAGGGAATCTGCTTGGCATACTTAAACAGTTAACCCTTATAAAGAGTGTTTTATTGTTCATACTCCACCCCCATCTGCTTTCCACACACAAGCCAGGAAACTATTTAGAGCAGGTAGTGCAGAAAGCACGTACAGAAAGGGAATTAACTGCATAGCTTCACACAGCAAGGAAGTGGCACTGCCAACCAAATACATAGGGTGAGTGAATCACAAATGATAAGATACATTTTCTTTAATTAAGAGCATTTCCAAAATGATGCACGGTTAAACTTTACAAAGACCATTTATAAAGAACCACTGTGAAGTCATATTATTGCACAGGACACTTTCCTTTAAAAAAAGTCTCACTTTGACCCAGATTTAATAATCCATTTCATTGTTATTGAGTTACTCATTTTTTCAAACAAGTAAATATTGCGTAATTATTATATACCAATGCCTGCACCAGTAACTAGGAATACTTTGATGAATCACAGAATTGCTACCTTTGTGAATCTCTCTGTAGTCCAGCACACACATTCTATTAAAATAAACACACAAATATATGCCCCCACTCTGTGATGAGAATAATGTAGCAAGAGTTCAAGTTTTCACTGGAGCACATCAAGAGGCTTTAATCTGAACTGGGTGGTTGGAGAAGCAAAAGTGTGAAATTGACTCAACCTGTAAATTGGCCAAAGAAGATAGATAAGGTTTCAAGTATACACCAGGCAGGAGAAACAAAATCCACATGTAAAGGTCCTGTGGAGGAAGCATGGTGTCTACCTTCAAGGTATGAAGCAGGTCAACGCAATTAGTGAGCATACAAGAGGAAAAATGATGAGAATAAGTGATGATGATGGCATCAATTGTGTACAATCTTGCAGCTTCTCTTAAGAATATTAATCTTTTCCCTAAAATCATTTTAAGCCAATCGGTGTGACATGGATGACTTGTATTTCTAAATATTTCTCTGTTTGAAAGGTAGATAATGAAATGGAAGGGTAAAAGTGGACATGGGGGAGACAGAAGTTCTTGTTAAATGCAGACAGAGGTAATGTTAATACATACTAGGTTAGTAATGGTAAACATGGACAAATTAAAATATATTTATCAAGAGAACTTAATGATAAGTAATAAATAGGGGGTGAGAAGAGAGTCAGGATTAGTGAGATTTTACTTAATGAAAAAAAGATAAAAAAAACACAACTAGAGTATATTCATAGAACATCTGTATTCACAAAAGCTAATTGATGATTCAGGTTAATTACTGTTCTCCACATGTTGAATTTCTGACATAATTTCTGTAAGCATAATTCAGCAACACAACAATGGCAGAGACTGTCATGCCAAAATGAATTGCTAACATATGCAATTAAAATAAATGTCTATGAGACATAACTGTCAAAATAGTAATTATGACTTGGTGAACTAGAAACAGGCTGAAAACTTATTTGAAATTAAATTCCTATCTTCTATATAGACTCAGTACATTCCAAACAAAGGTTTCTTTTTTTTTTTTTAAAGTTAATCAAACTCTTTATTATTGAATATGCAGTGGCATGATTCACATAAACTTAGTATATAAGTGGGAAGTACATTGGGTAGTTTAATGATTTTTAAATCATGTTCATTTAAATGCATTTCAATTTTGAAAAAAATAAGAATAAACCAGTCTCAACTTTAAAAATCCATGGCCATCTACATTATTACATGTGAATAAATTTTCTAAGAACAAGAATGCCCTGCCAAATACAAAGTGCAGAAGTGTGTATTAAAGAGCATTTACCAAACAATGTATTATATTTGACAAAATATCAAAATATACTGGGAAGTGAATGCAATCCAGAGGGTCACATGTATTTCTTGGTTTGAATGTGTGCTAGGAGAAATAATTAGCCTTTGGGGGTAAACAATCACAATATATTCTAAAACCACTATTCAAGAAGAAATATCTGAAGCGTACTTGTACCAAATCATAAAGAGGGTATCCTATTTCACCAATTACAACACCCAGATGTTTCCATTATTCTTTTTACTTTTTTTATATTTCTTTAATCAAGATTCCTTACAATCAATACTGGCTTTCAAATGCTCTGAAAACAAACACAAGGAATAGTTATCACCCAGTTGCAATCACTTGCTCTTGGTCATAGCTATGAACACTGTTCCTACAGATTGAGCCATGTGCACTGATGGGACAACAAATGGTGAGTTTAACTGTTGATTAAAAAAGTCTTCAAAACGTTTACGTACACTTTATCACTGAAAGAAAAATTAGATTATTTCAAAATGCATGGCAACAAGATACAGGACATAAAATTGGTGTTGATCAAGTACTCCAGTAGAGAGGTACCACAATTACTGATCTTTCTGCCAAGCAGCACACACATGCTCTATGAAACAAAAAAAAACATACAAACATAACTACATGAAGCAGCCATTGTGAATCTGCTACTGATATTTGTATTCAAGGATTATCTCACATACTATTCAATGAAGTGAAGGAAGAACAAATTTGCACAATTACTCAAGATAGATGGAAAATATTTCCAAGTATTAGGGCATAGAGGTAATGGATTCATGAGGTGGGTGGTGCTCTTACTAATGAAATTTTCATAATTTTATTGAAAGATCATTTTTCTCAGTGATATGTAAAATGATCTTACAATTGATCTAGTATTTAGTGAAGCACAATAATAAAAAAGCAATGAACTGACAGATGGAAGACCAGGGTTCTAGTCTCAGTTCTTTAAGTAATAATCTGTGAAACCAAACGTCAGTCTAACTTAGGGCCCAATTTCCCAACTTGTAAAATGAAGATGTTGAGAAATCCATTGCTAATATTGCTCTTAGTTCTATGAAATTACATATTTTATTAACTTTAAACATGTTCAATAAATTACACACACATAACACAGATCACTGAAGTTCTCATTCACTTCAAACCCTAATAAACATAAAATTGAAGTAACTGGCATTTCTTTCCTATACATTTTTGTATTCAGACTTTAAAAATAAAGCATAACAGCAACCATACTAATTGTAGAAAGGAAGAAACAGTAAATGAAATAATGAATTAGTGAACATTTGATCAAATATTTTAAATCTTCATAATTATGAAATATCTCTACTGTTCATAATAAAACACAGGATGCAATGGTAGCGAAAGATCAAATCATATATCAGTTTAAGACATACATCTTTTTTTGTCTTTTGAAATTCATTATAAACATATTATACTGTGATTATATGTATATATATAAATACTTTTCAGTCCATCATAACATTTATTTAACTCGAATGTTATATTGCCCAATAATTTCAAATGAGAATTATGTAAAAGCACTCCGGAAAGAAATTTATGAGAAAAAAAAGTTTCATAACAACCTACCTAAGGGCATATATCAAATTTGACTATAAAACATCATTTAATATGAATAGTATGGGAGGAGATAGGCATCTGATCAGGTTAAAGGAAAATTGTAATGGAATTCCTCAGCAAAGGCAGACTTTTTAACTTTTTTTTACAAGTGCTAATAATTAATCTTGTATCTTTCACTAGGATATAATTTACCAAAGTGTTGGATGGATGATGAAAGAATAGGAAAGGCCAAGCAAAATATTCTTAAAGCATTTACAAAAAATATTAAAGGAGAGTTTACACAGACATATTTATTACAACATAATTCAAGAAATATTTTAGGCTGATTCTCATAATAGGTTTCAAGTATCAGCACTTTGAATTTTAACAGACTGCCAAAAGAAATTAACAATGTAGCAGGAATTTGTAAAAAATAACAAAAACAAAAGTAAACACACCCACATATAACTGAAAAGACAGAAAACAATTCAAAATGAATTTAGTTTAGTATACATATGATATACATGTTAGTGTAACAATATGAGATTAAAATATATAGTCCAAGTACCATTTGTGTAATTTTCCATAGATTCCCTTTTTCAAATTCAGAGTCTTATATCTCTTACACGAGTTCATGAAAAATCTTGTCCATCCTGGTCATTATCTTACCGTAAGATAGCACATTCCCCAGTGCATGGAAGTACGTTAAGAGTTAGTTCTCTAAGTATACTGCACATTTCTGTACATACAGAGAGGAGAAGATACTAACTTCCCTCCAGTAAATCGCTTTGGAAGACAGCTAGTGCTTCTCATGGTATTAGACAGTAGGTTTGTCTACTGTCTATTATAATCACGATAATCTAAATCAAAGTTAAAGAACATTAATTTATTGTTCATTACAAAAGATTCAGGTTCCCTGAATTCAAGGGTTCCTCAGCTGTTACAAAAAGCCACTGTGTACAAAGTATCCCTATGGGCCTACCCAGTCGTCTCCAAAACACCTATAAGTAGAATGAAGTTTGTGCAATTTGCTGAGCTGTGAGTCATAAAGTCGTTTTCATTGATGCGGGCATATCAAGGTTCTGCCATTATAGGCCATGAAAGTGTTGAAGGCTAAACCCTTACCTTGAAAATAGAATAAAATGACAGGTCCCCCACGTTTTGGACTGGTACCCAAACATTTCTCATAAAAAGAATGTATGCATTTTCCTAGAAATTGATTACTGTCCAGACTGCTTTATTGTAAAATAGTAATTAGCCCCTTCAGTATTTATTCATAAACATATATACATATATATATAAAACATGGATCACTTTATAACTACTGAGTCTAAAAAAATATAATTATATAATTATTGGTCATTACTAATCTAGATGGATTAAGATTCACAAACACACTAGATCAAAAGGGTCAAACCAGTCTACCATTAACAATCCATTTTCTCTTTTCATCTCTAGTGTCACTAGTTAGGCTTACATTCAAGTGAGAGGGAGTGAAATTTGACTGAAAATATTATATGGTGTCTTGTTAATCAATAGCCAAAAGAAGTCATTTAGCATATCATTTCTGAGATATTAAAATAAATGTACCTGGCTCTCAGACATGTTCACTGAATGAAAAATCCATTAACTACTTAATCACAGACTCATACACTCTCATCCATAACTTTCTGAAGAAAAACACCCAGTGTCATATTTTACTGTGCATTGTGAGAAATCTTTAGAGCAAGACTGAACCTTGCAAAGGGACAAGGAGGGTAATCTGAGAAACAACCAACCGGACCTTCTAGGTAAGAACTATAGTATGCTTGCGATAATGGTCAAGTTCTCTGCACGAAACAGGCATATAAGAAACATTCGATCAATTTAAAGATGACAGGAACAGACAGTTAACCTGCCACTGCACGCTGATAATCTGCTGACATTTTAATAAACTTCTATTATGGGCTACATCAGCTAGAAAACAAAAGCTGTCAACATTCAGTTGCTAAATCAGACACATTTAATTGATTGTTTCTTGTTGTCTTTATAGAAAATTCCATGTAATGGATTTGGAATAGCTTTCTACGCTTTAGTGATAAAAATCATCAGTTGACATTTTCAGTGCATGGGTTTGTATCACATTGGTAGAATCTAACTAAAACAGTGTTTATTGACAATGTTTAAAGTTAAATAGATTAGTGGCATTACTATACTTTGATTATAATTCTCTAAATATCAGATATATCAAGATAACTAGATCTACCTTATAAATCCTCTCTGGAAACTTATGCTGTTCCTGACAGTTCATGACAAACAGGGCAAGATCCCAGAAAAAAACGCCCCAACTGTTATGAAGTCAGAGTGCTGTTTGAAAGAAAGATAAACAAATGATAGTGAGACCAGACAGAATGAACTTCGTCACTTTTTATGTCACAGATAGAAATACTGGCCAAGACCAATTACTTCAAGAGAAAAGAGATCGTGCTAACCTCTGATGGTGAATATGACAATGCATGTCTTCAGAATGAGGAAGCTTAGTATACCTCATCATTTATATTTAATATTTCTTCAGGTTAATTACATAAAAAATGAAATCCCTTTTATATTGGCAGGCATTTTAAAACACATAACACTTTCTCCAACAGCAAAAAAAAAAAAAAATTTAGAGTCATGATTCTTCCATCTATGTTCCATTTTCAGCTGCAAGGAACAAATACCACAATTAGGAAAGAGCTAAGATGGTAAGACTTGCCTGACAGACATCAGCTGTATTGTTGCACATTAGTTGTTCGAGCAGCCATCAGAAGATAATGACTTTCAGTCACTATCAATCAATAAATTATTCAGTTGCTATTTCCCATAAGTCACTGCTATTACTACCAGTAATCAAGTCCGCTCCTTTGTTTTTTGAAATTAAACTTGAACAAAGGCAGTATGACTAATTATCAGTTGATCTTTAATAGTTGCCACCAATAATTTGCCACTTTGAACATTAGGCTATATCAGTAATAGAGGAAGGCTCTGTATATTTTTAAGTTGCAGTGAATTGCTAAGTAATTGCACACATATTATTCACCCTACTATCAGTGAAGAGCATTATGCTGCTTAGATGAAGAGAGATTAAAATCAATTAAAAAGATGAGTTGGTTTTGTTTATCATGTATTTTTATAATTTATCTGACAGCTGTTTCCTGAATGCCACTGAAGAATGCATATGAAGCAGATAGAACTCCTTTGAACAAATTCAGGCTTCTTTAAATCTCTTTTTGGAATGCATTATCCCTAAACATGGTTGTTAAATTAATTCAGCAATCATAAGATGTGAGATGGCACTAAAAACTTCCTGATCTCTCAGAATTTATAGTATGTTTAATTAGAATAAATTGTATGACGGGAAATAATGCTGTTTCCATATCAATATTAGGAGGGCACAGCTTTCAGTGCGACATTTAATATGAAATTAGGAATACCACACACACACACACACACGCACACACATGCATGTATATAGTTGAACCACCTATCTCGCACTAGATGCAGTAATTCTTGTTTTAAAGCAAAATAAAATGCAACAGTTTGGGTTGCATTGTTTACTTTGGTTCTGTTGAGTAGTGCCAAAATTTGATGCACAGATGCAGTATAAACACAGAAACTTCCATTTCTAAGGATCACTCCTGGTCACTAACAAATCCATCGAGTTCAAGGTAAGGTGGTTTTGTATACTTTAACCTTTTCTACCTGTGTATCTGCAGTGGTTTCACTAACAGAGGCTTAAATTTTCCTTTAACAGAGTTTTACAAGGCCATTTAATATATATATCAATATTATGAAATATTTTGTTCACAATACCACTTTCATTTTTGAACACTGACATTGCATCTCAATTTATATATTTCATACCACACCTTCCACCAGGGTTCCAGTGTCCATTTCCAAAACTGGATAAACTGTGCCCTTCAGTATTTAAACTATTTCCAGACTAGAAATGGGAGGCAGCGCTTCTTCTGAGACATAGATGATCCCATATAGTATTGATTTTCCTAAAATTTATTTAGCATCCAACTAAAACTAAACTTTATTTAACACAAGTAAGACCATATCAAGAAAGTTAACATCAATCTTTTTAAAGTCTTAATGTCACATGGTGAAAAAAACGATTGTATCAAAATAAAGATCAATTTAACCCCTTTTTCTCAATTCTCAAAAATTATCAGGTAATTGTATCTTAGAAACCCTTGCTTTAGGCCAGCTAATATATGAGTTTATTGTTCATAATATGGGAATGAACAAAAGTCTCTATTCAAAGACATTAAATATGCCCCCCAACAGAAAACAAATTGTCTAATGTTTCAGAATTTCCTATTTAATAAATTTTCACTCTTTGTAGAAAAATGACTTATCTGTAGAGTCAGCAGAAAGGGAAATGTGTACCATATATTACTTCTGACCCATAAGGAAACACTGTTTGTAGCAATGGCAGAAATCTCAGAATACTAAGAATTACCCTACAGAATTTAATTTGCATCTGAATTTATGAAGGTAGCTAAAAGGAGCCCTGTTGGGACATAAGAGAAAGCCCAGGGAGAACTTATATCTTCCAGGTCATGAAAGCAGAGGCTAATCTAAGTTTTAAATCACCCTAATACAGTGAGGTAAGCCTGAAGGAGGACAAACATCGTATGATTTCACTCATGTGCTATAGAGAAACACAACAAATGAATTAAACCAAACAAAAATATACTTCTAGATTATCAAATCAAATTAGTGACTACCAGAAGGGCAGTGAGTGAGAGTGGACAAACTGAGTAACAAGAGTCAATTATATATGGTAAAGGAAAAAATTGGACTGTTAGTCACAAACTTAGATTCAGTGGTGGTTTAAGAAGACGCACATCTGAAACCTGTGTTATGATACAATGTTCCTTCAATATTTGTTTTAAATCATTCAGAGACTGGAAACTCATTCAGTAACGAATACTTGAGATTACTTACAAAAATTATTGCAAAATATGATGTGATAAAAATGATTATGTAATTCTAAATTTCCAATAAGGACAAGTAACTGATGAGTAAACTGCAGGTCGGGTGCTCATCAAGGTAAGAAAATATTTCATTAATTCTTGAATTATGTCTTATAATTAAGGTAGGGAAATTAGAGGGGAAATAAAAATCCCCAAGAGTTAGGAATCTATACTTGAACACTTTACACCCAATGTTATTTAATATATCAATCTGAAATTGGAGAAAAATGATGTAACTTAGATCTGTGTGATACACTTTTTCATCAGCAATTTGTAAGGATGAGACAGAAAGCACACTTGCTAAACTGGAGATAATCCCAAATCAGGATGGAGATATACAATAATGGGCAGGAACTCAATTAAATTAGACTTTGAAGAATCAATTGTACAATTTTAGGGGGATAATTTGACTTGCTGTCAATTCATATGGTAAAAATAAGTGTTGACAAATTCAATGTGATATGCTTGTGAAGGGGCCAGTGTCATGAGTCTTCCATGACCAGTCGGTGCCCTATTAACTATGCGAGCAAATCATCTCACTGCATCCTTTAATGATTTATTATTCTTAGAGCTCACCCCTGTACCATACATGGAAATTTAGATGATCAGAAGACAAGTCCTGGGCAGCATGAGGACTTAAAGCCATTCGAGAAATAATTGAGGGAAATGAGTAAAATAGTGTAAGAATAAAGTCTCAATAGTACATGCAAACTTTTTTTCAAACAAGTGAGAGTTTACTATGAGAGTTTACTGAGAGTTTATTGTCTTTGCTTTGTTAAAATGCAGAACCAGTGCAGGGGGAATGTTCCAGGAACCCATCTGGCTGAGTGGAGTGCAAACAGAGTAAGAGGAAAAGGGTGAGAGGGAGATTTCACTTAGGCAATCAGTCACTAATAACTCAAGAATCAACAGGGATCTTTAGCATCCCCTATATGTCGATGTTGCTTGATAGTCAGCTAGAGTTGGTTCACAAAATATTTAGCAACTACACGGCATGAGCAAGAATCAATCAGAACATAGGTATGATCAATCAGACAGGATTCCAGTCACAACATGCAAGCAGTCTGACCACCCCTGTATATACTACAAGCTAGTTTGCTATTATTAGTGGAGGAATCAAAGGCCCCTGCGCAATTATAACACAAATACATCTGCGGTCTTGGAAGTAAGAATGGGAAGTAGTAACAGTGCTGAAAAAAAACAAAAGAAAAAAATGCTTAAGAATAAAATAGCACTAAGAGGAAGATAAAAAAAATAGGAGGGTGAGCCAGCTGGTGAAGGGGAAACACAGGAAAGGTCAGAAAGCTACAACAATATTCACTGAGTCTAGGGAATCATCTCAAAATTATTATATCCTCATGTAGGTGAGAATGAGTGTCAGGTAGAAAGATCAGAAGACAAACAGGCTAAGTCGTGAAATGTTATGTGTACTATGCAAAAAAGAATGTACATTATCCTTTGGGCTCTGGGGAGCCACTGAAGAGCTAAGCAAGAAAGTGGCATAATCAATCAACAGAAAGATCACTCCAAGGGCATTCAGAGAGACAGAGACAAATAAGGTCACTGTAACCTTTTAGGATTGGCCGAGAGAACAGATTTGTGAAGAGAAAAAAGAAAATAACCAGGAGGTAGTTAGTCAGCAGTTACTGACTCAAGCAGAATGATGTAGTAAACTGAGACCCTTAACTGAGACAGGAAACATGCTGTGGGTAGCATGTTTGGGGATTGTTGCAACTGAGTTACCATATTTTGAGACTGAGTGTCCCAGAGAAAGTAAAGGAGGAATGATGGAAGGTAGGGAACTTGAGAAAGAGGTGGGGTCTAAAGTTAAAAGTTTTGACTTGTTACACCTAAGCTTACTCTATAAAGTATACTTAAGGAAAAGAAGAAAGGATTGAAGTCAGAATTTATGACAACTAAAATTTAAGTAGTAGATTGAGAAAGAGAAGCCTGCAAAGAAATCACAGCTTTCTAAGTGGACAGCCTTGGGCAATTCACTTTGCCTCAATGAACTTCGATTTCCTTGTCTGATAACATGAGGATAATAATACATAGCTCACAGGATAACAAATTATAATGCACGGTCATGTTCTCAGATGTTCGATCTCTTCTTTCTTTTGTGGATACTTCAGATCTGAGTCATCAAGTAGCTGATGTTGACTAGCTAAGAGTAACCCATTTAAATTCTGACTTGAAAAGTTCCTATTAAAAGTATTGAACAATTATATAGTATACAGAGGAAAGGACAAGTTTTAGATGCCTGACTCAACATTAGACAATTGATGTTATCTACCTGAGCATATTGGTCAGTGATAAAAATGGGTGTTACTGTACCTGCCTCCCAGGATTTGTTGCTTTAAAGCAACAGCATAAGTAGCTCATCTCTCTGCAAATTCACCAGGTATTCATTCATGAGTCTTCATTCTCCATTATATCTCTTTACTTCTCAAGTGCACTGTTCCAGGCTAAACAAAAATGAAGTCCCTTCTTGACTTGAGGTTGTTATTAGGAACTTTAGTCAATGTTACAGGTCTGAGATGCAGATGCACTACAACTGTAACAGAACATCAGGCGAAATGAGTTACTCATGTAACACACAGTTAACTTGCCTAATTTTGTCATATGCAGGAGACTTGAATCCGCGGCAGCTTGTGCTGATTTACTAGGCAGCCAAAATGTGAACAGCTGCCTTTCTAAGATTTGATATCATACAAGGGAGACGAATGAATGTTACAGTGATTGATCAACCTCTCAAGTTCAGCATGTGTTTGTTCTTTTACAGCTAATACAACGTTCTCACGCATCCTGTCTTGTCTTTTATAAATCAAGTCTGCGTTGTGCCATGCTGTTTTCTACAACACTACAACACAATTCTGTTCCATTACATTAGTGTACATTATCACACAATCCTTCTGAGCTATGCCTGCACAGAGAAGCCAAAGGAAACATTTTGGCTAAAACCCAATCACAGTCTCCTTTGCCTAAACATCCACATTTCATACCGCTGAGGCCCTCCTCTAGGTAAGGGGCCCTCAAAGCAGCACCAGAATCACGTGGCAGCTAATTCATAGTTCAACATATGTAGATCTGAGAGAGTGAGCGAAGTCATTTGGGTTCTTTGTTTTCAAAATGTATAAAGGGCTACACCAAGAAAAGGTCAGTCATCAGTGAACTGATGGTGAAATAATGCCACAAATAATTCAAAGTTTAGAAGGACCAGTCCTTCTAAAGGAAGGAAAGGGATAGAGGAGGATAGAGGTGGTGGACAGAGAATAAATTAGATCTGCAGAGAAGAGGCAGAGCTGCTGAGAGAGAGGGAAGAGAAGAGAAAGGGGAAAAGGTGAGAAGAGAAGAGAAAGGGGAAAAGGTGAGAAGAGGAGAGAGGGAGAAAAACATATGAATGCCTAAAGATGCCACGGGCCCCCAAGAGTTCTAAAAAGTCACCTCCATTCCGTCTTTTTCTTTAAAACACACTACCTCTTCCCCTCTAAGATAACTTGTAAGGATGTTTTTCCTTTCATTCTGTTTAACTTGACTGATACAACAATGGTATCAAAACACAGTTTATTATGTCTCAGTCAAGTTCATCTTGTATGGTGTATGAATCACAATGACTGACATGTCTTTGATTGGCGTTAGACAGTGAGTTCAGAGGCATGCCCTCCTCCATTATCCATTCCTTTTCCCCATCCGCACATCACATTGTACTGACATGAGATCAGAAATGACTAATTTCCTCAGATGCTGGGTTTCACTCCTCAGAAGGCCCACTCTTCGCTGTCCCAATAACTGGTTCCTTCTCCACTACTGTTGCTCCTCAAACTTACTCTCATCCTTCCTCCTTGGCTTTGCTTTTCTCAAGACACTTTTACCTTGTCCCACCCTTGAGATCTCCTAGGGTTGCCTGAGTCACTTCAAAATATTAACCACTTCACACATTTCCATGGAATTAAGCACATTAACGGTGTGTGTAAAATCACACTATTTCTAGAATTTTTTCATCCTGTCAAACAAAAACGCAGTACCCATTAAACAAATTTCTACTAGCCCTTTCTCTCAGGACTTTGTAGCCTTTAACTAACTTTCTGCTCCATAAAGTTTGCCTTTGATATCTGGCACATTTCACTTAGCACAATGTGGTCAAGCTCATCATTGTTATAGCATGTATTAGTACATAACTCACTTTTGTTATTATAATTATATATTGCCTTTCATTTATACATTCATCTCTTGATGGACAATTAACAGGATATTTCCACATTTTAGCTATCATGAAGAAAGTGTCTATGAAAATGGTCTTCATACACTTTAGTGTACATCTCTCTCCTAACTCTCTCATTTCTATTCTTTTGGGTATACAGTAGGGATGTCATTGCTGGATCATATGCTAATTCTATGTTTTACTGTTTTGAGAAACTGCAAAAATGATCCAACCATTGCACACCAGTTTACATTCATTAGTAAAGAAAAAAGATATTTGCTTTACATTGTTCGCCAACAATTGCTATTCTCCATTTTTGTTAGCCATCCTAATATATTTGCAGTAGTTGTGTGTTTGTCTGTGTATATTGTTCTTTTCATGATCTCTAATTGATGGACACTATTATTATTAACCCAACAGCCATTCTTCTTTCCTCTTCTCTAAAGAATTTCCTTTACTCAGCTATCGATTATATTCCCAGCTCTAGATGATGCTAATTAGCCAGCCTCTTAGCTCATGGCATCCCCACTTTCAGATTTTGTTCCAGAATGGAGTCAAGCAAAGGATACGAATGACCTAAACATGTTAAAGATGATCTGTGATAAGTCACACTTCCTATTCACTACCCCAACCTGAAAAACATGCTGCAAATGAGAATACTTTGTCCTAGACTTTGCTAGAGTCATAAAAAGAGGAATCGTCCTGAGGACAAGGTAGAAACTCTAAAACTGACAGAGTGGAAGGATAGAAAACAAAAACACAATATTTTTATCATATACTCATCAAAATCACTCAACCAAAGAACCTACTCTACCTGTAGGTAACTTGTTATATGAGTAATAAACTGTTCTATTTTCTAATTCAGGGTAAGATGGGGTTTCTGGTGCCTGAGCACAAAAGCACCCAAACTAATTTGCTTGAACATAGCAGGGACCTTTAAATATGGATCAGAAAATGGGCTAAACCACAGAGGAATGGCAGAGTTTTAATCAGTCTAGTGAATTATCAATGTAGTCATACATATTTGACATGAAGATTATGCTGTCCCTGTAGCTTATGAGTGAGAAGAAAAATAGCAGGAATCAACTCCAAACTTAAGAGGAAATTAAAATACTGGAACATAATTTATGTCCTAAGTTCGTTTAAAAATATGAGGATGGATTTTTATATTTTTACGTCCTATTAGATATCAAAATTATAATGCACACCAAAAACGTATATAATCTTGTAACGCAAAGTCACTTCAATAGAAAAAAAAAAACAAAAACATATATATATAAATTAAAGAAAAGTTCAAGGATGAAATAATTCATTTTAACATAGATGAAAATGGTCTATACTGGTGGCCTAGCAAGCTAAACCGGGTGCAGTCCACATATATCCCAAGATCACCAGTTCAAGACCTGGGAAGAAGAAACAACCAGTGATGAACAAATGAATAAAATAAATAAACTGCTTCTTCCTCTGCTGTCTTCCAACCTACCTGGCTACTTGCCTTCATTCCTGCCTGTGCCTTTCCTTTAAAAAAAAAAAAAAAGAGAGATGAAAACATGGAATTGAGGTGGCATGAATCATACGCCCCCTAACCTCTGATATATTCCCAACTTTCATGAGCTGATTTAATTTTATTTTAAATGTAATGATTCAATCAGTCTCTTATTTAAACATATTCTCTTTTGTGTAAACTTTTATTGAAAGAAGCCTGTTGTGCCATGGCGGAGTAGAGGGTGGGTACAGTCCACATACATCCCAAGGCCCCAAGTTCGTATCCCAGAGCAGGGAGAGCAACCAAATGCAAACAAGTAAATAAAACACACATTTAAAAAAATTAAAAAGCACAGCAAAAGAGTGACATAACAAGGAATGTAAAAAAGAAAAAACAAAAAAACAGAAATTAGCCTTCCCTTTCATTCTTTTTTTTTGAGGTGTGTAAGTCTGGTTCTCCCTGGTCTAGTGGATAAAGCCACCAAAGGTAATCCCCTGCATGCCAAGCACCCAGGTTCGAGACCTGTGGCTGTGGGAAACAAGATGTGCAAGTGAATTAAATAAATGTTTCTTCCTTCTCTCTCTTCCTGCCTGCCTACTTGTTTGCCTTCACTCCAGCCTTCATCTTTGCTTTAAAAGAGAAAAAAAGAAAAGGTATACAGTAAAATATTTCTCCTCTAACCCCAAATTCTCCTTTTCCTCTTCCTCCTCGATTCTGTCCATCTTTTACTCACAGTGAGATAAAATGCTCATGTCACCATTAGCAAATGAATTGTACATCTGACACTTCTTTCCTCTCTTCCAGTGCCCAGAATAAATGCCAAGAAAGCTAAAAAGTCAGGCAGAGCAAGAGGTTGGCTCTCAGCAAAGTGAAAATGAAGCCAGTTTTCTTCCATTTCAGGTCATTCTGGGGTAGAAAAGAGCAAAATATAATGTGCACCCTGAAACACTTCTTAGTCACTTAAGCAGGAACCTCATTTAGAATATGTCATTCGTATCAACTCGCTTCACATATGTCAACTTTCAGTGCCCCCTCGGAAGCACTTAGTCTCACTAATAACATGATGATATGCACTAGCCCTGGATGCAATGGAAGCATGAAAAGCTGTGATATAAATGACTCTTCTAAAATGCTCTGCTCTGGATTTATGATATACAGGTCAAGTATCACTTTCAAGGCACTCAGAAAGCATTAAAATAGAGAAAATAATATCTCTTCTGGGCCTGATCCTTTCAGCGCCGTTCAGGAGCTTGTTCATTGAGGCCAGGTCTACACTTGAAAGTGCGTGATCCACTTCGCCCTTCTGTAGCTGCTATTTCACTCTCAGCTCAGTTTTAAAAGCAGCCAGAGCTGAAAATAGCTCAAGAATGTGAGGCCGGCATGATGGTGCGGTTACCACTTCAAACATGCACAGAAAATGTTAGGCCCGCAGCTATTTTTCTTGTGTGCTTGGTCCCTCAGAGAAACAGTCAAACCTGCCCCCTAGAATAATCTCTGCAAACAGAGGTCATTAAAAAAAGAATTGATAGAGAGGGATTATTTGGCTCTAATTGGGTAGAAAGATAGCTCTCCAATCAAAGGAAACAAAGACCATTTTTTTTATTTGAATAACGAAAAAATGTTATTAGATTAATTTAAGTTATACTACATTTAATAGCAATTCAATATTCTTAAAGGAATGTCAATAACACCTCTCAGGGAGTACTGAAAAGAAGACAAAGACTAAAATTATAACCCTGTCGAATGCTGATTTAGAAAACATTTAGGCTAAAAAAACTTAAGCATGATCAAATTGTAGACACAGCTCAGCGTTTTCTTCCTCTGGTCCATCTGAAACTTTTCTGATAAAGACAACATTTTATCTTTGTTATCAACAAATGATTATTGAAAACTATCAATTCAAGAAAAGCTAGAAAAGTATTTCTAAGAAACTGAAAAATAGGTGTGTTCAAAATGTATGGGCTGAAGCTGTTAAGTAAGATAGCATGCATAACTTCAATGGGTACCATTAATCTCTATAACTTATGCAATATCATGCATATATTTCCTTTATATTAAATTAGTAATATTAAAATAAACATTGGCTGCAATATTAAAAGTGACATATACACAGAAGGGAGAATGTGTTTCTCTTTGTCTGGATTGCTTTTCCTCTTGGTATTTATATTAAGCAAGATTTAGAGAGCACTTTGTTTATCCTGACACTATTTCATATACCTTCAAATAAATACTAGCTCAATTAATCTTCAAATTTGCCTCCATGAAATGGGTCATATTTTCAGTCTTGGCTGTACAAATAAGGAAACGGATGGACAGCAAGGCTAAGCAATTTTCCCAAAGTCTCAAGGGCAGTAAGACGTAGGGCCAGATTTTAAATCAAGAAAGTCTGGCTCCACATTCTTTGATCTTAATCACCATTCTACTGAGAGGTTTCATTTGCAGCCACTCAAAAATGAAAACAAAGGTCTAATTCTGATTTTGTCACTAACTACATCCGCCCTTAGGCAATTTCCATAAATTCTCTGGACCTCTTATTCTTTATTCAGGAAATGGAAAGAATTTATTAAGACCTTATCTTCCTCTAAAATTCTGTAATTCAAAGCTGCTGACCTTCAATATATGTACATGGTTAGGACCAAGAGCAATAAAATACCAACACCCTAGGCGTGTAAATACTGAAGGTGCAAAGAGCTCGAGATGTGTAGACAAAGATACAGCAGGGCCTGCTTTAGAATTAATGCCCTTTAACTAGCATGGCTTCACACTAACTATTCCTGATTTTTCCAACTGGTTTTAATGTTGAAAATGACTCCTCAGGCACACTGGTGGAGGAGCAGATAAGTTGATCACTTCTGAAGGACGCAAGCCAAATACCAGTGGGTTCGAATCACAGGTCCAGACAGAAATAACCAGGGTAAACAACTAAAAAAAAATAAAATTAAAAATGCTTCTTCCTCCTCTCTCTTCCTGCCCTCCTGCCTACTTGCCTTCATTCCTGCCTGCACCTTTCTTTTAAAAAGAAAAGAAAATGACTACTCAATAGAAAGATAATTGTCCTAAAGTAGTGTTATTCTAAATAATAATGATAATAACAATAATAATAACAAT
Organism: Solenodon paradoxus; assembly: GCA_004363575.1. NCBI lineage: Eukaryota > Metazoa > Chordata > Mammalia > Eulipotyphla > Solenodontidae > Solenodon > Solenodon paradoxus. The sequence continues at coordinate 114,389 of RJWH01000370.1, read as the reverse complement.
ATAGAAGCAAATTAACCAAACACTGAAATTAAGAGCAGAGTGAATGTCTTCTTAACCAATGGGAACCATGTCATATCCAAGTGCAAACCTTATGAATAGCTAATATATTTCCACTAAATGTCACAAAAACAGAAACACCATTACGAGCAGTTTGCAGAAGTATGAATTGCCCATTCTTCTCCTAGAAAATAGAAAGTCATTAATTAATAATTTCTCACATAATGCTAGAGAGAAAGTTAAAAATGATCCAGCTACTACATGACGGTCAAGTCTGGCTCTTTGCTAGAATGGTATCACACTTGCATTCTGACTTTCATCATGTACATTTTCATATATAGGTTGACTTGAAGGGCATATCAGTTTCATGCGGTTATTTTCATTAAATCAATACTCCTACATTACAATAGATTGCCTCAATGAAAGAAGATTCATTTTAATGACCTCCCACTGCACTTGGTTATTAAGTTTCTCTAAGTATTTTTCAGTACCCTTTTCTTCTCCAAAAATATGTCTACACAACTTTAAACAGCGAGTCAATATAGTCAGTTGAGTAATAATTTCATTGGGGCAACTGACAAAATGTTTTACTATTCTGAAAGAACCGACCAAATGATTTTTCTTTTTATTAAATTGATCGTCCATTTTTGCGGACAATTCCACCAAAAATTAACTTTATATACTTTCTCCTTTTCATTCATTATGTTCTAGATGGAAAAATAACTATTTTATTTGCTTGACTTTAGTGTGAACTTTCTTTTTACAGGCAGTCTTCTTTATATTACTATAGCTAACATTTGTTTAGTATGGGAAATTCATAGTCCCAGATATAAACATAGGCCTGGCACCATTCTATATTTTTTCTTCCACACTTTTTGTAAAGTACACATACTTTTACAAACCTCAGTACTAAGTAAGGTACGTATGCTTCTTTGTTTCTTATCTACTATGATACTGAGTATATCCAGTTCTTTAATAGTCTCCCAAAATATTATTTTAATGGCTACAAAACCAATATTATATGAAAGTAACATGATATCTATTAATATGTATTAATAAATCATCATCTGTATTTTTTCTGTAGAAAAGGTTTCTAAAAATAAAATACCTTAATTGTAAAGTATAAACATTTTCAAAGATTTATATTAATTTCTGCCAAAGTGTAAATTTGAAGGTTGTGGAGACACTTTCTTACACTAGTTTATATATATATATACACATACATATATGTCATCATATATATATATATATATATATATATATATGTCTTCATATGTATACACACACACACACACACATATATGTCTTCAACTACATTGGAGAGTATATTTTGACCTGGCTAATTTTATGAGTGAAAAATACTGAATGGCATGCCCTGCTAGAGTCGCAGTTAGATCAATTGTTTCTGAAAGAACAAGTCACATACCTCAGGGTTCAGGTCCCAGATTAGGGGAAGCAACCAATGTGAAAAACTAAATACAAATAAAGATGCTTTCTCCTTCTTTCTCTGGCAGCCTGCCTACTCACCTTCATTCCTGACTTCATCTTTCCTTTATTTTTTTTCCCTATGGGGTGGTGGTAGGTAATACAAATAAACAAGATTTTATAGCAGGAAAAGAAATTCAATCTGCCAGTCTTATTGTGAATAAATTTAAACTTTTCAATCTGTTTATTAGCCATTTGTACTCTATTCCTTTAACTGTATAACCTTGCTACTTTTTTTTATTGAGATTCTTATTGTTTCTTTTGTTCATTGCTGTATCACATTGGGATATTCCTTCCTTTGGAAGGAACACTGATTAGTAGGCGAATATAGTCTATAAGACTAATAATATAAGGTGTGCCCTGCTGGAGCAGTGGTTAGGTCATCCATCTCCAAAACCAATGTGAACAACTAAATAAAAATAAAGAAAAATGCCTCTTCCTCTCTCTTCCTGCTTGCCTGCTTGATGGACTTTATTCCTGTCTATAACTTTCCTAAAACAAACAAACAAACAAACAAAAAACAACTAATACAAAGACAGTGTTTATAGCTTAAAAATAAAAAATTCCTTTCTTAAACTTCCTCAGAACAATGATTCACCTTAATCTGTTTGCCTCAAATACAGAATTTAGACATCTATTGCTAACTGCTCCATTATGTTAATTATTTAATCATGAATCTTTAACCTAAAGACTCACTGTTACCAAGGTAAAACTTTCTGAGAAAACCAAAGAAAATGTGATCAAGGAAAAAAGTCAGTCTAAATATAGTTGTTCCCTTTTCAACATCAATGTGTCAAAAATGATGGAAATATAGTTATTAGAGAGGGACTATCAGAAAAACTGATAAGAGATAAACACCAAAGCTGTAGGTGGCCAAATTGTTCAGCTGGTAATCAGAACCAAATTTGATACAAAGACTCCCTGTAATCCTAGCTGGGACCAAGTGTCCTTGCAGCCTGATTAAAAAGTGAAATCACACCAGAACCCTTTGACATTACTCAGGAAGAAAAGCATCCAGGGCTTGGAGGTCAATATGCATCAGAAAAATGATAAAACTTACGTTTTAAATATTAAATAATTGAATATGCTCAAAATACATATATATGTATATATCAGTAGATAAGAACCTAACCTAGTAAGTCTATTAAAAGGCACAAAATCAAATGAGATATTTTAAAAATCTTTTATGACTACATTATCACTTCCTTCTGTCACTTAAAACTGGACCCAACATTGTGACTGGAGTCTGTTAAGACTGCTTCCTATTTACACTTGAGATAATAAACCACAGAAAGCTAATGGGCATTTAAAACAAGAACAGATAATCAGCAGAATAGAATGCACAGCATTTTTTAACATAAGCAATTATATAGAACAGAGACACTGTTAAAGAAACTGAAATTACCAGTATCAAGACACTGTGTGCTGCTTACTTGTCGGTATAATGCAAAGCATAACAGATACCACGTGAATTTTTGTCACAGACAGTCCCAGTTTCTACAAAGAGCAGAGGGAATGCTTTATCTCATATTATGAACAGTGGGCATAAATTGCTGGCAAAAAATAACTTTCATGAGTTTATAAAGCTAAAAAGTATCTGAACGAATTACAAGAATCATAGGAAGGTCTGCCTAACAACCAAAGTTGTCGCTTAACTTTTCATTGCTAAGTTTCTCTAGTTCAAGTGAAAACATTAGATTATAATTGAACTGCAGTCAACACTGCTAGGAGTCCCTTTGGGAAAGCTGTCAAGTCCATATGCACACACACACTTACATGCACACACGACAAAACGAGAAGCCTCAAAGTTTAACCAGCTTAGCTTCTGACTCATATTTTAGTGTATTTTAAAATTACTATAATAGATGAGACACAGGCATACAGGATACAACCACACCTATTTATTTTGATTTTCTTTTTCCTTAAACAATAGTCATTTTCCTCTTAATTTTTAGAAAGTTGTGGGGCACTCTTAAATATCATTAGACAAATCACCATGATTAATGGATTACAAATTTGTGTTATAAGATTCCAATTATCAAGCCTTTAATTATACAGTTACTTCAGTAGCATAGTAGGAAGTTGACATTTTTTATTACAAGGAATTTTGCATTTTTATTATCACAAAAGTTGAGCTTTTAAAGATATTCTTCAAGCACACATACATGTAAACCTGGCTTGAATATTAATAAAAGATAAATTCCATTTAAAAAAGGCAGTATGTTGTTATTAAAGTCAGTGTGTAACATATATACAACATATGCTGCAATCAAATTCATTGAGAGATCTATAAATTGCTTACTTACATTAAATTTCCATAAAGACTCACAGATGATTCACGAAATCCCAAATGAAATTATTTGCCATCTTTTTTTTTTTTTTTTTAAGGAAACGTGCAGGCAGGAATGAAGTTGAGCAGGTAGGCAAGCAACAAGAGAGGAGGAAGAAACATTTCTAAAATTTGTATTTAGTTGTTCACACTGGTTGCCCCACCCTGCCCAAGAAACAGGACTGGAACCCAGGGGTACGTGGCCTGCGTAACTTTGGAGGTAACAGACCTAACCACTGCTACACCAGGGCATACTTATTCCCCCAATTTTTAAGTGGTTTAGGAGAATTTTTATTTTTCAGGATTAAAAGAGGACATGTCATGCACTTCCAAAGCAGTGATTTTTTTTTTCCATAATCAATAGCTTATGTCCCAGAACATTTTGATTTTCAGTTTACTCAAATTATATCAGATATACATTATCTTATTTTAAATATATATAATAGATATATTTTACCTAGCAAAAACTTAAAATAAGAGCTAACATGAAATATTATAAAACGTGTTTTCAGAGGGTGGAAATTACCAATTATGGATTATGCTAAGTGAAATAAGTCAAAGGAAGAAAGATCGATACCAGATGACCTCACTCATAGGTAGAAGTAAACAAACAAAACAAAGAAACAGATGAAACAAAACCAACCCTTGGACACTTGCAACAGAACTAAAGTTACCAAGAGAGAATGGTTGGGGAGGGCAGGCAAATAGTGGTGGAGCCCACCGGACAATGGGGAAGAACACTTGGTGATTTGGTGGAGGGCAGGGTGCGTTGACATATATCTTAAGTAATGGTATCCTATACATAGGAAGCTATTTTAATGTGTATAGTAATTACCAAAATAATTTTTTTAATTCTAACAATTTCTTGAAAATGCAGAGTTATTTAAATTATGCATTCTGCATGTGAATTCAAATAAAATTATATGAGAAAATCCAGTACAAACTAAAAATGGCAGATATTGTTTTAGTATAGAGAGATAGTAAGAATATTATGAATAATAACAGTAGTAGTAATACAAAATTCAAGCAAAATATCTTATTGAAAGTCTACAGAAAATGTCTAAAAGTCTCCTGCTCATTCAGTTCCCTAATGCATGACAGAAGGTCTCTACACAATCTAATATATATATTCTTGTTTCAGATATATGTCATGATAGTGGTTTAGAGAATGAAACATCAGTCTCGTATTTCTGTCATATTAGTCACTAGAGAACTATCCTAATATGATTTCAGGCTTTGAACTGCCGTTTTTTATTACCACAGTGAGGCATTATATATGAAATGCACAAATAGAAAATATTTTTAAATGGGCATACACACAAAACAGACTAAAAACACTTCCTAAGAAAGATAATGCTTCTTCTTTGCAATCGGTTGGCTAATATCTCTTCACAGAGTTAAAGCCAAGCTAGTTCCCTACTGAGCAATCCAAATAATGACGCTCGCTGCACTACAAGGGTTTCACTGGAAACCGCTTCATTTCATTTCACATATGATATTGCTTCTCCTTCTATCCTCCTTGGGTTCCCATTTGGTGGTCAGAAGAGATGAAACTATTCTTGATATAAGCTTGTTTTCTGTTTCTCCGACACATTCTTTAGAATGAAATCCCTAGCTACAGCCTACTCAGCACATTATTAGTGGTCCCTATTGGGCTTATTTCTTGCTCATATCCCTACCATCTCTTAATGTGACTTTGACGGAAATCTGCAGAATCCTATCTGGTAATTCTCTCTATTCACTAAAGCTGACAAAAGAATTATTGCAAATTAAGTGCTTTTAGGGAAATATTTACCATTCTGTCAAATGTAAATTTTCACATTGAAGCAGGATTTCAGATGCAAAATGAAACAAAAAATACTTAAATATCTTTATTGTTCCGAGTTACATTTTCTGAAAAGCAGCACTTCAACTGTGTACACAAGGGATTCAATGAAAGCACACAAAGATACAGTATATAAGCATTATTTTAAATCCTTCCAAGTTCAAATGACAATCATAAACTTTCTATGTATCCATCTTGTTAGCTCTTTTAATATATTGAGGTCCAAAAATGTGGTCCAATACGTGGTCTTTAAGTAGAGTGTGATGGGGATTGCTAACTCACCACTGAACTCCATTCTCTCATTCATCATGATGGTGTCACAGCTGGCAAGTTATGTTGTCAAGTTTCCCTTGCAAGTAATCTTGTTAAAAAGGGAATATAACCAAGAGTGGTATGTGTCATTTCTAGGCCTGGAATGCTCCCCCTTTTCTTTTTGTCATCATTCTTATAATGCTGGGTGTGTACGTTTCATTTGTGACCCTGCCATTACGTGACAGTGGAAAGACAAGGTAGAAGGGACTTGACTACCTGAATGAACACAAGTGCACAGTTTCCTACAATCTGAACACTCATTTAAATAACAACACATAAAAACAAGAATTTATATGTTCTTAAAGCCACAATACTTCAGGGTTTCTTTGTTACAGCAGCTTATGTTCATTCTCACATGAAATGTGGTGGGACAGAGCAAGAAGGATAAAATATGAAATTCTGTATTTGGGACTAAATGTGTTCTTTGATCTTATGCATTTACTAAATGATAACCATGCTTTATAAATAAATAACACACCTATGTGTGCAACTTACATGAAGCACATTCAGGAAAAAATGCTGAAATTATCTTTATTGAGTTCTATTTGATTCTGAACTGATAGGCTAAAAGTGATGACTTTCTAGTAATTCAACTCAACTCCAGAAACAAGCCAACGTCTAGAAAAGGAATACAATGAATATTAATTCTCAATAAAATAACTTACATGTAATAGTATATTGTATTGCTTTTCTGATGTTTAGAGATTAAACGATGAAAAGAACTGAGCCTTATAGAAACGATAATAAGCCATTCAAACAATTTCAGCAGTGCAACAGGAAAAATTTTAAGGAGCAATAAGCGAATGCAAAAAGAAGCACTGACTCTGTTCAGTTAACAAAAAAAGTGGTTACCTGGAGAAGTTGTTTCGGAGTGAAGTTTGGAATAGTGGTTTTCCATGTAGGTAAGACTATTTGTGTGTCTTGAGGGTGTGGGGAGTGTGGGGAAGAGGAAGAGTAGAGAGAGAGGGAGGAGGGGCAAAGAGGGATGGACATTACAGATCCACAAAGAGGAAAAGAAAGAGCTAGAAGACAAGAAGGAGGAAAAGCAGGACATGAATAAGAATAAGGAGGCAAATACAGACCTCAGTTTACAGGATACTGTCATCACCTACCACCATTCCATCTCTACATGCAGAGTTCACGAAACCAAAATTACAACCTTATAATATTTCTAAACACAGTAATTGCTACTATAACTGGATTGCCACTAGCCTAGAATCTGCTTCTCATTTTATATGCCCATCCAAATTTGAATACAGATTAATCTGTGCAAATGTGTCATAAAATACAAGCAATACAAAATCAATAAGGCATTCAATGCAATAGCTATCATGATCTGGTAAGGAATTTTCCAATAATAAAAGGATGATAATAACATTTGGAAATCTAATCAAATACAGTAACAAGTCATAGAACAGGGACCAAAGTCGGTAAGATCTAAAAAGACTTAATTAACCTTAATATGCATTCGTGATTCAAAACACACTTCCTAAGGGAAAAAAAAAAACAGAAGAATGTATGAAATTTTAAATTATGCTAGGTTCCAAACATACTGCTAGAGAAAATAACATTTAAAATAAAAACAGGAACAAAACAAAAGCAGTTTTTTCTTTTTGTTATTTTTGTTAACTTTTTATTAGTTAATTCTAACATACGAAACAGAAATAAGGAGTACTGGAAATGATAAGACAATACTGATATTTTCAGGTAACTTTTATGCCTAGAAATGCAAGGAAACAAGTGAATAAAACCATATATATTTAAATCAGTAAGGATGCCAGAAGAGTTAAAACCACAAAAATAATGCTTAACAGTTAAAGGAGAAACCAAATAAGGTCAAATGCAAATAGCTATAAAATCATAAATGATCTAAAATTTTCCAACAAAAATTGGGGATATACATGAATTAAAGATGATTTTATGAAGACCTAAAAATAATTTTGCAGAACTGGAAAAATATCTCATATTTGGGAGTGAAGACATATCAACAGGCAGACCAGTAAATATAGTAATAATGTTCATATAATATAATAAAATTCCACTGAGAAAAATAAATTGGAGTCTCAGCACTACTTATCTGACAGACTAAATTAACAATAGCTAAACATAGCAGAAAAATGACTGGAATACATGAACATGCGTATATACACACACACACATACACATACATTACATGTACATAAACACACAGAATTAACAACTGCAATCATATGGAAGAATTAACAAAACAGCAGGGTATGTCTGAACTTTGTATGTAATAACGGTAATAATAATAATAACAAAAACAACAATAAAAACAATTTCACAAAGGAAATTCCCCCAAAGGGTTAGAGTATTTCACCAATGATGCTGGAGAAGTTTGTTATAATAAAAGCAAATCTTACTTTAGATTTTTCAATATGATAAGTAAAATGAATTCTATCTGGGTCAAAATTTTAAAGGAAATGACAAGTAAAAATTTTTCACACCGTTAGGTCTCCTAAACATGAAAGTATAGGATAAAATTACAAAAGAAAAGGCAAATAGATTTAATTGTGCACATTTCAAAATGTCTAGATGGCATTAACATTTTGGACAATATTTAAAGCAGAAAATATTTTCAAACAAATATGAGAAAGGTGTATTTACTGCACTAATCAATCATTAAAATATTAATATCTCAAAAAAAACACAAATAAGAAACATGCATAAAGACACTGATAGGCAATTCACAGAAACACATTTATATATGATATTATATATACATATATATATTCATACTTTAACCAAATAATTCCATTTTAGGAAGGAATGCTAAGTAAAACCGGAAATGTTGTTAAATATGTATTTACAAAACTATTCATTGCTTCATTTATTACCATCAAATAATATGGTAAATAAAAAGACAAACCGATATTCCCAAAATAGAGAAATAAGCAAAACATTATATTATATCAAAAACAATGCAGTCGTCAAATTTTCTGAGGTACCTATAACTACATGGAAATGTGGGCTATATAAGTGCAAGCACTATGATATAAAATTATTAAACTCCATAAACGTATTTTTTCATATATTTATATAAATATATGTCTGTATACTTACACGCAGAGTGAGAAAAGATCAAAGAATTACTCTATATGGTAACATAAGTTGTCTTCTGGTAGTGAGATTACAAATTGTTTTTTGCTTTCTCAAAACAATATACTTTTCTACTTTTCTAAAGCAGATTTTATATCAGAAGAAACAATAAATTATTTCTACTTTAACAATAAAATAAACTATTTTTATTTTATTTTAACTTTTATTATGACAATCTTCTCCAGCATCACTGGTGAAATACTCTAACCCTTAGGGGTAATTTCCTTTGTGAAACTGTTATTATTGTTTTTGTTATTATTATTATTACCATTATTATACACAAAGTTCATATAAACCCTGCTATTCTGTTCATTCTTATGTACAATTGCATTATGTATCAAACTATTTCAATGTAATAAGAATCAATAACTCTAAAATTACAGTGAGTTACATTTTTTAATTTCAATAATAACATTTTGTTAATATTTCACATAATGCCAAAATAAGTGCTCTCAGGCTCTGTATTAGAAACTATTCTAATTCAGATGGTTGCTGAAATGTATTTGGTAATGATGGCATATCATCTTCATTATCCCATCAACATGTCGTTTTCCAGTCAGCTCCATAAATAGGTATACAAGCTTCTTATACCAGGGCCCAGAATTCAAAGAAAAAAGACAACTTAGACAAGTTATGTAATTCGGAATGCTTTTAATGTGAAATCAGAGTTCACAAATCAGAAATAAATGAGAATCTCTGCGTTACAGATACAATAGTATACAACGGTATCACAAACTAGGACTTGAGGATTCGACCCAAGCTGAAGCTGCATCGGAAATGGAAAAGAAAGCATCTTTCTCCTCAAGGCTGAGCAGAATGCATAGGTAGCGGTCTCCCCAGAGAAGAGCATGCAATCAGAAAGCCAGTCCTGATGCTTCAGGACACGTTAAAATGTGGGATGTTAACAGTCTCTCTCATGAGAAAATTGGCATCAATAAAACAATGCCACTCTCTTGGACAACCTTCTTGAAAGGAATTAAAAAGGAGCAGATGGTGTGATATGAGCAATTTTTTTCTTGCTTTTCCTGTGTGTCAAGGAATCTTTTTAACAAAATTCAAAACCAGTAAAAAGGCAAAAACCATCCGTCATGAAATACAAAGAGGGTATGCATGAAGAGTTACTATCTTCAGTTATATGCGGGGCATGATGAAGAATGAAGTAACACTCCTTAAAACCACTCGTCCTTAAAAAATAATTTTCAGAACCTGCCTATTTCTCTCCAACTCCAATGTCATTCCTCAGTCTATATAAACAAGTGCCCTCTTCCACACCCTCCCCTCATGACTCTTGTCCCCATTTTGTATCATTTTTTGCAGACTATAAAAATTATAAAGCAGATCATGCCACTTCCCTGCTTAAAACTCTCTAGTGGCTTTCCATAACTCTTAAAAGCAAAATAATAAAACAAAAAATCCATTGCAAGTACTATGCCTTTCCTGATTTGGCCCTGCCTAACTTTAAACCTCATCTCCCTCTTGCTCTGTTTTCAAACACATTACCTTCTTTTGTATTCAAGAACACATCACGGTCAGCCCTAATTTTGCACCTGCATTCCTTCTTCCTGCAGTAAGTTTTCCACAGAATTTCTCAAACTTATTTCCTTCTTACCATTCAAAACTTGGCTTAATCATAAATCTTCAGAGCTGTCTCTCTTGAACATCTAATTAGAAGAAGCTCTTTGGTACTCTGTTACCACTTTTCTTAGTTCCTTGAATTCTAATTGCTATCTGATATTTTCATTTTACTCATTATTTATTCATTGTCTCTCTCCACTAGAATGTATGCTCCCTAAGAAAAGAGGCCTTGCCAATCTTGCTAAAGTTTTAACTCTAGTCATAAAAATAGTGCCCAGCACAAGGGAGATCTCAATAAATACTTGAAAGGATAAATAAAAATGTTCCTGAAAATATGACAATGGCAGAAATGTGTGACCAGTAATAATCTGAGGTAGTGTGACAAGGATTCATTTCCTGGAGAGATAAAAATATTATAGAATACTACACTTAATTACACTTACCTCTTAGACAATTTTGGTAATATATCCAGTACTTACAAACATCTCTTAGTCTCCTTTATTCCTTCATAATTGAATATAGAGGTCAAGTGACTTCAGGGCAATGAATGCCTGATTGAGACTCAAGTCACCTAATTTACAGCTTCATTAATGAATAACGTTTTTGTGTCAGAATGTATTAAGGTCACATGATCTATGCTCCTTATTAACTTTTTTGTTTGCTTGTTTGATAAAATAATGCATCAGATACAGTCAGTGATCTACTCATATCCCTTGACCATTTTGGTGGATGCCAGTTCTTGGCAGACTTTTAGTTCCAAGATCACCTCTTGTGGCTTTTCACAGGGAGTTACCAAGGATGCTGGATCCTACCTGGTCTCAGTAGGCTGGCCGATGATCTGGTGGAGAGCTTTGTAAACAGTGACTAAAGGATGCAGGGCTGTAAACAATCAGGTTCCCTTGCTACTGATGAGACTAACTCTATGGTGGATGGAGCAAGCTTTCAAAATTTCCTCACTGGGACTATCCCTAATAGCATACTCTTGTTTCACCCTTTCAAAGCTCACATTCTTACTTTTCTACCAGTTTTCCTGAAAAAACCCTCGTAATAAATTGCTGTCATTTGAATCCTCATCTCAGGACCTTCTTCTAAGGAACTCAGTGTAAGACAAATAATATAACACAATAAAAAGTGAAAAAAAAATTAAATAGTATTCAACATGACTGGAATTGTTAGCAATGCCTCTAAAACCTCATGATACTGTGGCCATGTAGGAAGAAATAACATGACCATCTTCAAAAGATGTCAGAAGGGGAATGGATGCATCAGTAGTAGATTTGAGGGGAGTGATATATCTAGAATCCATACCACCTTAAAGACAAGGAAATTTATAAACCAAAGATGATGCATATGGGTGTGTTTAATATGAAATTATGACAAGATATTTCAATCAGCAATTCAAATTCAGATAAAGATCTTTGTTTATTAGTAAAAACACTGGCAACTGAATGAATATTTAAATGTTTTAATTTAAATGAAATGTATAATTTTTATAAAATCAGAATGGCATCAAATTTTTGAACAGCAATATTAGACATTAGGAGGTATAAAATAAATAAGGGGAATTAATTTTCATACCACAATTCATGTACCTTTTCTCAAGAATTCTCATGGTAATGTACTTCATTAAGACACAAGGGAAAAGCAAGGAGAAGGAATAGATGGGATTCCAGAAATAGAATTCAACAAGATGAAGGAGGCAAAGAGAGTCTCAGGGAGGTGGTGGAGACACAGGTGGGCTCTGAGGCTGACCTAGGGAGTTGACAAGACCTACAACAGCCAGTTGGAATGTACAGAAAAGTACCTCCAAGAAGAAGAAACTGACATAATACCATAAGTGCTGGAACAATATTCGTGATATGGAAGAATCAAATGTGTACATATATGATGACAAATCTGACAATAAGAAATTGATAATGCCTGAACTGAAAAATCAAGAAGAGAAGGTAAGCATGTACTTAAATATATAGAAGCAAATATCAAAAGGAATAGCTAAAGGAGTTGAAAGTAATTGTTACTGAGGATCTGAAAATGTACTACAAGGGTAAGAAAAAAGACTGGTTTTTATGTATATATAAAACAAGTAAACACTGAAAGAAAAATAGAAGTGTGGATAATTTCTCTCATCTCATTTTTGAGCAATTAGTATTTTTTACATCCACTGGAAAGACTAAGTCAAGCTAGGAATTCTACAGGACACTAACCAATAGGTAAAGGTTTTAAACAAAGTGATTTGAAACAGTAAGCATGTATTTTCAAACAACAATTATACTGAATATTCACCTTACTTTTATTATTACATACTGGAAGGCATGTATTACTTAGTTCTCCGGGTATCACTTTGAGGGTAGATATTACAAGTGTCCACTATTCTACAGAGAAGGAAACTAAGAATTGGAAAATGTTAATCTTTGCTCAAAGTCTCGCATCAAGGAAGTGACAGCGACAATATTTCTATTCTCCCTGATGGAAATACTTGACTACTGATCCACAAGTTTCACTGTCCTATCTCCTTAAGGCTTTTGCACAAATGTCAACATCTTCAGAAGATCTCCCTGCCCTCCCCATTTGAAATGAAAATCAGTTCTCCCCCCTATCACACAAGCCAACATTCCCTCAACCCTGGTGATTAATTTTCTCCATTTTACTTCACCACCTAAAATACCACATAATTGACTGATTGATATTGTTTATTGTATGTCTCATTTCTGAAATATAAGTTCCATAAGAACAAGTATTTTTGTGTCTTCTATGTAATATCCCCAGTGCTCAGATGAGCATCTAGAACATAATGGAGTCAAAATTAATTTTTTAATTTGCTGAAAACTCCTGAATCTTGAATTGAGTTCTTTACCATTACCAAATTAACATACAACTCTGTTACTCACGGTTAAACGTTGTAGAGTTTATTAGCTCTGTCAAATACACTTTCAATTTATCATTAAAAATCAACATGGGTGGAACCACCTTTATAAAAGAAGTCAGTCAATTCTTGAGTCCATAAACATAGCACTTCTCCTGTGTAAAAAAATAGCTTATAAAATTGTCCTTAAAAGTAGTGGATTTACCTTTGCCTTCACCAGGGTTCTCTCTCATAAAGTACTTACTTTTCCTGATAACCAGCCATAAGCAAATGACTTGTGGTTTGAGCTTTCAGCAATAAGTTGAGAACAAGTACCTTGTGGAGGGAATTTTTTGTATGCAAACTAAATAGAAATGCATATGGGTTCCCCAAAGTTCTCCTAGCAGAAAGCATTTTAAATTGCACAGTCATTCAAGAAATAGATAGGAAATGAAGCGAGTGACATAAAATAGTTCCCAGATGTAGAACCACACACCTTGGGTCTGGTCTCTCTTAATGACAAGGGGATCATTATGGTCTTCCTATTTTTTCTGTGGACAACTATAATTTAGGATTGATGCAGGTGTAATGAGGTAATAATTTAGCTTTCAAATCAATTCAAATTGTATGAACTTAGCATTCTAGAAATGGATATATGGGAGAACCCATGTCAGTCTATTATTGGTTAAACTAAAAGATGAAAAATCTATTCTTTTTCAGAATTTGCAGCAGTAAATAGCCAATGATCAATGCAGTAAACTCAGTAGAATGTTTCCTCTTCATACTTGAATGTATTGAAGTTTCTGAAAAATGGCCGGTTTATGCCTAGGAAAAGGAGATTTAGAATAATTTAGTGGCTATAGACACTGAGTTTGATAAGAAATTAAGTCACAAAAAGGAAATTTTATTTTCTAAGATTATTTTCCCTTTTATTGAAACGTATCTTTTTTCAAATTATCCTTAAAGTTCTTCAGTATTAGGATTAAATGAACTAATTCTTCAGGATCTTCTTTGGAAACAAAAATTTAATACCAATTGATAGCAGCCTTAATTATGTCTCCTAATAAATTGTGATGCTTGAATAGTATAGGTTCTCTGTTTCTGTTTCATTCCATCTTCCGTTAGAAACCACTCACCATCTTCAAAATATAAAGAGATTGGATGTCTTCTACCATTACCAAATCATCATTTTCTAATATTATTAAGAGTTCTGAGAACAAGTTATAGTGGAACCTATGGTGAAATAACTATTTTTATATAAAATGTGAAACATTTTAAATGAAGACACTAATAAGGTAATTTGATTTATAATCAACTTTACTTACTAATATTCATGTAATACAAAGAAAAGGCAGGGATTTGTAAATAATTTTGAAATTGACTAATTTATAAACCATTCTACTTGTCTATTGAAATTAATCAAATCAGTGATATTACTAGAAAACTATGCATATTTTACTGAAAAATATCAACCAAAGATGACAGCCTATTTATAGTCAAATAGATTTACTTTCATTTTTAGCATTTATAAAAATATCATAAGCAGTTGGATAAAAATAATCTATTAATAAGTATAAACACTTCTAATGGCAAACCATCAAGGAAAAGATGTTCCTGATAAACCTAATTTGTTCTTACGTATTCCAACCTTTCATTAATTTATTCCATTAGTCATTCAATGTCTGCCTTCAAATCTCTTTTGAGAACCTATTATATACCAGTAGACTCTTAACAATACTGGAAAGTGCATGTGATATAGCCCTACCTCCAATGAGCTCACATCCTTAAAAAAGGAGATAGCCGTATGTCACCATTGAACCCAGCATAATCATGAATAACAGAAGGATGTTCAAATACCACAAAGGCTCTCATTGGGCAGGCGCTGGGGTGGAGTAGGCTTAGGGAAGCTTCAGAGAAGCAGAAATGCTTGAGCTCAATGTTAAGTGATAAAATGAAAGTGAGGAATAGTATTCTTGTATGAAGAATTGCTATGCCAAGGCACAGGTTTTGATTTTAAAATACTATAAAACAACCTAAAAACCACATATAATTTAACAATAGCTAAAAAATTTTGAGTTTCAATACATGTGTCATATGCATTCAAACATTTTCATATGTATTCACTTAATAATATTATGAAGCAAACACTTGTATTCTCATTTTTATTAGGCAACAAAGAGTCTAAAGAGCTATGTAACTTCTACAATTCACATTGTCTGGACCTGAATTCAAGTATACTTGACTTCATAATTTTTGCTCTTGACTGATCCACCAATACACTGGACTTTCTTAAGGCCAATAAAAGTAAAATGACTAATATTCTTTAGAATACAGAATATAGAAATGGCCAAATAATGGTACTACTCACTGAGGAGCACTGACTTATTTATAGAGACACAATTAGCCATAAACAAATTTTAAGCTGAGGCATTTTATATGTTACAGGAAAGATACTGCAACATCTAACATGAAAATAAATAAGATCCAAGAGTAACAGTGAATCTGGAAGGGAAGAGACAGTTAATATCAAGATATCTTCAGGAATATATGAGGTAAGTAGATATGGATAAAGTGATAGAGATTATCAACCTGGTTCTGGCTTGGGTAATCGCTAGAAGATACTATATAACTCAGAAGCAAGTTTTAGAAAGAAGTGTATATTCAATATTAAGGAATTCATTTAAAAAATACTAAAAGGAAATAACTCATAGAGGCTGCAGCAAACTAGAGAAAGAACTTCTACAATAAATGGGGGAAGAATGACCTCTAACATAAGAAGTTCATAGTCAAATGTTTTCTAAAGAAAAAGAAGCAAGTACTGAAAGTACTTGCATGTACCATATTTGCTTATTAAAACCCTAGTTTGTTTTCCTAGAACCTTTCTTTGGAGTGTCTGGGAAGAAGGAGACTATAATAAGTGAAAACAAACGGGACTTGAAGTAGAGCAAGGAGTGTGTTATTCCTGTAAAAAATCTTAGCTGCTAAGATAAGAAGACAGGTTAATAGCAATATAACATATTGATGGCTTCTGCTAGAGAGATTAGGCTCAAAACCGTCTACAGAATCCTGCTCAGATACTGTTGGGAATAATTAGTTTTCTGCCATTTTGATATTTTGATACATTGCATAATTTTTATTTTGAAAATTTAGTCTTGCATAATTATGTTTATCAAGCAATTTGCACTATTTAAATCTTCCTCCAACATAACTTAGGCAAGCTTTTTTGTTTTCTGAATATTCAACAAAGACATTTTTCTCTTTGTATGATTATCTCACCTAATACTGATCTGTGAGCTACAATAATGACTTGGCATAAAATCACGGAATCCAATGGTCCCTGAGTAGTTACCTGGTGTCTACCAAGCTAGCTGATTCCTATTTGATATTATCATTAATTTTAAAAGCAAACTATAGAGTTACTACATTAAAGTTAAGATTTGGAGACATTTTGATTTATATTTTATAGGTATTCTGTACTACACACTCTTTAGATACAATAATGTCTATATTACATATAGCTATATACTTGAATACTAAAACATAAGATCTATAATATTCAATATCATATATAAAACATACAACAAAAATACGAGAAATACAATGTACTTATCACTAACTTATTTTGAACCAATCATAAAAATTAAAATATAGTTAAAAGAAAGAGCTGAAAGAAGTAGTAGAGATTTCCATGTAGCTTATAAAAGAGACAATATTAAAATGCTTTTTATCTACGAGAATAAATGACATTCTAGAGTTGTGTTTCCATTAGGACTGTTTCAGAATGAACTGAAATGGTATCAGATACAGCTTTTTATTAACATTTAATGACATTCTGCAACTTTTGCAATATTTATTGCTTTGGAAAAAATTCAAGCATCAGGATTAAGTTACCAAAATTTCCAAGAGACTGATTTTATAAATGATACAGCAGACATTTTACCTATCAATTTGTCTGAAGCAATGCATTGCTCACATTGAAATAAACTGTGTTAGATCTACTGAAAGTTTTATGAGAGTTTAGAATATTTCCTTACTTTTGACTAAAAGGTTCTAAGAATATTTGGTCTTTCCTAGGACGATCTAGTCAGAGATGACACAGTAACTAATTTGATTTTGAAACAGAAGAATCAGGATCGCTGAATTTTACTTCACAAGTCATTCACATTATCCAGCCTTTTTTTTTTTCTTTACAATATAAAGTTCACAAAACTGGAACCAATTAAATCTCTCTGCTACCATTTAAAACAGGCTGTGGTAATCTGAGACACTAGCTGACAGGTCCCTAACGTCGTGCTTCCAGTGCTTTCAATAACAGGAACAAAATACAAACAAACTAAGCTAATAAATAGCAACAAAACAGAGAACACAGACTGAGATCACATCGGTCTTCAAAGATTATCATATAGTCTTTGATATTTTTATCTTTATAGCTAGAAGGAAAGTGTATCCCAAATTAGGAAGTGTTTTCTCTTCACGTAAGTCTAACTTTCATGACAACTATGCTTTTCTTTGTGACATAGCTTTATTGTTATAGCAGAAATAATTGGTCTTTGGTGAGAACAGCCTCACTTTTTCAAGTGGCATGTAAACGGTCAAGGTGGAGCCTACAGGAAGATGACGTGTACGTGCTAAGGAGAGAGTTTTGGCCTTCAGCACATTACGCTGGAGCTGAGCTGAACATGGGCACAAGATTGGTGTTCTAGGCCCAAGAATATCAAGCAAGCATAGTGCCCAGGAAGCACCATGTGCTCCAAAGTGCTGCCCACAAACAAGGAGGCCTGACACAAATGGGCTCATCTGCTGGTAAATACTATTGGTACAAACCATCTTCTCATGCATGTGATCATGTGACTTCAACTTAACTAATGATACAATAAGAAGGATTGGTTAGTATGCATTCTTTTTTCATCTTAATTCCCCAATTTGCTAGTATACATGGAAATTTTATAGCTGGTGTCTATTAAAATAAGGTGGTACAAAATGAAACATTTGGAAGTAAAAATTACAAGCGAGGTAGAAAGAGAAAGTAAAATGGAAGTCTAAACTATGGTGTTAATTGTTATACTCATCTGTGAACCTAACTAGGAGCAATTCTGATCATTCTAGATAGCGTCTAAGCTATTAAAATCCAATTAGAAAATCAAACTCCACATTATTTTATTTCAATATATACTCCCACCCTACAGATGCTTTCAACAGAACTGTTTCCCCCTCCATGTAGACAAAGCTCTAACCTGATATCTTTGTCCCCATGGATTCCTGCAGAGACCTGCTGGCATTTAAGAATGACCACTTTTCAAACATATTTTATTATTGTCATTATTGTCATTTGTACATCTATAGGAGTCCACAGAGTTAGTAAGGAGAAAAGGGAGGCCTCTGAGATGTCACTATTCAATTAAGCAACTACTCTTTGGCCATCTGCCGTGCATATTGTCATGCATGCTCCCCAGAACTCAGCAGTAAAAGGGCTCTTATCCAGCAAAGACTACAGAATAGTAGGAGGAAAAGATAGATGATTGGCAGTGCCATAAGAAAAAGGGAAGCCAACGGTTTTGAGGTTTCAAAAATGATATCCAACATGGAAACAGGTTATGAGAAATGGATATTAAGAGTGGATATTGTGGGCAGAAAGAACCACAGAAACAAAAATAAGAAGTAGGAATAAGTAGCTTTAAGAGTTCTACTTATTAGCTCACAGGGTATCGAAAGTGGAGTATTAGGGAATAAACAGGGAGACTGCATTGCAGAGGGTCAGAGATACTAAGATGCAACATTTCAACTCAGGAAACAGTATCAGAAAGACTCTGAACTAAGTAAGGGAATTCAGTGTTTACTCTTCTTGAATGGTACCTGACAGCAATGAGAATGAACTGAGATGGGGAAGTAAAGAGACAAGATGACCATGACCGATTAGGATGTAATTATCATATTCTAAGCACAAATGATATATCTCTGGAATAAAGTGATGATAATCAAAATGGGCAAAACAGAATTAAGATGGAATAGAAAGCCGGATTCTCAAAGGATTGGCTATGGAACATAAGGGAAGGGATTGTCAGTAAGAATTCTGAGACACTGGACTTCAGACACTTGAGGAAGCAGACCACACCCTCCTGTGTACTTTATATGTGTGGTTCATGCCTCTCTCTAACAGACCAATAAATAACCCTCCCACTTGACTGAAGAGGAAAGAGAGGCTTAGAGAAAATGGATAAACTGTTGTGTAATAAATAACAAAGCTGGAATTTGCTTGATGATAATTCTAGGAGGGTACAGGTGGCAAATACTATTTCTTACTAGCACTAACAGCAGTACTCTCACGGCTGCTGCTGCTAGAAACATATTTCCCATTTCAAGGTTGTTCCCAGAAACAAACATTATAATTAACATAAAATTATCAAATTCACACAATTTTAGTCTATTAACCTTATTTATTTAGTTTTCCTCACTTAATGCAACACAGTTAATTGACAGTGTTATAATACCAGTAAGATTTTGATGTAAATCAGGTATCAAAATAAATTAAATAGAAATTAAAATAGGGAAATACAACCAGAAATATGTGATCAAATGCTTAAAGTCCTGATTGATGGACAATTAGAGAATAAAAGCTCACGAACTATCTTTCAGACTTTGGTGATTTGCACATAGATGAAAACAATGAAACGGATTTCCCTAACGAGTCGATTAGTCTGCATATTTTCTAGATTTCCTCCCTAAAATGACAGAATTAGAAAGAGAAATTATTCTTTTACCTTGGCATAAGCTCTCTATAAAATTCAGTGTGACTTTCAGGTAATTATTTGTATAAGGAAATGACAAAATGTTCCCTAATTTTATCACTTCCAAATGTACATTTTATCACTTCCAAATAGTGTATCACCAGGGCTATAGACTAATGAAACATCATCACATGATGGCACATCATAAATTTTAACTAGAAACGCAAAAATACATTTTGCATGATGGTCCCTTATAAATTGACTGAATTGTGGACACACTTGCACTATAATATTAGGCCCTAACAGATATTCAGAAAACTGTGCTCCTGACATCTAGGAAATGCTACCGAAATTAAAAAGACTTCCTTCTATTTGTTTTTGGCTTCGGTTTACATTTAATTTGCCTCTTGTGATCTTAATTTATTAGAGGTGTTTATTAAAAGTAGACAGATTTAGAGACTGTGGTGCAATGTGTGGATTAAGCAACTAAATGAAAGTCATCATCAGTCCCAAGAACCTTGAAAGGCACAGGAGCAGTATGATGAGGAAAGAACACATATTTGGGAGCTAGTCACAGTGGCTCCACCTCACCACTCTAGGCCTGTACGTCTTCCCTTGTGTGAAGAAAACCCACTTGGCAGTGCTGGGTGAGGACTAGAGATATTGGGAAGACAGATGGCAATGTGACTGGCACTCCAAATACTGCTAGCTTTTACTTCTTTTAGGCTCTCTGAGGGAGGCAAATTCTGAGTTGGAGTAACTTTGAGGCACGGAGACATTATTACATAAGAAGTATAAAAGAGAGAGAAGAGTGAGGTTGGGATAGGAGACACAGATCACTTCCAAACATGAAAAGCTCCAGGCAATTTATTAGAGGTTGGAACACATTGGTGTAGCCAGTTCTCAATCAAATCCACATCTTCAATGCTACGTTTATACTTTCTAGAGTTTATATAATGTATATTTTTAATACCTCCTGGAATATGTTTCATTTCTGAGAAAAATTTTCAGAAGATGGGTGCATCTTTTATCCACGTGTATCTCTCTCTAACTATCACTTGTGATGTGGAAATATTCTGCGAATATATAGTGAAATCGTTGGGACCAGAGACCATTGTCTTCCTAGATGCTCAGTGCAGCACTGAGGATAAATCACAGTGTTTGCTAACTAAATAAAGGGGTCATTGTGGTCAGCAAACTTGCTTTTCAAAAACAGACAATGATCTAGCTGATCACTTTTCTCAGCATGAATGAGAATAGTACAGATGAAAATGGGACTAAGCAAAATAAATGAGTAGCACGCTTGCTCAAATATTCCTTCTTAGTATGCTCTTGAAGATGATACTGGACAAGATTGGGGAAATCTGCCAAGTCCTTTATTGGGTTGTCTCTTTAAAATGAAATCCTGCCATTTAAATGTCCAGATGAAATGTGCATGATTTGTCTTTGAACGCAGCTGACCCACTGTAGTATTTCTGTCATGATCAGCCTCATTGATTATTCCAACTCATCACAGACCTTTCTAGGTTATGATTTGGTCTTCCAGGTATGTTTAGCTATACAGAAGTAAGTATTGAGCACATGACATTTGTATTTCTGCTCAAAATAACAGTGAATTCTTACAGTGATTCAAAAGAATAGCTCTATTTGTGATTTAATTTCTTGTATCATGCTATAATAATGAACTAATTCTTTATAAACGGTGTCATGTTCTGTGTGGTAATTCTTCATTTAAAATCATAAACTAGCATTTAAGAAACCTAATATATATATACAAATACATGCACACATACATAATGATAAAACATACAGATATACATACAAGACATAGATAAAAACTTATCCTGTGAGCAATAATGTCTTTCAAAAAAAAATTGGGTTCATCCATCTGAGGGTTTGGGCTCTCAGAGCTAGCTATTCCCAATCTTACCAAGCCCTCCTCACACTTAAAGCTTCCTGCACAACTTCCACTATTTCCCAGAATTTCAGGTACTGACTTCAGCTGCCTCGGCAACCTGCCCCTCACTAATGTATAGAACTCATATCCTGATCATTATTTTCTGATTACTGAACTAATATGATCTGAATTTAATCCATACAGTTGGACTTAAGATCCATTATCCTAGATTCCTGAATTCTACTATCAAGGAAAGAAACATTTGCATCTCTCTAAGCACATTATATGATGAATTCATGAAGTCTAGTCCACACCCCTCTATAATTCCATGTAACCCTTTCCTTTAAACGTCCACATGCATTTGAGCAAACTATGCTTCCTCTTAAGTACTCTTGGTCTCAATGTTATCATCTGTTGAACAGGTTTAGGAAATTGAAAAGAGAATGCTAGAAATAATAGTATAGTATATAATAAGTGGAAACACATTTATTTAAATTCCCATCTTTTCATGAGTAGATACTTTTCATTTATCGGTTTCTTATCTCCCTAACACAGTTTTCAAGCCATGGAAGAAACAATACATTTACACTATCTTTCCAAACCATCAACTAAATCTGCTATGTCTTTGTTTAGCAGATTAGCCTTCTCAGACCAACACTCTATGTCATTCTCACTTCTCAAATAGAATTGTACTGACATATGGGGCAGCTGACTTCATTTTAGAGAGGTTAAATGAAATTATAAAAACCTAAGCTTTGAGCTTCTGGCCCACAGTGTGTGTGATGAATACAACTAATAACTGTGTACATCAATATGTGTTCTTCTTTCCTAAAATTCAGTTATTTGAACACAGCTTTATTAAGCATGGTGAAACTTTATAAGAGCTATACTAGATCAGTGTATGTGTTCTCCTGTGTTAAACTAGTGAACATAAAAATGTGTATTTTTCAGAGAAGTATACTGCTGCCTTTCAAGAGGAGACAGTTTTAAATTAAAGTATCTAGAAAATAGAATATTTAAAATTTTCCAATTATATTTAAGGTAAGCAAAATATAATAACAAAAACTGATAGTAGTAAATTGAGTATAAGCATATAATTAATCTCATATAGAGAACCAGGGCATACAGAAGCCGAATTTTTAAATTAACAGTTGACTAAAGACACTTCTAGACATACTAACAAACACACTTTATTGATAAGCCCCAAATCAAAGACGAATCAAGAACTTATTTGGGGGATGCAAATGTAATAAAATGTCAGGTAATCCTTCAAAGAATCTATTAAATCAACAAATGAAACTAAAAAAAATTAAAATAAAATACATTTTAAAATAAAATAAAAATCATGTTAATAGATAATAAATAACATCTGACATCACTAACACAAACAAAAAAGCAATAAAAGAAAATCAAGTATTATAAAAACTAATCATAAGATGCACAAAAATAAAAAATAAAAAAAAATGATTGCTCTATTTTTGTACTGCAAAATTTCTTACACAGAAAGAGAAACTTACCATAATGAAAAGAAATCCTACTGTATGTGTAAAGAAATTTACAAACATATTTTATTGGTTAAAATTAGACTAAACCTTTGGAGGGCAGTAGGTTGGTAAATGGGTCAAGTAAAAGAGTTGATTTATTTATTAAATTTTGCTTTATTGGTTGTTATTTTATTTGGCTTGATTTTTCTTTAATAAAAATAAATCTGACATAACCAAAATACATAAAGAACTTATACAACTAAATAACAAAAAAAAAAAGAATTGACCAGAAATGGATAGAATATCTGAACAGACAGCTCTCTAAAGAAGATACATAGATGGTCAACAAGCATATGAAAAATTCTCTTCATCACTTACTATTAAGGCGACACAATTCAAAACACAATTAAATATAATTTACACCAGGGAGAACAGTCTACATCAGCAAGAAAAGAAATAAGAAGCACTGACAAAAGTGTAGAAAGAAAGGAACCTTTCTACTCTGTTGGTGGGATTGCAAAATTGAAACTTTTTTTTTTTTTTTAAATTTCCAGGGCCTACTGAGTAAATGTAACCTTAAATAAAAGCATAATTGCATGTTTATATATTGGTGCTATTATGAACTATCTGAAGACTATATAAATTTTCTTTTTAATTCCACAATTACAACTTTAAATGCTTATAGCTCCTGAGGAGCCATTACAGACTACAAGTAAATAAAGAACATTAAAAAGCCTTTGGTTGCACTGTCCAACAATGATCATATATGCAAACAATAAATAAATCTCTAAATCATGGGCTTATTTTATATTAATTATGAGCTCCTACTGGTGTAGAGATTCTTATTTAGGAACCAAGATGAGCCCCAGGTGTTCCCATGAACTCCTGATAGTATACGCAAAGTGTGATAGCCACTTTTCTGGACAGAGATGCCATACCTTTCCTAGATTGCTAAAGGAATTCATTATATTTCCCCTGAAGCAAATGGATAAAGAAAATAGTAAGAGTATCATATTTCAATTAGGAGAAATAAAAATATAAAAAAAGGAAGACAGAGATTTAAATCTAGATCTAAATATTGTTGTCAGAAAAAGGAAAATTGGGAACTTGTATCTCTCTCTCTCTTTTTGTTTTTTTTTTTGCTTTAGGTGCCAGAATTCACAAAGCTATTTATATTGGCAATGTGACAAAACGTGTTCAATAGAGACTTACTTACTCGATAGAGGAGGAGGGTATTGAAAGACATCAGCTATTCTTAAACTTAAGTGGCGCTCAGTTATCTAAGGACTTGCTACATTGGAGTCCAAGCAGAGGACCCCAGCTCTGGAGCTTCTGCAGGATTGTATGGGGACAGGAAATGCACGCTTCACAGGCACAGAGGGTGAGACACACATAGGTAGTCAACAGAATACCCAGTGAGAAACATGGCACTCCTGCCAGTCTGTTAACAATTTATCCTTAATGTTGGGTGCCATGTTATCAGCTGCAAGCCAGGCATCCTGAGTCAAGACTTCATATTAGCAATTTTTTTTTTCCAAAAAGCAACCAAAGTTCTATAAACACTATAAGTAGAGTAAATCTAATAAAAAAAATCTATGTGCCAATTTATTTTCACTAATAATTTTTACGATCTCAAATGACAACCTAAAAGACAAACATTGACTGAAAGAGAAATGAAGTAAAAGTAGATTATGTGTACTTCGAGATCGAAGGTGAAAACATAAATAGCTTTTATTTTATATTCCGGACTGTGCCTCAGTTTAAACAATATGCTTTACAGCCCTATTGTGTTAGGGTTATAAGATCAGGAAGTTTTCATGAAAATAATTAGACTTACAGGTATTTAATTTAGTCATTAATAAGACTAATAACTAAATATGTATTAGTCTTACATATCTGGGAGGAAAAAAAGGGGGAAAGATTTTATTCCAAGGCCTAAGATAAAAAGGCCACATAAATTTGACAGCTCATTATGACAAGTAAACATGTAAAAAATCTAAAGAAATCAAGATGTAAACAATATATTTTATCAAACATTCCCAAATTGATGTCTCTAAGTAATAAATCATTTGAAACTATGAAATCCTGGAATATATTGTGGCAGGATTAAAATGCAGTTCATTGTAAAATTTCAAAACATTATAACCTTGATAATTGCTAAAAATGCAATTGCTCACTGCAGGGTACAATTAAGGCCAGCCTAAAATTCCTCAAAATATAGCCATCATTTTAATAGTTTCAGTCTCAGTGCAAGCAACGCAATTCATTCCCTGGCACTTATGCAAGTCTGCCACAGTGAATCCATGTGAACTTAAACATCATCAGGAAATATTTATGTGCTTGGTATACAAATAGCCTTGTCACTCAGGAGCTGCCTCCTTAATGCAAAAACACCAGCATCTCTGTCTCATTTCCATCATCCTCAGACATGGCTCATGCAGCCCGATAAGGGGGGCTGACAGAACGATATAGTAACCATGGCTAGTCTATAATAGTCTGACAACGATGGATGACAAATATGGTGTCTGAAGAGTATGGAGACTCCCAACCACACTCAGTACTAGATAATACCACTTTTTACACGACACTTCTGCCTCATTGGGAACAGGCAAAATCCTCTTACATGATGTGCACAGACAAATACAAATTTAAGAGTTTGCTATTTGAATTTCCATAATCAGCAGAAAATATGGTGTCACCTTGGCAGTATTTTCTATGTGTCACCCAGTTTCTAAATGTCAGACTTAAAATATCCAAGAATATTTTTCACTAAATTTGCCCCAGTCATATGTATCATGATATATTTGTTCACAATATTTTAATTCATCAAAATTAGAAATTAAATCCTATTAGAAAAACTCAAAATTGCAATCCATGAAAACCTATGGCAATGAAGGGATTAATAAGGTTTTCAGATTTAACACAAATTTCACACAGGATATTAGATTTGCTTGCTATCCTATAGGAATACATTTACACTATTTCCTTGTATAATACTTGACCAGTTCCCAACGCTCATCTCTACCTAATTTATTTTAGACTGCAAGAATTCCAGAGAGTGGTATAAATGTTGGTCTACAGAGAATGTGTCAGTGATAGGTTTAGGCCATCAGGAAAACAGGCAGAGCACCAGGGGGTGGATGAGCAAAGGTACTTAAGCTCTGCCTCAGTGTTCAACATCATTCTAAGAAAGATCTAAACATAGAATTACATTAATGGCTTGATGAACCTATTCCAGAGAAGTTTGGGAATGTCATACACTCTTTTGCCCAGGTGCTTGAACCTTCAACGTATTCCATAAAACCAAGGGACCTCATACAAGTTACTTACACACAATAAGTCTCATCTATCTGGTCTGCAAAATGTGAGTATCTATGACACTCTGGAAGGTTGCCTTGAAAATAAAACGTGATGATGTAGGTAAAACATTTGGCACAGTGCCCGGCATATAAAAAAAGTACCTAAGTGCAGCAATTATTATTAACTAATAATGGTAATTGCTAATATTTTAACATCCATATTAAGTTTGATCCATCTCCATTTCCGACAGTCAGGCATTTCTGGGCTGACGCTTTCCTTTATAAAGACAAAGACAGGCAACTTGGCATGCGGCATATGTTCTAAAATTGTCTAAGCTACCAAAGGCAATGGAAAGCAGATGAGAGCATTTTAAAAATTAAAATGCCTTTTGATTGCTCTGTGTTATGTCCTGTGTGGCAGGGAGGCACTGTCAGAATCAGTATCTTTATAAATGAGGGATTTTGTACAGCATAAAAAGGCATGGCAAAGTATATTTCAAATTTTGTTTTGAAAGCATTGATTCTCAACATCTTTTAAAATAAATTTTCCTCATGGTTCACCTTTAAACTCCTTTCCCTACTCTAAGTCAAAAATAAGAAGAGGAAAATTGTCCTTTACAATTCCACCCGAAGTCAAACTGCAGATGAACACGAGAAATCACAAAAAATGAATTCTTTCATAAGGCCTGATTTTTCTCTACTGAGTATTCTCCTTCTTTTTGTCATTACTCCAAGTGCTTTGAGCGTTATTTGTATTTATTTTCCCTTATGTTTTGATAAATATAATGAAAAGGCTAGCGTTTCTAACACAGTGCTTTGTTTCTGCTTAT
This sequence comes from Solenodon paradoxus, assembly GCA_004363575.1. Lineage (NCBI taxonomy): Eukaryota > Metazoa > Chordata > Mammalia > Eulipotyphla > Solenodontidae > Solenodon > Solenodon paradoxus. The sequence goes on along the minus strand of RJWH01000370.1, from coordinate 86,669 downwards.
TTGATAATGTAATAACCAAGATTTCATTACAGCATAATAAATGTTTGTGAGAAGAATGAATGGAATGTCAGGTCTAATTTGTTGCTTTCCTTTTTATTAATATTAAATTTCCTATAGGTTTTCTCTTATTTCTGACCACTTCACTTGAGAAATACTGAGCAATTCTTACTCAGAATTTTTTCTTACTATGTTCTTTGCCTGCAGGCTGAAGATACCATTGAGTTTTTCTGCTCTGGGTAGATCTGTGAATTAAGTATAAAAAGGACCTCACATTTAACTGAGCTTTGACATATATCTCTTCACATTGAATAAGTTGAAGCTGAAGAAATTTTTTTTTCCACAGAGGTAATTACTTAATTCCCAAGGTCATAATAGAAATTATTTTTCAAAATAAAACTAACCACTTGTAAGAAACTGATTAAAGGAAAAATGCTGCAATTCAGATTAAAAGTTGTAATTGGATCTATTACCATGTACTACACAGAGTAGAGAAATGTGGCCTATGAATTAACTGTGGCACTTATACGGGATCTATGAATAATGATACTCAACATGACAACAACACTATAGAGAAGAACGCCTAGTGCTATCATTCTAAGTCTCTAAAAGATTATTTAACTTTTTAAATATTTAATTAATGCTGGATAATAGCACACATGTGGTTTGTTCCTTTTTTGATACAAAGACTTGTTTGAAGCACCAGAGTTATTCTATGTTGGGGAACTAGCTAGACATGAGCACCGGGTGAGGGGTCCTAACAAATAGGTTATCATATTAAGAAAAACCTCTCAAAGCCAGAGACTCTAAGAGCAGGAGTATTTGCAATCCCAGGGCGATTCTCTCAAGGCCAGAGACATCTTTTCAGATCTGGAAGGGGAAACACAGTGGTCAGATAGTCCTGTCTCTAACTGATCCAGTAAGAACTAGATGGAGACACAGGCGCAGAAAGAGTAAAACCCTGTCCTAAAATGACCTCCCTCTTATACCATCATTATAATAAAATTATTACTGTGATTTTGACCCCACTGGTGGGTGAACGGGGGAATGTGGAGTACTGAGCATGCTCACTCGACATCCCACCCACTCCTAAACATGACAACCCCTTTCTGGTAATCTCCCATGGTCAAGACTAGAGCAAGATCTAGTCCCAGATTATGAATAAAAGAGGTCAATAGTACATTCCTAAAGTTGCTTCCTTTCTGGATGACCTGTTCTTCATCCTTGAGATTGCACTTGCACTTTTCTACTAAAGTTTAGCTACTAGCTCTACCTCAGCTGAGTCCTGGTGAAACTGTGATGTGCTGCGAGTGTGTTGGGTCAAATCTCCCCAAGAACACAATGACCTGAAGGCAAGACTTCCTGCTATAACACTTAACACACCTAAAGTTCCTTAAGGCATTTTTCCGTGACAATGTATTTGCACAAAAAAGTACTGGAGGAGACTAAAATTCTTGAAATGAACACATGGAAAGAACAACTTCAGTGAAGAAAAAAAAAAGGAGGGGGGGGATGTTTCAAGCAAAGAACTGTTAAACCAACTAAGCAGTGAAAAGGTTCCCACAATGAGCAGAGGCACAATGTTCTTTGATTACCTGCTGTCTCAATTCAAAATGCTTCCACTGGTGACATTTCATTGTAGACATATTAGTCCTTAGTTAAAAGAAAAATCATCTTGTGAAAAAAAAGCATCTTGTAAATGCTGTTATCAATGATTGTTTCAAGGTCCTTCCCAATGATGTGGAGAAATATGACCTAGTCCTGTTTATACTGTGATGTGCTTATATCAGATCCCTAAATAAGTTAATTGGATTACTGCCATCCTTGATATCTGATGAAGCCCAGAGGATATTCTATGATGAGCTTATTAAGGGAGTTCTGATCATATCCCATAGCATATTCTGTAGCTTGTTGGCCAGGATAAACACAGATATAAAGAAATATTTAAATAAAGGGGAAAATGAAAAAACAAATCCTGTCTCACCACCCATTTAATCATTGAATACTTATGAAGTCTTTCTTTTCATATTTTGGATAAGGTGTTATAGGGGTTAGGGATAGAAAAGAAATAATATTTTCTTTCAAAGATCTTCCAATCCAAGAACTTAATATAGAACTTAAAATACATGGCATCCTACCCATAACTTCTTGCATCCCCTTACCTGCTGCCTAAAGATCAGCTCCAGGAACACTCTTGTCCTCATCAGCAGCTGCAGCTCTTGTTGGAAGGCTGCTGTAAGACTCAAACTGCTTTGCCTATACCCACAGCATGACAGGCACCAAAGAATTTATGTCATCTTCCAACACACTCGATATTATCCAATGACTAAACAAAATGAAGACATAAAATCACTCCACTTCCCCTGCCTCTTAAATGGGACAGCTCTGAGGTGTGCCTCACACTGTCTCCAGATGTACCCTTCAAAGCTGGGTCATGTCACCCCTGCATCCTGGGGGATTTTCCTAGACAGCTCCCCCTTGCTTGCCTTCCTTCCATTCTATGTCCACTTCTACTACTGGATTTTTCTACAGGATCACTTTTTAATACATCATTTTCACATGAATTCCATACCAGACTATTATTAGTATTACTTCTATCATAACTAATGATGACTGAAGGTGAATGAGGTAGTTTCCCGAAAGTTTATACAAAATGGTAACACTCACTGAGCAGTACTATAGAGTACAGAGAAATCAAGTTGTCAATATCTTAAAAGGTCTTGAGTGTCAAGAAAATGGACTTGTAGCATATTTAATAGAAAACGGGAAATTATTGGAAGATTTAAGTAGAAGATTCCAGGCTACATGACTTTAAAAGCTTCTATTGGTATAATTTAGCAGAAATATCACTAAATCCCAGAACTGCTCTGTTCTTTATGAACATAAAAGACAGACCTCATCAAAATTAGCAGAATTGCTCTAATTTGAAGTCCTTTCCCCATACAGATACTGCTAAAAGTGCACTGAAGAAACATCATCAATTATCCAGAATTCCATCTATTCTGAAATGTGGGTACACTCTGAAAGTGAGAACACATTTTGGACTCAGCCCAATAATCCCCAATCTTCAAATGAATAACAGCAGTGTTGAAACATTCACACTCTGAAATCATAAAAAGTTTGACACAACTCTGTAGATTCCTCACCACTTTTTTTTCTAAGAATCACAATTTTGCATTTGGCTATTTATCATACAAGATATACATACTCCAGTACAGGTTTCTAAAGCATCTTTCACCTTTTAGCCTCAAGATAATAGCAAAAGTTTCCAGGCATTGATATAAAGCCACTCTGAAATAATATGACCACCTTTATCTAAGTGTCCACCATTAAGATAACTTTTTCAAAAAGAATATTTGCTATTTATTTCTTGGCTCAGGTGGAGATCATCACCCCAAAAGCTGGAATGATGTGGCTTGACCACTTATGCAGGTCCCCATGTTTGAAGAACTTGACATTCAAACCAGCAATTCTTAACTTAACAGTGAAATTGTTCAGGAGCTTTAAAATAAAATATATTTCCAAGGCTCCATCCCATTCCAATCACCCAATTACAAAAGTACTTCTTTTAAAAGCTCTTCAGTTGATTTTCAACACAATATAATCACCACCTTAGACTAATAGGTCTGGTTTAGGTCTGGTTTAAAGATATAACCGTTTTAATAGTAAAATTGAGAGTTTTGAGTGATAGTTGATAAGAAAGTTAAAAACAATGGTACATTTATATAATTCCTGTGAGTTTACAAATTATTTTCACAAATATCCCTGAAATAAAATTGATATTTCATTATTTTAAAGAAGAGGAAACAGATCGTAACAATGCTTATGTAATATATTCAATATTGTATAATAACATAATAGAACCAGGACACCACTATTAATTCCAGACACAGAGCTCCATCTATCAAGGCATATGCCCCATAGTTTGATGCATCAAAACATAACATATTTCAGAGGAAGGAAGGATAAACAGGTGAAACAGAGGATTTTTAGAGCAGTGAAACTACTCTGTATGATACTACAATGGTGGATACCTGCCATTATAGTTTTGTCCAATTCCGTTGAGTATATAACACCAAGAGAGAACCTTAGTGCAAGCTGTGGGTGATTATGACATGTAGATAGATTTTTATGTTGTAACAAGTCTCTAGTGGGAGACAATTAACACATATGAGTGGGAACAAGGGTATATGGTAAGTCTCTATTCCTTCCTTTCAATTTTATTATGAACCTAAAATTACTCAGAAAAAAAAAAGCCTATTAAAAAAAATAACATCCTTGGCATGCCCTGGTAGCTTAGGCATTAAGTCTGCATCTGGGGTATATACCACATAAAACTCAGGGACACAGGTTTCATGACCTGTCATGACAATAAAGGAGTTCATGGCCAGGAGGGGAGGTGGGAAGTGGACAAGCAGAAATGAATCAATAAATAAAAACGATTCTTCCTCTTTTCCCTTCCTGCCTGCCTGCTTTCATTCTTGCCTCCTGCCTTCCTCTTAAAAAATAAAATATAATTTAAAATATCACCTCCTTAAGGTCCCTTTGCTGAATAGTGAACATATTTATGCACAGTATTTTTAATTGTTTCTGTATAATGAACTGTTTTACTGTAAGCTAAGAAAAAGGAGATCCTTTCAGCAAAATGGCATGCATGTAGTGACAATTCCCCCTAGTCGGCTTGTGATAAATGCCTTCAACACTACAAAATGCTTCTTCTTGTATGTGTTTATCAGCAGAGAAGGTTCACTATGGTGGATACACCTGTTTGCAAAATGGTGACCCCGAGTTGACTTAGAAAGTGATACAAGCACATTTAGGAGTTACTAGTTTATTAGTCTTTTAACCAAAGTATAATAAGGCAAAGAATTTGTGTCTAATTCACAACTGTTCTCTCTTCTTAGCCACATGTTAGACTGAATGACACATACGGGCATGTTTGTCCTTCTATCTCCACTCTCAGTACAGTGCCTGACACAGAGTGAGTTCTCACCATACGGAATGAAGTTATGGTCAAGACACGGGAGAGTGTATTATTGGAACAGAAATACTTCTAGAAGTGATATTTCCAACAGTATTCTCCACTAACACCCTCTCCAGGAATCCTGGGTTTGAAGAATATTGAAATAACAAGAAATTCATGTACAAAAATACTGGGTACTTTTTACTCTAAAGAACTTGCTGCTCTCTCTTCCTGTATCAACCTCAGTTTCCTTGATGCAGTACTGCTATAACAATGTTATTGTTACCATCCCACTAAGTTCAAAATGGAGATATTGCCTCTAAAGGGTAAAACATCAGTCACAACGGATGAGAAGTTTAGGTAACAGATATCTCCAAGTTAGCATAGGCAATTTCAATAAAAGCCATAGGAAAGAGATTTAAGTTAAAAACATCCCACAATGGTATGTATCACTCCCTCACTTGACCCTGTGTTCTGATAAGAATAGAGGTAAGTATTGGGCTCATGTTTTTAGGCAGCCAGGCAAAAGCAGTACCCTAATTAAAGTGGCAAGAGGGCAATAAAATTGGCCTGTGAGGAATCAAGTGAGCAAGGAAAACCATTCATTCAAATCAGCTTCACAGACATTCCTACCACACTGAGATTTATATACATCAAGAAACTACAGAGGTGAAGGTCTAAATTCAATTCAGCATATAGTTTGTGTGTTGCTGCCAGTTTTGCAGGTTAATAGAGCAAAAAGCACAGTTCCTACTCAGTTAGCAAAAGAAGATGTATGTAAAATATTCAAGTAAAAACGCAGCTTCCAAAAGCATGGCTATAAAATTAGAGTGGGCAGGTTTCAAAAAATAGAGAGGCTAGCATGAGTCAGAGAAACCTGATAAAGCTTTTATAGAAAAAAGAAGGGAGGATATTTGGAGAAAAAAGAAAAAAGAAAATGGATTTATATATAAGTGAATGACAGAAACCCACATCCTATATAACTTTGCCAAACTTGTCTTTTTATTTAGTCTTTAATCATCACTAATATTGGCCTCTTATATATAACTATCAATAATGGAAAGCATATAATAAAAATCAGGAAGATGAAGAGAAATGAGATATGTAATTCGCTTGTTAAAAATATTGTATTTGGCATAAGTATAAATGGAAAATTCATCACACAAAGCAAAAATTGTTAAATCTCTATTTCTCATGTCTCTTGCATTCTTTTTCATGACTGAATGTCTATTTATGAAGTGTTTGAAAGTTATTACATTTTATTTCTGTCAAAAGACTTTTAAGCTATTTGAATTCCACGACTTTTTTTTTAACTATCACAAGTGACTGTATTCCTCATATTACTGAATTGTTTTATGCCATAAAAGATATAACATTTTATGGTATTTGTATTCCAAAAGATTCAGAAAATTTATGTAGCAGGCTACCAGCAAATAAAAAATGTACATATGTTGGTTTTCTTCTAAGAGTATAGAATCCTATAATCAGAATATTCCACTTCAACATCTATTTGTCTCAAGAGCCTAAAATAACCCCTCAAAATTCAAATATCATCTATTCAAAGAGAATTTAAAGCTATTTTCCAATTAGCATCTCAACACATATTTCTTCTTGCATAATCTTTAATTCTTCTGTTCAATATTCTTTGTGTCACTTGAACTAAGTAATCTACTTCTGCTTCATTTGTTGAGACTTATCCAAGGATCTGCCTACAATAGGAAACATCTCTTGAAATGATTTTGACTTGGAAGTCATTCTCGATGAGAGTATCTCCAACTCCGATTTATAAATATGGCAGCCATAGGGTGATGCAGACAGAATTCAGAATCATACCTCATGAGTTATCTCATCTCTTAGACTTGCACAGGGAGGTGAGGTGAACTTGTAATTCCCTTCCAGCACCAAAGTTCTACACTGCTAGTGCAGCATGAAAAAATATATAATCTTTGCCATCAAACTGATAGTGGCTACTTTCTTCAGAAAATGCCATCATGAACAAGCATATGCTTGTCTGTGCAGTATGATCTCCCTCATGCAATTATCTTATTGTTAATCTTAGCCTATTAGTTGCAATGTTATTTCATCTGCTCAGAAAACACACACGCACACGCACACACACACACAAGTACATGTACATGCATATAAATATTAACTTCCATGTGAAGATTCACTTAACTACTAGCATAGGACCTTTAGACGACCCTAGGTTCACAACAAGATGGATCCCCTAGCATGAAGCAGAGCTAATCATTTAAGTAGACATTAAATTTAAGAAGAAATTAAGGGATCAATCATTGCTAAAAACATCCAGAGGCTGATGTCCTCAAGTTCTCCAGAAGTAGAAAAGAATGTATTAGTCTGATTATTTTTACCCTGTTCTGGGCAGAAATTTTGTATACTCAAAAATTCAAAATAATGAAGCCTTAGCTCCCCATGTGACTGCATTTGGAGACAGGATCTGAGAAGAGGTGATAAAGGTTAAATGAAACCCTAAGGATGGACCCTATTCTGATAGAATTGGTTCCTTTATGGGAAGAAGAGACACTAGAGTTATGAGGTCACAGGGAGAAGATGGCATTTACAAATCAGGAAAAGAACCCTTATCGGGGATCCAATCAATGTCACCATGATCTTGAACTTTCCCTAGGCTCTAGAACTGTGAAAAATAAGCCACCCAGTCTGTCAGTGCCATTTGGTATGATAGCCTAAGCAGACTGATACATATATAAAAATTCATTTTTATGTATGATGTCTCAAAGTAAATCGAATAAAGTATTTGTGTCTGGTCACCATTAGTTTACTTTCTCGGATAGGGAAATGGGTAAAATTGGATGCTGGTAGACACCCAACTACTGATGTTAGTAGACAAATACTTCTAAAATCACAATGGGCTAATTAGCACTTCCACTTTATCTACTACGGAATTGACCCATTATCTGCTGACTGTATCCAACAGTTTAGTGGACAGTAAAATTCAAACTCTCTGTGATGCTTTCTAAACTCATTCTGCATCTGTCATTCTATAAAAGTCACGCCATAGTTGTTTGCAAAAATGCATGACTGACAAGGTTACACAATAACTAATCCAGGAAAACTCAAGCCAAGGTCTTAACAACGATAGAGGATCCCTTGGCTATTTCTGCTGTTAGCTCTGCTATTTAGGGTATTTTTGTTTTTTGGGTTTTTTTTTTTCCTTTTACTGCTAATGATTGAAATGTTCTGAAAGTCCTTACTGGTTTTGGTATTAAGGATTGTTTAGCACCATCTCAGGAGGTACTGAAGTAACGGGGTTCCTCTGGCTTTGGGTTAGTGACTGTCTTCAGGAGATGGGAATGCTGCCCAAAATATCGTATCGGGGACACCACCTCAAACTGGGTACAGCCTTGGTGCTGCTGACGGATGGATGTCATAAAACAAAGCTAATGTAGCATGAATTACGATCATAACTGAATTTTTTACTGCAGTGAGAAAGGCACTGATGGTTTCAAAAGGAGATACATATACATGCATATCTATGTACGCCTTTAGAAAACATCCATATGATATATCACTATCAGAACATTCACTGTAGGGTATATTTTGGTATGAGGCCAGTTTATTTTAGACTCCATGCAAGAGAATTTAATTAAGAATATCTAAAATATCTTGTTATGAGATCATCTTACCTGCATATTGGCCCCAATGAGGGTGCTATATTAAAGTTCTCAAAGACATGATCCAAAAAGAAAAAGAAAAACAGGAAAAGAAAAAATAGATAGAAGCTTCATCTTTTTCTCCTCCTACTCCTTATCTTTACTTCTCCCTCTTCTAGTTGAGATGTTTTGCTTTACTCATCTCTAGCCTGAGTAATGTTCTTGTACAGATGCAAGAGAGCAGTTGTGCTAAGGTCCAAATATTGGGGTCCAACTTTGGGGTTTTACACTGGATTTGACATAGTACTTAAAACACAAAGTGAAGAAAAGTGCTACTGATTTGCAACCTCAGTCAATTGTGAAATAGAAAGAACAGTAATAATTCAAACAGTCTAAAAAATAATCCATTTTCCTCTTGGTTAAGGCTGTAAAATCCTGTCTAAGACGTACTTTGAATATTTTTCCAACAGTCCTACAAGAATCATTCGAGAGTGGTACATAAATTATTAAAGTATCTAATAAAATTAATGAAGGAGTTCTTTCTACCACATACAAAACTCAGGGTGATGAAAGGAAATGTTACTGCACACTCTACTTTTTCCTTTTGGTTCTCAAAATCACGGTACATTTTGGATATTCAATAAAAACCTATATAATACATTTATGTGTTTCTAAGTTTTATGGAAGTCTGTGTAAATTTCAAAACCCGAAGTCCCTCAAATATATTTTAGATGCTTAACATTCATGATTTCGTCATTTTGAGAATTAATATATAAACATTTAGTTGGAATAATAAAAATATAATCAGGTTAAGACAAATAAGTTTGCTCTCAATCTAACATTGCTTTGATATAAACATGAGTTTTTCACTTAAGAGTTTTGCAAGCTTAAAAATCCATCTCTAATTGAATAAAATAAAAACTGTACTTTATCTTTCTTCTTATGTGTTGTATACATTTGGGACACAAGATATATAATTTGTATGTAAATTTTATGAATACAATTTCATATTTTTAAAAGGTAAATATTTCTAGAACATATAATCACATAAAAAATACAGCATTTGCTTAAGTAACCTTTGGGTAACATAAGCAATTAAACATAGAAACATACATACTTAGACATACATACAAAGTATTTGTCAATTTCATTTCCTACCATATCTATTGAATTCTCCAGGTTACAAAGAAACTAGACAAGAAAAAGTTTTGGAAGTGATTATCATTTATCAAAAATGTCAACATAATTCCCAATTCATAGAAAACATGGAAAACAAAACAAAATATTAATTCATCAACTTATTTCTAATCATTTCCAGTAATAAGAAAAGTTTTTCAGTGGTCAATTTATTTTAAGGTTCTTTGCTTAGCAGTTTTTTCTTAATGTCTGAAACATTTTTCCAAGTAAATTTGCTTTAAAAGACATTTGATTTTGAAGAGCGACATTTTGAGTGAATAATCTTCTTACTATATGCATTTCATAAATAAGCCTTCAATAAATTTTTTAATCAAAGAAAATATTTTTAACCATTCAATTACAAAAACTTGAATTATTAGCTTAGAGCAGTGCTAAGGGAAAGAAGTAGGGAGGGCTGGGACAGAAGATATACATTGAAGTGAAAGATAACCTTGAAAGCTCAAAAAATACTGATCTATTAAAGACAACTAGGGATTCTGTGAACTCTTTCAAATGAAACAAGACAAACCACTATATGTTCAACTTGTATTGTTTAGTGCAACCAGACAGAAAGAAAAGAACTGGACTGCGTCCTTCCTCTTCCTAAGACATCTAAAGATGATCTGCTCTCAATGTTTTCATAAATGAAGAAATTCCCTAAGCCAACTCAAATTAGAAGTAGAACTTTAACACATGAAGAGTCTATAAATCTTAAGTAACTCTACTCTTTTTTTCTTAAAACACTAAACAATGTACTATTTATAAAACTTACAATTGGAAAAAGTTACTTGGCAGTGGCCTTTTTAACTGGAGATTCTGAAGCATCTTTATGTTCTTTCCAGATCCCTTTGCCATCTATAATTTTCCAACGTGAGGCCATGCTCTGTCCTGCCAGTCTCTTGAATTGACCCAGTAGGATAAACATAGTGCCTTTCCACCTGTGCAGGACAGAATAGTTGCTGCTCCCAGGACTTGCAGTACAAGACTGAGTTTAGAGCTGATGGAGCTGGACTACAGTGATTCTGCAAGTTAAACTGCCTGCCAGGGTTGTTAGTCAGATCCAAGAAACACACTTGGCTACTAACAGCATTCTTATCATGCAAGGTAAAAAGAAACAATCTTATCTAGCCTTCAAATCTGAATTGCAAATTTATGTTTTTTTAAAGGAAAGATACAGGCAGGAAGAGAAGAGAGGAAGAAGCACTTTGTTTTTATTTAGTTGTTCACACTGGTTGTTTCCCCCAGACCTAGGACTGGAACCCTGGGGTATGTGGCCTGCATTCCTTGGGAGGAGACTGACCTAACCACTGCTTCACCAGGGGGTGGCTGAAATGACTTTCTCTGGCACACAGCATAAATTCTCACTCTGTTTGAAAGCCACTTGGTTTCAAACACATTTAAAAGGCAATTACCCCTTTAAAAAAGATTCCCAGATTCTCAGCCCCTTGAGTAGAACTATAATAAAAAGCACTGCTTTAACATAATGATCCCTCCATGTGCTGTTTGCTTACTGTGTCTCTGTTGATAGACTACTGTGCCTGAGGCACATTTATTTTACTCTGTATGGGAAATGAAATAAATATATTAGTGATTTCTTATCAAATGGCATTTTATAGTGTGGGTATTTTTTTTTTTTTAAATAGAAAATCAAGACCTCTCTAAGAGAAGAAATTTGACATAGCTCAAATGAAAAATGGCTTGCTTCATTCAGGCAGCAGCAAGACAAGTAAGAGTATACCTTTTTTTTAATCAAAGACCAACACATTTCTCTCTTGATCAACTATGGAAGGACAAGGACACTGTTAAATTATATAAATCTTCCATCAGAATTTATAAGGCAATAAAAGAAAAATACAGATTCATAAAGGGGTTTAAAAATAGCACTCAAAACCACTTCACAGATAGAAACAAAAAGTATGACTTCAGGGCTTTGACGTCTACTCATTCATGTATCAAAACAACATATTTACTTAATCCAGTCATTTTCATTTTGCAAGAAAATGAAAAATAGCAATCACCTCTGCATTTATGAAACAAACTTTAGGCATTTGATTTCTAAGAACATTGCATAAGCTAGAGATTAAAGAGGCAAGAAGAATATAGTCAGTTTCTCTAAATCACCATGTAAAAGGTTACTTGCTGACCAGAAACCTTAAATTGAACTATGTGTGTGTAAAAAAATCAAGTTTTATTGTGCTACTGGAATTCTGGACTTTGTTATAACAACTAGCAATATCCTAACAGATGCAAAAAGCTTGACACATCCATGGGTAGACAATTAGATAAATAGATCTAGAGCTCAAGGGAGAACAATGAACTGAAGATTTTAATTTGAAAGGCATCTAGGTAGCAGTGATAATTAAAGCTGTAGACATAGATGAGATTTGCTTAAAGAGAAAATATAGTTAGAAGAGGAGAGACTCTCTGTTAGTTCAACAGTAAAAAGATTTTACTTACCAGGAACAAAAAGTCATTTGGTACTTATAGAAGTAAAGGTACAGGAGTTAAATGACTACTGATATCAGAAGTATCTTCTATTATGTGACAGTCAAGCAGTCTTCATATATTCATATTTTTAATCCAGGAATATTTGTTGAACAGCTATTATATGTCAGGCACAGTTTGGAGTACATGCATGCAATGTTTACCAAATTCTCAGAAAGATAACTATGGTATCTTATAACAGCAACTCTGCCTGGCCTGAAAGTCATGGAATTTCACAGAGGATATTTTAAGAGAAGCCAGAAGACTTAGTAAGAGTTGGGCCAGTTGGGTGAGGCTGAGTAAGCAGACGATTCCAGACCTGGGTACAGCATCATCTTCTGAGATAAGAAGAAACTTAAGACACTTTAGAGAATAAAAAAAGAAAAGAAAAAAGAGAATGTGAGAGAGAGGAGAGAGTACGGGAGATGAAGGATCTAAGATTAATCAGGAATCAGATCATTAAGGAGCCCTTGGGGTTTACCTTAAGGATTTTGTAGAGTGATAAGATACAATTTAAAGGTTTTAAGTAGTGAAAGGGCATAGAATAATAACAGCAGAACTTTGTTTCATGTACATGATTTTAAGTACTCTTGGATGAGCTATTTAACAATCTAATCATATTTTATTTCCAAGGAAAAATTCTTCCAGAGTGCCAAATATTTTCATGTAAGTTGTTAGCTCAAACTCTGTTATTTGAGGAGTGCTATGGTGTATAAACTATGCATACAAATCCTCTTCAATCAGCAACACATCATCACTGCAGCATCATCAACATAATTTCAGAGCCCTCTTTAAGTACCTCAAATAAGTTAGAGCATTGATTCAAAAGTGATGCATTCATTCACCTAACACTGACTGGACCTGATATCTGCCCTCAAGAAACTTACTGTTTACAGGTAGAGAGAGAAAAATAACAGTAAATCAGGATCACAAATTCTAGGAGCTTGGTTAAGTACAGAGGGATAATTGGAAGTCTTGGGGAAGGCTTCACAGATGAAAGTACCAAAAGTTTAATAGTACAAGAGACAGCAGCATTTCAAAGAAAGGGAAAAGAAAATCAAAGGAGAAAATTTCATGATAAACATAAAGAAGTTACATTGAACTGGTAGAGTGAGGCTAGAATGACCTTTTATGCAAAGAATCTTGCATACTGATGACCCTAAAATGGCGCATATAGCAAGCATCTACTTTTTTTAACATAGCACTTAACTTCTCACATAATGTATATTGTACATTATGCTTTTGTTTATTTCCTAACTCCACCATTAAAATGGAAGTTCTATCACCAGGACAGTCAAGAATCTTTATTCTGTTCCCTGGAATAACTAAAATACCTAGATCAGTGCCAAGTCAAATATTAGATACTCAACTACACTTAATTTTTTTAAATCAAACATCTATTTTCAAAATGGTTTTTAATCACACATACCTATCAGTTAAAACTTCTTAGAGTGATATCATAACTGGTCTCATATCAATATTCACTACACCAATATATGTATACATGACCAAAGTCATGCGAAATAGAATTTTCCCTGAAAAACAGATGAAAATAATTAAAATCTGACAATTGCTTCCCACAGCCTCTCCATTATGTCACCTGCATCTCAAAACATGGTGCTTTTGTCATCACATCCATTACCTTGGTGAGAAGTCCCATTACTTGTTCTAGATAGCCCATAGGTGACCAGTTAAATGGTCTCCTCCTACCTTAAAGGAAGCATGAAAGGGAAGTCAGTGTCCCTGAGCTCTGAAGCAAGCCTTCCATCGATGGAGTATCCATCTAGACCAGTGGAGTCTACCCTCCCTGAGAGGATCAATTCCTTGGGAACCCGGCACCAGAGGATCTAACTTAGATAATGAAGCTCATGCTCCTTGCAGTTTTATGAATAATGAATTTTACGTCTCTGATGCAGGAGTCTCCCTTCTTCTAACAGCATCATAAAAGAGCAATAGATAACATATAAGCCTGTAAAGAACATAATATCAAATCCCAGAACTTACAGGAAATTGACATCACCCTGCTCCTTTTGAGAACGGTGGGGAAATGGTTCCATCTGGTCATCTGATTTCTGAATTCAAAGGTTTGAGTGTAGTCACATTTTAAAAATTCTTCTGTAATTGAATGAAAATTAAGTAGTACTGAGAAGCTCTATTATATTAGGACTTGTATTTAAATTTTTCATTTCATTACTTGGGAGAACAATAGCATTTCTCAGCGAAGGAGAAAAAGGCCATTCTGGCACAATGAACAGAAAGAAAGAAAGCTTCCATCTCTTTTCCTGGAAATTTGGTGAGAGAGTAAAAGTAAGAGAAGAAAAAAGAAGAAATATAAAAACATCAAGAGATTATGACAAAGAATGAGAAATTATTTAAAAGATTTACTAAAATAATCCAAAAACACTTACACAAGTGCTAAAACACACAATTGAAGGGCAGGGGGGGGGGTCTACAAAAAAAGCTTTTTTTTTTTTAAACAGTAAAGATGGGGCAAAAATAATTTTAGAGGTTCAGAAGTAATTTAAACAAAAGATTTTTTTATTCCCCTATTTGGAACTCTTGATATGATTTTAAATTTATTTTTAATACTTAAGAGTTGACCACTATTCCTCTAAACTTCAGAAGTCATAAAAGAGGATATTTATGGGTCATCTGCTATATTTTCTTTACGGATTCCTGTCAGCTTTGCGGGTACAGAGAGAGTTTTCTTCAGAGAGAAGGAAGCTGCACTGGGATTCTCTAAGCAACATTTCTTACAAAAGGAAGCCGAGTGCCCTAAAGGTCAAAAAAGGAAAACACTTTTGAAAGAAGAGCTGGGAGTTTTCACTCACTCAGAGCAGCATATCACAATTATCTTCTCACCCTTTCCCGAGCACCTCATTTAAACGATCATATTTTTAGTTCATTATTAAACTTTGTAGAAGATTACATAGTCTTTCCTTGTAGGCAATGAAAGAAGAGAAACAGCAGATTTTGTTCAGCAAAATTCGAGCTTCTTTTATTGGTCATTTAAGAAGTAACTGAAGTAAAAGGGAGACCCCTTGTGCAATGATTAAGTTTTTGTCCATTAAAGGAGCATTTTAACTCGATAGTTTGAACAGTTAGTCATGCTCCCATCCAATTTTTGGACACTTCAACAGAAATATCCTAACAACATCTCCATCACAAGACAGGACACCGACACCCATATATATACAACATGTTGGCTAGATCATTTTCTACTTTGACAGTATTACTTAACAAATTTGAATGCAATTAATTTTGAAATAAAAGAGGAAAATGACTAAATTCTAATAAGTACTTAGGGTTTACTTTTTTTCTTATAATTATAACTTCCTGATGCAAACAGCCATTAGTAAAATTGTACTTTAAAGGGCTTTCGCAAAATGTTCAGAAAAAAGTGAACCCCACCAGTGATAATTCAATAATATTTGTCGCTTGAAAAAAGAGATTTGATTTTAATTGCTTCTAAGTTCAAACTTTTAACCTAGGAATGAAAGGCTGAAGCTGTCGCGCTTCATGTTGAAGAGAAAACATCCCTCCTGTCCACCCAAGGCAGGTCAGCATCATGACCCCAAGCAGCATGTGATCTTACACCTCAAAGTGGTTATAGCAAGATGCCCCCAAAGAGATGCTATGGAAAGGTACTTCTTCCCAGTGTTTTAGTATTTCCTTAAATTAACCTCTATCATTTCAACTAATTTCAGTAGCTACATATGGTTTGCTAATAAGATATTAAGAAAACAAGATCATCTTGGTGAAGTCTTTCACCCTCTGTGCCTTCCTAATCTCAGTGTAGAATGAACTCCTTGGTTCCAGAGATCTCCGTGTATAATCACAATTCAACATCTTATTCATTAGTAAATAAAAGACTGAATCATTTCCAAATAGGTACTTTATTAGGATCATCAAGTTACAAACGCTAATATCTACTCATCTACTTGTCCTAAGGTTCAAATTAAATTATTTGGATGAAGTGCTGGGTAAGTGGGTTCTCCTAAGTGTCAGCTCCCTTTTCTTCCTATGCCTTTTCTCTACAGATCTCTACAGATGATATAATGCTGAATTAAGTGACTATTTAACTTCTTCAGGGATACCGTCCTGTCTTAGATATCTCCATATCTTGCAAATTGCCAACTACCTTGACAAGGAATCAATATATGTTCAGTATGTAAGGCTGATGAAAGGAAATCTTGAAATATGTTGACCCCCAACTGCCAGGCCCCAAAGATTTTTGATGGAGCATGTCCAGTTCATCCTCCATATTACTAATTCTGTACCCCCACTATGCCTCTTCCACTGTCTTACTAGAAGCACAACAAAACTATGACAGTGACGGCAGTACACACATTTGCTATTTCTTCTGCAGTAACAAAAAATGGGAGTCATTGAGGCTATATCAGCAGACTGGGAGGGTGAGGCCTGGTGCTATAGTGTTCTGCCTCAGTATCTAATTATCAGAAATTTCACCTACCATGTAAAGATAATACATACAGAAGTAATTAGAAACAGATATGTGTGTTATCTATCAATATCTTAAAATAAAAGAAAGCTTTTGAAAGGGTTAGCAATTTATCTTTACTTTAACTTCCTTTCTAGTAACAATTCCAACACATCTTTGCAATTCACAAGGTCTGAGGCTGCCATCCCCGTGAAGTTTTGAAAGTCTAATTCTACTGTCCAAAATTTTAGAGTAAAAAAAGAATTCTTCATTAATTAGGTATAAATGAACCAATATTGAATTGAATATGCAGATGCAGATATGTACATGAAAATAAACAGTGAAGTATAACCTTTCACACTAGTGCTGAATTGGAAATAATCACTGCATAATAAACTCATTTCCATAGATCTTAAAGGGTTAAGATATAATCATCCTGATTATGGGTTTATGGAGGAATTGTCTGATGGATAATGTGGATAGTCATTTTGCTCCTGGAGATTAATAACATTCTTGCAATCTTTCTTTTGCTACCATAACTAACTGATCCAGTTTAATCACACTGTCTCTGAGTAAAGTACTTCCTTTTCATTTCAGGGAAGGCTGAAATAGACAAACAACAGTGTTGGATTTTTTTTCTCTCTCCTCCTTTATCTTTATTCTCGTTTTAGATTTAACCTTTGTTCTTTAAAAATATGAAAGATCTGAACATTATTTTTAAATAATTCCAGTTTTACTAAATCATAGCATCATCTCATACAAAAATATTCAAATGCAAATGATTGTTAAAAAGCACATATAAGAATAATTTCACAAACTGCCAAGTCTTCTAAATCAGACTTACTGAAAAAATCTCAAGTACAAAGTATAACACAAAATGATCTAATCCAGTGGGCAACTGATTATTCTAAGCAGCTGACACTAACTTCACTAAAAGCAAAATCTATCAAGTAGTTGAATTTTATTGTTTTGTTTTTATGCATGCTTTGTGGTTTTTGGGTTTTATTATTATTATTTTTTTTGGTTGTTATTTGGTTGGTTTAGTTCAGTTTTTTTTTTTTTTTTTTTTCACAATCTAGTACATACATAAACAAGAAATGTTCCAGAAAAAACCTCAGTTAAGCAAACGAATAAACATTGCAATTATTTCAGAGTTACTCTGAGGGCAAAGCAGACATCAAGACAGGAAATCCATTTGTTCAATTTGCCTGATATCTTCCGAAAATCATTAACATTCTTCAACAACAAGTGTCCAGCCACTTATGTTCAAAATTACATGTTGGGGATTTGCAATGATTCTCATTTTGCTTTTTAAAATCTCTTAGCCATTTTGGTAGCAAAAGCTCACCAACCTCCCTTTCTTTGTAGTCTTTGTCATGAATCCATTGTTGTTAAGAGAGGAGCCTTGCTGGGATATCTTCTATCAGCAGCCTTCTCCTTTTCAGGTCAGAGATACCACATAATGGGATCACCCCACTAAATCCATGCATCTCAGGGGCTACTGAATGCTCTTCGAAAGCACTAAAAGCAGTCATCTATTTTTAAAAGCAGAAATTAATGTGATACAAAATCGTGTCTATCAGCAAACCAGTGCAATTCTTAATCACTTTTAATCTAAATCTTCCAGAAAAGTGGTTTGACTGATTTGAGTAACCATTTTAATGATACTTATTCCGTCTCTTGAAATGAGATGGGCTGCTGTTTGAAAACATGTATCGTTCTGAATGCTGCATAAGTTTTTTTTCTCTTTTTTAATCATTGTTTTTAAAAGAAATCATTAAACACACACAGTGGGAGATTTTTAATACATGGCAAGATAAGGTATTTAGACATGACCAAAGTTACTGAATTATAAGACAGAGGCAATTGAAGTGATTGTTCAAAAACAAAACTCAACTTGAATTTTGTTTTAGGGTGGCTGAATACTCCTGGTTTAACCCATTCTGAATTATCTGATGATTCATTTAATAGTATCGGAGAAAAAAAGTGTCATTGTTTGTCAACAAGAAGAGAATGGTATGCAATTTTTGGTAGATTTGGATTGCTATAACATTCTTTCAGAATCAGGAGAGTATGCTGATAATCTATTTTTATGTTCAAAATAAACACCCATATATTAGTGCACACATTTTTAGATAAAATCTTTTCAATTAACCAGTATCAATAATCTAGTCTTAACTAGACCACCTTTTGAATTCAAATGCTATTTTCTAGATAAAAGATTTTCTCTTTAAAAAGCAATTTTGTTTAGCCTTAATGACTGAATATCTTTCAAAAAGTATATCAGGTACTTTCCTGCTTTGTGAAACAAGAGCATATTAAAGTCAACTTTTCATTCAGGTAAAAAAGCAGAAAAGCAGCCAGCCTGCTGTCCTGATTCCAAATCACAAGATCTAGTCCTGAAATTCAAACCCTTCACTTCTAACTGGGTTACAGGACAGTGACTTAAATTGCAAACTACTTTAAACTCCTTCCTATAATAATGTTCTCAAAGGTACCACCACCTTCCATGAAATGTTCCCAAACTATCACATTTTTTTTTTAATTCTAACATTTGCTAGGTTTATCTGTGGCCACTTTAGACTTGTATCAGGTCAGGTAATATCACTGCTCTTGATATAATGGTCACAAAGCTTTTTCGTCTTTCCCTTTCAAATGGTTTGCTGTGGTTTGCAGTACCAGGTAACCGTGCTCATGTATGTTAGCTCTGATCTGAGACTGGCTAGTTTTAGCAAAGTCCTGTGGTTCTCGCATATTTGTACGATTGTAATACATTACTTTGTGAAGTCGGTCTATGTATGGTGTAGATAAATTCTACCAGTAACAAACTCTCAAAGGTCATGCAATGACAAATCCAGAACTAAACCTTATTGATGTTACTTCCCAGTTGGTTATTTTTTTTTAATTCCTAAAGAAATTTTGCCCTCTTTTCCTCAGAATCCAATCTTCCTAAACCCTTTACATTGATTTTCTCATTCTAATGAAGTTGCATTAAAAAATCCCCTGAGTTTTGATTCTAAGCCCTCCTTTTCCTTGGCTTTCTTTTCAGGGCTTCAATCTTCTGAATGTTCCTTTTCCCTACTTTTGAATGAACCCTTGATGATACAGTATCTTAATTTTCCCTAGCTATTCCAAGTTCGTCTTTCCTTTTCTTTTCCCTTTTTCAGTAATTTCTTTTTTGAAAATACAGTCTCCAACCCTTTTGCTTGCTTCTCACTAGTCAGAAAAAACTTAACCTCAGTTACAAGGTTCGACCTCTAAATTAAAGTTTTGCAACTGCCTAGGGAGTATTTCTATCATTTTACTACTGACACATCAAGTGCAAAAGAACTGAAACAAGGGCCCATTCATTCCAACTTAACTGATTCCCACTCCCAATTCACTACTTCCTAACAGTCATTCCTCCTCTCTCTCCCAAAGACCTTTGACATAGCATTCTCTCGACTACTCTACCCAGCTATCCAAGCCATCACCCCATCTCAACAATGACTTTGCTAAAGATCCTCTGACACCAGATTTTTACTCTGATTTCACTCTTATCACATGATGAGAGCTACCATCAAGGTTTCATTTCTTCTTGCTGAATGAGATAATATTCTCCATCAAAAGAGGTACTGTTATATCAAAAAGCGTTTTGGAAAGAAGATACAGGTTCTGGTTTTGATTATCACTATCTTTGTTGCTGCTACTATCCTAGTCTCTCATAGGTGGCCTCTATCTAGAGATTTCCTCAGTGTGAATCTGTATTCTATTTTTATCTATTTTTCCTTAAATGCTGCTTTGAGCATGTCACTATATAATAAAAAAATCTACCTGGTTATGAGTTATTTATTAAATCAAATTAAACTTTATCAGATTTCAAAACTGTTTACAATACCAAAAGTTGCATTTATTGTGTTTTTAACAGGTGCCAATAAATGTTCTAAGTGATTAGTCTACTTCTTCCAATAGCTCTATGGGATAAATACAATTATCTCCTCTTTATACTGATTAAGAAAGTGAGGCACAGAGAAGTTAAATAATTTGTGCAAGATGGTATAAATTGGAAAGAGAACATTCGAGAATGTGATTCTATCAGCTAAGCTATTAAAATTTACATTATACACTAAAATCCATAATCTTAACCAACTCTAAGGATCCAATCATAACACCTACTCTATCCACATAAATATTTCAGTTTAAATGGGAGAGTCACATCTCAGATCAACCTAGGCCCATCCCTTTTCAATTCTGATGTTAATCACCTAAATTATACCCATGCTTTAATACTCAAATCGACTTACTATATCAAGAAAACTTTCCTATAATAGCCTAATATTTCTAGTATTGGGAACCGGATGGAAGGCTCCTCATTGTTATTTTCCTTCCTTGTACTAGTTGGGGTTCATACCTACTACACTAAAATATGCCCCCTTGGTATATTGATTTTTCTTTTTTTAAGGAAAGGTATAACCTGGAATGAAGGTGAGTAAGCAGGCAGGAGGAGAGAAAAGGAAGAATATTCATTCATTTTATTTAGCTGTTCATTTTGGTTGTTGCCCCCCAGTCAATCTTGAACCTGGGTCCTTGGGATGTTTGTGCACTGTTTCCAGAGGCTTTATCAGTTAGGCCACCAGAGCATGCTCACATACTGAATACTCTGACCTGAAAGAGTCCAAGAAAACAGCAGAAGCTGAGTCACTCTGACTCTCCCCACCCCCACCAAACCATAAAATACTTGGGAAGTGCCCTCCCTGTACCCAAAATAAAGAAGTATCCTTATCTCCAATGACAAAGGGACATCAAGATGAATCTTATCAAATAGGTCTTGGAAAGTTTCCTCCAGTTTACTAAACTTTTCTCTTACTCCTTAGTCTGTCATATTTCCCCAGAATTGAGCACTCTTCATCAAATTTATCATAAATACACACCTTAAGAAGGTCCCTGTGTTATGTAAAACTTATATTAAATAAATGTGCATGTTTTCCTCCTATTAATCTGTTTATCTGTTTAATTCCAGAACCAGCCAGGGAACTGAGGAAATCTTTTTCCTCCCCTACATATTCCACAACCCTAAGCTCTGTACAGTCCCATTGTATATATTTAATCAATGTTTATTAACCAACTAATTCATCAACTCCAGAACTTATCATTCCAATGACTAAACTTAAAGAAGGCAGCAAAAACAGAACCAGGCCTTCAGAAATGCCAAAAGGTGGGAAACAAGAAGAGTTCTAGAGACAACAGAGACATAAAAAATAAGTTGCCAGATGCCTGGAAGTAACTTTCTTCACAGTTATCACATTATAAAGAAGTACTGTCTCTGTGTAAATCACTTACCTAGGCATGGAAATTATCTCAGTGAATGTGGTAACAGGGGCAAATATTTCCCAAGTAATTTTTTTAATTCTTTATATGGTTTTGAAACAGTTTATTTATCTCCATTAGTCATTTTATTTCAAATAGTTCCTCACTCTAAAAAAATCAATATAAAAAAGGATGACTGAAAAAGAAAAAAATCAAATTCAATTACCTCTGTATAATAACTGACTTCTGTTTTCATTAGTATTCAGAGAGCTCAGTCCCTTTAAAGTTCTTACCAGTTTTAAGAACAATATGAAAAATCTATATAACACTCTAAAACCACTTTATCTACACATATTCAAAGGTCCAGGAGAATTTACAGGAAGACAGTACTTTTTTTTACCTTGATGACTCCCTAATCTGCCCTTTCCCCACCCCTTCCCCAGCCCTCTAGCCTCTGCCCCTCTTCCACATTCCACAGTTAAGTTCAACCTATAGTCTTCTCTAACAGTAAGAAGGGAAATAACCAGTTTTTGTTACACAAAAGAATCCTCAATTGACAAAGGCTGGGAATAGTGAATACTGGGTGTGTGGGACAATGTATTAAGAGTCTATCTATATATACTCTGCAGCTGCACCACATTGTGATTTCCAGCTCTCTAAGTATAATGCAAAGTCAAATGCCAGTTCAAAAACTACATTTTAGAGCCAGCATGATCAAATCAGGGAGAATGATTCCCTTCATGCCATCCATCTCAGCAGTATCTTACATCCACATTAGTACTATTGGCACCTGGTCCGAACCAGCTACTCTCATCGTCTAAACTAAAAATAAGATGTCTGATCTAAACTAGTGAGGGACAATATAAATGAACCAAATGTGAACGTATGTGTGTATGTGTATAAATAGTTACAGGCTACATAAAAGCCTCATCCCTACCCTTTCAGGTCAGTATTCTTTATTTGATACTCAACTGCCCATTTGTATAATGACCTAGGAATATGTGATTGGCTAACATGTAATATTACCTATTTAAAACACAGGAGCAATATCCCAAATGAACCCAGAGCAATGTTGAGGGTATAAACCATCAGCTATTTTGTTTTTGAAGCCAAATCACTGTGAAACTGCTAGAATATTTTATTTCTCTATGGTTTGTAATACAGTCATTTAATTGCTTCTTGATTGAGACCTAAAGCTGCAAATTGTAATTTAACATGTATTATTTAAAAGTACCTAACAGGAGAATGTGTATTAAAAATATTTTATTTTTAAATGTTAACAATGTAGCTACTTCCTGCAGACTTCAAAAACTGTTGATAATTGCTGATAGCAAAGGATGGGCAATGATATCCCAAACTAATTTCAAAGCAAGTATGAAATTATTAAAAATTCAATTCAGCTACAAGACACACAACTCATCGACCTCTGGTCTACCCATGGGTTGTGCCAGGGCCCCTAAAACGGCTGTCATGGTGAGATTCTGGTCTGGAACAGCCACCTAGATGCGGGCACGAATTTTCCAACCTGTGCACCTGAATGGTCAGCACAGAAAGAAGGGAGCCTTTGTGTCCCATAATGCTGTACTCACTGCTGCCGCGCAAATGAGAACTCATTCACAAACATGTATCCAGAGAACTGACCAAGACAACTTTGACTGCAGGGAGGAATTCTAAAACTTCCTACAAAAATTCCAAGTTGTCATCTGCCCTTTTTTCCATCTCGAAATAAGCTTTTTTTTTTCTTTTTTTTTTTAATTCTTTGCACCAATATTCCATTTACTACTGCCTACTAGAAGTAGTGTGTTGATTTTGGCTACTTCAAAGGGAGAAGGAGAAACTATGATCAGTTACTCAAGTGTCATATCCACTGACTGATGTGGATCCTTTGCATTGACCATATCCTTTTGTCTTTCTTTTAATAGCTTCTGCTTAGTCCAGCTGGAAACACATAGCAAATGTTTAATAAAATGTCCTGAAAGAATTTTTTCTTTTTTGATATAGCACTGATTGCTTCCCAATGGTGTGAATGTAAAGACATTGATGATGAGATAACAACCAGATTCCAGACTATTAAGGACTTAAATCTCAGTTCATTTCCTTTTGATAACACAGACTCTTTTCTGTCTCTTTTCCTAATAAAAGATATTTATAATTGCTAGGTAATCATCAAAAATCTTATCAACCCTCCCTTGTCTTTTTGCTATATTAACAAAGTACTATACTAGCTGAAAAAAAAAACAAAACAAAGCATAACATCAGGAGCAATGAGAAACTGCTACATTGAAATCAGTAGCACTGGCCAAGCCTTCCAGCATTCCACTGTGCAAGTATATTCTGGTATGAGTTAATTTGGGGTCTGGCACAGATTTCTATCTTTGAAAGCTAACTCACTAGTGTCTCTTTAATGTCAGTCCTGGAAGTGCATCCTAAATAATTCCCTCCCTGGTATGAGACATCTCTGAAGACATATGCAGAATCTAGTTTTCCACTGTGTTGCTTTATTTGAGGGCTGTTCTTCTTCATTTCTACTTTTCTTTAAATTAGCACGTAGGACTGGGAAGCCTCCAGACTCAGTTTAGACTGTATTTTCTAATTAGATGACTGGAAAACTTTAATTAATAAGATGACCCCAGCAGAAAAATCAGGTCATATTGTTAAGCACTTATAACTTACAAATTTTAGCAAGCACTGACTTTTGCAAGTCAGCCAACTTTGTTAGTTCTCAACAATCCTTTAATTAGGCTAGACAGAAAGTAGCATGCACTAATGTGTGTCCTGGCCATATGCCAGTGGGGGAAAATTGCAATCTGGCCTAAACTTCTACTGGTTTTAACTGAACACAGCAGTCTTCTTCATTCTGTCTATTCCTTCTACATGGGTGCTTTCTGGGGATTCCTTTCTTCTCAGAGCCCCACAGACAAGCCGTCAACAAGACCTGCTGAAAACCTATCACATCCGGAAGAATGATGTATTCAGAGGTACAAAATAAAGTACGTTCTAAGATAACCCACTTTCCACTTCTCACATATATCCAGAACACCCGACTAAGAATTCCTAAGGGCATCATTTTCATTCTCCCATCCATTACATACATGCACACATACCTTCCAGACACTTAAACTTGCAGAGGATTCATATACATCTGGAGGAGGATTAGACATAACTATAAACAAGAAAAGTTTCAAACGTATCTGGTGGAAGTTCATTAAAAATTTTCTTACTTCTCTTACTGCTGCTTTGTCCTCTGATTGTTAAAGAAAAATATATGGAATGATGTATTCATTGACCTCTATACAAATATAAATCTGGGAAATCATTTCCTAGCCTGGTTCTCCCAGAAAAAGGCAAATCTTAATTGTAAGATTTAATCATAAGATCATCAAGCTGAAAAGATCTTCAAGCAGTTATGCAATTTACTCCCCTCCCTTTAAGCCAGCGAATTGGAGCCCACCAGAAGACTGTGTGACCAAAAGAAATCAAGACAGATCAAGAGAAATTATACAGTCTAAGATTAGGTAATTCAAAAGATTGATATCTGCTCTTATATTATCACAATAACTGAACCTTCTGATGAATCAGGATAGTAAATATTAAAATGCTTGTTGAACAGACTAGATTTTGGGGTATCGCCTAAGGAAAATTAGTAGCTTAAGCGCATTTTAACTGTAGGTTCCTGAGGGCAATGGTTATCGTGTGTGTATGTGTTTTTCCATCAGAGCAAAAAGTTTCCAAGTTCTTTTTTTTTTAAATTAACAATCATATTATTCTTCACTCTTATCCAAATGCTTTCTGAATTAAAAACTCATACTTTGACACATAACTTCTCATATATTACTCATCATGTAAACAATTACATGTCTATTTCATAATTGATATGTATTCCTTTTCTGAAATCTTTCTTTTAAGACAGTGCAGGAAGATACATATGTATCGCATATATCTGTAACATATACACACACATGCATATACACATTTGAGTGTATTTGGGTGAGGACAAATTAAAAATATCAAATATTCACCAGCAGTCTTTCCTGGAGCCAAAGGAAAGGCAACATTCACTAAGTCTTAGACAAAATCCACCTGGCTCACAACTAAACAAAACAAAACAGCCAAGAATGCTAAAGGCTTGGTTGAGCACATAACTGACCATAAAAAAGAAGCTTTTAAATAAATCTAAATTCAACATTGCCTTTCCAGTCAATATTCCTACAAATGCTTATTCAGCACTACCCTTCCCTAACGCATGTACTTAGCCTACCTCCCAATCTCCCCTTTCATCCTTCTTTTCCCTGTGCTAATCCACCAGGAGCTCTCTTCATTTACTTCTAGTCTGAAACACATTAAAATAATCTAGAGTGTTCAACATGTCTAGATGGCTATGCTGCTTCCCTAAAAATGCTATTTCTATAGATAAAGGGGTGGAACAAGAGGTCCTGGTGTTGACTTTTTAGACATTTCCAGATGAATCTAACCTAGGTCACTTATGCAGGGCATGACTCACAGTTCCTCAGCATATAGTTCAATGTCAATCTTCATGATTCCTTTGCCGTTCATCTATTAAGAAGAAACCTGTTATAGCAAAGTACTCTTGCTAGTTCCTTGCATTTTAGCTCAGTGAATCTCAACAAGGAAGTTATTTTGCAAACTGACAATGTCTAGAGACATTTTTGGCTATCTCAACTGGGAATATATTAGTAGCTTCTTGTGTGAAGAGGCCAGGGATGCCGCTAACATCCTGTGATGCACAGAACTGCTCTTTACAACAAAGAGTTATCCAATCCCAAATGGCAATACTGCTGACATTGAGAAAGTGTATTGCCTAAAGTCAACACTTGCCCTGACTAATCACTCTATTCAAATATTTATTAAACAATTCCATTCCTCCCAGTTCATCCTCTAAGCACCAGCTGCAACTAGACTGCCCCTAACCATCATTCTTTTCCAGCTCTAACATCTACTAAAACCAAACTCATTCTCAGAACACTCTTGCTATTTCCCCACTGTGCTCCTCTCTTCAGTCCCTTATTTCTGATGATCTTTAATAAATACAAAATACAGAATAATGTTTCTCCTAACAACTAGGTCTCATTGTCTCTCAACTTTCTTGACAACTAAACCCTTCAACCAATTCAGAGGTCAATCAAGGGCCTCTGCCTCACATAGGCAGTGTTTTTCCCCAAGATCTAAACATCTTCTTTTGTTGACTCATCAACCATTTAACTTCTTAGCTTTTCTGTTATATCCTTTCTGCTGAACCCCTTTCCTCATTCTCAAAGCCTCCAGTGGCATTCCAGTATTGTAACTATTCCATCCCAAACTGAAATCAGTCTCTCACCCAGTCCTACCTAGGTTGAACATGTTATTCTCACAGACATATTAGAGAGCTCACAAATTCTATTTTGGTCAATCTAAGAACGAGGATACTTTAATTTCCTGCTTTTGCATTCCAATTCTTAGAAAGTTGGTTATTATGGAATAGTTACTTATTCCTCTACCAACGTATGCCACCCAATATCACCAAGGTTTCTGATGCAGGTTTTCAACCTTTCATCTATAGCTGCTTTGCCTTTATACTCCCCACAGGCTTGTTCTAAACCCTGGACCCTCATTCTTCTAGTCTAGTATTTTCTTCCACTATGAGGAATTGAGCCAGTCACCATAAGAATTAACATCTGTAGATACACACTCTATCCAACGAAGTTTAAACTCTTTTCAAAGTTGTTCAATCTATACACAAACTGTACCTCAATGCATTCCATTCCCTCCTCATCTCCCAATTCTCCCTTAAATGACAGTAAATCTGACTCACTATTGCCACACATAAATGTTCTTCCACATAAGCTTTTACCTTTGAGTTACTATAATTTCTTCCTCTTGCTAGTCTCTTTTCTCTGGTTTCTAGCTATAGACACCTTACTTCTCATATACCAGCCCTCACACCTCATGAGATCTGTCAGTAAAGTGATAAATGGTACCAACTTCCAAATCTATTAACACCATATTCTTACTTCTCTTACAGTTCTTATCAATTCGTGGTATACTGTAGATATCTACATATATGTTGTTTAATCTGTTTTGACAGATGTCCAGTTTGTTTTTACTATTGAACTCTATTCTTGGTTTTTCATATCTTGTATTACGCATCCATGTATATACAAACATAGGTATACTTTAATATGTGTGTATATATTACAATATATTATAAATAATTGGATTTCAGTAGTAAACTTCATGTATAAATACACATGTCAATGTATAATGATATACATCTTAAACCTATATAATGTTCCATCAATAAAATTTAAATTTAATGAATATAATATATATAATCTCTTTCAATGTTCCTGAATTCAAAGTCATCGAATTAAAATTGTTGACTAGCAGAAGCTCTTGATGAATGAAACTGTGGCAATAGGGAAGGAGGGAGGGATAAAAGAAGTGATGAAGGGAAGGACAGAAAGGAGAAAGAACATAATTTATAGGAATGTCACCTGTTTCATAGATTAAGATGAGAAGTTTGGAATTTCCTCAAGTATTATGAGTATTTTTCTGGTTAAAGAGTCATAGCTTTTAATACATTCTCATAGGTTCCCAAGGCACATAGAAAAGTTAAAAGATATATCTCTAGACATATAAAATATGAACACATAATTTACTTCATTACTTACATTCTGGTCTAATACAATCTTTGGAAAATCTAAATAATGTTGCATTACTTCAATTATATGGTGTAGGATAAAACTGGACCATTGGTGGTGAATTTAATGTATTATATACAGATACTGATTTGCTGACTTGAGATGCTGTACACCTTAAACCTATATAATGTCATCACACAATGTTCCTTCAATTAATTTTTAATTATAATAAATAAAACAAAATAGCATGAATTTGAACTACAAAAATTCACTTTTTTAAAGAAATGGACCATTCCACATTATTTTTAATAAATGGATTTACATTTATTTTTCATCAACACCAATCTCATTTACAGTGAGCTTAAATGTGATCTTATACACATAATGAACAGAGAACATTAAAGCACCTTTAGTTAGTATCAAAGTTAGTAAGAAGTAAAGTTTAGTAAATAAATATAAGGATAATATTGCAATTTAAACTATTCTTCAATTATTACAAGCACTAGATATTTTATCAGTTTACCATAGAAATACAGCTTGACATTCTTTCCATTAGATCATATCCTAATTGCCAAAAGGGGAGACAAATACACTTAATTTATTCAGCCGATCATCACGCTATTCATGTGAGGGCATTTCATAAATCTTACTTGATGCAACTGATTTAATAATTACTTAATTTCCTCCCACTATTCTTTAATTCATTCATTCCTTTCAAAGCAATCAGAACTGGAACACAGAACTGCAGATTAGGAATCAACTCCAGGCTCATCTCAAGAGTTTTACTGAATGTTCATCTCCCAACACCCAGAGCAGGAACCTGAGGACACCTGGCTCTCAGCACTTGACTGAAAT
Organism: Solenodon paradoxus; assembly: GCA_004363575.1. NCBI lineage: Eukaryota > Metazoa > Chordata > Mammalia > Eulipotyphla > Solenodontidae > Solenodon > Solenodon paradoxus. The sequence goes on along the minus strand of RJWH01000370.1, from coordinate 57,197 downwards.
GGGCCAAAGTATTAGATGACCTCAACACGCATGAGAAAAACTTCCCAAGTGATGTACTTTGTCTTGCAATATATTATTACGTCACAATATAATGTCACAGAATTATTTTTCAATCAAAATTTGACATTTATCTTGTAAACTGAGATTCGTGCTCCCTGTCAATGACTGCTAACTTTGTTCATCCATATAGTCCCATAAAAGTTTAATATGTAACATTTTTAATCCACATTATAAAATATTAAATTAAAAATAGGCCTACCAGCAGCAAACATCCAACCAAATTTTTTTGCATGGAAAGTCAGCATCCAACTGCTATAAAAATCACACACATACGCACAAATTCATAGAACTTTATCTCTCTCCATTTAAGGGAAAAGCTAGTTTCAGGTCACTATGATACTTAACATAATCAGAGTCAAAGTAGGAGCAATAACAAAGAAATCCTCACCTCCTCATTCTTCTGAAAAGAAAGTCAACACTAACAGGTTTCCCTTAAGGATTAAAATGAGAGGCATATAATTAAAGGTCACCAAACACTGTTGTTACAAGATTTACATTTAGTAAACATAAAGTAAACTTCTGCCATTTACCATTTTTAAAGCAGCTTTTCTGAGCAAACACAAACCTATTCTAAGACAGTCTATGACTTGGCCAAATGAGAAAGCACTGCCCCATTTATCTAAGAGGCTGTGGAACTCCCGAGGAATGTTTGAGATTTTGCCAAAAATACTTTCTTGAGAAAATTCTTGATGAATTCACAGTCAATGTCAAAGATTAAACTTAAATATCCTTTGAAAAAAAATAGAGAGGTAGGGTGGTGTGTGTGTGTGTGTATCCTCATGGAGCAAACAGATAGCACCCAGCAGCACAACCTCCACTAGGTTCCATGATGCCTATCTTAAAGATTATCAGAGTAAGATGGGAATCACTCTGGCCACAGGGCGGAAGCAGCCTCCCACCAATAGGCACCATAACTATAATGACAGACATGTTCCATGCCAAAGCAAGACTCTTCTCCCAAGACCAAGAAGAGAGAAGGCATCACACCACCATGCTCTAATGTTCTCTTCTCATTGGAGTCTGTAGAATTCCTCCTGATAAGCTGTTTCCCAGTGGTACCAGAGACTGTCCTTTATGAAAAAAAATATATATATATATATATTACATTGAGAGGACCTCTTGTATAACTCCTATGGGCATGGGACCTTTAATTAGGGTCATGTGAAGTCTCTACCCATGAATAATTCAGACAAAACACTGACCCCATCTTTGACACAGTTGTCAGTTAAAGTATTTGAAACACCTCCTTACTCTGTTTTGTAATCAGCATCATGCAGATTCACACAAAGACTTCTGTTAACCGAAGAGATCTGATTCCTCCATTCCAAACCATGACCCATTTGTTTTCAAAGAATGCAACATTGTTGGGGGTTTTAATGTGTCACTGTTTTAGAGTGTGTGCATTGATTAGAAAACAAAAGACAGTAATGAGGACTCCTCAGGGCCCTACCCAGTCAAAGGCAAACATTTAGGGTTGAGGTTGGAAGAATAAATTGGGTTTTAGATATAGATATAGATATGCTCCCCACCCACTGCTTCCAAAGGAAAGTGCTTTCTGCGGGTGTCCTCCTTCAGGTCTTCTGAAGTTCCAACATCTCCAGGATTCTACTGCAACATGTCGTCCTCTTTACAATACCAGTGATTGTATCTGACTGAATTTTAGAGTTAAGGGTTGTGATTTCAGTGGCTTAAAAAATTTCAAAAAACCCGAGTAAATATATAAAAAGTAAAACCAAGTGGAGGAAAATAAGATTCCCTTCATTAATTATGATATAATATTTGATATATTAGACCTCTTTATGTAATATTATTAGGTATCTATTTAACAAGTTGGGTTTCTACTGTATCTTTAACCTTAAAAATTATTTAGATAATAATTTAATATTAATTTTTGATCTGCATCATTCCCCTAGAATAGTATTTCACTGAAAAGTATTCTCAGAAATACTTATGGAAGATGAATAGGGGATATCAAACAAACAGACAAAAAAAGAAGCTCTTGGTTCACTGCAAGCACTTTTTGTAAGTATTTGTAGAATTAGAAGAAATTGAGCAGAGGTTTCTTCAGTGTGGGATTTTGAGAAACTATGTTGGAGGGGGTCACTGAGAGGACACCACCACAGATTGACCCACAAATTGAACTTCCCCTACCCTGTTGTTGGAATGTGCTTTTGACTTGCTTTTTCCACATTGTGCCAGGGAAAGGCTGGAACTGGGAAAAGTGTGTGGGGTGGGGTAAATGCTTCTGCAGATCAGATCCTAAAATGAGCAGATAAAATTCTGACCAATGGGAGACCAGCACATACATTCTTGGGGCCAAGAAACAAAAAGGTAGCCTGGCTGAGATGGTTCAAATCAATTGCTTGCAGGCATAGCTTAGAGCAGCCTTGTCTCATTATAATTTGCTTAACATAAACTTGTTTTTGTTTATGCTCATTAAAAGAGTGAACTATGATAAGGAACAAAGAGAACAGGAAGGCCTATTCCCCAAGAAATCACCACCTCTTTCCTGGAACTCCCCGCTGGGGAACACCCAGAATGCCCCTGGGGTGGAAATTGGGAGGAACAACAAAGGGATCCCCTTCACAAAAACATGCACCATGAAGGGGGCAATTGTAGATGTTCTCCTGAACCAAGTCGATTTCTCATCACCTTGAGGAGTGTACTATCTCTCTTGTTTGTTTCAATATATTTCCTGCTTAATCTTTTGTCTGCTGTGTCTTCTGTGCTAATTTTACTCACTGGAAGCATGAATGTGGAGTGGGGCTCCAGTCTCTTTGGGAGCTCTGGCACTTAACACTAGAATCTGTCCCAAGGACACTGCTTTAAGATAATAACGTAACTTAAGACAGCAATACCATCCAGACATCTGAACTACAGGCATTACTGATCTTTACTAAATCCTCTGTATAAACTTTCAGACTCTGGAGGTGGATCCAGAGGATTACCTGTGCAGGCCTGACCAAAACAAGCCTTACGTGTGAATTTCCTTGCTTATTAAAATGCGGCCTACCCATCTGGGGTGGTCAGTCTCCATCATTCAGTTTCTCCTCCACCTCCAGATAAGGGGGTCAGTTTGCAAACCGACAAGCTGCTAATAGGTACCCTGACCTTTACTGGGGAGGAGACAGGCTATAGCCTGCAGCGTGCCATAACTAACCGCAGAACTCATGTTTGGTAGAGCATTTTGCAGAATTAGCCCCCAAGGAGCAGAGTTTTAGAAACAACAGCCTACAGGAGTATATTGACTAATTTCCTGAAGACAAAGTTTAATTCTTAATGATTACTTAAGAGGAGGTATATCAGATCCATAAGCATATTGCCCTATTTCAAACCATTTGCATCTAATGTTATAACCCTTATTTACACAAAACCCACCTGCAGTTCCCTCCCCCACCCTAAAAAAAAAGATGGGTGGCTGAAGAAAAATTATTTTCTACAAAGAAACTAGTTTTTACAACAAGGGCATTGGTCCAATATAAACATGCCTATAACAATAACCTCTAGCTTCACTAGATGGACATTTTCGGAAAATTAAACTATTAATAATTACAAAGATTTCCAGGTATCAGAAGTAACAGTATTAAAGCCTCACATGAGTAAAGTTCTTTGATGTAAACTTTAAGCATATTTTTCCCCAGACACTCTGAAGCATACTGTAAGGTAAATGGGTCAGGAATTATTTGCCCCATTTTTCAAGTGAGGAAATGGCACCCAAGAATATAAATGGCTTGAGCAAAGTCACAGTTATTTAGTTGTCCAATAGAGAGGCACTAGACTGGGTACAGAAAAATCGGCCTTCTAACTTTGAGTAGTGCTTTTTCAGCATATCTCCCCTCCACCCCACCCATCTCTGGGTTGTGCGTGACGCAGTGAGAAACCCCTCCAGAAATGTTGACTAGGGGTTAAGCAAGCAGAGAGAAACAGCTGAAGAAAAGAATTCCATTCTGGCATTACTAGGCATCAAGAGTACAGACCAGAAGCACTGAACCTCACTCGGATTTTTCTGTCTCTATTCATGGCAGACACACAAATGCTGTGAAAAGCTCTTTCATTTACCTTATTTAAACTTCTGAAAACAACTAACCTAGAAGTCAGAATAGGCACACTAGTACTGTAGGAACATTTCCTTCCCACCAGTAACAGGTCAAATGAAGAAAGGTGCTAATTATCCGGATGAATTGAAGATTTTCAAACACAGGTTCATAAAGTCATTCCACGAAGTGAAAAATGACGTTCTAGGCCAGTGGTTCTCAAAGTTTTGTTCTTGACCAGAGGCATCAGGGTCACCTGGGAGCACATTAAAATGTGAATTCGAAGTCTAGGCCTTAGCCTAGACCTACTGAATCTGAAACTCTGGATTAGGACCCACTGAAGTGGTGGGAAGGGCCCTGCAGGTGACTGAAGCACACTCAAGTTTGAGAACTGTTCTAGGACGTTCAACGCCTATTTTAAATAACCTGTGACATGAAGCTATTTCCAACAACAACATTCTCACCAATATATGGAGGGATTTAAGATTTGGAACTTGTTTTAAAAAACACAGGCACACGCCATGACTCTGTATTAACTATTCATCAAGACTGGTTTCAAAATAAATGGGTTATTTCTTCTTCCCACAAAAAAAAAAAAAAAAAAAAAAAAAAAAAAAAACCTATCAAAGTGTCCAAGCCCAATTGGCTATTTCTCAATAATTGGCCAAAAAGGCATAGAGACTGACTTTTTTTTTTCATTTTGTTAGAGGCTGCCCTACCCCTCTTTTCTAACCTATAAAATGGGAAAATTGAAATGGAATAAGATTCTCCCTAAGTCAGCACAGAGAAGAGACTAGCTGCCAGACATGCTTCCCCAATGATCTCTGTTTCCTCAGCCTAAGAAGATTCATACCCAGGAGACTTAACATTATAGTGAGACATGCCACCCAGGAAAACATGAGCTCCAACACGTATGATGAGAACACCTCACCTCAGTCTCCTCCTTTTGGCAACTCTTTGTCCTCTGAAGTGTGGGGAGAGTGTGGATTAGGCATTATGCCCCATCTCCTGTTAGTAAAGTTCCTACTCAATGGAAAACAGACTTGGGTCTTTTCTGTTGAATGGGCCAAGCAAGAAGCCTACTGATTTCTGTAAAACTGCCCTTTTACACTGTCAGAGACTCAGGCTGATTACCAGGGATCATTGCTCTGGAGTAGAACTACAAGAGTGCTTTGCAATGTTAGGGCACATCTGAAATCTAGTGAGAACAGCAAGAGATTCTGACTGCAGGGGGCAACCTCTCCTTTTATTCTCTAGACCACACACCAGCAACTCACAGTTGTGAAACCCAGCACAGTCATATTTTGGACAGAAGCTGGCATCAACCCCTCCTTTCTGAGTCCTCTGTGGGCTGCTGTGTCAACCAGGAACTAGCAGGTAGAGGCAGCTTTGGGAGTACAACAAACATCAGTCACTGATAGAGCTTTATGTGACACTGAGGGCAGCGCGGAAGCGCAAACTCAGACTTACAGTTGGGTAGACCTGGGTTTAAAACCAACCTCTATCACTTTCTGAGAGCAACTTAAGAAAATTGCTTGAACATTCAGTCTTCTTTTATTCCTTTGTAAATCAGAGGTATTAATATCTAGTATATCCCTCATAAGATTATTGGGAAAATATCAATGAAAAAAAACACACGTCTAACATTAAACCCAGAACAAGCTTTCAGTTAAAACCAGCTATTTACCATGGTGTCAAGTATTTTAAACAGCTAATTTTAAAACAGAGCAAATTATAAAAACAAAATCAAAAAGCAAAATGTTTCCAAAGGGCACATAAAAATCAGTTTATTTGTAACTTTTCAAAAAGACTTTTTACAGGGATCAAAGTTAGCATGGATCCGTAAGTCATTTAAAAGGTAAGTAAATATTAGTTCTAGAAGTTACCTTATTCCTATTCTATTAAAAAATATAGGCTAATCTAAAGCTTGCTTTGGAATACACGCTAGAACTATCACGCCCACAGCCTGTTTCAGAATTTAAGCAAATGGAAGAGATGCTTTCAGGAAGATAAAGCAATCAGTTCCTTTAAATAGTGAGATGCTTCGTATATAAACATCTGAACCACTAAAAACAGAAAAACAGCTGATAAATTTCATTTGCCATCTTAGTCTGAAGAAAACAATGCAATTTTAACTTGTACATCATTATTTTTAAATGTCCCTCAATTGCTTAGGATAGATAGGAACAAATATTTCATATGCTTTTATTTTCACCCTACAGAAATTATCTAGGTGTAAACACAGTACTTGCTTCCACTGTTTTTCAATGAGTGAAAAAAAAAAAAAAAAAAAAGGAACCCAACATGCATTATCTCTTGATGGCCTATGTATTTTATTATTCTGAAAAAAATAATAATAATCAAGTTTCTATAGGAAAAAAGGGAGTCAAAACTGGTAGAGTTCATATATAGGTGAAAACATAGAAATGTGTTTTCTGTGCATGTGCTTGATTTCTAAATTTTGATTTTTACATGGCATGGAAAGGGGCAATTTCCATTAGTATCGATATTAGTTTCAAAGTTACTTTTGGAAAAAAAAATCACACTGAGTAGTGGAAATTCTAACAAATGACATAGCTAAAATATATCCTTTGAAATTTTTGCCATTAGGACTACATGCAATTATTTAAAGTTGATGCTATAAATTTAATATTTTCATTTGCAACATAAACACAGAAGTGTTAAAACATGAATCTCAGATCTTATTATGTTCAAGCATACATGAACCAAAAAGAAAAAGAAAAAAAAAAAAGAAAGAAAGAAAAAACAAGAATGCCAGAAAGAAACTAAAAAATAAAGACCTCCAATTTTAAGCAGTCCCTAGCTGCCATTCAGGAATTCTTTACTGCACAAGTAGAGAATTTGACCCACGTAAAGCAACACCAGAGGGGAAGGAAGTAACAATGACTGTGTGCATTTCTGGGCCCCTGGCCACATCTGGGTCCCATGCCAGGGATGATGCTGGCATTCTACACACCATCTCCTCATGCTGCTCGCCCCAGGCTTTATTTGAGAAGGCAGGGGCAAAGCTCTGCACAGATTGACTCTTTGAAACTTTAAGTGTATAGAAGAGGAAAATTTAAAAAAAAAAAAAAAAAAAATGCAGCAGCAGCTGACACTTGGTTTGTGAACCGAGAAAGAGAGCTGGAAACTGGAAGGAGTTTCTACATTAGAGCAGAATGCTGAACTACGATGAAAGAGTAAATTAAAAATACGTATAGATGCATGTAATGTTGGGATATAGAAGTAAAAAACAATAAAACATTTAAAACAAAGGAAGTTATTTTCATGTAGCAAACACTTAGCATGTGTTTACATCATCAGTTTCTGAAATATGATCTGGAAATTTTTAGTCTTCTCCAAGAATCAGATCAGTTAACAACTTCGAGATGTTATTATCAATGGCATTTAAATTCTCTGAGTGGGAGGTTTTGTGACAGATTAAGTTCTCTACTTTCGGAAAAGGCTCAAACTTGTCAAATGTATCTTAGGAAAATCATAAGGTGGTACCTGCGCTTTTCAAACCACTCCATGTCAATGCTTTGTCTTCTAAAGTAATCAAAGAACATGTAACTCTGAATCCTGCAGGAAATCATAAGGACACCAGTGAAATACTCCAACCATAATTCTAGTGAAATTCATTTATTTAGTCCATCTATGCACTCATGATCTTCTTTTGTAAATAATGTGTACCTCTGAAAATGCCTAAACTATGCAGGAGAAAGCAACGGATCATTTTTAATCAAGTTTCAAATGTGTTTCTTCACACAGCTGCATACACATGTGCACTAACCTAATTGTTAGTTGCACCTGCTCCAAGTTAGCAATATTTCATAGTGCACACGTCAAGAACAGCATTTTTCAAGTGTTAATCTGTTTAATGTAAATCTAGACTTCCCTTTCATAGTTTATGGCACATACTCTCTGTGCCATATAGGAAATTGGTGGGTGGTTTTGCATTTCCTTACATGAAAACAAAGCTGTCTATTCAATCTGAAATAAGTTATATTTTTTCATAATGTAACAGTGTTTTCTTTCACTGAGAAATATCTGAGTAATGTTTCAACATTTCTATTAAGAACTCTCTGATTTAACCAAATGCTGAAAGAAAAAAAAAAAAAACTCTTTCACAGGCTCCTGAAAGTTCTAAATAACAAGTTAAATTGTTCTTGTCCTGAACCACTACACCCACACTACAAATGCAGTGGTTTTTTTACTATCTGAAATCTTCATTTTCAGAACACCAAGGACAGCGATGATAAAAAGAAAATTACTTTTATGAGATTATGAACTCTTGGCTCTCAACACGGAACGCATCTGTTTCCAGAGATCACACCCCTTTTTTGTAGGAACCACCTTAAAATCTGAAGTTGGAGTAACCCTCCAGCTCAAAACTTTCAATTTATGATAAATACAGATACTTTTTTAGAAAACAGAAATTTTGTATTGAATCTCTAAAATACAAAATTCGAATTCTTGCCTTATAAATTGATTTCCTGATTTTTTTTAATGTTTGTCTACATTTGCAGTCAAACATTAAATTAAATGCACATTTAACACAATTACAAGCAAAAATCGAATCCTGACAGGTAAATTTCTCTGGAGTCCATGTCTCTGTCCTTACTTGTTTAACAATCAAGCACTGGGTAAGCTTTGAAAATAACCTGATGAATGTGGTTCTCATCCCCAAAATAACCAAAGCTACTTCATTGCCTACAAAGGTTGTAAGTTGATGTAGACATGACTATTCCTTAAAGTCTAATTAAAATACTCAATACAAAACTGGAGATAAATATTTCTACAAATGTAATAAACTTAAACAAAATTAAGTTTCTATTTTAAATTATCTTTGGTTTCAGTTAACATTTTTAAATTAAGATTCTTCTGTCCAGCTACAAAAAAAAAAAAAAAAAAAAGGTCCAAATGTTTGCAAACACACACTGGATGCCTCAGAAATAAAAAATACTGAGTGGACTTTTGTGTCAATCAGTGATATGTGAGTCATAACTTATTCTGGAAACCTGGCTACTTAATAAAACAACCTTTATTCCTAACAGCTCCAAGATATGAAACTTTTAAAAATCTATAAAGAGCAATGGAAAATGTAGACACCCACCTATTTTTTGTGTGTGCAGGACTTTGAAACTATTTATTTGCCAAAGAATTATAGTATTCAATATTGAATACTATAGTTCTAAGAAGCAACAATTACCAGGAATCTGTGAAGTCTTTTAAATGGGGTCTTTTCACCCTATCAAACCAAGTGGATGTTCTTCATCCTTTGTTTTTTGTTCGGCATCTGCATTAACATGGCTGCTAATTATATTAGCCTGGTGGCACAGAAAATCTGAATGGGTAAAAAGCGCATGATTCTTATCGAACATAAAACGTTCCTTAAGATTCAAGCATGTATCTGCTTTGACTAAGTACTCTTACATTAGAGCTACCTCTATTCTGTTAGAGAACTTAGCTTTGATTCAGAATTTGATTCATAAGGAATGTAGCACCTCTCCCACACACCTCTGCTCATATGCACACACATGTGCACGCAGACACATACAGAAACCTTTAGCCTTATCAGGTTACTTTACAATTACGCTTCACTACCTGTATATTTATGTTTTTCTAAAATTGTTTAAGTTCTTGAGAAGAGTGTATTCATCCACCAAATGTCATTTAGATCTAGATCTAATGTTTACATTTGCTATCATAAAGTCCTACTATATTAAAAAGATTCGAAGTTAAATCACATTTTTAAATTTAAAATTGAAGAGAACAAGAATGCTCTTACTCACCCACTCGTTCTCACAGTTTTATGCTTTTACACAGTGAATCAGCAAATGCATTCTTTTCTGAATTATATATGAAACTAAGAATGTTTTGAAAATGTTTATACAATTTGACACACAACCTAACTAGTGGTTCGACAAAGTAAACTACCTCATTGTTCTGATTAGCTTTATCATTAAAAGCCATAATCTTTTACTGTAAAACTTAAAATGAATATATGGTACAGAAAATTAAACTGGTTACATGTCAGAGAAACAGTTCATCATTAAGAATATACTTACAGTGCCATTTTTTTTTTTTTTTGCAACCAAGTACATAAGTAATTCACGGACCACAATAAACATCATCAGATAACTTTCCTGGGAAAGAAAAACATCCTGAGACAAAACAAAAGCACTTGAAGCACTGCTTCAACACCAAACAAAACCACCACCACCACTGGTGAGATCAGAACAACTGGTAAACAATAAGGAACACTTAAGGCATTCTTCTATCAGTTTCCATAGCAAATCTTTGCTCTTTTAGATGCTTACTGATTAGGCTCCTTCTGTCTTGTAGTCCTTTCAACCCTTACAAATAATCATTATAAATGTGGGTGGCTACCCAGATTAACTTACACTTTCCAAGAAAAGCTATTTGGTAACATGAGTGAGCAAGTACTTCCTACCTCAACTTAACCACTTAGGATGGTATATTCTTCACCTCTAAACTATTCTCCCACCCTCCTTCTCTTGCCCTCAAAAATTTAAATTCAGAGACACAACGTTTTCCAGTATTGACTCTTGGTCTCTTTGCAACTGTACAACATTTCTCAAAAAGTACATAGAATTTTCTATCCTATGGGAGAAGACAACAGTGTCAATTTCAGGAGCACGATTATATAGATAATGCAAAATAGAATATTTTCCCTTGGAACTGCTTGTATTCATTGTGATTTAAAGGCTGCAGGTTCAGTATTTACAACAGTGTTGCTGAGTTCATCTAAGTATTCTCTTCAATCTACATACTTTTAAAACTCTGTGAGGCTTCCAGATCAGAGGGGCTGTAGGGACACCATCTGCCCTACATAATGGTGTGTTATACCATTATACTTAAAAAACACCATATTCCTTGAAGAATAACACAAGTCAATGAAGAGACTGCAAAAATTAGTATATAGGAGAAAAGTAAAATGATTCCACACTTTTCTGTTTTAACACCTGTACAGTAAATTATATGTGACAATCACGTTGTTACATTAAAAGGAATGCAAATCATAAAGGAACAAGAAATATATCTTGCATAGCTTAAAGAAATTAAAGACAAGTTTACCCTGAACCTGCCAACTGTCTTCAGAAAGACAGAAATAGGTGGGAGCAAAAACCTCACGCCCCCGCCCCGTACCCCACAGTGCGTCTCCCTGAAATCACTTTAAATATAGGCAATATATCTGTCACCTTTTCTTTTTCCTTCCATTCTAGTCAATGACAAACCCTGACTTGCACTCCCCAGCCCACTCTCTCAAAGGCACATTACAGAATAAGAGAACCCAAGTGTCACTTACCAGTTGCATGCCACAGATAAAGATAAGCGTGCACCTGCCACTGCAATAACCCATGGTTTCCGAGACCCCTGCCACAGCCAGACTGTCCCACGTCGGCCACCGTCGAGCCCCCACTTTATCCAATCAGATCGCGGAGAAGGACAGGCAAACCTGCCGAGGGCTCGGGGGCTCTGGGCTGCTGCTGCCAGCGTCCTGGGAAGTGACAGGCATTAGGACCTGCTGGCGCGGCGGCGGCGGCAGCTCCAGCCGCGCCCGCCACACATACCTTCACTCGCTCGGTGCACACGCCGCGCCGCGGGCAGCGTGGCCCGCGGAGACGCGCCCGGCGTCCGCAGGGGCAGCAGCGGAAGCCTCGCAGCGCCGCCGCGCCCTCGGGCATCTGGCCCCGAAGTTTCGCCCCCGCTACTCCCTGCGCCGGCGCCCCCCGCCCCCAGCGCGGCCGCCGCCCGACGCGCGCTCGCCCTGTGCTCTCCGCGCGCGGGCTCCGGGAGCGGCAGAAGCGTGCGCGGGGCGCTGCCCGCCTCCCTGCGCCGCCCGCGGCTCCTCTGCGCCCCGCTCTGCGGTGCCCGGCGGGCGGGGGCGGGGCGCCAGGCGGGCGGGCGGGGGCGTCCGGGCTCCGCGGTCCCGGCTGTTGCGCGGGCTGCCGCGGCGTCCGAGCCGCGTCTCCGCCGCGGTGCTGCCCCTCCCCTGGCCCAGATGTGTAAATCCTGCTACTACAGAGCCTTCAACCTGCGCCCCGCCACCTCCTCCCACGGCGTCAACTTCTTGCATCCGGGCCCGGGCTGCTGGCTGCAGTGTCTGGGCGGCAAGGAGCAGCGCAGAAGCGGCGGCTGAAGCGCTGTTGGCGCTGGGAGCGCGGAGCGAAGAGTCCGGGCATGTCCGTGGCTTGCTGGGCTGGAGCCGGTCCTGCTCCCGCAGCCGAGCTGGAACCCGATGCGCACGCGAGCCGCGCGCGTGTGCGTGTGTGTCCGTGTGTGCGTGTATGTCCGTGTGTGTTCGGAGGAGGAGAAGGGACAGGCTGGAGGGCTAGGGAAGGCGGGGTGGGGTGATGAAATAGGGGCGCAGCCCAGTTGTCCCGGCGGCCAGAAGACGCCGCGTGCTGGGGAGTTCGAAGGAAAAGAGAAGAGGTGCCGCGGCGGCGAACGCACTGCCCGCCGCCCAGCAGCCGGCTCCGGAGGCTCTGCAAGGGCCGGAGCTGCAGAGTTACCGAGTTGATCCAGTTCGGGAAAAGGGGCCGGGTTGCTAGAGTTGGTGTAGAAATGGGGAACCGAAGGAGAGGGGATTAATGAGTTGCCGGTGCGCCTTCACACTGCTGTTTTCACTAAAGGAATTTCATCAGAGACCATTATTAGCTCTCTGTTACTTCAGCCTTAAGGACCGTCCGGGCTAGATGTGGATTCCTTGGATGGAGGCTCCAGCCACCACACCAGAAAACCAAGCTGGAGTTGTGCAGGGTCTCCTGCAACCTGCAGAGGCGCGCTTCAGAGCCCGCTGCTGCCACCTGCGGGCGGAACGCTAAGCGCGACGCGTGCTGACCTGGTGGTGTCTTTGGGGCCGAGAAGCCAGGATCCAAGGGTCTAGTGTCCTTTATATACAGGAGCATCTCTGCTAACTTTCCCAGGAAGTGAAGGTGTGATGTCAAAATCTGTTGGGGATCTGAGTCTTTGGAATGACGTACCGAAATGGGTGAAAGATTGGTTTCCAAGTCTAAACAGCCAGCATTTCCCATACCCCCTTAGGAGATTGACTGATGAAACCACATCAAGCAAAGAGCTTTCCTTAGCAAATGGGAGTTAGCTCTACTGAGAAAATGACATTTGCGCCAGATGACATTGTGGTGGAAACATAAATAAGGATTGTAAATTATTGTTTCCTTTGAGTAAAGATTATGATGCGTCACAATATCTAAATACTAAATAAACGAATAGGATGCCGGGATCCAAGTCTTCAAACGCTTGGTACTGAATTTTCAGAAATGACTTGTCAATTGTAGGAAGGGAACTTGATTGTTCAATTTGTGGAATGTGGGTTTTTCATTACTATAATGAGAATACCTTCTTTTAATTGCTCCAGTGTGTAAATGGACATTTTTCTGGAGCCAAAAGTATCCACTGGAAAAATCTTTCTCTTAGTTGTTATTATGTGGTTACACGTGTTAAATTTTTCCAGTAGCTGACCAGAACGCAAATAATTTGTATCACCAAACAAAAGAAAACTGTGAGCTAATGAAGCTCCTACCATATTATGAAAAGTATTCCATTATCTTCTTAAATTTGTAGTCACGTCAATGCATTTGTAGATCCAGCCATAATTTCCCAATGGTTTCTGTGCAACCAACAGCAGCCTGACAGGTTTTAAGTCATGCAGGTAAAAGGAATAATGCTCTATATTTGATTCTCAGTGCCCCACTCTACTCCCTCTCACCTTTTGCAAGCACTTAGAGTAGTCAGTCTATGGGCTTTTTTTGTAGCCATAGGCTGTGCTTGGCTGGAGAATGAAGTTATAGTCCAGAGCAACCGGAAACGACTCTAGTCTCCACAAGTAGACTACACCAGGATGGAGGCCTAGTAGCCCAAAATGGTAATCTTGTCATTCACACACACCGAGAATTCGTTTGCAGCCCTCCTTGCTTCATTTTCCTTCTCTACCAGTACTTCCTAGAATAAACCAAATTTTTTCCTTAGAAAGAAACAACTTCACTCAAATTCTCATGTCAGCACTGCATCTTGAGAAACCTAACACAAGGCAATCTGCAAAGGTTTGTATTCCTGATATGGCATCATTGACAAAGGGTTCTCTTCAGAGGAGTTAACCAGAAGCTTTCAATCTTGAGTATGTGCCGTGTGCACCTGCTTGGTACCTTCATTGCTGCACAGACAATGTCTCATTCATTTTTCCCAGAAAACTGATGAATTGGTACTATGCTTATTTTAAGGATATAGCAACTAAGATTTAGAGACATCAAGTATCTATCTTGATCACAGACACATTTTCTCAGTGGCAGAATTACAGTGTGAAGGCATATCTGTGGAGCATCACAATCCCCTTTCCAAACCTTTGTGTTATATGCCCTTTTGATGTTTTACTATGCACTCCTATCATTCTTTTGGAATTCCATACAAAAGTGATGTCTTTAAAATATTAGAAGGCTGATCACACGTATTTTGTTATCTCTAAACTAAATTCACATCACATCCTTGACATGCAGCACAGGAAAGGAATAGCTTATAAAAAAGTACCCTAGTTAGGGGTGCCGTTCCATTTCTTAAAGTGAACCGACTCTTCCTGTTCATTTCCTGTTACCCCTGAGCTGAATGCCTTAGGGGGAAAGACTAGAGAGAGAATCCTAGCTGTCCAATAGAAGGAAAGAGAAGTCTCAAATTGTAATGTCAATTGCACTTTCATTTAGAAATAAAGGCATATACTATTCAGCTAGATGAAGTGCTAAGGGCTTTTGTTGACTATTCGTGATATGACTTATTAATTATCTTTATCCTGTGAGGAACATATATTACATATTCCACATCACCGTATGGCTGACCTTGGTATCCTGCTTTAAAGTATTTTTCAAGGTTATTTCACACCTATTATCTCATTTATCTCTCAGAGTAACTCATGGAATAAAATAGGTATACAGCCTCAAAGCCAGTTACCATCTGCTCAATACTCAGTCACTTCAGCAAGAGCAAAAGCTCAAATCTGACTTCATAACACCACTGAATAATTTCACTCGGATTTCTATTCAGTCTCCACTCACTATAGTTAAAGTCACAAAGGTGACAATTATCTTTATAATCACAAAACAAATAAACTTAATAAATTGATGATTTTATACAAGCTTGGAGTTTGTTCTTATTTGGAAAATATTATCTACTAAGAAAAAATGACATTTTCAAGATAAATTTATAAAAGAAAATAATAATTCACAATTATCCAACCTAACATAATCTCCCTGACATTTTTGTACAAACCATTTTTTAAAAGTGAGATTAGATAATACATAATATGTCATAATGTATTCTAATCTCCTTCCAATTAACAATGGATCAAGAACGTGTCCAACTCATTAATGATTGAATTCATGGATTCTGTCATCAATTTGACTTCATAATCCACATTATGCCATTTGCTGAGGAATGTAAACTTACTTGATATCATAAATAAAATTGACATGCTTAATAATTAAAAATATTTTAATACAGAAGACTAAGTTATATTTAATATAAAAACATAACTAGTTAACTTTGATCATAATCATGACTTTGCTCCTATGATGGAGTCTGTCAGCTTAGCTTACCAACGTCTCTTCAATGTTTTCTCTGAAGGTCAAGATTTCGTTCAAACAGATCAATGGACTTTTATTGCTCGGGTTCCCTATTACAAAATGTCATTTTATGATATCATTAAATTGATATTAATATAATATCATTTAAATGATATTAATATTACTATTATATTTTAATGCATATATTGAGACCTCTGAACCTATTGTCTGGCATACATTAAACTGAATATTTTCAGTATTTCAATTATATTTAATATGAGACAGTCTGAGGCATAGTAATACAACTATTTTATAAGCAGTAAAATCTTAGTTATCATATTAGTAAATTATCTGATAGAAAGACATGCCATTTTGGGAATAAAAAATTTTGTTAGAGATTAGAAAAGTCATATTTTTATGTCCCTTTAATCTGTGCTAATTTTCTTTACCATGAACAGTTGAGAAATAAATGTAAGGATATGCTCAGTGTTGTGATCACTCGTGTGGTCTAACTGCCTACTCCAAAGTTAATGGCTTTCAACATGACTTTACTATCATCATGGGTTTTGTGAGCGAGGAATTCAGAGAGGGCAGAGTGGAGAAAGTTGGCCTCTGCTCTATGCTGTCCAGGGCTTCAGCTGGGAAGACTCTAAAGCTAGAGGTGGCTCTCTATCTGGGGAAAGGGGTCACTTGAAAGTACATCCACTCACAAGTCAGGCATATGTGACAGATATTGAAGACCACAGCTATGAAAAGATCACCAACACTTGGCTTCTCCTTTCTACTTGGCTTCCTCACAATATGGTTACTTCCAAGTACCCATACTGTCACACTGCAGCTGGGGACAGTAGGAACAAGGCTGCAGCAAACCAGGCAGAAGCTACACTGCCTTTATCACCCACCTCCATGGTAATCCAGCTTAGTTTCTACTCTGTTTTAGAAATTATAAGAAAGTCACAAGCCCGCTCATCTTGAAGGGGGAAAGATCTAGATCCCCAATTTAATGGAAGAATGTCAAAGATTTTGAGAGCCATGCCTTCAAAACTCTGTTTTAACCACTGGTCTCACTCTTTCCTGAAAATTAAAATGGGTAAAGATTAAAATGAGGGCATTAACATTATGGCACAATAACAAAAAATTACCTTTATACTAATATCTCATAGACACCAGTTACTTGACTATAAAATAAATTATTTCTATAAATTAAACAGGATAAAATTTGATGAATACTAATTTGAATTTGCATTTCCTGTAAGTGAACAAAACAAAAGAGAGAATATATTCTATTTGAATGGCTTCAGATACTCAAGAGCGAGTTAAAAGTTGGGTTTCATTTCCTACAATTATGAGATGAGGAATAGAGTATTTAAACCATTCAATAGAACAAGACTAAACAAATGATTAGTTTTTAGTGAGGCAATAGTAATATGTACTCTACATTTTTTCTATGTAATTAAGATTTATTACAAGCTTGCAAGTATCTTTCTGGATAATATAGTTACCATAAAATTTCTTTATTTGCTGTGCTTTCCCCAGTTTATCCTTCCACAACCCTAATAAATACCAATTTAATAGAATATTAGAAAGTGACAAAGAGAAA
The DNA here is from genome assembly GCA_004363575.1 of Solenodon paradoxus. Taxonomy (NCBI): domain Eukaryota; kingdom Metazoa; phylum Chordata; class Mammalia; order Eulipotyphla; family Solenodontidae; genus Solenodon; species Solenodon paradoxus. The sequence continues at coordinate 39,906 of RJWH01000370.1, read as the reverse complement.
TGTGAGGATAGTAGATGTAGCGTACTTACTTATAATAGGATTGATTCAAAAGCCTTACACAGTGGTATGTTTTGAGTTTCTGGAGGGAACAAAAATAAACCCCTAAACAAAGTTGTATTTTCTTTCTGGTTAAGATGTTCAGTAATATAAATACAGTATTCTAATCAAAAGTTTGTTTCTCCTATTTCAGGGGAAAAGCATGAATACTGCGGTAATGAATTTAACTGGTCTTCTTTTAAATCTGCATGTATAAAGTACACAGACACTTTTGATTTTCCTTCTTTTGTTGCAAATTGGAGTGCAGAATCATGACTTCCTCAAAGGTCGATTTGGCCTGCCGGTCCTCAAAGTCTCCAGTGAAGAGGTCCTGCCACATGACTTTGCCCAGGCATTTGGTGGTAAATTTTGTGTTCCTTTGATCCCTCCTGATAATAGACTTGGGGTGGTGGGCATGGCCCATGAGCCCCTTTTCCCATACTATTTTTGTCTTCGCATAATCCTTTTTAGCAAAGGTGCATAAGCACTAACTTCAGATCACAGTGAAATTCCCATCAGTTAATGCTGTTCATCACCGTAACCACCACAATATGGTCAATATGGAGTCTCTCTCCAGCACTGCCGCTCTGGCTTAAGATCCCTCTGTAGGGTCACAGGGACTTTCTGGATGACAGAGAAGTCCAGGAGACAATGGAGAGCTGCACCCTTCACTGTGTCCTACAGCACCCCTTCATCAGACTGACAGGTGGTGCTGCTCCATGTTGGCGCTGTGGGGTTAGGAAACAGAACCAAAAGAACTTCTGCTTTAAACCTGGATGGCAGTCTACACCCACCATGCAAGAATCCCAGCCTCAACCAGAGCAGGTAGGAAACAGATGAGTCAAAACATTCCGCCTTGTCTGTTACCCCTCCTTCTGTCTCCTGTCTACTTTCCACCTTCCACCCACTGGCTGAAAGTGGTGAGGTTTCCTCTCTTCTGCCTACCTTGTCAGCATGCTCCCCTGGTTGGGGATCTTCTTGCTTCCAGGAGGGGATAATAATAATAACAATAAGGATAATAATAATAATAATAATAATAATAATAATAATAGAGGGCGGGATGCAACCAGGAAGAAAGCAACCAGCAGAAAACATTTTTAAACATGTTAACAGCTGCAAATTGAAACACAGATACTACCCTTAAGGGTTAACATTTGGAAAGGATATAGACAGTCTAAAATTGCCATAACAAAAACAATGATTAAGCATAAAAAGTCAGTAAAGATGAGAACTGAAGGTCAGGGCAGTTTTGACAAGGGGAAGGACTGCCACCTGGGGGAACTAGGAACAGTATATTTAAGCTAGATCCAGTCTTATAGGTAGAAAAATCATGAGCTGGACTCAGCAAGTAGGTCAGTTTAGCTATAACATTGTGAGCCTGGAGGAGGAAAGAAGGCAATACTGTTGAAACGGCAAGTCTGAATGTCAGTCTTAAGATTTTGAGTAGACAATCAGAAGCCCGTTATAGTTCCTGAGCAGAGAAATGTCAAGAGTTATGCCCCAGGAAGATTACCCCTAGTAGCTGTACATAAAATATATTGGAGAGAAGAGAGTGTAGTTCAGAAAAGTCATCAAAAAACAGAGCCAGGAGTCATAGCTCCATGTTGCGTACTAAGGCTAGAAGTATATTTTTAATCCCACACATTAGATAAATCCATTTTTTCTCACTGTTCTGTTACATTTTTGCCAATGTAAATGTATATGATGGATTTGATATTCTGCCAGATCCTTTGCAAATATTTTAATATTTGAATTCCAAGATAAAAAGTAAACTTTTTCTGTTAGTTATTATAAACATATGTATCACTGTTCTTAGATCCAAATATATCCTAAGCTTCATTTATAAATAAAACATGGTATACATTTTTGCCTCTCCATCGCTTCATTATGCTTTAAAACTAAATGTACAATGACAGGGATATATAAATATATACATTTATAAGCATATAAATTGCTTAATCTTTAATAGTTTCTCATCAAAGTATATAAATTGCTTAACTCTTTAACAGTTTCTTATCAAAATGTGACTATTTGGAAGAAAAGATAGGAATTAATGTGACTGAGTGCCAATTATAATTGACATCAATGTTGGACTATAGAATGTCATTTTAAGATAATGAGCTAGAGAATGTTTATCATATGGAGGAAGCAGGAGTAAAGCCTAAGAATTATTTGTATAATTAAGACACCATACAAGCTATTGTAGTTGTTTGTATTTATTCTAGCAGGATTATAGCAATGCCAAATTATGACAGACATTTCATAGTTCCCATGAAGATGGAATCTCACGTCATTTTTTCTCTTTCTCCTATAGGATTTTAAGATTTGACTGACCAAGTGATGTTTATACTGTCACATGCTTTTGTAAAATGACTTGTGTTAATTCCAGTGTTCACATTTTGCACAGTGACAAATTTACCATATTATCTCCTGCTTAAAATGTTTTTAACTGAAGAGTGATTTCTATAAAGTGATATTCAAAGGAATTTTTTTTTTTCTTCAGAGACACTTTAGCCAAGTAAAAATGAATTTTGGAGTTTCCTTTTATTTTACTTTGCTAGAGGGGAAAGTATCACAAGCTATAAAATGCCTTGGGAGAAAATCATCCTCTATCATTACAGATAAAAGCTTAATGAAGTAGAATGGTGTTTATGGTCAGTAAAATTGGATAATGGTAGTGATTAACAGATATGTACTTCTCAATAAGTTATAAAGTATTCTCAAGGCTACCTGCACAAAAATATTCACTGTTGCAAATATTTTATGTATAGTTTTACGCTAAAATTGAGACACTCAAATATTTTCACATGCAGTTATTAATACAACTATACTTTGTTATTATGAATATTCAAGTCTTATTTTTCCCTGCACATATAGGAGACAAGCAAATACTTTTTCTTATCACCATTGCTCACTCCATGTTTCATTGCTTAATGTCATATTGTAAGATCAAACAATGCCGACCACCATCAAAAGCAGCAGGACCCACTTCACAGAAGCCGCAGTATCTTCTAGTTTCCTGCGTGTTCTGAGTCCAAATAATACAATGCCACAGTTGGTGAAACTTAGCATGGAAAAATTAAAATGGCACTCTAAAAATATGCGAAAATCCATATTTTCAGAAATGACGTGTGTAGAAAATACATTGCCAAAGTTTTCTAAATGACACTCTTTATTGTAGTTGCAACTCTAATCATTTGATTTATAATCAATCTTATCTCTTCCTTCCTTCCCTTCCCTTTCCTTCTTGCTTTTTTCTTCCCTTCCCTTTTCTCCCTCCCTTCTTCCCTCTCTTCTTCCTTTTTTCCTTCTAACTTTATTGATATATTATTCACAGTAATATTGCATAAGTTTAAGGTATACAATGTGGTGATTTGATGTATATTACAAGATTAACATGATAACTTTAGCTAACATTTCAAACAGCTCATAATTACCGTTTGCTTTTTTTGATGGGAGCATTCTATTGTCTATTTCTATGACCTCAGCATTTTTTGATTCCACATGTAAGTGATGTCATACAATACAGTAGACTCTTGAACAACATGGTTTGACCTGCATGGTCCACTTACATGCAGATTTTATTTTGTGTCTGCAGATTTCCCATTTATGGATTCAACCAACTGCAGATATCACTTGATTGAATCTACAGCTCCAGACTCAGGTATCTAGTGGGTCATTTCTAAAGGATTTGAGCATCCACGGTTTCTTTTTATCTGTGGAAGACCTGAAAGCAACCTCCTTGGAGATACTGATGGACAACTGTTACTGTATTATTATGGAGTCCAAAGTTATATGTAGGTTTTGACTGCAGGGAGAATCAATACCCCTAGCACCTGGCACTGTTCAAGGTTCGGCTGTATTTGTCTTTCTCCCTCTGACTTATTTTACTTAGCATAATGACCTCAAAGTTGAGTCATACTGCTGCAATTGGTAGGATATCATGCTTTCTCATGATGGAATACGATTCCATTGTGTTACATGGCGTCCTTCTCCATCGATTCATTGACATTTAGATTGTTCCTGTATTTTGGCCATTATATTATTTCAACAATGAACATGAGAGTGTAGATTTTTATTGAAATGATATTTTTATTTCCTTTGGATAAATACCCAGAAGTGGAATTTCTGGATCCTATGGTTATTTTACCTTTTGTTTTTTCCATGTTTTCCAAATGCTTGCACCAATTTACCTTCCCACCAGTAGTGCACAAGGGGTCCCTTTTCTTCATGGCTTCAAACACTTGTTATCTCTTGTTTTTTCATAACTGCTATTTTAAAAGATGTGATGTGATATCTAGCTATGACTAATCACCCCTGAATATCAGGGATGATTAGTCATGTTGAGAACCTATCATGTACCTAGTAACCATGTGTATGGCTATCTACTCAGATCTTCTGTTCATTTTGTAAATGGGAATATACATTTGTGGTTTTTGCTATCAAATTTTCTGAATTCTTTATATATTTTAAATAGTAATCCCTTACCAGACATAAGGTTTGCAGATATATCTCCCACTTTTCATTTGGCTGGTTTCCTTTCCATTTTGTTGATGATTTTGTTTGTTGTTAATTTGCCCTAATTATTAAATTTTGCTTTCATTGCTTATATTTTTGTGCCATATCTAAACAATCATTGACAAGATCAATGTTTAGGAGCGTTTCTCTATGTTCTCTTCTAAGAGTTTTACAGTTGTAACTCTTATGTTTAAGTCTTTATTCCACTTCAAATTAATTTTTGTGGGTAACCTAAGATAGGGATCCAAATTATTTCTTCTGCATGTGGTCATCTACTTTTCCCAACACTAATTATTGAAGAGATCACCATTGTCCCATTGACTAATCTTGGCTCCCTAGTCAAATATTCTTTGACCATAATGGTTTATTTCAGAGCTCTAAATTCTGTTTCATTAGTCTAGGTGTCTTTTTATTGTCACATTTATGTAGGTCTGATTACTATAGCTTTGAAATAAAGTATTTGATAACAGGAGGTGCAATGCTTCCAGTTTTGTTCTTCTTTCTCAGGATTTCTTTAGCTATTTGGAGTCTTTGGAAGGTAAATTTAGGATTTTAGGATTTTTTTTCTATAAAAATTCAGTTGGAATTTTGATAGGGAATGATAGAATCTGTATTTGACTTTGAGTAGTATAAACACATAGACTATCCATTTATTTGTGTCTCATTTGATTTCCTTCATCAAAGCCTTAAGCTTCACAATGTATTCTTCATACTAATATTTACTGAGTACTTATCACATTTCAAGTTGTTACAATATTAACGTAATATTTACTTGCATTCTCATTTCTCACAATTACATCTGAAATATATACCAGTATCTCCATTCTAAAGGTGAAGAAAGTGAAGTTTAAAAAGATTAAGCAGCTTTCAAAAGGTCAAGGAATTAAGAGTCAGAGAGGGAACTCCAAGTTCAGTTCTCTGAATCTAGCATAGATCTCCAGAAAATAATGCCACTGCCAAGCAAGGGCAATAAATTAAACATAGATGTTAAAATCAACCAGCCCTGCATTAAATCTACTCCTTTGCTATTCATAATCTGTGCAAATTTATAACATTTGTTTAACTTTTCTAACTCTGTGTATCTTTATGTATAATATGGGCACAATAAAACAGTACTTACATTGAATAGCTACTAGAAAAATTAAATACTGTAAAAAGTTCCAACCTCTGGGTAATCAGTGCTTGCATAGTGTTATTGGGTACTATAAGTTATTGAATAAAAATACAATTTTACTTAAAATTTTTGAATTCCCAAATTCTCTTTTACCCTCTTATACCCTTATAGTCTAATCCCAAACTTATTACTAATCTATCGTTACCAACACTTGATAGTGAATTATGTTCCTCTGACCATCATCAGTAAGCTATCTAGATTCTGAAGCTAGAGATCTAACTTTTTAACTTATGAAACCAGTAATAACTGCTCTGTCCAAGAATCTTATTAAGCTGACTTCTATATACCTGTAAGCATGCTAACCCTACCATACCAAAATATTTACTATAGACAAACATAACTCATAGTACTCACAACAAATATAATATCATTGGTAATTCATGGGGAACTTTAGATGAAAGGCATTATCCACCATACATTCTGGACAGAGGACATCCTAGTGATATTTTTGTGAAGGATTCTTTCTGAAGTTTTCATATTGTTCTGAGACTCCACAGAAGCATTGCGAAATAATATTTCCACTAGTTTTCAAACTTGTATCCAGAAAAATGGGCACTCTATGTTAAAGAGACCACCATATGCACCACAGAGTTTTTTTATTGCAACACTTCAGCTTTTTTGCTGCCTTTGTTGATATTTAACACTTTTCTTAAGTAAGCAGCCATATTAACCACATTGGTTCTAAGTAATGTAGTCATTGTTGAGCCTAGAACACTAGGAACTGTATTTATTGGGCTCTCTTTTTGGTTTAATCTCCTTATTCAAATACGGTGGCTAGTACCTTAATGGAGTTCATCAGAAAGCCCAGTGTCTTCAAGTTAGCAAATACTTAGTGGACCATGGATGTCAGAAAATCCTATTCTTTCATACACAACTCACACTGGATATTAAATAAGATAAGTTGACAGTTGGTATCATGAATACTTCCCATAACAATTTGAAGAGGAGGAGAGGTAAACTCAGAGAGGATTATTCTATACTTACTTGTTAAAAACATTGACTAGAATTCCTCATCTAAATAATAAAGATCACAGAAATAATGAGACTCATACTTGGACTTGAACATGAGACTTGAGAGAAAAAGCAAAGTAATCATATGAGATTTATTTAGTAAAAGCCATCTGACAGAGAAATAAAATCAAAGTGATAATGAGGAGGAACTGTAGGACAAAGAAAATGACCAGAAAGATCAGGGTTAACATGATGGTACCTGTCCTTGTCTATGGATGTATTCAGAGTGATGTGATGTATCTCTTCTCAATTAATTCCCTATTTACTCCCTAAAAGTTACATTATACTGATTTATTCATTAATTATACATTGTGATGACTTTTACAAGTAATAAATCTCCATTTATAGGTACTAAAAATCTTTGAAAACTAAATTCACATAAAATTCCAAAGGTACTTTAGAACCATTTATTTTCAAGTATGAAAAAATAGTACTATTAACATAAGTTCACACTGAGCTCAAAACACTTCTACATGTTCAATATAATCTGTTATGTTCAGAGAAGAAAAAATTGAAGCTAAGATCTTCTTTTAGTAATGACCTTTTTAATGTCTGCTATCACACTGAGTAAACAATGCAGTTTCTAAATTTTGTAGTAATAAGCAATCATTTTTTTCAATAAAAATGGGTGCTTTCCTCATTTCAGCTTCTATTTAAGTGCCTATAGAATTAAAATGTTAACTTAAAATAAATTTCAAATTTAGTTTTATTAAAACTCCCGAGGATCATCTTCAAAAGATATTCTTAAAAATCACTAGTTTTCCTTAGAGTTTTGACCATTACTTCTTGGTTTAGAATAGTAAACATCATCTGCTTTACTCTCATGATTAGTGAGAACATTTTTAAAGAGTTAAAAGTGAGAAAAAGAAATGCATGGACATTAATCAATAAAAAAATATGTACATCTAAAAAATTGCAGTATTAGTCATAGACTGGGGGATACTTCTTTCCACTCCTTATGTTTCTACTGGTGAGAGTTCCACATTTATACAACTGTTGCCTTTCTCTGCTTTCTCATTCACTTTTCTTAGGGAAGAAGAGGTATAATCTGAGTGGTAAATTCAAAAGGAGAATCTGGACTATGACCCACCATTCCTCACTGTAAAGAGTCAGCATACCTACATACACCCTATCTAGTTTTACAAAGACGGGCTCCTGTAGTGAGAAGTTCTGGTTATTCAGCCATGCCGACATCTAATTTCTACTGGGGAAAAACATAATTAGCTAAAAGCATAAATGTATAAACTGTACACCTGCACATGCAATGCTTTCAGTTTTGTTCTTCTTTCTCAGGATTTCTTTAGCTATTTGGAGTCTTTGGAAGGTAAATTTAGGATTTTAGGATTTTTTTTCTATAAAAAAATTCAGTTAGAATTTTGAAGGGAATGATAGAATCTGTATTTGACTTTGACTAGTATAAACACATAGACTATCCATTTATTTGTGTCTCCTTTGATTTCCTACATCAAAGCCTTAAGCTTCACAATGTACTCTTTATACTAACATTTACTGAGTACTTATCACATTTCAAGTTGTTACAATATTAATGTAATATTTACTTGCGTTCTCATTTCTCACAATTACATCTGAAATATAGTAAATATTTTTGCAAAGGATGGGTCATCCTTCTTTGTGTAGAGAGAATGGCTATGAAGGGTTCTCTAAGGAAATAAAAGTTGACCTGAGACCGAAAAATGTAAAAGTGATAATCATAAGAGTATCCAAAATTATTTCAGGCAGAAGAAATCTAAACTTCAAAGATCCTAAAAGGAAGCACACTTTTCAACTCCAAAGGGCAAAAGACAGACAGAGGGATCGGGATGTGACAGAAACTGAGAAAAAAAAGACAATGAACTTAGATAGCCAGGCAGATCCTAGACCACAAAAGGAGAACTTGCAGGCTAATGGTTTATTGTTTGTTTGTTTTAAGATTCATTCAAAATATAATCAGAATATATTGAAGTGTTTACAGTTGGGAATGAGTGTGAGCTGAATTGAGTTTTTAAATGTTCACTTTGGCTGTTGGTTGAAAAGATTGAGAGGCTAATCTCAATTATAATGGTTTAGACATGAAATAACTGCTTGTTTAGGGCTGCCCTTTATGAGGAGGAGTAGTGATCAGATTAATGATACATTGGCTGTGAATATAGGTACAACCCTAGGAATTAAGGAAAACATCAATATATTAATCTTCAACACCTGTGTGAACAGGGCCTAGAGAGTTTTAGAGCATCAAGTTGTGCTTTATTTCACACAAATCGTTGTTTCCATATATTTATAGTATTTTAGACTACCAAGTTGGAATATCAAGTACCAGCTGCATATAGATGTAAAGATGTTAGATAGATGATAGAGAGATAAACATACATGCATGCGTACATACAGATAAGGATAGACAGATATCTTAAGGGAAAAACCCAAGGCTAGAGATATTTTGCCCTTTGCTCTTTGCTATCAGTTGGAGTAATAGCTAGGCAGTAATGAGATAAATAATATAAGCTATTGCATATATATACACACATAAATATATAGCTTAAGCAGAATTATGTTAAGTACTATTCATCTCCATCTAATTTTTATCACATCAACGTCATCTAATACATGGAGAAACTGAGGTTTAAAGAGAATACTGTCAGTCAATAATTTACCCAACGACTCTCAGTCATTAGGTGGAAGACTAGGCCTTGAATTTATGTCTTTCTGACTCCAAAGTTTATGCTCATGGAACTAAAATCAGGGATACCTTGGATGGCCATGCTGTTAGACAAACAGGGTTTCACCTGCTGCCCTTAGTTACCTGTATGACATCCTCTATATAATTAACAAGAAAACTCTTGGAATCCTATGGTTATTTGTGCTTTGATTTCAGTCATTAATAAAAAAGTAATTCATAATTTGATAAGGCAAGTTTGAGGGGATAAGGACTCCTCTCAAAAATTGGAGATAAATTGTAATCAAGAGTTGCTCAAATGTGTATTCGAACAAACAAGTGAATGAACTCAGTCAAACAAAAATAGAATTAGTCTATGAAACCAAATTAGTAGTTACAAGGAAGAAATATGGGCAGGCAAACTGAGTGGAAGGAATCAATAATATGGCAAAGCAAGAGCTAGGCTGGTGATGCCAAACAATGTGTTATATACAAATGCTAATTATGGTGACTCACACCTGAAACATACATACTGTGTTTTTATACTGTTGTGATTAATGTTCCTTCAGTAACATAAAATTTTTTAAATGAAAAGAGACAAAAAACAAAACAAAAAATAGAGTTCCTATTTTTATCTACTGTCCAGAGCTTTTTATCACAATATCCAAGGAAGGTAGTCATAAATCTCAGTATAACCAAAGCAAATTGAATTTGTGCCTGGTGTCTTAGATTAGTTACTAATGATAACCCCCTTTAACTCTTAAAAGTATCCCAGTTTTGAAAAATTATGCTTTCAATAAATACTTTGATCTCTTTTGACCCAAAGGACTATGAATACATAACCCGATAGAGTACAAATATCCACAAATCCCACACTCTTCCTCTTTTAAACAGAAAGCCAAGACCACTAAGTTGACGAAACACAGCTTTCACACAAAGAATGTACCACTCTTTATCTATTTATCTGAATGTCTATCTATCTTAGAATCATTCTTGGAAAGATCAATTTTGACTGTATTCATTAATATTTTACTCTCAGCTTTCTCTCTGTGTCCCTGTGTTATGCTTACCAGAGATCATTTTGTGTTGAAGCATTAAAGTATTTTTCTCTCTTTTTAAAGTGTAATCTCTATACATCTTCAAATGTCTTATTGAATCTTATTTTCTTAGATGTTCAATAATTGTTGAGTCAGTGTTGACAATACTAAAGTTGGGAGGCATTTTGGTAGTCATTTTCATTTAAAAAAATATCAATTGGAGTATATGCAAATTCACGTATTTGTGTGTTCTCTAGTACAAATGAGCACATCTCTTCATTATCAACCAAGAGAATCTTTTATAATAATTTCAAGATGTGCACAAGTAGAATCACATTAAACTGGTAAAGAATTATGGAATAATTCTGACCCAAATTCAAGAAACCAGATTGTGATATACAAAGATAACTTAAAAAATATAGTTTTATATTCAGCAAAAATGCCCCACTGAGGAGTATAATACTGGTTTTAACTAACTTTAGTTTTTTTATTTTGAAAGTTAAACATCTTTCCTTAAATTGTATATGATATGTGAATTGCCTCATATAAATTCAAGCAAATTAAATCGGTACAACATGCAAATTATTAGTAGTACCTTGTAACATTGTCATACAATGAGTTTACAACATTGTTATAAGTTTGATTCTAAATCGCTCATAAAATAAAGCTTTGATTTTTGTATATATCCCTTATTTCTTCTTTGCAATGTTGCTGGAGAACAACTAAGCAAGGTTAATTAAGAAACAGAAGAAAAGTCAATGTAAAATATTCGAATACACATATCTTTTCTTTGGGTCTCAGGTTAATGGGTGGGAAATTGGGTTATGAAGAATTATAAAATGTTCCTACCTGCTTACCAGATCCAGTATATTTCTTAAATATTAAATATTTGAAATCATGAAATATATCAATTGATATATTCAGTGTCATGAGAATCAGCAGGGATAGTAGAAAAACACTTTATTTGGGTTATAGCCTATTATGTACCTGTATTAGTCAGCTTGCTCTAAGTTATTAAGGGTTAGTAAATTACCTGAAATTCTCAGTGGTTTGCAATAATAACAGGTTATATCTTACTCAGTACTGTCTCTACTGCAGGTCAGGTACAGCTTTGCTTCACATGTCTCTTCTAACTGCCGCTCTGGCTCTATCTAGGTAGACTATGTTATTATCATTCCAATAACATTTCAATTTAAGTAAAGCACACATCTATTAAATACTCTTTGTGTGCTGGTAGAAACAAAAGAAAAATAATCAATGGCAGAACCACACAAAGACTTAGAGCTTTTGCTAGGATGTGGCAACATCATTACCAAAGTGAGTCATGTGGCCAAACTAACATCGACCCTAGAGGGGTCTTTTACAAGGAGGGCAAAATATAATTGGGAATAATAATATAATATACTACAGTATGTATGATACATTTCACAGCAACCACAGCATATGAATTTTCAGTATGCACTAAAATAGAAATCAGACAATGCTGATCTGGAAATCATAGAGAGAAAGTAAGCTCTATAGCATCTGCTTATTTCTTCTGTCGTCAGTAACAGATATAGGTGTGTGTTAAAACACACCAACAAATCCAGAAATACATACACACATACACTTACATTCTGGTGTTAATAATCATTAATCTCAGAAGTCTCTAAGTTTTGCTGCCTCCCAATGTTGTTAATTGAATGTCAACTAGGTTAGTAATAATTTCTTAGACTAATGAAAAAAGAAATGCCATTAAAGACAGCTGTTATCTGTGATACCAGGCTCTATGTTCTGTCTCTAATTGATGGCACTAGTTTGAAAGGTGAAAAATGTTCTTCTTTGCAAGAGAGAATATTTATTAACAAACAGAAAAAAATGTTATTTCCAAATCAAAAAGATTTATGATTTATCATATGTTATTGTTTACCTTATGCCCAGTTACTATTATATGTATTAAAATGACCAGAATAATCTATGATAATGACCTTATCATTTTTAACCCTAAGAAGTGTCAATGAATCCTCTAAGTAATCACAGAAAACAGTAAATGGTCTTGATACATGATTTCAACATATGTTTCATTAGATGAAAATTTAATGCTTAACACTTGTGAATAAAAACAGAATTGAAATGAAACTTTTAGATGAGCAGCAAGTGATAGAAGTTCAGTGTTTCATAATTTGCAGTAGCAGGAATTGAAAAAGTTAGAGACTGAAATAAGTCTTAGAATTAACAAGGCAGAATGAACTCATTAGGTGGAAAACTTTAACCAAATCTGAAGTTAGTATATTTTTCTCATTAGTCATCTCTGGTCCCATAAAAGAGACAATCAAAATGACATAATCCTAGTTTAATAAGTGCTTTCCAAATATAGCTATTCAAAATTAATTAGACTACTAATCACAAAGAGAAAAATGAATAGGTAGGTATACTCTTTAATATTGAAAATACCCTGAAGGAGTTCCAGATACATTTAATTCCATTTAGCATGTATATTAGTTTTATCTCACATGATACTACTAATAAAGCACAGAACAATACTCTTACTAATAAATAATTTTCCTTTTTATCTATGTATTTACTCTTTATGATGACGCCATCATCCATATCTTCATTGGATCAAATTGTCATTGTGTTTTTTGAAAGTTTATTGAAAGCAACGAGCTAGCAAATATCCAATGATGTAAGCACGTTGGTGTGGCTATCACAATATTTATCTTTTTTCTCATTCATGTATGTGTGGGGGGAGTATATAGAATAAAAGACTATTTCACAATAGCATTCCAGAAGACAGCTGAGAAAAGAGAGCAGGGAAAGAACATTAGAAAGTTTGGACAGTAGCATAAATAAGTTACCAAGGGTGGGAAAAATTTAATTACCAATCTCTGTAGCTCTCAATATTTTATGTCATAAGATAGCATACTTTATGTGATTTTTCAAAGATCTTCAAAGACATTGACATAGAGAAGGATATTACGGACTTCTTCCACATATGATAGAATTGCATTTTATAAGATTATTTTATAATCTTAATTTGCATGTCAATTTATATAACAAAAAATTACTCACACAGGAGCTGGTGCATACAGGATTCACATGTGCACTCACACACTAAGTCAATCAATACATATTGATGTTTCTGCCACTATATTACCCAGAATGCTCTAGAGGCTGAGTTGCAAAGTTTTTGTGATGTCTACTTGGAGGTGTTAACTAGGCAATTTGGACAGTTTAGACAGTCTGAAACTGAAAAGAAAGAACTCGGCTACAGATATTAATTAAGTAGTCATCCATTTCTAGATGGCATTTCAAGTTGGAAATACGCAACATAATTTGGGAAGATAGCAGAGAATGATATGAAGAGGATGAGATTAAGGGAGACGGAAAGAATACCAGTGTTTAAGGTTGGGGTATCATAAAGAAAGGATCAGCTAACGAAATATGAGAAAAATTTGAAGAAGATGGCATTAAAGAAGCACAAGAGAGCATTTCTAGAACAAGCAATGAGCAAGTTTGTCTAATGCTCCTGAGAGATCCAGTTAAAAAAAGGACAAAGCCAAGTCCATTGACTCAGTTTTGGTCCTCAGTGTTTCAATGCCACTGCAGAACTAGTCAAGAACACAAATGCACACGCTCATACATAATTGTGATGCTCTTTGATGCGTATATGCTACATCCAGGATGTTCCGTTGTTCAGAAAGTCTGCTACTTCTATGATCATAGTTTAATTCAATCATGCTAAAATGTCTTAATTCAGAATAGATCCCTGACTACAAAGGAAGTAGCTACTTATGTCAGCAGCTATTTTTTATCCACAATCAATGTCTTGGCCCCATGGACTTAAAATAAGCTATCTAAATGATAAATAATTTATTTCTTATATTGCTAAAGATCTTCTTCAGTGATTGACTGCATATAGGACTTCGAAATTTAGCAAGCTCTTTCAACCACCAGTGAAAACTAAATGACTAAGAGTCTCACATAAAGATAATTTCAGAATTAGAATAAGAACGAAATTAGTTTTTCTATTATTGTCTTTCTTTTTTCTTAATCAAACTATTCTAAACTTTCAATTCTAGGTTTATTAAAAATAATTGTGGCTTATTGATAAGATTTGTTAATTTTGAATAAATGTAGCAAAGCTAAATGAATTTCTGAAGTATGTTTTAAGGAATATCTTACTGCCCAACCCCAAACACATTATTTATTCAAATCATAGCTCCCAAGACCACTCAACCAAGAGAATCAAGATTTATGCAGTAGCTATAATTCATGTATGAACAACAGTGACCTCATGTGGCTAATGCTTTATGCCTGAAATTATTAGACTAAGAACAACAACAAAACAGTCTGTACTATACATCAAGACTTATGTCATAGTGAATGATTGGAACTGTCCCACAAAATTTATTTTGTAAGACCTCTAATCATAAAGCAATCCCTTCTAAGAACAAGTGTAGATTCACTCTATGAACATTTATAAGGTTAGCTTTTTAAAAGATTAATATTATGAAATAAAGTGTCTTGAGGGCCAGTGATCCAATCTTATTCATAATGTTATCCAAATAATGTCATCCAATACTTTCAGTGCTGGTCTTTGTGCATAGAAGGAATTTTCCAAATACTTTTTGAATTCTATCTTATCTTCTTTGTCCTGTGTAGCCAATGCTAAAAATAAGTGTTTAAATGGAAATTTAGGAAGAGAAACAACTGCAAATTCATTACCCCACTGTTTCTTACTTTGGAGAAACAGTCGTATTTCTCTTCCATCTGAGAAGTTCCCTTTACTAGCTTGGGCTATGGTAAAATTAAGTACTTTCACAAGAGGATTGTTTCAAAAATATTTTATTGCATTATCAGTTAGAATAATATTAGTTTAAAATATACTGTACAGCATTAAAAAAAATAAATTCCAATTCTCTTGCCTTTATAATCGAGTCCTGTCCTTTCTCATCAATTTCAATGAACTGCCGTAAGTTAGATCAGAGATCTAACAGCCTCAATTAAGATCTTAGTCAGAGAATGTCCAATTATGGGTAAATTCTGCTGTAACATCATATTCAGTAGATGACAGACTGCTGCTCCCAATTCTCTGCTCAGAATGTATCCACTTACAGCTCCTAGCATAGAGAGAAAGTACAGGACTCTGGAGTAAGAAAACCTGGCAGATTATCCTGACCTCAACATTTATTTGGCCTTGGGTCATTCACTAACATTTTCAATCTCAGGGTACTTATTTTTAAAATCACGGAGTATTAGCTTCTACCTCTTGCGGTGATCCTGAGTCTTAAATTAGAAGATAGGTAAACTATTTGCTATGGTCTGAATGTAGGTGATCCCTCCAAATTCATGTGCTGAAATTCTAACACCCAATGTGATAGTATTAGGAAGTGGGGTCTTTGGGATTTGCTGAGGCCATGATGATAGAGCCTTCATGAATAGGACTGGCCCTTAGAAAGAGACTGCAGAGAGCTCCCTAGTCCTGTTCACCCAGTGAAATTATAGGGACTTGGAAGAAACTCTTCATCATTATGTGAGCACTCTGAGCTTAGACTTCCAGCCTTCACAACTGTGAGAAATAACTTCCTGTTGTTTATAATCCATCCAGTCTGTGATATTTTGTCATAGCAACCTGAATTAACTAAAATAGCATTTCACAGATTTTTGGCACATAGTAAGTACTCAATATTCTGAGTTTTTAAATTTAATTATTTATTATTTTTAAGTTTCATCTATAGTTCTACCTTCGTAATTAGAATTGAGATAAAACGTTCACTATTTTCTTCCTCTTTTCTGTTACTTTTCACCATTTCTACATTTAATTTCCTTTATCCTCTTCCATCAAAGCACTAGTGAAGTAGTATAGATGATTCCTGCTAATATATTATACTTGCCTAGTGGCTCCATGAGAAGTTAAAATATATTTTAAAAATATTACCAGCGTTGGAATTCTTTGATATCCTAGTTATCTAGAAAGACTTCTTATATAATTAAATAGAATACATTTAATACTACCTTTACTTTATAAAGGGTTATATGGCAAAAAAACAACTACCTATGAAAAGCAATATTTAACACTAGTTATTATTTAAATGCCTAAAATATAATAAATAATATAATAAAAGTGTGCTAAATAATATAAAATAGGAATACGAATATAAACTATCAGATGCACACGTACATAAAAATTCGCACATTTAATTTCCATGCATGAAAGAAGTTTATGTTCATTGTTTTGATCATATAATTCTTTTCACTCATTTAGTCAAGAAATATGCATGAAGATCCCACCTGACATGTCAGGTACTGTGTTTGGTGTGATGAATCCCCAGTAAACAGAATAGAGAAGTAAGTTATTTTGTGAACTTTACATTCTAGAAAGAAGAAACAGACAATTAATAAATGATTAGCAATAAATAAATGTACACTTGGAAGTAAGCATGATAAAGAGAGATAAGTTAGGTTAAGGGGAATAAGAGAGATGGGGTAGAGCAAGATGGGATATTATTTTACATAAGCTGGTGATGAAAAGCATGTCTTACAGAAGAATATTCATAAAACACTTCAGAAATATTAAGGAAGAGCATTGCAGCCAGATGGAACAGCCAGGTCTAAGGCCTTCAGGGCATGTAGACTTGGAGTATGTGAGAAATGTGTGGCTAGGGTATAGTTAATGAAGATGAGAGTGAGGAGATGAATTCAGAGAAATACTGGGGTGCTAAGCCATTGAAGGATAAGTTATAGTGATATACTTATGTTTTATTCTACTCCAGATATAAAAAGCTACTTAAGAACTTGATTTGAGAAGAGATATGATCTGGCTCAGGCATAAAAGGCTCATTCTAGGTGTATAATGGATGATATAGTAGGAAAGGAAGATGAGAGCTCCATTAGTTAAGTTTTACAACATGCCAAACAAGAGATAATTATGTCCTATCCAGCATGTTTATGGTAAATATGGGGGGAAATATTCATATATCAGATCTGATTTAAAACAGAATTTAAAGGAGACTGAAACTTTTAAAGGGCTAAATGTGGAATATAAGAGAAATGAGGCTTCAAGGGTAGCCCAAAGATCATAGATTTGAGCAACTAGAAGAATAAAGATGAGTTTTTGGAGATGAGGTAAGCTGAATATGCAGATTATTTTTTTCAGGGGTGGAGGTAGGTCATAGAGGAAGGGAAAGGAGGGTTTATTTTGAGTATTTTGAATTTGAGCTCTTTTATAGATTCAAATGGAGATGTTGAATAGTCAGCTGGTTATTTAAGGTTGGGTTTTATGAGATAATTCAGAGAAAGAATTTAAAAATTTGAGAGTTATAGAATTATTGCTAATACTTAAATTCATGCTATGGAGATCATCTGGGAATTCAACAGACAGGAAATAGTTTTAAGAGGGAAATTTTGTTACTTTCCAATCTTTAGAAATCAGGTTGATGAGAAGGAAAAGGCAAAGATGAGCAAGAAATAAACAATGAGCTAGGAGAAGACTAAACCAGAATGTCATGGAGGCCAAGTGAGGGAAAAAATTCAAGAAGAAAGGAGATGATTAAGTATGCTAGATGTTGCTGGTAGGTTGACTAAAATGAGGACTGAGAAGGATGGATTTGACAAAATGGAGTTCATTGGTGCCTAGGAGACATAATAAGAAAAATGGTAGGGACAAAGAACTGACAGCAATAAGTTACATGAGGACAAATGAAAGAAGAAGAATGGACTTAGGAGATAAAGCTTATGAAGAATCAGGGAACTTTCACATAACATAATTTTTTTAGTAGTGGTCATGGGAATTCTGAGACCTCGCCTTGAAAGTAAAGAGCAAAGTACAACATCTTGCAATTCCTCCCAAAAAGAAGGAAACACTGATATGCATCTTTACCTTCTGGAGAGAGCATATTCCTCATCTGAGAATTCTTCTCCATCCCCATTAGCAAGTGATATGAATGACTGCCAGCCTTGAGTGTGCCCCAGACCAGGAACGTTTTCTGTGGCAGTATAGTAAAGTTGGAGCAGATCTGTCATTTTAACCATATGACTCACTATAACCTATCATTGTAGAGACATCTGTAATTGGAAAAGATGGCACATGCGGGTTTATAGAAAGACCTAATAAAAGAATTAAAATGCAAATACTTAAAGTTCTGAAGAACCATGTTATCTACAAAAAGAATTATACGCTATTTTTTAAAAGAGTCCCTGGTTGATTTTCTACTAGATCTTAAGCTGGACAATGATCATGGGATGTCAAGTGACTATGCTACACGAACTGCCCATTTTGTGCTAGATTTTCTCACGTGCATCAAGACACAAGGTTAGCCCAGTAGCAATCCATTGTGAGTTAGAAATGGTACATGTAGAATCAAACATCAGTAGGATCCAAGGGCACAACTAGACTATCATATAACCCACCACTATCATACTGAAATCTTACCCTTAGATCTGTGGCCACATGGGATGAAAACAGGGCTTATACGAAACTCACTTTGTTTTTGGTTCATTGAAAATCTCATTGGGAAATGAGTTTTATGTTGACTTGGTTTATATCTACAAGCAGAAAAGTAACTTCAGTCTAGCTCTGTTCAGGGGAGGTTCAGAAAGACAATAGGCAGATCTTTGGCTGATTTTTTTTGTCATCCCCTTAGTAAGGAAAAAGAAGTGATCATAGGTTTAATTATAAGGAACAATGGCCATTTGAGGATAGCTTGTGGGGAAGGAGAAAGAGTTACTGAGATGAGACAAGGAGGTCTGGAGAAAGGACATGTGAATAGGTCTAAGGGAGTGGACCAAGCTATTTTTTATCACATGTTAAAGCCCTCTATAAAGTACACATATCAGAAGCTATATTAAATTACTAATGTGACAGCATAATGCAGTAAGTTGACATCAATCACTTTTTGTCATTGACCCCACTCTTGCTGGCAAAATAAGCACTTGAAAGCTATAGGCCTCGTGTTAGGAATGGAAGCTATAAATAGGCCTTACAGCCTGGGCTTTTTCTTACCAAGGGTGGTCTTGCTGCTGCTGTTATATGTTCAATGTAGCAGCAACAGAAATCAAAGTTGAGCCTTCAATACTGAAAATCCTTTTAGGAGACATAGTATACACTTAAGATTAAGTTGTTCATTACTTTGAATCCCCTTTTGAATTAGGCCATCAGCAGAAAGCGTTCTAGGCTTAAAGAATGTTTGATACTCTTGGGTAAGATTTTGTACACATCACTTCAACTCATAACTTTGAGCAGAGTTAAGTTTGTGGGTACATGACCATGAAATCCACTGCTCACATATTGCAAATCCCAGAAGATGTCAGTCTGCCTGATGGAATGATGGAAAAGCCTCTGAGGGTATGACTAGGGTGCTAAGAGATTATACATTACAAGAATGCGTCGTCATTCTCCAGGACATAGCATATACTTTAAATCAACAATTATTATTTGGCTCAATGTTCCCAGTAAATAGAATACATGTGCCTGGTCTATCAACCAAAGGGTGGAAGAAGTAGCCTGCTGACTACTAGTCCTATTAGGGGTACTTGGTGAATGTGTGCTTCTGTCAGTTATAAATTAAGGCTCTGCAGGTCTATATGGCAGAACCAGTTCTGTTTCCTTGAACACCTAGGCTCTTCTTCCTATTTCTTAAAGGTGGAAGATCACAAGTAGGAATGGATAAGGAAATTTGTTCTTTGCTCAAAGAGGAAGAAGGAAGCTCCTATTCAAAATGCTGCTTC
Source organism: Solenodon paradoxus (assembly GCA_004363575.1). Lineage (NCBI taxonomy): Eukaryota > Metazoa > Chordata > Mammalia > Eulipotyphla > Solenodontidae > Solenodon > Solenodon paradoxus. The sequence goes on along the minus strand of RJWH01000370.1, from coordinate 19,772 downwards.
AGTCCTTTGTCACGTGGGCAATAGTTATATGGTTTTTGTAAAAGAAGGGGAGTGAGGGTGAATTTTAGTTCTCTGATAACTGCAGAATTCAGGAAAATTGGGGGAAGTGTTCCAGTATCAATGACCATGCTTACTCCCAGCTCTGATTTCAGTCTGGATCAGAGCTGTCATGGCACTGAGGGGTGGGGATTTAATGTGTCCTTACTGACCTTTATCTTCCCTTTGTCTCCTTCTGTCTGGTTAGTTCCCATAGTTCTCCAGAAGCATAGTAGGAGCCACCATTATTTTCTAATACAATGTAAATTCCACTGTCTTCTATGACTTGCCAATTATGCAGCTCTGGTGATTCCTAAAAGAAAGTACAACTGAGCCATATGTTAGCTTTGGCTTAACCATTCTGAGAAAGTGGTCAAGCACCAGGTTGTAGTCCCACCAGGGAATAGAGCAGATCTCCCATTAAACTCTCAGCTGTGGCTGTAACTTGGTCACTTTGGGCTCTTATGCAAAGAGACTAACAAGAAGGAAGGAACTGAGTCACCAGTCTAACAGGTGACATTGAGGATGAAGTAGAGTTCCTTTGATATAATGGAGACAAGGAAATGAATGTTAAGCATCCAAGTAATCCACTGCCATGTCTTCTCTGCCCAATTGTGATTTTAATAAAAAAGGACAAATGCAGCAGCCATGGCCTGATAATGGTATGGTGATCAGGAGGAAAGACACCTCATGAAAGAACCTGGGTTACCCCACCGGGCAAATCACATAGACCAATAGAGGTACTAGGCAGAGAAAATTCAGAATAGGCATTAGAGGAGAAAAAAGATGACTGTTAGTGGTACCCTCAAAACCAGTTGCAGCAAGGGTAACTGTAGTTTAAACTATTAATCTCACTGGCACTACCCCATGAACTAGTTTCCCTTATGATATAATGTTTATGCTTATTCTAGAACAGTTGACTTGCATAAAGAAATGGAGAAAAGGCTAAAAAGAAGTCCCCAACCGATGAGCATGTGTTCTAAAGAAGAAGGAGAGGGCTGAGACAACAATTCATACCCATTCTTGGGCCATGTGCAGATAAAAATAAAGTCACCTATGGTGACTGAGTCATTTTGTAATGGTAAATCACACACCCCTGATGGAGACTTAACATTGTAGTAAGACATGCAATGCAAGTAGAAACATGATGATGAACTGTGAATGTACAAGAAAGAGCTAGTTTGCTGCATGGAAGACTGAGGACATCCACCCTGCCCTGGTCCCCTCTCCAATTTTCCTGCCTGCGAAAGAACTGATTCACTGGAACTTCAGGGAGGAAGCTTGCTTTGGAACTTGAGTTTCCCTTTCTCCACTTCTTTGCAAAGCAGTACCGATCTTGTTTTGTCTTACTGAACCTAGTCTCTGTTCCATTGGTTTTCAGTCACCAGGAAATCAAACCTCTCACAGATAGGACCCTGAAACAATCTGTCTCTTGCAAATCTCCTCAGGAAAAGAGACCAAATCTAAAGGAACTGTTCATAGATGGGGTGAATTTATACAAAGAAAGCAAACTCAAGGAGCTCATGGATGCTAAAGTATGTCTCCCAATTTCCGCTGGGACCAAGACCACCAATCCAGTTGCCCAAAAGTTACCTGCTGAATGTTCATTGTTGAGTTCTTCCCCCTAAATTGCCCACAGATGAGAAGTGCTTCCTGGTCCAGTGTTCTGTCTTGCTCCACCAGTAAACTCTTATCTGATGACTGGACCATATTAGGGATACAAAACCTTGGCTCTTGAATCAATGTGAGATAATATGCCACAACTCTGAAGATATACTCCAAATCAAGAGCTCCTGTGGTGTTGGCTTATACCCCTAATTGTGTCTGTATCTCTGTTGAATTCTCCCTCTTGTCCAAACCTGCTGCCTTCACTCCTTTTATAGGTGTTTTCATGGTGTGTCCTCCCCAGAAAATCTCCTTCACATGAATCTCAGTCTCAGAGTCTCTTTCCGGGGATCATACCTTGAGAATGCAATTTTGATTTTTTTTTTAATTACTTGATTTTTCATCATAAAATTTAATATTCAATATTTAAAATAAAAGTTTTAAAGAGGTGAAATTCAAATACAAAAATATACATATGTGACTGGCTAAAGTAATTCTCAAACAACTGAAACAGACTCTCTTAGCCAAGGATAAATTTCACGATGCTACTTTTTATTTGTTTTCACTTCTAATGCCTCAAGGAAGCTCTGATCCCCACCAGCCAATTTTCTTCCTTTCCAATAGAGTACCTTATGAAAGTTGCTTCTTTTTTTCTCATTTAGATTTTATCCTAAAATGCTAGCTTTATAAAAAGGTATTACCACAATAGAGGCAAGGGGGAAAAACAAACAAAACTTTTGTTTATTTCTGAATACCCTACAGGAAGTTGTAAAAAGAGCCCTGCATAACAATAGAATGTAAATTTAGGTAATGATTTGGATCTTCTCCAATTGCAATCTCAGCCTTGAAAACAACAGATTTCCTTAGAAATTCATTGTAGCGCCAACATAAAATTCTTGTTACACTATGGCTAATTGACACTGCACAAGCATATGTAATGAGTTTTTCAATAAAGAAATAATACCTTTTGTGTAGAGGGAGAAAAAAGAACAATATGGGAGAGAATATTTTAGCAAATGAGTCAAGATAGGGATTGGGATGTTTTAAGTCTTTTCACTTATATTTGCATTTATATCACTGATCCGTAAAATTTCCAAATGAAAAAGTGGCAACATTCTGTGACAAAGGCATACTAGAATAATTATGGGAAAAAAACCAAAAAACCCTGAGGTCCTCATCTTTAATTAGGATAAAAACATTAGTCTTGAAAATTTGCATAGCTTTATTTCTTTTGTTTTTTGACCCAGGGTTATAGGAAAATAATAACTGAAGATATGCGATGAGTTTAAGACCACTGCTCCCTCAGTCCATTCATAATTTTTTTTTTAAATCTTCTAGTGTCTGGTAAAGATAGAAGATGATTTAAGAAAACTAAAAGGTGGCTAGGTAAGAGAACAATAAATATGAACAGAGAAAAAATGAGAGTGGGGAAAGCTAAACTGAAACTGAGAATTAAATTAATATAATTTCTTAAACTGAACAATAAATTTAATAGAGATCTGCTAATTTGACCTAAATTTTCTGGCAAATAGAAAAAAGATGAATGAAAAATGACTTATTTGACACCCTCTATCAGGTAGAGAAAAGCCAGTGGATTAAAGTAAGTACAATACCCTCGTTGCTGAGATCTGAGAGGTGTTTCTCCTGAGTCATGTAGAAGATGCCACTATATTGTAATTTAAAAAAATCTACAATTACATTTTATACGAAACTTGTTAAAGAAACAAAGTTTTTCAGGGAAAACTTGCTTCTTTAGCAATTTATTGTTTTCATAATATCCCTCAATTTAAACCAATGCCACAAAACTGAACATCAAAGTCAGCACATGAATTTAAATATAAGATTACCCCAGATATGGTTAAAGAAAAATATTATTCTGACACTTGTGAAAATGCCCAAAGACTTTATTCAAGACTATTGCAACGGGGTATTGTGCTAAGGCAGGACATCAGCTTAAGCCCAAATAGGACAAGGACAAGTGCAGATTTATAGGCAAAGAGCAAAGTGAGGGAGCCAGTAAAAAGAAAATTACAAAGAGAGGACATTATGGGTAGAGAGAATCTTGCTTAAACTGGCCTTGCTGTGAAACTTAAAGGGAAAAGTACTGTGGCCTTTGTAAGCTAGCTAAACAAATGCCATTTTTGTATTAAATATGCCTTCTTGCACTAAAGTAAAATATTTGCATTTGTCTTAACAACCTGACCTTGGTGGCTGAGAAGTCACCACACCTTGACCTGAGATTTTCAACTGACAATGGAACGGTCAAGTCTAGTTGAACATCGTGACCTCTGTACAACATTGTTAACCATTTACAGTCTTTCACGCAGAACTGCACATATACCCCAGGAGACAAAGACCCATCTGTGTGGGGAACCACACATTTGCACCTGGAATACACCCCATATAAAACCTTGTCAGTTCCAGGTCTTGGGGCTGACATATTTCTTTAGTGTCTCAGACCCCTGTGATTTTCCAGTAAACCTTTTGGATACTCACATCGCCTAGGTGCCGTTCTTGGCACTTTCTGGGGGACCTAAAATTTGGGGGACAGAATAGGCTTCACTGTCTTGTTCCTAACACATGTCCAGCTGTGACGGAGCCCTATCCACATTATACACCCCAACATCACTACAATCAAATCACATGTTTTAAAACTGACTAGCACATCACTTTCTGCTATTCTTTAACATACTATTCACCCTAGGAAATTACTGTACAACCTAGTGTGTTAATGATTTATGAACAACTAAACTGTGCAGGCTTCTGGAAGGAAAGCAGAATGAGAAAGAGGCATTGTAAAACATAGGCATTTTTGAGTTCTTTAGGTATTTCTGGACTCAGAAGGAAGGATACAGAATGATTGGACACATGGTGTACCCATCCTCTGAAACTTCTGACCACCACCTCATTGAAAACACTTACCTAATTTACCCTAGTAATTAAAAGACCCCAGATTCCAGATGTTGGGCATGCAGCAAAACAAGGTCCTGTCCTCCACACTGTTGCCTTTACATGCATAAGCACCCTCCACCCACCCCCACCAACCTCTAAATACTGTATGAGGAGCATTTTGAACTCTGTGGAATATTTATTGTTCAGGGGTCCAATAACCTTCAGAGGTTACTAGACATGTGTGGGGTTGTTAAAAAGGGGATCTTGCTAAAGGCTGGAGAAGGACTTATGCATCAAACATTAAGAGTGATCAGATATCAAGGGTGAAGATATTCTCAACAAACTGACATAAAGAATTCTTGCTAAGACTGGGCAATGCAGACCTGGCAAGAACTGCATGGGCATGGAAGGCCAAGGTTGAGATCGAGTCAACAAGAGGGCTTAGAGCTTGATCAAAGATAGAGTCTTAGTGTCTGCTATAAGCTAACATTGAGGACTTCCAAGATCTACTCAAAATAAAGTTTAATAAAGAGTAATTGTACATAGTACATCTGCATCTAAAAAAATAGTTCAGCAGTGAAGCAAAAGTATCTGTCAAATAACTTGAGAATAAACATAGTAAAGGATAGTTTTGTTTCCAAGTAAACAATCTTCAATTAGAAAAATGAGTCTCATACTTTTGAAATGTCAGGACACCTTTATACTTTTAAATATTACTGAGGACACAAAAGCTTTTGTTCACTTGGGTTATTTCTGTTGTATGAGCAACTGAGAAATTTTTAAAAATCATGTATTAATTCACTTAAAAATAATAGACGTTTTATATTTCAGAGGGGCAAAAATCTATCATCCCCAAAATATGTCTTTTTTTTTGCAAAAGAATATTATTATTTCCAGAAGGAGCTCTGAGGATTGGGTAAAGGTCATCATTTTATAAGACATTTGCCTGTGTATTGGAAAAACATCTTCATTAAGGAGTTTTCCTCACCCACTCAGGAAGACCTAATTAACTCTTCAGAGGAGAGAGCAGAACCTCATTCTGTACAAAGTTCGTATCTTCAGCTATAGTGCCCTTCCTACGTCCTGTGGCTAACCTCTTCTACCCCCTCCCAACCTCCAGCATTCCTTGACTCCTATGAAGTGATTTAAATTAGAAACTAATGCTACGTGGGGATATACTCATTTTAACTGAGCTTCTCTCATGTATATGTTACTGAACACAGTGAGTACATTCCCCTGGTGAATTTGTTACCTAAATTCTTCTTCCCATCCAGATCAAGGACCACAGTAGAAATGAATAAAAAAATGTATTCTTTGGCCAAAGAAAAAGAGGGGAGCTACTTCTCCAAATGCCTTTTTGCCATATGAGGACTTAGTTATATGCTTTTTGCAAAGGAAGAGGAAGGAAGAGGGGAGTTTAGGATTCTTACATCTTCAAACTTCCAAAAAAAGAATGTGGTGGGCATGTGGGGTAACCGAGTGTTTTAGGACTAGGGGACTACACCGACTCTCAGTTCTAATTGGATCTGAATTAGAGGTGCGCCATGGCTCTGAGTAGGGATTTAATGTGTTCTTATTGACTTTTGTCTTTTCTTTTGCCTCTATTTTGTCTGGCCAGTTCCCACGGTTCTCCAAGAGTATAGGTGGAGCCGCCATTCTTTTTTAATCTAGGGTTGAAAATTCCATTGTCCTCTGTATTCTGCCAGCTGTGCAGCTTTGGTGATTCCTAAAAGTAAGCACAACTGATCCATATATTAGCATTGGTTTGACCATTTTTAGAAAATGACTAAGCATCAGGTGACATGTTTCTATCAAAAGACATCAACCAAATTTCCTTTAAACAAGGAAAGATTTATTACTTGTAACAACTAAGGAAATGACAAGAGAATCCTTACAGCACTGCCTGCTGGAGCACTGTACTCAGGGAAGTTTTACTGGAGTTCAGTTGAGAAAGTGGCAAACATTGGTGCGTGAGTTGTTGCGAAGACGTCCGAATCTACTGCACAGGTGGCAGGCTTCCTCACGCTCGGTCATGCTTGCTCTTACACTGCATGTTCCAAAAATGGCGGCACAACTCCCCTGGACAGTGAATCTACTATTAAAATGAAGCAAAGTCACCTTTAGATCATTTATGGTGATTCTGGCCTGCTCACACCATGGGGTATGGGTCAGAACTATTTAGTCTGCTCAAAGAAATCCTTTATTTTATGAGGCATTTGTCTATTCTGTTTTCTAGAATTACATTACCCAGTCAAGGGAAAGTAGATTTTAAATGACTAGTCAATAGTCAAGGTCTTGAGGGACTCCATCAAGTTTTGAGGGTGGCCTCATAGAGTGTTTTCCATTATACTCTTAGACTCTTCTATTGCTTAATAACATGTGCAGGAAGTATATATGCCATTAATAAGTCTCTCTCTCTTTTATTTTTCCACTTATCAATCTAAGCTATATTTGATTATTTGCTAGCCAAGTAGAACCCAGAGGGGCATGGGAAAACATTCCCTTGGACCAGATGTTGTAACATAAATATCAGTTTCATAAAATCATTACATTTTTCAGATGAAAAAATGGGATGATATGTGTGTGTTTGATGTATCTCTTTAATGTCTGAACTAAATAGAAGATAACTAAGTCTTCATATTTGCTTCTCATTCACTCAGATCTCACATGAAATATAGTTTTGGTTAAAGTATAATTATATCACGAGGATATTCCAGTCTCACAAAAACATGGAGTTGACAACAGAAACATTACAGAAACCTGAAGGGAGACTAGTGGGATCTTTCAAGCACACGTTGAAAACAAACCCTTTAAGTCTCCAGGTCTCTCTAACACCACTCATTTCCACCAGGAGGAGCCACGAATTTTCTGAAAAGAAACAGAGAAGTAAGTGGGTCACTCTCCAGGCCAACTATTTTATAAGAAAGGAACCCCAAGAGTAGGTTGGGATTGTCCAGTAAAACCTCTGAATGAATGAGTCAGTTTGCTGAATTTTGAGGGTACCGCAGCCCATTTTTACAGAGCTAAAGAAAATATTTTTCTAATGAGCACTTATCAGGAAATAAAAAGTTAAAACATTTATCTCCATCTGTCTGATTGCTGTGTCTATCTCTTAACCTGTTTTGAACACAAGAGGGAAAGATACGAGTGCTATTTGTTGGTCCCTTAAATACCAGCAAACAGATGAACATATGCTGAGCTGTCCAAAGCCATATTGCCTTGAAAATACAATTTCAGATATGGCAAGGGAGTAAATTTAAGAGGTTTCTCATTTTCATTGTTAAATAACATTTTAATTTAAGTAAATATGCATCATTACATATATCAATAATCTATGAAAGTTAAAAGAAACTAGAAAGAAAGATATACCCAAGCAATCAACTTTGAATAATTAGATTTATAAAGTAGAGAATAGTTAGTGAAAAGAACATCTGCTCCTTAAGTACATAACTTTTCTACACAGATTATGTACACAGGTAAAGTAGGAACTCAGAATGAGAAATGGAAAGTAGCAAAACTGATGATTCAAGTCTGACCTTTATTATACTTAATCACCAAACATTACTCAGTGAAATATTAATATAGGTAGGCAAAATTAAAATAAACCAAAAAAAGAGATCACAGTAAAACTGCTTGATGTCTTGAGGCTCAGGCAAAATTAGGTGCTAAGAGAAAATGTACATGTACATTTACTGTGTTTTATGCATCAAAGAAGCAATAAAGCACTTATCTCCTTCAGAAGATGTCATTTTATTGACATGATTCCAAATCAATAATAAAATGATATAAATTATAGTTTCCCATCTAAGCTTAGTGTAAGTGCTAATTAACTTACATGAAAAGCAAACCTTTTGTAACCCTGCACTCAGGCCTCAATTTCCTCATTGTGGGTTCTTCATGTCTCTGGAGAGAAAATTTGTGTTAGAGCCTGGTGTGCGAGAAGAAAGGAGAGGTAAAGCAAAGAAGGGTAGGAAGGTATTTATTTTGGAGGCAGGAAATGGAAAAAGTACATTCCCAGACAAACACAGGAATGGCCCATTCTGAAAGGAAGCAGCCCTGAGAGATTTAGGACCTGAGTTTTTAAAGATTTCCGTCGTTCACTCTGCCCTTATCCCTGCCCAGGTGAGACCTGAGGTGGGATAATGTCCTCGATTGGCCTTCTAGTGGTTTCTTTTAAATTGATAGAGGGCTTCAAGCTGGCACCGCTTTATGATTTATTTCTTTTATCTTCTCCAACAGTCCAAAGCCCTGACCATTAGCATGCAGCTTCTTGGTTGATGGTTAACTGTATTTTGAACTTCCCTGGCTTTGTAATCTAATTTTTAGCATCAGCATGTCATTCTGAGCCTTCTGGTTCATGTCTAGCTGCTTTTTAAACCAAATTGGTGCTGTTTTTTGGTTCCCTGGCTTGGCTACCCTTCCCCTGCACCTCGGCTCAAATTCCTACCTAACACTTCTTTCTCAGTTAAAAATATGACAAACTTGAGGGTCCTCAATTCATGTAAGCATGATTTCTTACCTATCAAGTGTGGGAACAAAAGGCACTCAATTAGACCACAGGACTCTTTAGAAAAGGTGCTGTGTCATATAAGTAAATAGGACGGTTTAAAAATGCAAGTTAGTGTTTTGAATATTTAAAATGTTTTCCGCTGGAATGAATAAATGAATGTTCCTTAATGGATGCTTTGCTGTTCGCTGCATCTTTACTATTTACAGCTCTGTCCTAAGAACTTTTTGCACTTCAAATACTTCCTGAGTTGTCATAAATAGTCCTAATTCCATTGTGTCTGCTGTCAATCATAATAGTGATCAGACCAGATGGCCTTGCTTTTGGATCAGGATTAGCAATAAAGTGTGGCAAGTGCTGTACTCAATTCATGTGCAAAATTTCAAAAGTGTGAACAAACGCAGCAGTCAATATATATAATATTTTAATGCAAAATTTAAAACATTCATAATAAAAAAAAATACCAAAATTTTAAATAGTGATAGGCTGGTGTTTTGGTTATTTTATTTATTTTTATGACTGTACTTTTGTGCAAAGCAACCAATAGTCTTTCAAGCAATTGACTGATTGTACATTCCTACTTTCCAGAGCAAAGTGGATTTAGGTGAGTTGACGGTGAGTAAACACACTGGGAAATATAAAGTTTTATCTGTAATCATTATATTTATTATATTTTCTTTCAAAACTTTTGTTGATATTTAATATTTGGCTCAAAACATTGTAGGATATTTTGATCAGTGTTATTTGATGAGTGCACATTTTTGCTTTTGTCTCAGACTCTGATTTTGCAGGGCACTGATGGACATCACAGCTAAATGTATTCTTCTATCACCTCTGTCCCTTGAGAGCAAATTTTTTCTCTCTCTCCAAGCCCCACACCATCTTTCCCCTTCCATTCATATGTTCATATTCTAACTTCTAAGGTGTTTTAAATGTGTTTTCCTTTTCCTTATTGCAAACATATGCCTTAGCCACCCTTAACATTCATACCCACTACTCCATGGGAGGACCACCCACTAATGTCTCTAATGACATTCATATTGCTAAATCCAGTGACACTCTATAGACTTCATTCATGTTCCTTGTTTCACTGCTTAGCTTTCTCCATGTCATAGACCACTCTGTGCTTCTAGTAACACTCTTTCTGGCAGCTCCCAGGATGCCCTGTCTTCTTGGCTTTCCCTCTGTCTTTCCAGCTGCTTCTTGTTTCCTTTGCAATTTCCTCCTCTATTCCTGACCATTAAATGTTTCACTTTCTAAGGCCCTATGTTTGTGGATATTCCCATTCTATAATCCCTATTTGAAAATTTCAAATTTATAAATTCACAGGTAAATCCACATTTCTAAATTCACAGGTAAATACAGTGTGGCATCTCTATGCAGAACTTTTAACTCAGTAACTTTCTCAGGTCATCCACTTGAATCTCCCAAAGTCATTTCACCCTCACTTTGTCTCAGATCAAATTCAGCTTTGCTCCTTTTCCATCTAGTAACTCAAATTAAAAGCAAGGAGTCATTTTTCACACGTCTGTCCCTTCCCATAGCACCCAGAAGTGTCTCTCTGAAGTCCATCCATGTTCTGGACCTCCACTACTGCGTTTCTCATCTAAAATGTTGCTGCTTCTAGAATGCTGTAATAGCCTCAAAAAGTAAGTCTCTCTCAACAATTCTGGTCCCCCTTTTTCATGGTCACACTGAAGAATTCAGTAAACAAAAATATTGCCTTTCTTTGTTCTGAAAGATGCCACTTTTAACCATTAATTTCATCATCTGGCAAAGAGAGGCAATGAGAGTATGTCATGTAAAAAGCATTTTGTGTGTAATGAATAATAAGAATAAGTATATAAAAGAGACACAATATTCAGTTTATATTTAGTGTTTAATAAAATTTTGTGGAATAAATAAACTTTTATTTTTCTTCATTCTTTGTAGAGCCAAGCTATATTGTATCTTTATAAGCACCATAATGAATTTACAAGAAAACTTCATTTTAAGTGACTATAGACGTATGTCATATAATTACTTTCATGATATATTTTATATTTTATCATATATTGAGTTAATATTAAATTTCATATTGAGCATTTCTAGATGAATATCTGATCCATAACTTGATGTTGTTTCCAAGACTGTATTAGGAGAAAGTTATGTCTGTCTCTATTATGATACACAGATTTCTAAAAAAGACTGTTCATCATAATCGTGAATTTGTTACATTTTTGCTGTTTTCATTATAATCCCTACAGTTATTTGATTTATTTTGTCTATCTAAGATGCCAGATTTTATTTTTTAAAGCAAATTTTCCTTGTCTCACTGCCCAGCTTGTTATCAATTTTACCTAAGTGTTACAGTCCTCCTAAAAGTAGCTTGAAATTAATTTATCCTTCAAAAAAACAACATAGTTACAAGATGTACTGTGAAGGTTAATTCCAGCAGGTCTGAAATTAGTTGCCACTGGTTTGTTGAAGTCAGATAAGCCATCCTGACCCCTGGTAAAGGGGAATGCAATGATTTAGTTTTGCTTTGTAATATTGTCTGAGACAAGTTATACTCCAGCCTCACTGGTATTCCTAACTAAATTTGAGGCTAAACTCAAAAGTTCAAACCCACCTTAGACCTTGACACTTAGAAGAACTTTCTACAAGTCTATAAAATTTTCTACATATATACTTCAACCACTGCTTATACCATTGTTCTTTTTTCCCTTATAGTGCTTACTGTAACTAAAATGATATTATTTGTATGTATGATTAATTTCCATCTTCTGCAATAGAACCCAGAGTCTCCTAATACAATAGATAATCGAAAATCACCCATTAGATGAAGAACAAGGAAACTCGCAACCTGAATTAGAAAAAAAATAAACTGACACAAATACTGACATGAATCAGAAATCGGAATTATCTGATGAATTTCTTAAAGCAACCATCATAAACAGGCTTCAAGAATTTATTATAACAATACTTTGAAGCAAAAGAGAAAATAGAAAATCCCTTTATTTATTGTAATAATGATGGTTTATAACAGCATATAAGTTTCAAGTGTACAGTTTTATGAATTAACATCTGAATACACAACATCATGTTCACCTCTGGAATTCTAGTTTCCATCCATCAACAGAGAGCTGACTACTTTTACCTGATTTGTGCATTCATCTTCCCCCACTTTCTGGTAACTACTGTCTAGGTCCATCCATGTTGTTGCAAACAGTTTTATCTTTTAAAATAAGTTTAGTCATTTTAATATCCTTATCTTTTTTTAAATAGCTTAGGAGTACTCCATTTTGTATCTGTACCTCATTTTATTTATGTGCTCCTTTATCTTAAACATTTCTTGACTATTGCGAATGACACTGTAGTGGACATAGTATAATTCCTCAAATTAGTGTTTTTGTATATTTCGATAAACACCCAAAAGTGGGATATCTGAGTCATAAGCTATTTCTGTATTCAATTTTCTGAGGAATCTCCATACTGTTTTCCATAATAATCATATTAATTTGCATTCCCAACAAAGAGACAGTGAAGAGACAGATATATAGATCAATGGAACAGAATAGAGAAGCTAGAAATAGACTCACTTAATTATGTACAACTCATTTTTTGTGAAGGTATACAATTTATTCAGTGGAAGAAAGATAATCTTTTCAGCAAATGTACGGAGACAACGGGACATCTAAATGGGGGAGAAATTCTTGACCAAACTCTCGCTTCTTACACAACATAATTCAAAATTGATCATGGACTTAAATATAAAGCATAAACTATAAAAAAAATTTAGAAGTAAGAAAGAAAGAAATGATTTTCTGAATCTAGAGCAAGAGAAATATTTCTTAAAATTCATACTAAATGCAGAACCATAATAAGCAATTGAAAAGTAAACATCTAATCAAAATTTTATTTTCTGTCAGTATAGGTAAAGAGGATGAAAACACAAGTTATAAGTGGGAAGAAGATATATTCAAATTACATACCTGACAAAGAGTGGTATCTAGAATACACAAATATTTGTAAAAATTCAGCATTAAAAAATGCAACTAGAAAATGAGTAAAGGACATGAACAAATATTTTACCATAAAAGACAAATGGTAAGTGCTGCAAAATGGATACTTATGTCTCCCCAAAATTAATATATGAAAGCTTCTTTTTAAATAAAGCAATATTTGGAAGTGGGATTTGGGGTAGGCCGATCTTACTTCCTCGAGACAATGATGGGACATTAGGATGCCTACAGTGGGATGGGATTATGCACTGGCGAATAAGGGGAGGAGAGGAGGTGGAGCAATCCAGGCAGAAGCAGAGCAGCAATAAGTATTATTCAATACTGATGGACTCTCAAATAGTAAATACAGTGTGGCCCAGCGGAACTTCGTGCAAATGGCCACGGCCAATGCAAGGAATTTTAGCATCTTAGGCTAAAACCAAACTTGGTGAACTCTATAAGCCTGCTCTAAATGTCCTGCCTAAAACACAAGCCACTTTAACCATCTCCATGCGGGAAATACCCAATAAGCCCCAGAGAGCCAGAAATAACCCCGATAGTGCTTACCTGCATCAGACCACACTGAGGTGTTCTGTTCCCTTTGAAGAAACAAGATGTACAGAGTGGTGGGTTATGGGAATAGGAATCCTCTCTTCTGTCTGCTCCTGTTTCCTCAGGCGGGCGGGAATAGCAATAGCTGCTGTGGCCCACAACAGTCAGCACTGGCAGGGGTCATCTTTAATGTGGGAAGAGGGGCAGCAGCTTTGGGGCCCCCTCAACACACTGGGCCCAGAGCAACTCAACTTCCCTTTTTGACCTGTGTTAGAGATGGCCCTCATTTATTAAAAATGGGACAAAAATCAACATTTATATTAAAACTGTGGGACAGTCTAAAATATGAAAAAACACCAGAGAGCTCCCTAGCCCTTTTCGTAGTGTGAGGACAATTAGGGGAAGGTGGTTGCCTATCATCTGGAGGTGAGCCCTCTCCAGACACAATCTGCTTGATCTCAGACTTAATCTGAGACTTCCTAACTACCAGAACTGCTGAGAAATAAATATTTGTTATTTAAGCTGCTCATTTCTCTCTCCCCCATCTCCCCATCTCTCTCTCTCTCTCTCTCCCTCCCTCCCTCTCTCGTATCGTGAACAGACTCAGACAACAAATAAACATTTGAAATAATATTCTCCTCCATTTGCTATCAGGAAAATGAAAATGAAAATCACAATGAGGTATTACTAGATCTATCAGCAACAACAACAAATGCTGGTTAGTATACAAAACTAACTAAATCACTCAAACTTTGTTGACAGGGGTGTAAAATGGTACACCCACTCTATAAAGCAGCTTGACAATTTCATGAAAAGCTAAACATGCATTTATCATATGACTCAGTAATTATACTCTTAGGATAAATGGAAACGTTTATATGATATCATGCATGCAAATGTTTATTGTAGAATTTTAAACATCAAGGCAAGAAATATTTGAGGATTTCTTCAAAAGAGGCATTTCAGTTTATTAATTTAAATTTTCATTTGAATTACTTAAATGTATATTTATTATTAATAACTAAAAACAAGGAACAGATCAGACTTATTTTTTAATAGAAGAGTGGCTAAAATATTGTGGTGTAATCATACTATTCAGCAATAAAATTTCATAAACTCAATAAACACAACCACATGGATATATGACAATTGCATTTATATAACATTTTTCAAATGACAGTATTTTTTAAAATGAATAAAATATTGCAGTTTACCTTGATTTAAGTATGGTTATAAAAGGATAATTTGAAGGATTCTTGTAATCGAGTTGTTTTGAATCTTAGTTTTGTTGGTAGATGCATAAACCTACACTTGATCAAATTGTGTAGAAGTAAATACACACAGAGAAAAACATAAATGTGTACAACAAATATAACCTGGAAAAACTTAAAAGAATTGATGTATTTATTACATCATGTCAATATCTTGATTGTGATATTGTACTACTTTTGCAAGATATTACCACCAGGGAACATGATAAGGGGTATGCAGAATTTCTCTGTTATTTCTTAAAAGTACATGTGACTCTACAATTATCAGTGAAAATTTAAAAGAAAAGAAAAAGTGAAATGCTTTCTTTAATGTACAAGACTACAATGTAAGTGTTGATAATGAGGATAGATTAAGAGCAAGAGATTTCTTTCTTATTTGTCTGTTCTAATTTTCTATCTCATTGATCAAGAGACCCCCATGACAAAGTTATCCTCTGTTATTCCATCTTCCTGATTGATCCCTTTCACTCAAACTCTTCAGTAATATATTGTTTCCCTTTAAATTCAGGTGGTCCTTAAGTCTTCATCTTCAGATTTTTTCCTCCATGCTTATTTCTTAAATTGATTTCCACAAACTTCTCACCCTTGACCTAGTAATTTAAGTATCGCTAACTCCCAGGTGTTCCTAGCCAGGTATGAGCATTTCCCAGAACCTCAGACTTAGATATTTCTGCCTTCTTGATATGGCCATTATCTAATTGTTCGATATCTATTTTTTTTCATCTCTTGATAACCAACCTTTTCTTCCAGACTTGCTCCTTCCTAAATGTTCGCATTTCGGGGGTCTGCATCATTATTCTCAGTCCAAAGATATTATCTTTTGCTTTGTTTTCTCTCCTTTATATTTCTCTTTCATTTAAGCAACAAATCCTGTTGGTTCCATCTTCCAAATGTATTTTACCCCTGACATTTTACTATCTTCTTTTCTGGTACCTTTGTATAAACCACTTTCATCTTTCCCTTATCTAACCACAAAATAGTTTCCTAACAGTTTCCCCACCTTTAATTCTTTCTCTTCTAAAACTGATTTCCCCTTATGACAGTCAAAGTAATCCTTGGCCCTAATACGTAAGTCCTATCATATCACTTCACCTACTTTAAATTCTCCCCTTACCCTTTACACATAGAATACAATCAGATTTCATAAGTAACCTACACAGCTCTGCTTACCCAATTACCAAATTTGGATGCATAAGTTCTTTGTTAAGTTGATGCCCATGGGAGGTGATCAACTATTCTACTTGGTGGGGACTGTCCAGGTTTAGCAATGAGAGTCCCATATTCCAAGAAATTCTACTGTCCTGAAAAACTGGGACACCCCATAGCAGACTTGTTAGACCCCAAATCAATTATATAAAAATCACTGGGTGTGCAAACCCAGTGTAAGTATTTGTTTTTACAAGTCCCTCAGAGATTATAATGTGCTGCTGTGTATCAGAACCATTGGTTTAAAAAGAGATCCATAAAACATAGCTCAGGAAGTCAAATCCTTTCTATCTCCTATTCTTGTAAATAAAATTTTATTGGAATATATCTAAGTTCATTTGTTTATGATGTATTGTCTATGGCTGTTTGTTAGCTGCAGGGGAAGAATTGAGTAGTTTTCCACAGAGTTAAAAAATTCACTGTCTGCTCTTTATGGGAAAAGTGTGAACACCCTGGCTCTAAAAGATCTGCTACATTCCCAGCTTTTGTGCTCAAATGTTTTTCTATAGAGAGACCACTCCTGGTCATCATATATAAGATATGTCTAAACTTACTCGGTTTTATTTTTTAACACCTCAAATTAAATTATATTTTATTTGATCTGTTATTGTCTATCTCCACCACTAAAATGCAAACTCCATAAAGATAACACTTTGCTATGTTCCTTCTTGTGTATCTAGTTTCTTGAACAAAAATTAGCCTATTGTCAATTCTTTGTAGATAATTATTGAACAAATGAATGAATATCTTTAATGCAGAAGCTCTTCCTTCTCTACATCAATAGCCTCCTATAATCTGCTGAGGTAGTACCTGCTCGGTGACTTTTCTCTGACTCATATGTCTGTTTTAACCTCTGCATCTCTACATCCATCTCATATATATACTAATCATATGTTTTCTTCCAGATCTACTAAACATTTCATCTTGATTGATTAAAACTTCTTTATATATAAATCTACATGTTTCTAGTGTAATTTTCTTACATGTTTGTTTTTGTTCCATTCACATATTCTAGAAAAGGCTACAGTTTTCCCACTATTGAAGAGTTTGGGTAATTAAGTAATAACAGTCTAGTCATGGTACAATGCTAATTTTCTAAAGACCTAATACTATCCATTTCAATCAAGGTCATCCAGAAATGTTTTTGTTAAGTCTATTTTGCTGATATTTTTCCTCATAATACTTTGATATCAGTTGTTTTCTGTTGTAACAGCTGATTCAACAATATTACTTAGACGAGTCAGACTTGTGCAGTAACAACTGGACTTTAGAACTACTTTGTTTCACATTTCTGTCATTTACTGCTTGTTTGAATTTGATGAAATAACAATCTCTCAGAGCTTCAATTTTTTCCTAAAGAAAATCATACTTCCAGATTTCTGTAAGGATCAAATGCGATTATATCTAGCACATAGTGTCCTTTCAATGAATGTCAACAAAATTGTTATTATTTGTGGTTGCTCATAACTTGTCATGTCAGAGTAAGAGATAATTCTACAGGCAGATTCGTTCTTAGATATTCTCTCTGCCAATGGCATTAAAAGAAAAGAGTAAAACTAAGATTTCAAATAAACTCAATTGTTTTGACCACAAATGCAAATTAAACAAGTACTGTAATGTTTTCTGATTTTTCTTTTTGCAAGAATTTAATTAGAAATTAATTCAGCTTTCATGGATTTTGTGGTGATACTCATCCTGGCGCTGATGGGGCTTTCTCATTGTTTAAAACTGATCATTATGTTTTCATTTTATAAATCTCTTATTATCTCATAAAATTTTCTATTTAAAAACTGTGATTTTCCCCCACTAATGGCACTTCATCATCCTAGAACTAGATTTCAAAATGCAAAAGGAACCTGTGATTAATCTTACTGCTCATGGAAAGTTATTACATTTGATGGTAATCAAAGGCTGAACATGTATCAGATTCTACACTGTGTCAGAAAAGAAAATATTTCATGCCTTGCTTTCCAGTCTTCACAACTAGATTTGACATTTTCTTGATTCTTCTGAATAAAAAAAGTTACGCTGTTTTTAGCATCTAATATCATCCTTATGATCAGAATACTCACACTTCTAGTACTCTGAGCAGTTTCCATGGGTAATTTGATAAGATGCCTCTGGTAAACAGTAAAGATCCTTTAAGAATTCTCACTAAAGTTTGCAGAGATTATGAAGAAACCTATGTGCTATCTCAGCTAGGTCACTAAAAACTCTGAAAAAGCCACACAGAATGACTAATATATGCATATTTTAACTAACATCTGTTCTGTATACTCTTAACTTATTTTTAAAATAAATTGGTATTCTGTTTGCTTCATTCTACCTCTAGAAAACAGCTATTTATTACATTTAATTTATTAATTTTAATTTTATGTTATCTTCCCCATTTGGAATACTAGAAGAAGGGTGGAAATTTTTAATGTTTTGTTCACTGCATTGTCATGAATACTTAGAGTAATGCCCATTGTATATAGACATAATGTATTTTTGTGTATTAAATGACTGAATTTGACATTGCCCTACTTTAAATATTGCAAAAGCATGAATAACATCTTTATCTTCAGCCACCTGAACTATAATTCACGTAGATATTGCTTCTCTTTAAAAAAAAAAAACAACTGCTTATCATTTCTTCCTCTGCTAATCATTCACCAAAAATATAATTCAGTGTGACACAAATACAGATTTTAAAATTTTCCTTTTCTGAAAAGCCTCTATATTGTTTAAATACCATGTAGAATTAGACTGTAAAAACCCTGTTAATTAGCTAAGTGATTCTACAATAGTGCCACGGAATCTAGGCTGTCAACCAAGCACCAGCTCAGCGGGATTTCTGAATGATTGGTAAATGAAGAGTCAAAATTCTGGAACCTAAAATGAAAGCACTTTCTTAACAAAAACCATATAAGAATGATGTGCCTGTTACAATAATAATTATAGGGAAATACTTCCACATTTGAAAGAGATAGGGCAATATGCCCTTAATTCATTGATGAAGAAGTAATGATTGACTTCTTTGTTTAGTGTAATCCTCTCTGCTACTTCTTATGGTTAATATAGAAGAAGAATACACTAAAAAGGAGTCACATAGAACTGCCTTCTAGTGATGTTTTAAATATAACCCAATGACATTGTTAGTCAACTTAAGAGGAAAGAAAAAAGATGAACTGTGTCATTCATGCTGTACTCTGCACATAAGTCCTTTGAGGAGGTTCTTAGATTACTTCTCTCAAAAAGGAAGTGACTGGATGTATTCATTCATAGTGAGAATTTCCCTCTGATGAGCAGTTTTATTCTTTACAAGTAGGAGAAATGATGGTAGTGAATCCCTAGAAATAACTGAGCTGGAGTCAGTAACTTGGTAGTGGAAGGTGTGAACATAGGCTCTGATGTCCAAACCACCACCAGTCTTTCTTCACAAACAGCAACTAGCTCTGGTGGGATGGATCACAGTGGGGGAGAATCAAATGCTTCCTGTGATCACAATTTAACAGATGGACGTCACAGGCGAGGAGAAATGCAACTGTCTGAATCATGTTAGAAAATAAAATGATACAGAGTTCCAGACTGAATGATGAAATATGCTACCGTCTTAAGTATTTTGTGAAAATGTAAACATGCAAATCCTTCATCATCATGAGAGACACTAGACAACAAAGATAAACTATCTGCAATAAACTATCTGCATCTCCACTTGAAAGAGTCTTATGCTGCCAC